>VZDJ01007754.1:1683518-2310023 GCA_008694505.1 Cyanoderma ruficeps | reverse complement strand
AACACCAGTTGCGTTCCTAAAATTGTTCTCAAGCTGCTGTCTCCCTCTTTCCTTGCTCATGCTGAGCCTGAGCAAACAGCTTTTAATAAGCATTGTATTCCCCTGAAATACAGAGAGGGGAACTCCAAGTGCTTTGTATGCCAGCTCTGGGAGCATATTTGAATGAATGTGGATAAAGGCTGTGAGCTCAACCTTTCTTAGATACAAGCTGAGCTTTTCTAGTGCTGGTGTGTGGGAACACGGCACTGCTGTGTTTATGGTAGCAGCAGAGGAAGGATCAGGGCAGACTGCAGGGAAGGCCAGTAGCACTTAAGGATCTGTAGTGATTGTAATAAAGCTGGTAGGCAGTTTGGCATCCAGGAGAAAAGTGAACTGCTGTGGGAAGCTCCTGTCTGGCAGCAGGGATGGATCTGTGGGGGTTGGTGCTAAAATGCTTTAGTGGTGGGAGGACAGAGGTTAAGAGGGAACATGTGCAGTTTACAGGACAGACTTGAAGCTGAAGAAATTAATGCTTTTTATTTAGCCAGCATATATTCAGGCCAAAAATTCTCACTTGCAGCTTCTTAAAATAGTGGGTGCTTTCCCAGAAAGCTTGAGTAGCTGCAGTTAAACATCAAAATTACACTGGCAGAATTTAAAGATAGTGATCATCTACAGAAAAGGTAGAAAACTGGGAATTCAACCTTGATCTCTTTAGAAAACAGCAAATGGGTTTGTATGGTTTTGTATGTCTTTTTCTTTAATTGTAAAGCACCTGTCTGAGATGTGATTTATAAATCTAATTTCATGTATATGGCATGTATTTTTGTTTATATACTCTTTTCCCTCCTTCCCACGTAGGTTGATGAGGTAATGCTGACCCTGAAGCAAGCCTTCAGCACTGCCGCAGCCCTGCAAAATGCCAAGACGCAGGTTAAACTGTGTGAGGCCTGCCCTATGCATTCGTTGCACAAACTTTGTGAAAGAATTGAAGGTAGCAGCTGAGTTTATCTTCTAATTGTGGTTTGCTGATTTTTCTAGAGGAATAACTTAGACAATGTAAGAGCAGAGGGAAAAGTGTCCCAGTATGCAATTCTTACTGTCACTTTGCATTCTGTGTATTTAGGTGGCGTGTTAGCAGCAATGATACTGCAACAGAATATAATGTAGCTTCTGTTATAAATACATACTCTTTCATTATCATACCTTTCTTAAGCAGAGCAGTAAAACTCACCAGCTGACCTTCCATTTTTTGGTTTTTTTTTTTTCCTCAAGTTTCATGCTTTCAAAATGACTCATAAAAAAAGACAGTCGTGATCAAAAAGGATCTTTCTTTCCTGTGTGTTCCTTTCCTGTGTGGGGTTATTTTTTTCCTCTTTGTGTTTGTTCCTTCACGGACTTAAAAATCTAGTTATATTATGGGAAAATAAATTATTAAGTTAGGAGATTAATATCCAATAAAGAAAGTTAAGGCAACTGCCTGACTTCAGATATGAATAGACAAACTTCTGTAGTGTCACTGGAAATGCAACGTCAGAACACATGCAAAAATAGAAGATACAGGAGAGAAGTTTTTTTAAAAAGTTAGGTTCCTATTTTATAGTCACTTTTCTATGTGTCTTTGCAAAAAAAAAAAAGCAAGCAAGTATGTTACAAGAAGCAAATAGTCTTCTATTTTCTGGTTATGGTGGTGCTCGATATTTACAGTTCTCATTCATTGAAAGTCACTGTTGCTGCTTGGTTCCCTCTGGTGGATGAACAGCCAAGTGTAAAATCCTAGTGGGGTGAAATTTTGCTAGGCTGTGACTTACAGTTTCCGGGTTAAACAACAAGTATTCAAAAGTGGTTAAGCTGGGAAAGTTTTCTGTAAATAATAAACTCTAGAGGCTACTGTATAAGGCAGTGTAAATAACTTGAAAAGTACCCAGTATAAAAATAAAATCTCTCTTGGGGCAACAACTAGAGTACTGTAGTAGTAGTTTCATAAACTTTCTTCTTAGTGACTGAAAAACTTTTTTTAGTATCCCTTTTTTTTGACCCATCTGCTTTGAGTCTAGAAATTTAGCAAAATCAAACCTAAAGCTGCATGATTTTGAAAAAAATCTTTTATTTGTTCTGACTACAATTTTCTGTGAATGACATCTACCTTAGATGGAAAAAAAAGTCTTCATCTGGTTTGAGGGGTTTGTTTTCACTCACATTTTTTGTACCTTCCTAGAATTACCTCTGTGACACTTTATTGAGTATCAGAAATTCTTTCCTTTATTCTTACAGCTTTTATCCTGTTCTTGCTTTTAAAAGTGTCTTCAGTTCTCTGGTATGACCTCTACCCTATCCTTTCTTTGGGCAGAAAGGCATCTAGATTTTTCAGTTAAAAGCATCTGAAAACTTCCAAGTATCCTATGTATTGATTCTCTCTCCTTTTATAACCCTGATCTGCTCCTTTCCTTCTCCTCTGCCATACAGTTGTCAGGCTTCCAGCTGTCAGTGCTCTCTTGGCTTTAGGACAGAAACCATTGGTGGGGTAGGAAGCACAACCTTTTACACAGGAGCCAGCCACTTTGCTGCTGCTGATTATATTTTTTGCTGCTAAAGAAAGGAGACAAAGCCATGTGGTTTAGCAAAACCTCAATTATTTTGTACCATGTATACATTGGCTATACAACTGTCATACATTTAACTTGTATAAATTCAAATGCAGGTTTATATCTTCTACTGTCATTTTGCTCAAAAGTGTTTTGAGAGATCATTTGAGAATCTTTAATGGTCCATTCTTCTCCTAGGACTCTATCCACCAAGAGCCAAACTTGTAATTCAGAGACATCTGTCATCGCTAACTGACAATGAGCAAGCAGACATCTTTGAACGTGTTCAGGTAATACCTTAGAAGCTGTTCTTCCTAATTTGAAAGAAACCATGTAAAATGCACTAGATATTTTTGCTTTTGATTTGTTTATTTTGTTGTGTAGTTGATCTAGAATTTACTATTTTCCCGCCAAAAATCATACTGAAATATCATGCTCCAACTTAACCTCATTTGTGATGCACTTCCGTTGGAAAAGTTTTGTTTCCCAAATTTGCTGAGATACTCTGTGTTCTTACATAGAGTATATTTTTTGTTCAGAGCTTAGTTTTTCATCTGTAAACACACTTCCCTGCTTGAAAGTGATGTGGGAGTAGGTTGAGAGCAGGAGGGACATGGAGGTATCAGGAACATCTCTGGCATTTTCAGAATTTGTCTTTTTTGGCTTACTTTTGGCACAACGTTCTGGTGTAAGCTGATGTACTCTAGTGGATGAAGTATACAATGATTTAGGCTTCCAAAGGCTGTGCTCCTCTCATGATTCCTGAAGAATAGAGTGGCTTGGTTTCCTTATGCCACTTAGAGGGCTGTATAGTAATAGACAATCTTAGAAAACAGAATGTATGGGGATAAGGCTCCCTTCTCTCTACAGCCTGCAACATTTTTCAGTTTTTGTTCTGTCTTGCTCTGGAGTGTGAAGGCACACAGACAGAATTGCAATTCGACATAATAACAGTGCACTCTGCATTTGGTGTATCAGTATATTAATTTCAAGGAATACCTATAAAAGAAGAAAAAATAAGCAAATCATGACTTGAAAGACAAACTCCTTTCTTTGCTGTTACTGACAGAAAATGAAGCCTGACAATGACCAGGAAGAAAACGAACTTGTGATCTTACATCTCCGTCAGCTCTGTGAGACTAAGCAGAAAACGCACATCCACATTGGTGAAGCACCATCGGTAAAGCTTGGTTTTGTAGTATTCCTCCCCCCATTCCCAGTCTATTCAAATACTGTCTTAATTACTTGTAGAACCACTGCTAGATTTCTTCAGGAGCACCTGAAGCCGGATAGTATAATTAAAAAAGGTCTGTACAGGAAAGAAATCTGATTTAATTTATAGTGGCTTGCCTGGATTTTATAACTTGAGGGGACACGACAGGGAAGAAAGACAACCAATTAATTTTATGTCTGTATTTCCTTATAGCATGAGGATAAATCTTCTTTTTTCTTTCCCCTTTGATCCCCATGACCAACAATAATATCTAGGAAGAGTAGGAATGAAGAGGGCACTCGTTTTCTTTTAAACTGTGAACTTACCTTGCAAAGGGAATGGGCAACAGTATTGTTAAATTGGTATACTCTTAGAGTATAGTCTTTGGGATGGAATGTGTCTTTAACTGTGGGTTTGTTTGTTTGGGAGACTGTTTTGTTTTTTTATTTGGGGATTTTTTTGGAAGGAGGGAAGTGTGTTTGTGCCTTTTTTTTTAATAAGGCCAAGGGTATTTTGTTTCTTATGTAATCTGGTTCAGCTCTGGTCTTTGGAAATAGTCTTCACAATTAAAAAAAGAATTGCTGAAGCTGAATATTGTCCTTGCTCAATTTCAACAGGTCATTTCTAACAGTGCAATTCCAGAAAACACCACCAGTGGTGGCCGGTTTAAACTTGACATTCTGAAAAACAAGGCAAAGAAATCCTTGACTAGCTCTCTGGAAAATATCTTCTCAAGGGTAAGTTTAACAGCTCATTATCATCAGCTGTCCCAGATATCCTTGACAGTAAAGACCTATCAGATTTTTCTTTGTTTTGTCCTCAGTCTGATAAATCCTTAATGAAGCAATATCCTTCTTGTGAAATCTGAGAGTTACAGCTGGGTCGATTGTGACTTACCTGTACTAGAAAGTTTACTGTAAGGCCACACATGTTGAGGGGAAAAAAGACAAATTTCTGAATAACGGGCATTCATTGTAGGTGGCAAGTGAGCTAGCTGATGAGCTAGTTGGATGTGTTGCTTCAGAATAAAATTCCATCAGGATGGTTGCATGATCCCATAAAGAGACATGTTATTGGTTTTGCAAAGTGTGAATAAATGTGCCTGCATATATGGGCAATCTCTCTATTCTGAGAAGTAATATCTTCCAGCTCATAGCTACAATTGCCCATACTAGGCACTAAGAATCTTTAGAAACTAGTAACAAAGTTCCTTTTGCAGGGGAATAAAAAGCAATAGTCTTAAAAAGTGAGTTGATCTTCGTTTTAATGTTCCTATCCAGATATGATGTGAAATTGGGGATTATCACTAAAACTCTTACATTAAGTAGTCTTCTGGTAAAGAAGTCTGAATGGCAAGTTTTGCTTAGTGTCCTCTGCTCAGAAGGGTGAGTCAGAGAAGAGGCATATAGAGAAGTATCTGAAGAAGGCTGTGTGCCTGGGATCCAGTGTGTCATTACAGAGGAAATGTGATGAGCAGAGTATGGGATAATTTGGACCAGTGACATTAAGCTCCTTCTGCTTAATGTAACTTCAAAAGCACTAAGTTGTACTTGTCCTGTAGCTTACGTGGACATGTTATAAAGTAACCTAAAAATGTAGGATGCCATGGATGTTTCCTATAAAGGAAACCCAATACTCTTAGCCAGAGAGAATCCTTAGAACTTACAGGTAGGTGTCAATTTGATCTAGGACTGAAACTAGCATTAAAACTCTCCTAGTCAAATTTGACCTCTCTTGTGTAGCAGATTTTACAAACTAGGGACTTGTTTGGAGAGGGAGAAAGAGGGAATGACTGTATGTAGAAGAGAGCAAAAGAGTGATGGCTGTCAGAAGATCCAGGTAATTTCATCAATTTGGAATATCATCAATTGGTGACAGCTACAGTTGTGCCTTTGATGTGTCCGGTTTCTTTTCCACATCTAAGGGGCATGTGACTGGCAAGTGATCTAGCTGTAGTGGTGGGTCACTAACCCTGCGGTGGCTGTGAAAGAAGTCATCACTGAAATAAAGCTTTTACAGCCATGCTGCCACTCCAGTCATGTCAAGTAAAAGTCATTTGGATGAAACACATTGCTTAAATTGAAAAATCTCTGAAGGGAAATCTCTTACAAATAGATGTTAGGAGTTTTTTGGTATAGTATGTTTCTTCTCACCAGGTGCACTGAGACATGTTGTGTATATAAGGCTCTACCACAGCCCATGACTGAGTTCAAGAGAAGGGGGCACCTGAATCTGAATTAGGGCCGTTTCAAGTCTGCTGTTTATGAAGCGGGTTTGCAGTTCTGAGAAAGGTCATCTCATCTTTGCCTTGACAGTACAATAGATCAGGAACAGCAGTATGTTGCAGAGAGTCATGATACACATAGGGGCTCATCCTTGCAGATCCACCTAAAGGTTACACAGTGCAAGACCCAGAAAAATTACTTGGAGTGCAGCTCAACCACTAATTATTTGTTTAAAGCAGGAACATACAAGTGTTTCTGTGCAGGTGTGCTGTGTGTTATGTGCATACATGTTATACACAATAATTGTTTCAGTAGTTCTTATTCTTCATCAGGCTATTACAACAACCCTGGCAGCTCATGGTTAATTTTTAAAGGTATTTAAGCACTAATTGCCTACTGGTGTAGTGGGTTTTTCCTTCCTTAAGCCAGGTGCAGATGGTATTCATGCAATAGAGCTAATTATGCATAAGTTGCCATCTTTATTTAAAAGTACATTTAGTAGCAGAGAGACCAAGAAAGAACTTAGATTTGTTTTGATTTGTTTCTTTTTTAAAGTGGCATTCAGCATCTTTTTATAGATAAAAAATTTTAAATGAAAGTTAGAAGTCAGTATAAGTTGGGGAGAGTCTTAGCCTCAGTCTTAGGAAAGTTAGAAAGAAAGAAGTATATGGTAACCAGTATTAAAGAACACTTTAAGTGGATGGCTTCTTAGCTAGGTAAATAGCATCAAGTGACAATTTAAGCCATTCACTACTTGCCTTAGGAAACATGTTGCTTTCTGTGCCCTGGCTTCACATAGTCCCAGAGGAATGTCACTTTTTCACTTGTTTGTTTTTCTGGCACATCTTAGTTTTGTGAGGTTTGAACCAAAACCAGCTTTCCTAATGAGGTAGCTCTGAGAAGTAAATATAACCTTTCTTTGACCTCTTGAAGAGATTTCATCCACTCCATGCTGCACTAACCTCTTCTGTTGTTGTTCTTTCTTAACCAAAAAGTCCTTCTTACCATCCAAAAGTGTGCTTTTTCAAAGGTAGTGAGAAACTTCCAACTTATACTTTGCTCTTGGTGTTTTGGAAGATTCAGTGAAGAGATGCTTCAGGCAGAGTATTTATTGGTAATGCACTTAAGTGGGATAATGTACTTAAAAGGCACTCTAAGTCATGAAAACAACTCTTACCAGGAAAAAGTAGGCCAAATAAATTCTGATGATGTTGACAAAACTTCCCCTGGAGTTGCAAGCATACCAAGAGAAGCTCTGTCTATGGTTTTCCTAAAACATAGGCTATTTTTCTCCTGATAAACTACTGAAAGCATCTTGCTTCAGCAGTCAGAAGTGTCCAACAGCAAACACCACCAGGGAGTTAGCGTTAGGAGTTAAAGGTAGTCAAAAGTGTTGTGGATCTATTGCCTTTTCTTATGACATTAATGGACTGTTACAAATTCAGCAAAGATCCTTTAGCATAAATTTCTAGATAATTTTCATTAGGTTTATCTGCATTATAAATGGAAAGTCTTGTCTTGTCTGGTGCTATTTGACTGGATTTGCTGCCAAGGGAGCATTTCTCCCCAGCTTTAGTACTTTTATTCCTTTTGCCTGGGTGGACTTAATTTGTCTGAAATATTTAGATATTGATAAACTGTCTCTCATGGGACTGTAGCGTGTCAGAGGCATCCATCAGGAGCAGTACTGAATTCTGGAGTGTTTTGAACTCAGCTGTTTAAGCCAACTTAGCTACTTTGCCTCAGAAGTGTCAGGAAATACTCACTTGCCTCAAACAATAGAGCTGCAGGTATAAAACTCCTGGGAGCAAAGTGGGAAAAGATGCAGTTTGGCCAGCTAAAGATGTCACTTTTTGTGAAGTCCAGTGCTTGATCTGTGGTTTTATGTCAGACATGTCACGTGCCTGAGCTCTCCTGTGTTCACCTGTGCAGGTGTTGCCATCTTTGCCTAACTTTCAGAAAAAGAGGAAAAAGTCCAGATTAAGTTTTTTGCCTTTTTTTTTTTTTAATGCAGGGAGCCAACAGAATGCGAGGCCGCCTGGGAAGTGTGGACAGCTTTGAGCGCTGCAGCAGCCTGGCTTCTGACAGAGTACGTAAGGAGCTTAGCTTAAAATTGGCGTTTTCATACAAGGCTGTCAATGGAGCGTGAATACGGCACTCTGCTTTAATTTGAAGGAAGTAGAACAAAGCATATCAACTTACAAAACTCCAAAATGTTTCCACTGCGAGGCAGAGGGTGTAAGAAAGCTGGGGTTTATGTTGACTCGAAGCTTCAGCTTTAATCTGATTGTCAGTCCTTTTATCCTACACTTCCCTTGCTTTTACAAAAAGCAAGGAATTTCTGGTTTCTGCCTTGTTTTACTGAAGTAATTAAGTAAAGTCGTGTCTCAATAAAAGGAAGTGCTCTGAAGGTGAAGAATCCTTTCTGTAAGTAATAGTGTCTTTAGGGAAGTAAGAATTTTTGACCTAAGCCCAGCTGTTGGGGATGCTGTATGGCAGTAAGAGGGCGGAACTCTGTTCACTTTCTTTTTATTTCCTGTTTTTAAAGTTTTACCTCACATGAGGGTTGGTTGCTGGTTTTCCCAGGAGGTGAAGATTCTGCTATGGTTTTCCTGCTACAGTTACTCATAAACTGGCTGTGTAATAACAGTCTCTCTTCCAGGATGTCGCTGTGACGGTACAGGAAGTATGCTCGCGATATGTCGAGGAAACTAGCTAAAAGCAGTTTCCCTAGCCTTTTCCATTCCTGTGTTTTCCTGAAAGAGACAGAAGTCTGGTAGCTGGAATGCTAATCCCTATGAGAGGATGCCTGGAGTAATTAGTGTGTTGTTTGTGTTGCGTATATAGTTTTATTCCTCCCTCCGCTTTCCCTTTTTGGAAGAAGGACGCTGCTGGTTTGGAGTGAGCTATCAAAGGATGTCTGGTTTGGGTGATAATTAGCATACAATAGGCCATGACCCAGAAGGGGGAGAGGCTTTGGTGCCCCAGTGCTGCCTGCCTGTGGGTTAAGTGAGAGCTCTCGTAGGGCACAGAGCCTCAGGCCTTACTCCGCCAGCACTTCCTTTCAGGACACTTCTCCGGGCGATTCCCCGCCAGCTACTCCTCCAGCGTCCCCCGTGTCCTCGGCCTGGCAGACGTTTCCCGAGGAAGGCTCGGACTCCCCTCAGTTCAGGAGGCGTGCCCACACCTTCAGCCACCCGCCCTCCAGTGCCCGACGGAGGATAACCTTCCAGAACGGGAGGTCCCAGAGCGCCCGCTCCCCGCTGCTGCGGCAGAACTGCGTGGAGGCGGCCAGGTGAGTCAGGGCATGCCGTGTCACCCACCCGCGGGCCCCTGCCCTCCCGGTGCTCCGGCCTCACCGGCCTTCCTCCTGCTGGAGGCTGCAGCAGTCCTGCTTCTGACAAAGTACGTAAGGAGCTTCGTTCAGGTTGCTTTCTGCACTTCTCCGGGGTTGGTTAGTTCGTTTATTTATTTACTTTCAGCCTGTCTTCTCTGCCTTTGAGTAGTTTGCTGCTTTGCAGTAACTCAGTAGTCCCTGAATTAGGGGTTCAGGGGAGGCATCCATCCATCAAATTGATGATTCGGCCAGATGCCAGCACCAATCTCTTTATTTATTTGTCGCCTCTGAGCTGAGCCTTTTTGGCAGTCTTGTTAGTCAGACCCTTTGGAAAAGTGGCACTAAGTGCTTTAAACGGCAAGGATGGCAGCCTGAAACTTTTATGCCAGGATGAAAAAGGCACTAACAGCTTCAAGTGTCTGTAGCCGTGTTAGTCAAATCTCACAGAGAGTATGTCCAGAATCAAAACCGGTGAGGAGTCTTGCAAAAAGACATAAGGATTAAACACATCCAGTGAACTCTGAGGCATGTGATTTCCGTATTTGCCTTTCTTCGGAGCTTCCCTCTGTAGCTTCCCTCTGTAACTTCTTTCTGCTTCCTTTTTGGAGACTCTTCAGCTATTAACGTACGAAACACTGTTCCTTCAGGAGTTCCTTCACTCAGCAGAAGAGGTCCCCACAGTTCATAGTGGGCCTCTTTGGTTGTGCCTTCTTTTTCTCCTCTATGCTGGCTACCTGCAGTAAGTGACTATACAAACTCCAAACTCTTTACAAAACTCAGGTCCAGATGAGCTGAATTGTTTTCTGTTGGAGGATCACATTCTCCAACCTATTGTCTGTTTCAGTGCTTGGCTATAATTCTGCTTTTTGTGAGCTCTTTCTAAAAATGGCTTTAAATAGTAATTTGTCATCTGTTTGATGTCTACATTAAAATATCAGCGTGAATGCTGCACCAGCTAGTAGAGAAAGGCAAAAAAATTTATTCTGTTTTGAGAGAGTGGAAGAGAGTAAGGAGTAAGAAACTGGCCTTTGTTACATTGTGTTTTTCGAGAAACAAATAATATGTTTTCTACTAAAGTAAACTTTTTTTCCACTGACCGTGTTGTATGCAAACAGGAAACCCTGACAGTTCAAAGTGAAGGAGTTGCTGACTACATTACTTTGTAATAACTTGTAAGAAGTCACTGATTAAGTGGCATCAGCAGATTTTTAGTCAAAACAGTTTGTAGCAGCGTGGTTCTAGGCTAGGATTTTTCATTCTTTCCTTTTGAGGATTAGTCATAAATGTTAAGCCAAGGAAACTGAATTAATTTTTATGTCCCCTCCAATACTTGTCACTACTACTAAGTAATGTTTAACTATGGAATAGGACTACCTTTCTTAATTTAATTACTTCACAAAAATGTATCCAGAAAGATTGCATTTAAATAATCTCTACTTCCTAATGAATTGTTTACAAAAGCAAAAGAAAACTAAGGGGAAGAAACAATATTATTGGAAGAAGGTTTCTAAGGATATTTTCTGAATGTTTTAGAGATTCTTTTTTCTGAATTTTCTTTGGGAATAAGTAAAGCTAAAGAAATAAGGTGGTCTCCCTGTTCTGCAGTGTCATTGAAAAGTTTTTAAATACAGTTGCAGCTGTAACAGCAAAATGAGTATCCCTAGGGAAGCTGCCCAGGAGTGCACATGGTAGATTTTATCTTCTGGGAAACAAAGTTAATGTAAGCCAAGATGAGGTATTTGGCCAGTGTCTCTAGTCTAGTGGTTTTGTTGTTGTATCCCAATCCGTGCTGACCCATCTGCTGTGTTCTCTTGTTGCCCGCACAGTCCTGTGGTCGGGGTTCGGCGCGCTCTCAGTGAGAGTGAATCTGCATCACCTGGTCTCCCCTCCTCTCTCTCTGCCCCTTCTTTCCTGAAAACCTTTTACCAGGGCTCAGGAAGGTTGCACCAGCATTCAGAAAATGACCTCTCCAAGAGGTGAGAGCATTGTCTCCTGCCTAGTTCTCCAGTGCCACTAGCTTAACAGTAGGATTCCCAGTGGAATGCAGCACATGGCATCTCTCCCACTCTGCCTTGTGCTCCTGCATTTCTAACAGACTTCTGTGATGCAAATGGGAAAACAGGCTTTTGGGTAAAAAAGCCTGTTAAAACTAGAGGCTTCTATGCTGACATCAAGTAGCTGTCACCTATTTTTGTTGCAGTGTTGCAAACCTGCTGCATTGGTTTGTCACGTGTAATGCAATGGATTTTAGGAGTGTTATGCCAGTTTAATGCTTTCTCTGCTGTATGCAAACCAGCATGTGTTGCCATGATTACCGGCATGTGAAAATACGAAAAGAGCAATGTGAAGAGTGTACAGTACTAATGTGGGATGCCTGTGCATGAGGAATGGGGAACACCTGGGTGATACTAACTGTGAGATGTTTAGAGAGAATTAACAAATAACTTCCAGTTGAAGAGGATTTGGGAAGAAGCAAAGGTATGAAAAGTGACAAAAAAACCCCCAAACCTGACTCTTATAGACTAATTTGGGTTCCAGTCCAGCTTTGTTTCTGTGTTCCCTTTAGATAGCAAAGTTGGTCCAAGCCGAACCAATGCCCATCTCAGTTTGTACAGGCAATGGACACCATTAAACCCAGCTTTCTGGGTTTGAGGAATGAAGGATTGAGTATTGTACGAAAACTGTATTTTAATGCCAGATAATTCCAAACTGAAATTTTGGAGATACAGTTTTTGGAATTGATTATGCAGGCAGATCAAGTTAGTGTGTTTCATTGTAATGGAGTTTTGAGCTCTTGGAGTGGGGAGATCTTCAAGGAGTAATTCCTAGAAGACCACCATGCTTCTGCTTAGGTTTTACAGTCTGCACATTTCTGATATCATTTGATATTTAATTTGTATGGAGACTCTTGAGAAAATGGGATCTCATTACCTATAGATCTTGCTGGGAGCAACTGGGCCTGAACTGTCATGGTGAGGAAATTGCAAGAGCACACTGTTAGCATCTAGTTGGATTTATGAAGGGAATACAACAGATATAGTCAGAAAGAAGTTCTTAGTGAATAATGCTGATGTGATAAGGGTCACTGAGGTAATCCATCATTTCAACTGGCTAATGGAAAACGAAATGTATTGTCCAACTGACAGTGGCCAAAACTTGCAAATGTATGTTCTGCCATCAGGTTTAGGAAGTTTCATTTTTTACAGTGTTTTTTTTCTTGTAGGTTTCTTCTTTGGTTTTTTTTCTCAGAGAGGACCACCATCTATCCCAGTAGGATCAATGTGAGGTGTTGTTACCATTCTCATGTGAGTGAGTGTTTGATAGGTTGTAGTTAAGCACGGTGTGTCAGTGCTTTGCAATCTGCAGACTACAAACTGTTTGACTATTAGGAACCCTAATTAAAACTTCAGTGCGTTTTCCAGAATAATCCTGGTTACTATGCATTCGTGAAGTGTGGAATTCCTATTGCACTGGAGAAAAATTCTGTAAAGTCTCACTTCTTTATCATATAGCTCTGAGATTACACATGATGCAGCAGGTAGTTTTTCTTGGTGTTCTGGCAAACTTCAGTGTGCAAGAGCACAGACAGTTTCAGTTGGAATTTGTTTTAGAAAGATTTTTAAATTGTGGCAGTCAGATGGGCTTATGCAGAGAGAATGTTATAGAGTGCTCTGAGATTTTTTTAATTGGGTTTTCTTGGTTGTTTTTTAGTTGTTTGTTTGTATTTGTTTTTTAGGGTTTTTTTATTGAATTGCAGAATAGTTTGGGTTGGAAGGGACCGTAATGATTATTTAGTTACAGCCCCCCATATATTTCCTTTCTTTGAGGAATTAACATTATATTAAATTTAGCATCAACATAATATTTATTGGTGCCTTCAGAATGTCTTTATGGTATTGTTAATACATTCTTCTGGAGAGGAGGCTAGGATGGAAATGGTCTCCACATAATCTTGACTTTTGACAAGTGTGTTGTGCAGCATTGAACAGAATTGCAGATAAGAATTTAAAAAAATGTCTAGCCAATATAGAGGTAAATAAAGCTTTTTAATAAAAACACAAAAGCAGCACTTCTAAAAATGGAACAACCTTCAGTGTAGGTTTGACTAGCCCACAATTTCTCTGTTCATTGTGTTGCTGTGCAAGGATAATTTAAGATGAATTTGAATTTGAACAGATTGCTTTTTTTTAAAACAGCTTTGTGTCTCATGGCGGAGGTGAAATACTTGAGAATATCATTTAAACAAAATAGCAGCAAGTAATTATTCAGAATAAAAATATATGGCAGGAGTGAACCAATAGAAGGATATAAACTGATAGAAACTGGTTTTTCTTCTTCCCAGATGGGAGGAATGTTTCATGTATTAGTCTGATGTATAGGTTTCTGCCAGCTTAAGTGCTGGGAAGTTGAATTCTATACTTGATCTGGGGAATTTTGTACCATCTCAACTTCCAAATTGCAAAATAGGTTGCATTGATTCAATTGCTACTTAGAGCAATCAAGAAGAGAAGCTGAAATGAAAGCAAAATGGGGAAAGACCACAAGTCTTAGCATGAGCAACAACAGTATTTATTCACAAGTCATTTGGCTTTCATGGACTCAAGTGCAAAATCATTCAGGTAAATATTAGGTACAGAACTCACAAGAAATGGGGTAGCGTGTTTTGTTAAAGAACAGTTTTGGGAAGACATTTTGATAATTAAAACCAAGCAATAAGCATATTTGTAATCTGACCAATTTTTTGAGATTTCTTCTTTCTTTCCTTTTTATTTTCTTCTCCCGAAGTAGCTGTCTCATCTTCATGCTACACATTATCTGAAAGAGTAGTGAATGGATGAAACTGAGTTGCAGTTACCTGAGACAAAACCTTACCTATGTACATGTACTCTGTACTCTTGAGTACTTGGGTTATTGTTTGGACCAGCTTAAGGATGAAACTAGAGACTGAAATGTTTGAGGCCTTGTATTGAATTTGCAGCTCTCCATTTTTTATCGTATACAAGCTGATAAATGCGTTTTGGTTTCTGTACTGGGTAAGAAGCGTAGGGTAAGTAGTACAGAGAACCATTATTCTCCAAACTGAGTTGTGATGCATATGTCTTAAATACAGATTATTACATTGTCATCTTTCTCCAGAGATTCTTCCCCTAGGTGACCTTGAAGCATGTTTCCCATGTGGATGGGAAGATGTCCACCTGTGATGTCTGCCTAGGTGGTAGTGAAAACTAGCTGGTAGTGAAAACTCTGCTCTGCTTTTCAGTAGCAATGACTGAACTCTATTTAAGAACGTGTTTTTCTTGTTTTGGAGATGCTTTGGCTTAGTCTCTCCACTCATATTAATAAACTTCTTCATTTTGTGGGAGTTGATAGCTAACTTTTTTTTCTTTACCCCTACCCTGTTTAGAGAAATTGTTTTTTGCACCAACCTCCTCAGTCTTTTCATTAGGGTAGGGGACACTACCATTTTACTCTGACTTCTTCCTGCTTTTGCTCTGTAGGGTATTTCACACCTTCAGATCTGATACTAAACTAGGAGTTTTCTGTCTTGAAATGAGGAAACTCTCTTTGCTCCCTTTCCCCCCTCCATTTCCTAAATCTTGGGGTTTTCCTGGGTTAATATGACAAGGTGTGTTTCTGAGCCTTGCAAAAGTTTTCCTCTGATCACTTAGTGGACAGCTCTTTGAAAGAGAAGGTGATTAATATTAATTGCTTAAAATCACAGGGGATTATTGTGAAGGGAGGATTTAATAACAAAAATACAGGTCTTCAGAACTGTATGATTTGCATACTTCATGAGGTAACGTAAGTGATTAGTTCATCCCAATGTAAACTCCATGACTCAAATGGTGTAAACAGCTTAGTTTCATACCCAAAAATAGCCATGTTCTAATTCTGACTTTCTGTGGATTTTGCTACTGTAAATTGAACACTATTCCTAGGACTGTCTAGAGGCACAGTAGCTGAACATAGATTTTTGTACGTAGCAGTAGGAAAAGCTTTTCGTTCCCTTGTTACGTAGCGTGTGTTTAGTAAGCCCTGGAATGACTCAGTTTTTGTGTCATAACATGTGATGATAGGTAAGACTTGAAATAGAAGGAAGTAGTTCCATTGCAGTTATTTATAGAAACATAGGTTTTTAGAGTTACATATATCCAAAGTCAGTATTCAATTTCCAACAACTGTTGGACTGAAATACCTGTGGAAAGCAACACTTATAGGTTCAGAATTAGTGTTACAGTCTAAGTAGTCTGTGTTTGGCTACCATGAGCAGTGCTTGCCCGTCATCAAAGATACAGAGTTAGACAAAGAAGATTGACACAGCTGCTGTTTAGGTTAATGCAACATGGGGATCTACTGAGACCACCTACCAATAATGTGATGCTTTAGGAAACTGGGGCACTATGGAGGCTAAATCGGGAGTGGAGAACAATTCAGACTGTGTGTCATTCAGGGCTCCCAGCCAGTAGTGCTGTTCTTAGGGGAGAGCAGGGGCTGGTGCCTTGTGCTGGCTAGGTGAATTTGAAGTTGTGGTTATTTCTCTGCCAGGATACAGAAGGAGAGTCTGATACCTCGGTACAATAGTGAGTCCAGCTGGTCACTCAGACTTACAAATATCAGGCAAAAAAGACTGGTCCTAGCTTGGTGAATTCAGCATGTTCACTCAGCACAGAGTTTTAGTTATGAAGTGCTGATTATATGGTGTGGCTGAAACTTCATAGTCCTCCCTTGCAGATCTTTCCTGTGCAAGGGAGATGAAGGGGAATGGGCTGCAGCTGGCAAACTGCAATCACCTGCAACTGCCTTTCTGCTAAAAACATATTGAACATGCTGGGCTTTCCTTTCACCTAACTTTTTAGGATTCTAGTACTACAGCATGGAAATTTGTTATGAAGGTTTAAGTGTAGCTACAATTTTGATATGGCAGTTTTCCCTGTGATGAAGGTGAAGCTGCAGAAAAAGCTCACCATTTGATGCCCTCTTCCTAAAAGATTGTAATTGTGCCTTGTGCTGTTGACACTACATGGAAGGATTTATGGCAGATAATCGATGTTCTCATTGCTATACAATATCTGTGACCTAATTTACTACCACAAATGCAAAATTCTAAAATATTTCTGAAAGTGGATCAAGTACTTACAAAAGCTAAATGTCTTTTCCTCTGGCAGTAGTCAGTAGAAAGGTGTACTTGGTGTGTCCTCCCAGTAAAGCTTTCCTGTATCATCTTGTTTCTTCCAGCAGCATAAGATACTATTAAAATTAATGTGTAATTATATTGCTACATGGCAGTTGGGGAGAAGATCTTCCCTCTGTTTGCAGGGTCTCTGTTCCTATAGATGATGAAACATGAGGACGTGTGTCTCCATTTATCCAAGTGAAGTATGAACTTCTTGAAGCTTAGGAAAGACCGTATGAGATGGCAGAACATTGTCTCCAATGAAATATTCACCTGTGTGTTCAGCATGACATTGAAAATGGCACTAAATGGCGTGCTGTGCTCCACTAGAGCACCATCTCTGCTTTTAGGGGTGTTACATCAGATTGCTCCCAGAAGACTGATGTATGGCAAAACAAAACCCATTGCTGTCAAAGTTAGAGGCTAAGTATTGCCATGTTTCTCTATTAGCTTGTCAAAAAGCTAAGCTTTTATTCTGAGCGTACAGCTGAGCCCTGTAAGAATGCTATGAATGCTTCCTGGTGGTATATAGTGCAAACTTCACTGTGCTACAAGAAAACAGTTGGGCACTTCAGTATTCAAGGTGAAGCTCACACACAGCACGCTTTGCCTTCTTACGCTTCCCCACAAATGCTCCTGCAGGCTTGATTATACATTAGACAGGGTTAATAAAAGGGTTTTTTCCCCCTAAAAGGAATACTGACTTTAAATACCCCATCTGCTTTTTCTTTCCTTCAGTGATGGGGAGGGAAAGAAAAGAACATCAACCTTCTGCAGCAGTGAATCTCTAAATGCTGCGGGGGCCACGCTCACACCTCGCCGCATCTCCTGGCGGCGGAGAATATTCCTGCAGGTAGCTTCACCTATGAATAAGTCTCCTTCCAAGATGCAGCATCCAGGTCTGTGAGTGCTTTTAAAGAAAATAAACAAGCAGTTGTTGCTTAATACTGTAGTGAACTGCAATGTGTGATAATATGAAAGGGAGAAGGGAGTCAGGGTGGTACAATATTGATGCTAGAACCTCGCCAGAGATCAGTTGTGCTCATTTGTCCTTAGACTGTTTAGGTTTTTGTTGCTTTGAAGAGAAGATGTTGGTATCAAAATCAAAAGAATTGCAATCTGCCATAGCTGCTGTAGCAAGGAAATTAAGACAGGTCTCTTGCTGGCAAAGATATTCTTTTTAACAGTCAGGAAATTTTTACCCTGACCTGTGTATATAATAAGAGTGTTTGCAGAAAATGGTAAATTTTATATTGTCCTTGTAGTGCACATACCACCTGTTGAGTTTGTCAATAATTCTTACAGCTTTAAGCCATTTAAGGTAGAAACCTCTGAAGTAACTGAAATTGTGCTACTCATAAAGTCCCGTTTGGCAGAATTCAAAACCATAGGCAAATGACAAACTCTATATTTCGTGACCACAAAGTGCTGTAGCACTCTCTGTAGTGCAAGTTAGCAGATGGAAAAAATAGTTTTAATGTAGAACCCGTGGTAAATCATCGCAGTAAACAAGCTGAACTGTAAAGGAGGCTTCATGGATAAATGTCTTGTGGTAACTGTGGAAGGAACTGGCAGGGGAAAGGTTTGAAATACTGAGTGAGCCTTTATCTAACTCCACTTCATTTAAATATAACTTGATCAATGTAAACAAAACACTTTTTTAAAAAATAATTCTGACTGTTCCACTGCATTTTATCTGTCTTTGGAATCACCAAGTCACTGCTAAATGTGAAAGACAACTATTTTTGTTCTGCTATGACATAGATGTTCATGATATTTCAAACAATCTGAGTTTTCTGTAATAGCTTTCTGATTCTTTGCAGATGGTCATGATGGAAGTGAATTGTTACCCTTATCCCCTCTTGCTCCACCCCTCGAGGAGGACCCTCTTGTTCTAGTATTGCAAAATGAGGATGGTCCAGATAAAACTGGAGAGAGGAAAAACTCAGAAGAACTACAAAGTCTGTGGAGAAAAGCTATCCATCAACAAATTCTGTTACTTCGAATGGAAAAAGAAAACCAGAAGCTGGAAGGTTAGCTATTTAGAAAATACCCCTAAAAGCTATTGCAGATTCTGCTGCCTGGAGATGAAAATTGTTCTGGTGTTGGGCATCTCAAACAGAGATGTGGTTCTGTAACTTTTTAATTAACAGTACTAGAAAAAACCTGTGTTTTCCTAGTTCTGTCTCACAGTCTACCAGGTTCTCTGTCTACCTGACTTTAAATGAGTAATCTTAGTGACAGAAGAAAGTGATGCATTTTCCTTTTTTGAGTGCATGTTAGACAAAGGATGCTATAGTCTGTGTTGCATCTGTCTGAGTCTAGGAGTTGTAATGTAAAGTGGAGTGAGAACAGGTGCTGTGTAAACACTTAGGTATGGTAAACCTTACCCTTTCTATCTCGTTTCAGTCCTTTGCAGCTCATGGCCTTTCTCTCCAGGCTTTTTGTTCTTCATTAACCACATCACAGTGGTAATTTATTAATGCTTGAATCCAAATATGATTTTTGAGCAACTGGCTCTTGAGGTATGTCAGAAAGTTCTGTTTTTTAGAACATGAGCACTGTACACTGAAAATTGAGTGCTGTTAGTGAGGGATCTAAAGTTGACCATTGTGACTGTCAACTGCCTGAACTTCCAGCTAGGATATTTTATTAAGACTGGTCAAGACTCACACAAATAAAAGACAGGGTGCAATGTCTATCCTAGCATATAGGAGTTCTTCAGTATAATAGACTTACATTAATAAGGTTTTGGTGCAAGTTGAAAATTCCAAGTGTCCTCTCTACAATGGCTGCCTTCATCTTCTCCTTTATGCTGTATAACCTCTACAGTAGTTTGATTCTTCATAGTGCCATACTACTTCAAACATAATGATCTTGTTAAGGTCAGTTAACTCTTTTTCCTTCTTTAGACTAGCTTACTGGAAAGGCAGGGAGAGGAAAGAAAAACATCAGGACAGAAGTCTTCCCATGTCCCTACAAGCGTACATCCTTGAATGTATTTCCTACACGTACATAGTGTATTTCTTGGTGCTGTTTCTCTCTACAGTTTGTGTCTCTGTTGACACATAGTTCTGTGGAAACTCTTAGATTTATAGGGAACATCTAGAGACTTCAGCCAAAATCATCATTTCATAAACCGTTTTAGCAAAAAGTCTATTTTTGTGGGGTGAGGAAGCTGGAGATCCGCTATGGTGACTAATTTCATGTTATTCCCTCTGATACTTCCACCTCCTGAGGGATAAACTCTTTGCTATACTTTGTGTGGCTGAGGGTACTGAAAACTGTTTAATCACTCCAGTTCCTTAAGACTCAGGTACAAGTTGCTTCCATTCTGTAACAGATATGTAGAAATCAGATCCTTCCTACCTGGTCATTTGTGGTGAAAACAGGAGTGTTGGCAGTGGAGATGCCAAATGGGCACACATTTGCCAGCCCACATTCTTGGTTTGTGCTCTGAGGAGCATGTCTCCATTCTTGTATTCAGGTTCATGAGTACCCCTGCTGAAACTGGTGCTCTAACTAGAATTCATCATCTTGTTTTCAAAGGGTGAAAAGTAAATTGTTCTGACACCTATTTCTAGGTTTCCTTCCTGTGGGCTGTTATAACATGGGCCATTTTATGGACAGGATGTGTGCAGAGCTGATACATTCCAAACAAGCATCGGTTCGGGTAGTGGTTTGCATCCTAGCCTACAATTAAATGCACATCTCAGGACAGGGAAATGTAGTAACAGAAATGCAGAAATTTGTTCACTTGAAGCCAGGTTCCTAGCTGTGAATTTATTACCTGTATGTGTTAGACTGGTTTAAGACTGGAATTGCTGTGAAACTGTTTCTAGTGGATTTCTGTTAATCATTTGTTCACTGTTATGTACAAAATATAAATAGAACCTCTTTTCCTCTTCCTTTTGCTGTCGAGGAGACTTGAATGCTATTAGTTCTTTTTTTTACAGAAGGTAAGTTCCATCTGTTGCACAAACTTGCTTTCCTTTTCTTTTCCTTTCTTTTTTCTGAGAAGCTAGAAGCTCCTTTTTCCAGTAGGTCACCTGGAAATAAAAGAGCTGCAAAAAGTAGCAGGCCACCTAGCAATGATTAGGAAAAATGTTAATGAGGATGGTTGTAAACAACCGAGGATGGGGTAGAAGGTAGGGCATGTATGATCAATGGGCAAACTTGCTGGCTTTCACTAGGGTTAACTGCACAGTTAGTGTGGGAGTTTGTTGTCACACTGAGATATGTTACTGCTGTCTTGGATCTGTTGCATGCTGCTTAGAAGGGGGTGAATTCTTGGGTGAAATAGTACAGCAATAGGGTTGCATTCAAAACAGCCCCAGCTGAACTGCAAATTCCTGTGGCAAGATCACACACCCATTTTGGAAATAATTTGTCATTTTTGAAGTGGGCTAGGCATTGATCCTGTGGATTGATGCAATATTGACTCTATCTGAAGTGAGATGAGTAGGCGAAGGAACAGATGTTCTTGTTTTGCAGGATGTATAAAAATGTGAGTGAGAGTTTGCTTTCACCTAGAGGTGATGGTGGGAAAAGGGATACATTTGTAAGAGAAAGGGGCTTCTGCAAGAAGTAGTGTGAACAGATCAAGGCAAATTTGGGATAAACTCAATTGCAGCTCAGAGGTGATGTTGTGAAATGTACAGTTCACTCCAATGATAGTTAAACATATCTCTCTAAATTAAATCACATTTAAGTCTTGGTTTCAGTTTTTTGTACCAGTAGTTAGAGGAACTGGAGTGTTTTTCTGCATGTGAATAATGAATAATAAAACACCCAGAGTTAATTTCATAGTAATGGAAATGAAAGCTGCTTCTCCGTGAAATGCCGGGGTGACAATGCAGTTTTATTTCAGAAGTAGTGTAATAAATACTTTGTACCAGGTAGTCCTGTGCAGCAAAGCTTCTAAGTTTGTAACAGCAGCAGTTCTGTGCTTCAGCACAAACATATCTTTCTGGATATGGTTCCTGCTGGTTCATTCTGTTTGCACTACTCGGCCTGATGATGCCAGGTAGCAGTGCCAAGAGCACTTCTCACTCTCTTAAGGGATGTGTAAAAACTGGAACCAGTGTGACTGACTTCAGAAGATTTGCCTAGCTTGCTTGCCTAAATCTCTAATACAAACATTCATATGTTTGGGACTTTCCATACTGAAACAATTGTAACGTTCAATATAAACAAGAATAAAATGATCAAAAGTGTTTTTGCAGAACAGGTGCTGTGAGGTTTTGTTCAGTGGGGTTTGTTTTTGGTTTTTTTTTGCCCCAAGCTTTAAAAAATACTTTTATGGGCTTCGTGAATTGCTGATATTCGTGACCCAGTAAGAGAAGTTAAATTGTTATAATGCAACATCTTATGACAACTGGCTCCATCTAAGCTATAAACTAATGGATTGTAGATGTATTTATCCCCAGTCAGATTATTGGATAGATATATCTAACTTGAATGGGGTTTGTGTATTTGTTGTTGTCTTGTAATTTTCTGATATTCCAGTTTTTCATGTGCTCTTCCTTTTTGTTCTGTGTTCTAGCAAGCAGAGATGAGCTCCAAACAAGAAAAGTGAAACTGGACTATGATGAAATTGGCACATGTCAGAAAGATGCCATAAACATTTGGGATAAGAAGTTACTAAACTGCAGAGCCAAAATCCGATGTGACATGGAAGATATTCATTCCACTTTAAAAGAAGGTATTTATGTAGCAGGGTTTTTAGCTCTGAAGTCTCAAATCATATTTTTTGTTCCCTTCTGATACCAATAGGAATCAGCAATACACTTTTTCCAGTAGCAAAAAATTGCCTTCTCTTCACAAAGGTGCTGCCTTCTCCTGCAGAACAGAAAATAGATTCTGCTGTGTCTGCAACTTGCAAAGTCAGCAATGCAGAAATATGTATGCTTCTGAAAGTAGCAGCTTGTTTCCATGTATCTTTACATTTAAGATTGAACTCGGATCCTCTGCAGCCAACATTGTGACCTTTTGGTTTCTGATAAGTAGGTCCAGTTGACTCTGAGTTTCAGAGGTTCTGATTTTATTTGCTTACTGAGAAGGCAAGACCATAATGTCTACTGTGGACTGTGCCCAGAACCTAGAGGAGTCAGAGCCAAGTTCCAGAGAATCTAGAATACATCACTTTATTTAATTTCCTGGAGTGAAAGGCTGGGGATTTTGTCTTGAGGTAGATATTCTTGTGGACTAGCCATAGACCAAGAGGGTATCCAGAGGGCCTTGTCAGCATAATGCAGATATAGAGCCTGATTGCACTGCTCTGCCCTCTTCCATAGAATCTCATATCTGTGTTACAGATATGAAAATCAGAAAAATAATTCAGTGTAATCTGGCTGTGGTACAGAAGGGAAGTTTAAACTGCTACCAAAGCAAATTGTAGCAAAGATATAAAGCAGTTCCTGTTAGTGACCTGCAGAAGTCTGCTAACAAATTATTTACTTTAATACCCTATCTTCTGCTGTTGGATTGCAGTTCAGAGTTGGGAACAAGGATATGGTTTTTTAACTTGTCTTCTTGTTAAATAATTGTTTATCTAGAAGGTATTAGCAGAGTTGGCATTTTGACTTTCAAAGTTTGGTTTACCAAGTCAGATACCAAAGGGGATGTATCTCTCCACATCTATGGGCTGACATGAGCAGCCCTTTGCAAAGGGAAAAAGGAGTTGGACTTCCCTGCATTTTACACTTGTGAATTTAGTTCAGCTTTTCTAAACAGGTCATTCTACATTCTGAGTTTAGTTGTGCATCTTTTCCTGCTGGATGCTAGCAGCTCAGAAGTGGCAAAGCAAGGGATATCTGTACCTCAATTGCCCAGGGTACTTGCTCAGTGTAATTGCCCTTAAGTTTGTAGTTCGTGTTTAGTTTGTGGGATTGAGCCGTGGCTACTGAGTGAATGCACTGGAGAGTGGAGTTCACTTTGTAAGGGATCCTCCAGAGTGGTTCAGCTGAAGTTATGACAAAGCAAATTCTTCTGTTGTAACACTAAAAGTATCCCCCTGCTCAGGCCTCTTGTTTTTTTGACTGACCCACAGGTGTACCAAAAAGTCGTCGGGGAGAAATTTGGCAGTTTTTGGCTGTGCAACACCGAGTCAGGCACAGGCTGCCAAACAAGCAGCAGCCTCCCGACATCTCTTACAAAGAACTTCTGAAACAACTGACTGCTCAGCAGCATGCCATCCTTGTAGATCTAGGTAAGTCTGTTCTTTCCAAGTGGTTTGGTGGGTCTTTGAGTGAAAAACACACCAGTCATAACAGAAGCTGTTGCTGAAGATAGATGCTGCTCTATGAGCTCCATTTTCTGTCATCGGGATACATTCTGTGTATGCCACTTAGAGTCCTGTAAGCAAATGATTTCTTAGGCTGTGCCATTCATATTTATGCCCTTCTGCATCTGTCTGAAAAGAGAAGTCAGGCAGTTGCTTCTGCAAGTTCTGTGCAGATGAGAATATTAAATGGGTTCAAAAGGTACAGTCCAAAATCAGTGGTAAGATACAGATTGATCTGATTAAAGGCAAACTGCATGTGAAAGCAAAGATAAATGGTCTGAGGGAGGAGAAATGCTGTTTGTCATATGGATTGGGGTTTTTCTTCAGAAGAATTGAATATCAACTATTCTTCTCTTTTTACATCAGGACGGACATTCCCTACACATCCTTACTTTTCCACGCACCTGGGAGCAGGACAGTTATCACTGTTTAATCTCTTGAAAGCATATTCTTTGCTGGACAAAGAAGTGGGTTATTGTCAAGGTATAAGTTTTGTAGCTGGGGTGCTGCTTCTACATATGAGTGAAGAGCAGGCCTTTGAAATGCTGAAATTCCTCATGTATGACCTTGGCTTCCGTAAACAGTACAGGCCAGACATGATGTCGCTACAGGTAAGTCAATTCTTCTGGAACAAACCAGTTTTAAATGACTTTTGAGCTCTTAGGTTCTCCAGGGCATTATGAGGCTTCTTATACTGTTTTGGAGATTTTGAGGTACATGTATATTTTACTGTCAAGCCCCTCTCTGCCTCTCAATTTGCAAACAGAGAAGTTTAAACTTGCAGTTTTTCCTGTCACACAGCCCTGTAATCTCTTCAGAAATTCTGCTTTCTGCTGTTTTGCCCTTCTTTTTCTCATCCTCACTGCTCTCTCTTCCTTATGCCAGAAAAAAACCCTGATATGCTTTGTCATGTATGGATGGAGTTTAAAAATTAATTAGATTTTGTTTTTCTTCAGTCCATGAGCACTTGAATGTAGATTTCTCTCTTGTGAGGCCAAGTTAAGTCAATAGTGACACACAGTGGCCAATCAATGTATTCTGCAGGCCTTTGTACTTCGGGCTGCTCTGCCTGGACTCATCATTTCACCTTTTTTTTTCTCATTGTCTTCTGCTCCACCACTCTCCACAGAGAGGGAAAACAGATGAATTTTTAATCATTTAATTATCTTATGCAATGATGCATGCTCTGCAATATTTAACAGCTAGCAATAGATACTCAAGACTGTTTAGATGGAAAACAGAAAAGTTTTCAGATCTATATAAATTTCGGGGTTTAAAGTTTGAGAAATTTTTCACCTTGACATGCAACTGTCCACTGATTTGAATAATTATAATATGCTATAAACTCCTTATATTATAAAGGAATATACCACTGATGAGTTAAAGCTTTTATAATGCACAGTGAAGGAAGAGAAAACAGCAGCAGATACAAAAGTCTCCTTTTTTTTCCCCCTGCTCCCTGCATGGCAAACACTTATAATTGAGTAAAACTAAAGGGAGAGTTTCAGCCCACTTTTCACTTGACCAGTCAGTTTAGGTGCTTATTTGGCAAATGTCTAGAGCAATGGAATAGATTGTAGACAAAGAAGCTCTATGTGCTTATTCTA
Source organism: Cyanoderma ruficeps (assembly GCA_008694505.1). Classification (NCBI taxonomy): domain Eukaryota; kingdom Metazoa; phylum Chordata; class Aves; order Passeriformes; family Timaliidae; genus Cyanoderma; species Cyanoderma ruficeps. The sequence continues at coordinate 2,284,618 of VZDJ01007754.1, read as the reverse complement.
AAAATGATGGAGGACTGTGGAATTAAATATGCTTTAACAAGTTTGTTGTTGATGAGTTAAGAGTGAACAGACACAAAAAGCATTGGCTTACCTCCTCCTGTTCATTTTGTCCCTCAAATATGTTTTAAACCAGTGAGACTCAAAGTGTGATAAATGCATGTTTGTGAGTTTTTTTTCCCCTAGTATTCACATGCTTTCTAAGTGTGTGTGTGTGTGTTATATTGCAGTTGTAGGCTTCCAACATCTGATGATTTGAGAGCATTCACATGTCCAGGATTTGACATTTCAGTTAAAACGAGTGTGACTCTTTCATTGTCAGAACCTCTTAGTAAGAACACTTTTAACTTTGAGAAAGTTTACCACTTGTAGTACTGTTTGCCTTTTAAATTAAACGATCTATATTTCCCCACAGTTTGCTTCTAGGCAGTTCTGTTAAAGTTTTGTCTGCTCAAGACAAACTAGGCAAGAAGACTTAGAGGACCTTACTGTATTTGGATTGTTTTCTAACAGAAGTAGAGTACTGCGAATTCTTTTGCATTTACAGTAGTGAAACAACAGGAAGCTTATAGCCAGAATTGGCTTCACTCCTCTAGAAGAAAAATGTTGGATGATTCTTCAGGATAATGAAAACTTATGTGACTTAGATTTTTCAGTTGTTGTCTGGAAAAAGTAGTTATCCAGATCCTTAGTTCATAAAGAACTGTGCGACTTGGTTTACTGCTCTGTGATGCAATTCTGACTTCACACATGTGTTTTATATTGATACTGTCCAAACTGGGCTTAATAGGTAGCTTACACAATTAAAGCAAGAACTCAAATGCATGCACAAATTTAGCTGATTTGCCTGAATGAAAGTGATCTCTCTGCTTGTTCCCAGTGCTGGCTAACAGGTAGCTTCAAGTGCACTCAGCTTTTGGTAGGGAACAAGCATGAACTTTAGAAGTAGGAAAATAACTGGATCTAAAAAGTCATTTTCTTATTGAGGAACTGATTCACCTTAAGCATGAAGCACTGTTAACAATAAAATTGGACCTGACAACGAATCAGTATATGTCTGCTTCTCATCTTCTTTTTCTGAGAGAAGCTTTGTAAGGAAATAATTTACCACAGAGTGATATTTTTAGCCATGAATAGCACCTTTTAACCATTTTCCCATGCAACCATTATAGGTTGTACAGCAGCACTTTTTTGCATCAGTAGCTTGAATTCCACAGGACTACTGGGAAATGTGCTGGGAAATATGTATGTGGTATACCTCTGTGTAAAATGTATTCTGTGGGTACAGAAACTGTCCAAAGTGATGACTGTAGCATTGGAGTTTTAAATGCAGCAAAAATAAGGCCAAAATTCAAAGAATGAAATCTGAAACGTGTAAATTTAGTCACAACTCCTGATTTTGACATCATGGAAGAGGTATAACTACTTTCATTGCTGCAAGACTGAAAGTTCTGGTTCGTTGACAAAGTTGGAACAATGTATTGCCTTCTTACCTTAGGCCTGTGAATCTGAAATGACACTTCATTAGTAATCAGGTTCAAACTATTCTTTGTTATTGGCTGCCCTGTTAGTTTTAATTCCTTAGTGGCAGGTTGTTTATACATGAGTAGATACCACTCGAGGCCCCAGGAGGCAATTAAACTTCATTTTACTGTGCCATCTGTACTGCAGTTAATTTCCCTTGAATGAAATATGAATGATTTGGAAAACTGAGTAAAGCTGAACTTTTCTTTCTTTACTTTCTCCCCCACCCCCAACCCCCTCATGCACTGTAGATTCAGATGTATCAGCTCTCAAGGCTTCTACATGATTATCACAGAGACCTGTATAATCATCTTGAAGAGAATGAAATCAGTCCCAGTCTTTATGCTGCACCGTGGTTTCTTACACTGTTCGCATCTCAATTTTCATTAGGATTTGTAGCCAGAGTGTTTGGTAAGAAAGTTTATTCTATTGAAATAATAAACAGAGCAATATCCATTGTGTTTTGAAACACTCCAGGAGTAGTTTTGTACATGCTGGGACATTTGGGGTAAATGTTGTGGGTGGAAAAAGTAGCAACACTTTTCTTGGTGGGATATCAGCTCCTTAAGAGGAAAATCCAAAAGGTATCTTTTGAAACATCTGACTTGAGCTAATAATTATATCTTCTCTTACTATCTATGAGACTTCTGAAGTGTAAACAGCAGAAAGTTTATTGTTGCAAATATATTTAATGCAAATGTATTCAATTTATATCAGTAGAAAAGTTCATCTTGTCAAACTTGCAAACTGAAAGAAGAAAATGGATTTCTGAATTCTGATTCTAAAGTGCTTTCTAAAAAATTCGGGCAAATTTGAATTTAAAGGCTGGTTTAGATATTCATGTATATATACTGAGCAATTTCTAAGTCTTAATATGCCTCTGATTTCATTTAGATAGTTTTTTCATTAAAAACTCCTCTATGCCTAAATACTGATTATGCCTGGTAGTGTTTACAGTATCAGAATGTCAAGTAATTATTTTGGGGTTCTTTTCTTATCTGTAAGAACTTCCACCTTAGTCAAAACTCTAGTAATGCACCTTTTAAAAAAGTTTAAATTTATTTACTAATGCAAAACTCACTGCACTTGTGTATGTACCAAGAATCTAAATGCCTGTGTAAGGTACTTCCTCATAAATCAGATACTTTTTCCCCTTTGATCTTTCTGTTTTCATATGGCACTTTTTGTCTTTTCTTAAGAAATTCAGCCTGACTTGGTCTCATGTATCAATTACTGGAATGTGCTAGGTTCTCAATTAGTGTGGTGTGTTGGCTTGGGGGCAGGAAGAGGGTTTTGTTTGGTTGGGTTTGATCCTCCCCACTGCTTTCTCAGTTGCAGAGGGTTTTTTTTCCATTTACAGCAAATGTTTTTTGTCTGCTGTTTGGGTAAACAAATGATTGGTGTATCTCTTTCTCAGTGGTGTACCAGTCATGGGAATATCTGTTTCCCGCTGGGATTTCTGAATTCTGGGACACTTGAGCATTTTGTGTTTCTTTCTTTTTTGTTGTATGCTTTTTCCTTTCCGAAATGAATTTTTTACGGGTGGAGAAGATGGAAAGGAGGTTCAATGTTCATTTCTCTGTAATAAGCTGTGCAAGGCAGGTTCCCATTTTAAAACTGAAAATTATTGTGTTGTTTTACTTCTTAATGCTGTGAATTCCTGAATTTTTAATGTCTTATTAAAGACATTGTCATATACCAGGAACAAATGGTTATTGTCTATCCTTTGCAAATTATTTATTTATGCTGTTTGGATGTCCATCACAGACTTGAGAAGGGAGAATTTCAGGAACTGCATTTGAGGGAGATGGCTGCCTCATCAGTGTCCTTGTGCTGGTGTTGATACTGGATGAGGCCAGGGATGACCTCTTGAGTATCAGGATCAGGAATTTAATTTCTTCCGTTGTGTAGTCCCAAACAAACACCCAGTGCTGTGACAGAGGTGACAGCTCAGGAGGTTTGTTTAAAATGCCTGTGTGCTGCCTTCATCTCAGTGACTTCAAGTCCACCACTGATTCTGAGGCAGAATTTCTATTTATTATCCTCAAGATTCCCATTTCTGTACAGTCTGCATCTCCTGACCTGCAGAGCCCAGACTTTCCTGTCTTATCCATGTAATTATACCTCAAAGTAAAAGTATGGGGCTTAGATTATAGCCAGTGAGATCACTGCTATGAATTTTGAAAATAATATAACTGGTTATGGAATCTATATGATTTTTTTTTTTGAAGACTAGCTTCTGCCTGTAGAAAACAGTTGTGTTGTGATCTGCTCCCCAGTTGCTTTTCAGTCACAGGAGCACTTAAAACTAGTTATCAGTTATCATCTCTATCAGACAGTGATAAAATGCTTATTGCAGATAACTGCTACAGACATAATAAGCACGCAGTATTTTCTTTAATGTTCTCTCACATCTGTAAGGTGAAAGAAAATTCATGGCTTATCCTCATGTTGAAATAAAACAGATTGTACTTCTGAACTGAATACATCTGCACTGTGATTGATTGCAAAGAACATCCCAGTAAATATATGTTTTAAGCAAATGACTCTAGCTCCCATTTTCAAGATACTTCAATTATTTTCTCTTTTAGACATTATTTTTCTTCAAGGAACAGAAGTAATATTTAAAGTAGCACTAAGCCTGCTTAGCAGTCAGGAGACATCTATAATGGGATGTGAGAGTTTTGAGAACATTGTTGATTTTCTTAAAACCACTATTCCAGATATGACTAAACCTCAAATGGAAAAAATTATTACTCAGGTAAGGATGTTTTTCTCTTTACTTTTCTTCCCACCATTCAGTTTACTTTTAAATAATCATGCCTACGCTATATGCAAAAGTCTTCTCAGAAGAAGATATGTAAAGCTTCTTGATAAGTACTGTCAGTGTCTGGAATCTTCATATCTATAACTTAACCTTCCTCTGCATTGAAGCTACAAATCGAGAGTGAGCCTCAGTCTGGTACCTTCATTGTGAAACTGCCCTGTTAGCAGCACTCCCCCTTCAGGTGGTATTTCAGAGATAACAGAAGAGCTCTAGAAAACCATGTCCATGGGCAGGAGTGGAGTAAACACTTGTGCATTCCTGTGACTTGTTAAAGTTTGACTCTTTCAGGTGCTGTTAGATAAGAATTCATTTTTAGACAATTTAAATCTTCATTTCCTCATTGCATTGGCTGTCATTGCCATGCTAAACCTGTCAGGCACTTCTGTGTCTTTCACAGCTCATTGATTCTGGGAATGATAGAGATGGTAGTTTAGCACTTTTAGACATACTAATACTAATTTAATGTCTAATACTCTTAGACATTAAATCTGTTCTGTGCTCTGCATGGGCTGCAGAGCAGCCATGCTGTGTGGGCAAGGTAGAAATGGCTTTGTGCAAAACCAGGTCTGATAGAGTAAAGAGTGGGTTATGTTGCCTGCAGAACTGAACGTGGTTACATGCAGGGCAGCTCAGCTCTTCTGTTTGCCTGTGGTGTGGTCTCGTGCTGAGCAGCCTTCCAGATCAGCATCCATGTGTAGACTGCCTCTATCCTGTTGCTGCTACCTAGCCTGGCTGCAGGGACATTTGTTTGGCTATCTCAGCCTTGTAATTCCCAGGACCATCCCCTTGTAATCAGTAATGAAAGAAAAATGTAGACATTGTGCAGATCTGTAATACACAGATGATTGATCAGGTGGCTATGTAGAGGAAAATGGTTCTTACCCAGCTTGAGCATACATAATTTAAAGTTTTATGTCATTTGAATAGAATAGAACAGTGAAAGTAATACAGAGCTTGGTTTTTCAGGGAATCTGTGTGTGCCTTGTGTTGGTGGAATGTTTGTGATCTCTAGGATAAGGAACAGAAAATTGATGTCACTGTAGACATCCTTCCAATTCTAGTCTAAAATCTTTGGTAATGTCCCAAAGCTGAGAGGCTGTGACTAGATGTGTAAACAGATAAGGGTTGTATGTCCCATCACTGTTAGAGGCTTAGTTCTGTAGCCTCCACAGTGCTTTGTCCCTAAAGTATCCCAATAAGAAAGTAGTGTGCCATCATGCAGGGGTAGAGCACATGGAAACTGTAAGCATGAAGAATGTTTTTACAGAAGTCTGTAAATGAGCTCTTGAAGTCAAGGGATCTAGTTTTGAAGGCAGAGATCTGATGAATCCCCGATTTAAAAATTTTGTCTTGAACTTCTTAATATTCCTGAGCAAGAGTCAGTAAAACTTTGTCATATTATAAAATTCTTGGATTGAATAAGACTTTTCTGCTGATACATCTTGTAGTAAGAGATGGTATTTGGTAATTGTGAAAGGCGTGATCCAATTTATTCTGAAGTCTGTGATTTATTATGGCTACAACTCTGATATAATGCTCTTACTGTAGACATCCCCTTAAAATACTTTCCTGAAGGGAACAGGAAAGGCATTAACCAAGAAGAGTTCACTCTTAGTCAAACATTCACATGGAATAAGTCCTTCCTATTGTAGTTAAAATGGTCTTTTCTCTCATGGTAGGTGTTTGAGATGGACATTACAAAACAGCTCCATGCCTATGAAGTAGAGTACCACGTTCTTCAGGATGAACTACAGGAAAACGTGAGTCCCTGTGATGAAGGTGAACCTCTGGAGAAGCTGGAGAGGGCAAACAATCATCTGAAGAGGCAAAACATGGATTTGTTGGAGAAGCTACAGGTAGGCAACTTAGGCAACAGACTCATGGTGAAGTCTTTTCTGTGATTCAGCCAATAGAGGAAAAAGTATTGTTTTAAGGGTATGTGAGAAGTGTTCTTACTGCAAAACCTTGTGCAGTTGAGCAGTTCTCTTAATTACAATGATTTGCTTCTGCTAGGCATACTTCTAACTCCTTTGCCATTCCTTGGACTTTTCCTTCTTGATTTAGATATCTTTTTTTCCCAAAATCTCTCTACCCTTATCTGCCATAAAATGTGTTGGCAAAATTTGTATATCTTACTGAAAAGTGAGTTCTCTGTCCCTTCTCTCTCTTATTCCCTATTGGAAAGTTTTAAGAAATAATCCATAGTGCAGCAGATTTGTTTTTTTCAGGCCATTGTAGGCAGTGTTGTTTTGTTTCCTTCTGCTGAAACTCATAGTCCTACTTTTGGAAGGTCCTAGCAGACCCGATTACATCTGAAAGCCCACCAGACTTTGTCTGGTGAAGTTTTTCTTTAAAAAAGCTTTTCCTCCTTCACTATTTACCCTTTGTCTCATAGCTTGGCCAAGACTTGTTTCAGTTGCAACATGTTGTATTGTCTTGCATTTTCTTGAAAGATAAGTTCTTGGTTTTTCATCATCAGGCTATTTCTTGTTATATTTGTTCATTTGAACAAGCAAAGAGCTCAGAAAGCACTTTCAGCTTCTGGAATGTGAAAACAGTAGGAAAAAAGGAAAGATTAAGTCCTCATTATTTTTGTGTTTATGGGCTAAGGATGCTGTGTTCTTTTGATACTGAAAACAGGAATCACTTGAACTTTTTACTATTATTAATTTTTCTTTTTTTTATTTATTTACTTACTGCAGCTGTGGCTTTTACCTCTGTTCTGAAAATGCACAAAAGGCATAGCATAATTGAATGGCTGATTTGAAAGGCTCTATCAAAGCTTTTGTGTTCTTTCAGAGTGCCTTACAATAATGCATCTTTCTCTGTGCTTAAGCTCATCACCTTTTTGTTGCATAACTTCTTCATTCCTTTGCTTGTACCCTTTCCTAGGAATAATCAGAATTCTTCCAGTTCCCACAGAGGGAACGGCTGCTGCTGTAGCCCAGGGTTTCTTTGACTAGTCAGAGGAAGATGTAGGCTATTAATTAGAGGTCAGGGAACACCATCTGCTTCTATATTTAAATATGGAGGTTCTCTTTCCTTCCAACCTCTCCATCCTTCTAATTTTCTTTATCACAGAGGGTTCCCCTTGTTCCATCACTGTCAGACAGGTCATGTCTTCCAATGCTACTCCAGCTGCTGATTTCCTTTTTCTCTCTCTGGCTCCAGTTCCTTGTTACTCTCAGTTGTCTCTTGCTTGCTGCAACTTGTATGTCTCCTTCCCTCTGTAAAGCTTTGAGAAATTTTTCAGACTAATCTGGTCACTATGAGGAGATCCTGTGTGTGATACACAGTATCCATCCTTGTACTGTCTGCCTACACAGATGTCTTTTAGAAGTAGCTGTGTAATTCTTTCCTTAACAGATACTGTATCATAATATTAAAACTATTCAGAATTTATCAATTTAAAATAATGTTACTGTTTACAGGTTGCTCACGCTAAAATTCAGAGTCTGGAAGCCAGCCTGGAGACTGTTTTGACGCGAGAGAGCAAAATGAAGACTCTAATTCAATCCCTGGAACAGGAGAAGACAACATATCAAAAGACTCTTGAGCAGATAGTGAAGTATTTGCCAGCAGAAGTGTTGTCTGACTGTGAACAGCTCCTGAAGGAAGTAAACTACAACCCAAATAATAAAATATGGAGTAAGCCATAAACCAGGGTTTTCTAGGCAGCATTTCTTCAAAAACAAAAAGGGAACGAATAAATGAGTATGCTGCTTTCAATAGCTACTTAGCAATAGGCAACGGTAATACCCAAAAATAGTGCTGGGACACTCATAGCTACAGATGGGCCTTCAAGTGTCAGTATGCAAATTCAGGCTATTAATTTTTTTATGATTATGTAAATAAATCACAAGGGGGAAATAAAGGATTCTCACATGTAATTATGATGAGGAGATGTATATTTAGAGTTGACTTAAAGGAAAGGCGAAATTGGAGTAGACAAAGATAGCAGTGATTTGCAAATTCACTCTGGATGTGCTTGTCTTGTAGTGAAATGAGGATAGTGTGTCTTTATATATATGTATATGAATATGTTGAATAATACTTGAAGAAAAAAAAAAAGGAGAATGTAATTTTCCCTCCAAAGAGCAGCATGTTTCACGTCTTCTGTGGAAAATCTGTGTGAACTCATGCGTGCCTCTCTTTTAATTCTACTGACATTGTGAGCACAGGCCAATAAGCAGAAAAAGTATCACGACATGGTTTGCACAGACAGAGCTGTAGTGCCATCCGCTGTCTGGGCTGTACCAGTCAGCAGTGTAATTCCACATGCATGTTGGAACTGGAAACAAAAAAGCATCGCATCATAGCTCCGCCTCCATAACCCAGAGCTAAGGAATAGGTGTCTGCACGCACTCGCAGAGCTTGCAAAGGCAAGAGCTAGCAGTGACTGCCACTTCCTTCCTGGCCTGTTTGCTTCCATCTGCCCTGGGCTTGATCGTGATGAGGAGAGGAAGGAGGAAGCACAACAGTGGGATGGGATTTATCCTGATGTTAATTTTCCACCGGAGACTTGCCTGTTGTAAGGGTTAAGTGTGTCAGGGGTTCTCATTTAACCAAAGAAATTCTGCAAGAAGCCTTGTCTAATTGTACTGGGATGCAGAAAGCTGTTTTAAATTTTATTAGAGAAGAAAATGGAGGTAGATTGCAGGCAGTTAAGTGTGAGTGCACAAGAGAGGACCAAGCAAGTCTCAGATACTATGTACCTTTCACTTTTCTCATATACAGTGGCTATACATTTCAAAGGGGATCCTGAAATACAGGCACAGTTTTAATAACACTTTCCAGACAATTTCTGTTTTAATACTGCTTTGTGGTCTTCTTTTTAGAACAAACTAATGAATTTGTGTGTTCTGGACAGAAGGTGGGATAAACTCTGATCATTTCAAGGGAGAAATTATGTTTATAGAGGTATAAAAAGTTGCATATAGATTTGAAAATGTTTTTGAGTGGAATTTTTGGGAAGGCTTAGACAAATATGTAATAGATGAGTATTTTGGAGTGGATTTCTGAACCCTTAATTGCGTGTTACAGTGGCTCATGTTATCTCTTTCCGTTTATACTGTATTTCAGGAAACACTTATTCTTTTTAGTAAGAAAACCAATTAAGCAAAGTGCCAAATACAGCAGTGTCTTTTCACATAAGATTGTCCAATTTAGAAAGCAAGGACTGAATATCACTGCTTTCTAAGTATTATGCTTTATGTTACCATAAAAGTGAGGAACAACAACTCTTATTTGCTGCACACTGCTGTGGCATGCAGGGGCTTCAGCTCTCCTGGGTTTTTTGCTGTTGTTTTTTTACTTCCATGGTGTTTTATTTGATTAAAGATACTGATTTACTTAACAGTCTCTCTTTTTACATTTGGGGTGGAAGGTCTTAACTGTGTATAAAATTATGTGGAATCTGTCTAGATATTTCAAGAATGTCGTGTTGTACTAGATGGGGAAATGTCAAGTGAAAAAGGAGTTCTTTGCAGTTTTGTTCAGAGTGAGTTTTAGCTGATGTGTACATAAAAAAACTAATCCCAGGAACTGCAGCAGCATCTATTACAAAGAACCAAGATTATTCAGATACATCTTTTTTTTTAAAGATGCACTGAATGAGCTTTATCTTCTGTTTCAACTTTAAAATTTTTTCATGTAATGCCTGGAGAAATTCCAATAAATGTCATTGCTGCATTTCCCATAGCCTCTGGCCAATTTTATTTTTCTACACCTCAAATACCAATCCCATTCTCAATAGTACCATTCGCATGAAATATGAAAAGGATCTGGCTTTAGTTGCTAATTGTGGGGAAAAAAACCTGCAGGATTTGTAAAAGTACACAGACTACAAGGATAGATATTCTCAGGGAGAATAATCTTACATTGTTCTTAACTGAAGATGACGCTTTTTAAAGGTATTTTTGTTCTGTAGCAGTTCAGTTAGTACATATGCATGTTGAGAATAGTAATTTGATGAACTTTGAGTGTAACAACACGTGGGAATAAACTACAGAAGTAAAACAACAGTGTGAAGTAAGTACCTCATGGTGTCAGGACACTTCTGATAACGTTTTTATGCTGAACCCAAGAGTGCTTCCTAAGTAGGTATCTCTAGGCTGTGTAGCTTGGAGCCTGCACTCAAGCAGGTATCCTCCAGACCATCTTCAGATGAATAACTAGGATGATTATGTAGAAGACTGAACTGGGTGTGTGTTTGTGTCCACCTGGAATGTATAGACAGCTTTGCATTTGTTCTGTGCAGTTGCACTTGTGCAGCTCTGAGGAGGGAGGTCTTAAGGTGCAGGGGGCCAGAGGCAGAGCTGCAAGAGTAATTGTTTGGGAGAAGGGGCATTTCCTGGGATCAGAGAAACTGCTTTTCTATTTCTATATTATGTTCTTCTGAGGGGAAAAAAGTTTTCAGAACAAAGCTAATGTTCTATCTGAGCTAAGTACAACAGAGCTCTCAGTTTTTGCTCTCAACTTCTGGAGAACTGTCTGTTGTTTTCAGAAACAGGTGACTGCTTTCTGCTGGTAGAGAGCTTTTTTCAAAGTCTGGGAAGACATGTTCTTCTAGCTTGCAAACTGGCAGGTAAGTGAAGAGTACCACTTGGCAAGTATAGAGCTGAAATAAGTCAGTCTGATAAGAAGGGCTAATGTAGAAGAGACTGTGGTATTTGCTTCTTTTATGAATGAAAAACGTGGCTAGAAAGTTGTTTGTTGGGGTTTTTTCTTCTACAAAGAAGAGTATTTATTTTTCTCCTTAAAAGAGGAGTGTTTATTTACGGTGCCTGAAAGTTGCATTTGTTCACTTTTGTCTAAAAAGAGCATTAGATTTTACAGAAAATTGGCCTTACTTGAAATCACAAATCTAGTTAAGTGGTTTGATTGAGCCCTCTTCAACATGACACTTCTTAGCTCAGTATCACTGCAAGAAAGCTGAACAATCTGTAACATACGAAAGAATTTAAGCAGTTTATCCAAGAATTTATTACTACTGTGATCCAGAGGGTCTGCATCTGGACACTTAATCTAAACCTGAAACCACATAGGTATTAGTGTGAATAGCCTTTTCTGTGCTGAGGTGAATAACCCCAGGCAGTGTTAATAGTGATTATCCAGTCAGTCTTTGTAGCCATAGATGGATGTTGACAGGCAAGTGCAGGCTGTAACACGTCAAGATTTATGCCAGGCTACACCATCCTTTAGAAGAATTGTAATTGATTCGGTATTTCTGTGCTTCATCTTTTACTGTCAGTGTTAGCTCTTGAATGCATTTAACATATGCTTTTTCCTTCCTCAGTCTTTCTAATGAGTAGAAAAACAAAATTTAATGCTCTTTTCAAAAAAGAAATATCCAATGTTTAGCTATATCCTTGCTCCAGTGTGCAAGAGAGAGTTTAAATGCCTAAAGTTTAGCATGTTAGCTCACTGTCTGCAAGTGTGTGGAGCTCTGCAGGTACAGTTAAAAAGCTAGGCAGTGAAGCAAAGATTACCATGTGCCTTGAGCAGCTGACAGCTTGTGTGCTGACTGGCATGCAGTGTAGTGGAATCTGGACAGATTGGCACTTGGTCTGTTTGGTTTTACTTTAATGTTGACCTTAACTGTGGACCAAATGAAGCAGCTTCTTTACCAAAATGTTCTGTTGGTGTTTCCTTTGAGTTCAGAAGTCTTCCAGTCCTTAACTGTTCTCTTCAGAACCCTTGCTCAGCAGCCACTTTTAACAAGAAATTTGGGAATTGTTGTTTGTAGTCTCAACATTAAAAAAACTTCTCCTGAAGCTTACCCAGACTGTTTCTGTGCTCACATTGCAGGTTACTGAAGTTTTCAATCTGATAAAGGGAAGTAAGAAGGTTTTATTATACAGGTTTTATTTGTGCTGAGAGATGACACTGGTGCCGTACATCATTTCTTGCTGGAACTTACGTGGGAGAAAGTATTCTGTGCCTGATGCATCCTAGAGTGTGGTTGGCCCTTTTGTTGTCATGGCTACTGCTGGCTCAAATTTAACTTGCCATCAACCCAAACCCCTAGGTCACTTTCTGCAGGACTGCTCTGCAGCCTCTCATCCCCCAGTTTGTACATATGACCGGAATTGCCCCATCCTAGGTAGAGAATACAGCTCTTGCTCTCATTATGTTTCATAGGGTTGGTGATTGCCCAGCTCTGTAGTCTATCCAGATGTCCCTTTACCCTTGGAAGTCCACAGCTCCTCCTAGTTTGATATCAGCAGCAGACATGGGGACTAGAGATACCTTGAGGGACAGTGTGAGGTGCAGATCCAGGCTAGCTGGAGCCCAGAAGCAGCCACAGTGACACCATACAAAGCCTGGCATGCTGAACACCCAGAACCAGTCTGTGGGAGGCTCTGGGCAGGCTGGCCATCACCTCCATGCTGCGTGTTGGGGCTCCTTCCTCGCTGCACGTGAGGCCAAGCCTGGCCTGTGCACTGCATGCCCGTTTGTGCTCCTGAATGTTGTCTTCCAGTTTAGTGTTATGTGCTGGGACAGCACTGGAATGCAAACCAAACTGGAGAAAGTAGGAATGAAGGGGTGATGTCCTTTGAAGTGCGCACCTGATTCTAATTCAAACCGCTGCTGTGGGCAAGCCCCTGGTGCCAGTCAGGACTCCATTGATACTGCTCCTGCAGGATTCAAGCCTAGTTCTGTGTGGAGCTGCTGGGCTTGTCTGTATTATCCTCTGCAGCACTCTGTAAAGGGTGATTTTTTTTTCCCCCCAGTGCTACAAAAGAGCATATGCCTTCATTTTTTTTTTTTAATAATCCATCTCCTAAAATTGATGTTCTGCAAGAAATAGTAGTTATTAGACTTGTGCTTGAATATTGCCCACGAGGTGTCACTGTTGATTTTGTACATGCAGCTCGTGTGTGTGTGGTGCTTTGGCTGTTGCTGTGGCTCTAGAGCAGAGTATGAATTTAGTCACCTGTCTGATGAAGCAGGATGTTCTATTTGCATGCTGTTTGTAATAAAATGTGATGTTTGTGGCCAAAGATTTTATTCTAATGATAATACTTACTAAATTATATGAAGAGCCTTCTCAGAAATAGATGTCTTATGGTGTTTCATTTTTGCTCTCATGTAAGAGAATTATGGAAGCACTTCACCCTAAAACAGGCATATATTGTTTCCAGCAATCTGATCACAGGCGTGTCCTTTTGCACTGTTCTGTTTGAGCAGAATTTGTGTTTCTTGGAAGCAGCATCGAGTTGATCTGGTCTGACTGCTGTCTGATTTCACACTTACCCTGTTTTTGTCTTTTTAAAACAAGGCTTCCTTTCAATAAGCTTCCCAATGTCCGCTAAATCTCAAATAATCAATTCTTGTTTTCTGGTTTTCTTTTAACTAATCTTACTGTGTTGTAGTGGTCAAAAGGAAGGTGGAGTATTTGCTCCTGTGTGTCCCAGACCTACAGAGAAAACATGATTTGCTGCTTCCGTTTTCCAGTTAACACATTTTCCCTCCAACGGCATTGCTTTCATAGCGAGCCCTGTCCTCACTCTCAAATGTGAGGACATGTTCAAATAGTGTGATGTTCCAGCCACCCAGACACAGCTGTTCCCAAATGCATGTGGACAACAAGCACAAGTCATATTTACCTCCTGACCAGAGCCCCATGTTCAAACTATGCTCAGGTAATTATGGCATCAGCAATTCCCTGAGGACCTCTGGGCATAAGCAAAAAAGACCACAGCTCTTCTGTGATGCGTTTGCTTTTCTAAAAGCACCAAATTATAGATGAGCCTAATGGGTTGAAGGTGCTTAAAGCAGGGCCAGTGCACTTCATGTGCAATATACCATCATTTGAAAAGCTATCACGTTGTGGAAACATCATTCAAGTGCTAATTTAAATAATACTAACATCTGAAACGAAAGCATGTTCTGACATTTATAGGTTTAATGTCTATTTCTGCACTCTACCAAAATAGATGGGCTGTGGGTGGTTCTATGATTATTCCTGTGCATTAGCAAGACAAAAATCGTGTAGGCAGCTGCTATTATGCCTGAGTAAATATAGATGAGGGAGAATCTACAGAGTAATTTTTTGATGTCACATGTTTATTTAAGATATAATTAGGAACAACATTGACTTCAGCAGTGCTTAAGGCTTTGGAGAGGGAGAGAGTATCTTAAAGATTCAGTGACCGATATGCCTCCACACTGCATAGCCTGGGGTCCTGCTAGCAGGGATGGGGTTACACAGTTCTGGGAGCAGTGATTCCCTGCAGCCCTTTGCCTGCTGAGCAAAGGCTGGATGCATTGTCAGGCCATCATCCTGACCAAAATTTGTGACCTTTGTGTCCTCTTCCATTGCCAGTGATCCTGAAAACTTCAGAGAGCTTTGATAGGTTGAAATGGGTATTTTTGCACTGACTTTTGGTGTTGAGTGTTGCAAAAGGAGGAAAGGTAGCAGTTCTTTTGGAAGAACATAATTTTATCATATTTTGCACTAGACAAGTAAAAGCTATATCCTTCCTACTCTAAATGGGAAGGAATGCAGTGGCATAACTGCTTTTAGTACTTTATAGCCTTGGTAGAAGGACGGGATCTTTTTCTCCCCTTTAGGCCAGCTGGCCCTCACATGTGTAGCCACTGTAATCCTGTTTGCATTCATCACAAAGGTGACACTTCTGACCGTTTCCTTGGCTTGTGGGTGATGTTCTTACCAACCTCAGCCTGCTGGAGAAACTTAGCATCTAAGCTCTTGTGTTTTCCTAAAAATGTATTTCAGCTCAATGGACAATTAATACTGCTTAATATTGCTTTCCATCTTTTGTGAAAAGGCAGAGAGCCTTGTTTGGCTGTTCCTTGGGGTTAGTTTGCATACTTCTGCAGATATTGTGTACAAGCAATGCCAGAGGATATTTCATATGCCTGGCCACAGCTGGCCAGTCATTAAAAGGTCCAGGGTTTGGCTCTTGGTAACACCCCTAGTACATGAAGGTGTTGGGTTTTTTGTTTTTAACTGTCTCTCAGTAGAAGAAAGCCTGATGCAGTTAAACAGCCCTGGAGGCAACTTCAGCTGAGGGGGCTGGAGATGTGTAAAGTGGTTGTGTGTGGGAGGGCAGGAAGAAATGGAATTAAGGTAGGAAATAATAAAGTAGATGTGACAAACACTTCTCCTTTTATAGCAGCTTATTTATACCAAAGCTCATGATACTGTGTCAGTTTTTGAGGAATTCTGGCTTCTCGACATTTGTCCTACTTACTAACCCTTACAAAAAGTACGTATTTTTCCAACACGACTTGAAATGATCATAGCATCCTAGAGAGCCAAAGCACTCAAATGGGGCAAAGCTGCTAAGAGAAGAACCCTTCATTTAGAAAACTATATTTATTTGTGATGTAACAGAGCCTAGAGAGATGCTACAACATAAATCTTGTAAGACAGCGAAAGATGTGCGCTGTCCCAAAAATTTAAATCAAAATTAAATCAAAGAGGTGGGAAGAGCAGCATCAGCCCAGGGCAATTATATTCAGGTTAGGCAGATGTACAACTGTATTGTGGGATGATTTGATTTAACCTTCATCAAGCTTTTTGGGTCAACACTGACTTTTTAGAGACGCCTCCAAGAGGAAATTTTATTCATCTAATTTTGATGTTCACCATGTTCTGGCTGTGATGAGTCCTAAAATATTTACTACTTCCTTCTCTCCCATCCACTGCTAATACCAGCAAGAAAAGTATAGGTGCAGCACCTCTTCTCACACCGTCTACATAATAGCCTAATGGTTGGCACAATTGTTAAGGAAACAAAAAGCATGATTTCTGGTCAAAAATGCATCTTGGAAAAAATTCTAGCAGTGGAAACATAACATGGGCAGCTTCCACAGCCTCTTTGTTTATTCTTATACTTAAGAGATTCCAATAATGAGCAGGACTGAACCCTCAAAGGATCTCAATTACTGACCCTCCCCCACTCCAACCTCCCACCCCCCATGGCATGTTTGAGGGAAATTATAATGAATAGGCTGTTAAACAAAACACAAACCCTCAGGCTATCTAGGCTGTGGCAGATCCTCTGCTGCTTTGGGTGTGCTCCCTCACTTCTTGAACTTCAATCCTGATAGGACTTCCAGCCCAGTCTTGCTCCCAGACTCCAAAGTTGGGATGTCTAGTCACCATGCTGGGGAGGGCAGGAAGCGGAGAAGAGGGAAGTGTGATGTTGTCGCTGTCTCTCCACACACGCCAGAACTGCTGTTCTTCAGCTGCAGTGTCATCCAAGCTAGTAGTTTCAGGGCTGTTTATTATAATTTTTATTTTCTTCCTTTTCTTGCCCCTCATCTCAGGGGAGTCTGAAGAGCATCTCGGTGTAAACCTCTGAACACAGAAATAAACTTTAGTCCATCCTGTGTGAAACAGGAAAATGAATAGCAATAAAACTTTGCCTGGAGCTGGAGTGAAAGGTGAAGGAGGATTTGCTGCTGCCTGGGGCTGCAGGGAAAGGTGAAGGAGAAGGATTTGCTCCTGCTGCTGTAGTAGATAGAGCATGCTGGAGTTTATGGCCCGGTTCCATATATCTGTCATAAAATAAATGTGGGCTCTATCACCATCTGGAGTGTGTGCACAGCAGCAAACCACTTCAAACACAACTAAAAGTTTAATGGCCCAGAGGCAGGGAAGGTAAAGGAGAAACAGAAGAGAAGGAGGAAACATATATTGCAGGAGGGGACCAGGGCTGGGATTGCATTAGACGTGTGAGGAGAAACCCATACCACTTTCCTTTGCCTGCTGGAGGTGCCTGTGCCCATAAGGTCTGGAGGCTCAAATCAGGTTGGGACATCTCTCTAGAGCTCTGCCAGCAACCCTCTCCAAGCTGTAAACATTTTAAGATATGATGCTTACTGCCCTTTCACAGTAACAATATAGGGAGGAGAAAGCACCTACCAACAAAATCCTTTCTAGCCCTAAAGCACACTGATGGCACCCTCAATCACTGCTCATCACAAACAGGGTTCCTTTTCCCACAGGAAACAAGTCACACATTAAGTTTTGCCACAAACTCACTTTAACACTGAACTGGGTAAAACATTTTCCTCTTCCCAAAGAGCAAGTTCAGCGAGTTCACTTAAAACTTCTGAAGTCATGGAAAGGAAGCTTTCAAACAAAGATCCAGTGCACAAAATCCCTGCATCTCTTTGGCTTGGCCTCTGACCTGCAGGTGAAGAGGAACTCTTGTTTTCAGAAAAATCCAAATGCCAAGTCAGGCAGTTAGAGCACACAACCTCCGTGGCATTAGCTTTTATAACCCTCCAAATGTAACAGCACCCTTATGGTCTGATTGTTGAACTTTTATTTTTTCTTCAATGTCAGAATATACATTGGTCTGTGCACATAAATGATAAATATAATTTCATTACAGAGGAATCAAGGATATGTAGCATATTTCTTTGATTTTGTGGGGCCAATAAAACTTGTGTACTGAGAATGGCTTCCTCTAGTCATCCTTTTACAGAAGCTTTTATTACTTCTTTTGCCTTCACATGAAAAGCCACACATAGTCATGGCTATTATACCATGTAGGATTTACTGAGCTTGCAAAGGTTTGGGATGTTGAGCTTTCTGCAAAGTCTGCTACCTAAGTATTTAAGCACTCTTCTCATTTACATAATCTAATTGTTACTTTCACTGAAACCTATTCTCTCTTTCAAATCCTACATCTGATCTCTACTAGGTAAATGTCAGAGCAATTAGATAGAAATGCATTAGATATAGATGGGAGGAAAAAGAGGATCACCAGTTTCTCAGCAGGGTTCCCTTTAACCAGAGTGCAGAGCTGATGTGATCACCAATCCTATCCCCTCATTCAATTTCCCCCTAATAGCCACGGGAATAAAGAAGTGCCAGTAGAAGTAACCATTTCGCTCAATTCTTTCCTGACCACAGCCTGCACTCAAAGCTTTATTTTCTCTGTGCTCTGTGTGCTGGAGGGAAAGACAAAAGGAAACCAGGTAGCTCACAGAGGGCGAGGTTCACCACAGCTGTGTCAGGGAGGGATGGAGGAGCAGGGCATCAGGCTGAGACAGAGATGACCTGGGCAATTGAGATGTGGTGTAAACTTCAGAGAAAGCAAGACCACGTTGATGTGCCCTCCCTGTCTGCCTCCTACCCCGTGCTCCTTATGCTGCAGCCCTGAAACCTGAAGTGAAGGGGCAGGTGTGGGTGGTGGTGGAGGAGCAGCAGAGAGCTCCACAGAGGAGTGTGGGCAGCACACAGTGGGCTCTTTAGGGGTTGAGGAACACTCCTCAACTTTCCTCTACTCTTTCACTAGCTCTTTGCAGCCCTCTGATGATGGCTGAGATAGGGCTGTGAATGTGGCTTTAAGGAAAAGGAACATAGGTACTGAGGGCTTAGGGAGAAGTCGTAGGGAAGGCCCTTTTCATCAGCATGGGATATAGGCAGGAGGCAGCTGGGAACATTATGCTTTGAGAGAGGAGAACAACATTTCTTTAAGAAAATGGATGAGGGAGGCAAGAAAACCAGATTTGAGGGAGCATACATGTGGGTCATGGAAGAGGACATCAGTGTTTCCCAGATGAAAGCTGTGCAATGCCCTCACTGGAGTGTGAAGTTCAACATGCTGTACTATTAAAAAATAAATAGGAGGGGAAAAAAAAGAAAGAAAAATATGGTCATATCTGATAGCCATCAGTAGTCTCATGCTATGGAGTACTTGATGATGGTGATAAAAACATTTCCTGCTCTTTTTGTAAAACCTTTTACTGTGAGAAAACCTGGTAGGAAACAGTTAAAACTGTTATTCTTAGTTTTGTCTCTATCACCCAAATAGAAAAATAATACCAAAACCGAAAAACCCAAACAAATAATAATGAAAAACTGAAAAGAAAAACAAAAGCAAAACCAAACCAAAACAAGTCTCCAGAATTTTATTCATTCCTCTGACAAAGACAGTTACATGTACTTGCTGCTAGGTTTTTGGAGACTGAAAAGACTAATGAATCCAAAACCTAGGCTTTGTGTAAATTTGTACAATACACACAGTTATAAAATTTTGTAGAAATTTTTGGTTAACCTATGAAGATTAAATTAACCACAGGGCTGTTTACTGTAGTGTCTAATTTTTATCACTTTGAATTCCAGATAAATACTTTTCAGGGACTGCCACTGACTGGAGTTACCCACACAACCTAGGGTTTGCCCTGCATAGTCATGAGCTGTCGCTTCAGTACTGCCACTGAGGTTTTCCTTAGAAACTGAGGAGTGGGAGCTAATATTAATGGGAATCACTTCAGAGTATTACGCCATGACTCAACTTTCTTAAATCCAAAGGAGACTGGGTCTATGTGAAGAATGATTGCTGCTAGGAGCCTGATTGAAAGGCAAGTACTGTATTAAATATATATACTTAAATGCCTCATAAAATGCTTAATAGAATATATCCTTATTAAACCAGATAGTGGAAGAGGATAGTCTCACCTAAAATAGTTAGGTAGGGCTAGAAATCTTGGCTGTGTCTTGGATGTCCTTCAAACTGCTGCAAAGAGAAAGTCTCATCTCAAAGGAGGTGAGTTAGAGGATAGCAATTGCCCAAATTTACCTCACACTCTTTAGGCACTTATTTGAGTATTTCTATGCACTCATTGCAGGAGGGGAAGAGTGGGAGAACTCCAGAGGATAATCCTGGCTTTATCTTATCTTTCAAGTGGTTTAGTCTAAGACTAGAATTACTCCCTGGAGAGACCTCTCTTGTTTCACTGACTTTTGAAGAAGTGTTAAATTAATTGGGTGTGCCTAACTTAGTTGAGTAAATCTAAGCTTAAACTATGGGATTTCCCTGTTGTTGAACTGATGCAATTGTGTCACGCTGTGTTGTGACTGCTGAACTGTTCTTGGTTTTACAAGACCCTCTCGGAACCTTGGTGGTTGTGATGCCTCTGTGTCAGAAGCCTTCTGGAGCTCTTGGCTGTCCTCAATTCTCCTTGCTGAAGGCGGTTTTTCGTTCTGAGTGGTTTTATGCCCCAGGGAAAAGTAACAGATCTCACCAAAACTCAGATTTCCAAATGAAAGGATATAAGAAGTATTAACCAAATTAACTAGGGATAAATCTCTGCTGCTGTCATAGAATTTCTCTGAATAGCAGAACTTACCTGTGCTGTTCAACACAGCTGGAAACAACAGGGTAAATATTGCATAAGGATGAATGCCGATGTGTTATGGAGGTCTTTTTAAAGCTATCTGTTGTATTGGTACAGGTAATTTAAACAAGATTTTTTAAATTATTATTTTTTAAATATGTGTGTGTAACTTCAATCATGTTTCTGTATTTCAGGGCTGGAATATAATCATAAAAGTTAACACAGCTCTTCAGATTGTTCTTTCTGTAAGCATGGCTTCATAATGGAGATTTAGTGGGCTGTAAACAGGATGTCATATGGTGCTCTCTGTCAAAAATTAATGATGGCAATGAAGATTAAATTATTCTTCCGTGAAAATACAGCACATACGAAGGGAGATGTTTGCAAGCAGGCTTAAAATAGTCCATTCCCTGAGGACAGCCTGGGAGTTCACTGGCTGCTCCCTGTTCCTTGCGAGAATCTGAGTCTACCACAAAGAGGAGCTGTGTTTAATTCCTGCAAAACCCTGGAACACAAAGGGAGGCTTTTGTTTCTCTGCCTTCCAGGTGGAAGCTGTAGTCTGTGGTGCCTGGGTAATCTGATACTCAGCTACCTGCGGTGCGCTCCCAGCGCTCCAATTTGCGCTGCTGGCCTCCATTCGCTGCCCTTCCTTGTCAGAGCTCCCAGCATTTCAGTCTGTGAGGATTCATTGTAAATCTCACTGTGCGTGTGGAGCTGGGTGGAGAGAGGGGGAGAAGGGATTTTCCACAAATGGAATCCAAAAACCTGCAGCATATCTGTATGAAAAAGGCTTCCATTTCATCATCTGCTCCTGATTTTTTTCCCCCTAGATGAAGCACGAACATGTCAGTGGGAAGAGAAAATATTACATTTTCTGAGACAGGTTTGTCTGATGCTGGCTAGCATGGATAGCCTGATGTGCCAAGCAAAGCTGTTTCCTGTGAGGCATGGTTTTCTGTAAATGAAGCTCTCAGGAAGCCTATGGGGCTGCTTTCTATTTCATGTGTTGGCGGTAGATGGCTCTCTGCCTCTGCAGAGCCTCAGACCAAGCCGGAGTATTCCCCAAGCTGCCTGCTTCTACACTCCCTGAACCTGTTTTCCACATTACCACTCAGTGAAGATGTAAATATTAAGCAGAAGATTTCATGCCTTCCACAAGGGCACAGCTTTCTCAGTGAATTCATTCCTGGTACTGGGGAGAATATTAGGAAACTACATCTTGGAGAGAAGACGTCATTGTGACCTTTCATTCCCTTGTGAAAGAACTACTACCAATATTTCAGCCCAGTGATCTTTGTCTTCTCACAGCTTCAGCAGTTACTAGTTAGGATTCTGAAATGCATCAGGTTTGGGGATTTTTACATTTTTGAATGTTTTCTTTTTTCCTTAGTCTTGTGAGCTGCCTTGAATTTTTTTCCCCCTCCCATCATCATATCCTGTGTATATTCTCATGTGAATCCCCTTGTGTGTAGATCTTTACAGCTGTATAACCTTCTGAGCCACCTAGCCCTGGGAAAACACATCTGTCCCCCTCGTTTTTGAACCCTGTTGTCTGAGAAGACAATGTGTTTGTGTATGCTTAGAATTTATGAGCTGATAAAAGTGAAAGAGGGGGAAATAAGGTGACTACAGTATTGACTCCATCCCCTGGCACAGGGAGCACAGTTCTTTTCGGTGGGGAGCAGCTCATTTCAAACAGGTATCGTGCTGGGCCTTTGACACATATGGATGTGTAAACTGAGTCACACCTGACATTTTAACTCTCCTTTGAATTTCCATCACTATAACAAAGCAAAAATATATCTAATATGTAAAAATCGACGCTTCCCATCTCTGCTTCTTTGACTGCTTACATATTTCATGGGGAAAATTACTCCCTTGACAGACTTAGTCTCTCAGTGAGCAGTGAATATTGTTGCTGTTGCCCAGGAATTAGCTGAACAACATAAATCATTCTGGTAAACCACCCAGTGTGCAAACATGTCTTTCTGTTTTGACCTATTAGTTAGAAATTGTCAGCACTGGCTCCTGTTTTGGGGCAGAGGTGACTTTTTCTTCCGTAGGCAAGGGAACCTGGCAGGGCTTCTCAGTTTTGCCTTTCAAATTGGTAGATACGTGGCACTTTTGATGTTGCTGTTCTTTTATATGGGGAATGGTATCTTCAATGAAATTTTTTTTTCTTCTCAGAAAAGTAGTAGATTTTACTTTATATGCTAAGATCCTTGGTTCTTCCAGTTGCTTTGAGGAAACTTGGTAATTGGGATATAGTCACCTATCAGGGATTGTCTAGAAGACAGGGTGAGAGCAGTATAACTCTCTGTGCCTCTGTGACCATTGCCCAATACACTGTGTACTCCTGTGCTATGTGATGGGCAGCTGCCTGCACCCATTTTCATCCTCCATCATACATACACTTTCACATTTTCCTATTCTGGTCACTCTGTTGAGATCTCTGCCATGGTTCTAAAGTCTGCATTTTACATCTCTGGATTTAGCACAGCAGGTTTGATTATATCCTGCAAGATGTATAACCATTTCTGTATCTACGAATGCAGGTAGAGTCTAAAACACCTTCACTAGAGAATCCCTTCAGCCCTGGCATGGATCAAGGATTTGCCACCTGCTCCATATATCCAAGCAGTTTGCAGCTGCTTTCACAGCCCAGAGATGAGTATCTGTGGGCCTGGGACTGAGACCAGGCGTGTGGGCAGCCTGTGGAGAGAGAATTGCAACATGCTCCAAATGGCAGAGTGAGGTGGAGAAGTCTGCCATGAGTTACTGCAAGGCTGCCTTCTAATGTTGTTTGGTCTGGTGTGGGAAAGGAAAAGAGATGGTCAGAGCTGTCATTTGTAGATCACACCTGCTATCCAGGCCCACTGTTTGCAGCTGTTTGCATCTCACTTAAAAACAAAGCTTCTGCAGAGTGATTCCTGTGTGACTGCGGGAGGTCCTTTTGCTTTGAATTCTGTCCAATGTAGCGTGCTTGTCCAAGCATCCCTTTAACACAGCTGCCTACTTCTCAGTAGGATGGACTGTTTGAATAATGTATTGGCACTTCCTGTAGTGTCTGTCACACATATTAAGTGCAGATAAGTGCAGCAATAGATACTGAACTGCATTTTCAGATAACTCATCTGTATTTCTTCATCCATCCTCTGAATTAACTTGGGTTGGGGATTCTTGCCACAGAAGCCCCAAGAATTGTTTTTAAGCCTCAAAGTAAAAAAAAAAAAAACAAAAAACAAAACCCCACCANCTGAAGTTTTATAAATGCTACCTTGTTTTACTCTAGCTGCAAAACTGTTCAAGGAGCACAGCTTAAGGGGTGGTATAGCTACTGCTCACACTGGTTCAGGATGCAGGTGTTTACACTGCCTCCCGGATTTTCCAAACCATCGAAGTCAGGACTAAAATGTGAGTTAATCAAAAACCATTTTGTTTAATAAGTAATCTTCATTCTGGCTTAAGTCAATTAAGATGTCATGTATAGATTTTTAAAGAAATCCCTCCAGAATTTGGCCAAGGAAAGCCAAATTCTAGTATTAGCCATACTAGAAGGTAAAGACTTTGCACCTAAGCAATGTGCAGCTCAGCTGAATCTAAAAATGCAGAGTTTTGTAATCCTTGACTGAACAAGTCTACATAGTGTTTTCAAATAAAATATATTCTTCTTGGACATGGCTATCAGTGAAATAGAATCCTAACTACTGCTTCAAATGTGACCTACCCTGAAGGAAGAGTAGCAGAAAATATTAAATTTGTTGCTTGCAATGTAACAACAATGTGATTGCAACAGAAGCAGCTCTGGAATGACTGCTGTCCTTCACATACTGTGTGGAAAAACAGAGGTGAAAAGAGTCAAGAGTGGATGACCATCATTAAATTTCTGTGGAAACAAATAAATAAATAAATAGAGCCCTAAGTAAGAGTAGCAATGAACATAAATAAGAAATAATGTTGTCTCATTGTAGACGGTCTTTCCACATATGACAGGAATGAATCTTGAAATTATTGAGGGGTTTTGTGTATATCTTGGGAAATTTTCAGCTATTATCTGTGTGTTTCAAATAAGCTGAAGAAATGGATGGTTATCTGAATAAAGCATCCAACTTTTGTCTTCTATTTGCTCTTTCTAGCCATATGAGTAAGCCAGACAACATCAGAGGTTATCTCAAGCCTAGGAGAAAGTAGCTGAGAGGCGATATTATCTTTCTCCACTGACTTATCTCAGAGAAAAAGTCCATGAATAATTTCACAACTTTCTGACACACCGGACTGCAAATACATATACAGTGGAAAACATCTTGTTGCTGATGTATATTTTAAATTTTACTTTTTCAAGTTCTTAATTGAAGAAAAATCAGAAAATATTTTTGCTCAACCCCATCTCTTCCCCCAGTTCACTGAAGGAATCTTTTTCCGGATACCTGTGTTCAGTGATGTAAGCCTAGTCAATAAATTCAACTCTGTGTATTCAGTTGCAGTATAGAAAGGCTAATACAGCTGGGACATCACACTTAATAACCTCTACTCTTTGTATCTGTGGTGGTCTCAGAAAAGTACAAAGGGAGATAAATATATCTCTTCTCATCAGCACAGGCTATATTTGGAAGATCTCATGTGATGTAGATTTCCATTGCTTAATCATTCCAGAAAAAAACCCCCAACACAATAAAAACAACCAAAAAACCCTTACAAGTTCTCAACCCCTGAAACAATGATGGAGAATCATGGTGTCCCCCAGGGTCTGTGGGTCAATGTGTCCTTTGGGAAATTAGAAGTGCCTTTTTGCAGCATTTACAAGATTAGTGTGGAACTAAATGAGGGCTCTCTTTCACATTTGAGTTGCTCTTGAACCTCAATGAAGCTGATGTAATCAGCAGGTCTATGTACAGGGCAGCAGAGGCTGTCAAATGAACTAGTGAATATGTGCTGTTGAAATAGAAAATGGGTAGCAGAAAATGTCAAAGGGAAACGGACCATAAGAATGGTGTCTGGAACACAACTGGCTGGTCTTGCTTGCTCCATTCCTCAGATTGTGCAGAAGAAATGAAAGGCGTGAGGGTTTTTTTTTTTTTTTCATAAAACTTACCCACAAAAAGGGGCATGTCCTTGTAGTAGAGACTCTAAAATCTCCTTGTCTTTATTCTGGAGTGGGCAGGGAGCATGACTGGTGTATTGTATCCTTTTTCTTTTCAATACTGCAGCTTCATTCACCCTCTCTACCCCTGGAAAGGCCTAGATAAAGTGTGATTGATTACCTGCTTGGATCTACAGCAATTTATCTCATTCAAAATGCTAATTGGGACCTATTCATGCCCAGGTGAGATAGTATCATTTTAAAGGCTTATTTAAAATCCTCTATCAGTTCCTAAGTTCTTTATTAGCATTGAGAGACTATATTAAATAAACTCGAGGTTTTCCCCTGACCGTCAAAGTGTCACGCTGTGTCAGGCCCATGAGATATATCATGGGTGCTGTGACAAGGATGGTCATCTGAAACACAGGTTCATACTTCTGTGAGGCCCAGTGAGGGCACAATGCTGTAGTTCACCACAGACTTTGTCCAAAGTCCATGTCTTTGGATATCCAAAGAACTCTATGTCACCATTAGTCCTGAATTTGAATTTTTGTTGAAGTTCAGCTCAAAGAAGAGCAAAATGACAAAAGAAACCATTTCACTGGAGAAACAGCCATCACCTTAACAGATATATGGATGGCTTTGATTTATTTAGCAATCACAAGTAAGACTCCTCCTTATTACTAAATCATTGGTAATCAAAAAGGCCTGGAAAATCTGGATCCATTATACATTTCTTTGTGTTTCTCTTCATTCGTTAAGATTTCAATTCCTGAGTATTCAACAGTTCCTTCAAAAGGTGAGTCTAAATGTAGTTCATATTCTGGACTGCATTTATGTTTGGTGATTGGATCAAGTCTCAAGTCTCTCTAAATATTGTGTACAAAACCATAGAGAATGTTAATTTCTAAAGTGACTGTAGAATTATCTTGGAGTTGTTAGGAAAGAGTTAAAATACTTTAAACATCTGAATTTGAAAAAATTAATCCCACTCTCATAATGTGATTGCCAACCATCATAATAACATCCAGATTTTTGTGGACTAGAAAGCTCTTTATAGAGGAGGTCGGTATTGTTGGCCCTGATTAAGCTGAGGAACCCAGGATAGAGCAAAGGAACTGGCCCAGCATTACTCAACCAGTGATGGAAGTGACAAGAACAAAGTCCAGATCCCCTTCATCTCAACCCAGTGAACTTTACAGTGGCCATTAAACATCACTGTCCTCATTTTGTGAAGGGCAGAAACTGACCCTAAGCAGAATGGAAAGGCATGGGACCTCTGTCCTAGCTGGCATCCCAAAGCAGGATGTCTCACCTGGGGCATCACCTTCCCAGCTCAGACTCTAGGCATTCTTCCATTCTTTGTACTGTTATGCCTCCTGACTTCTACATAGTCTGTTCTGGCATTTGAAAAAAAAAAAAAAAAAAGGAAAAACCCCACAAGCCTGGGTTTTCTTTTCTGAATTCCATCCAGATCATTATGCTGAGCTGAATATTTCTGAATTGAAGCAAGTCCAACTGCAGTGGCCTTGCCATAGGCACACCCTAATTAACAGCAAAAATTTCCATATGTTCCACCCTTCACACAGACTTGACTGTTCTGTGACCCAAATGCTCTCATTTGTCTTGTGTAGGAGAGTTTTCACACTGGGGGCCAATTTGACTTGTGTCATTGCCTACATCTGCTTACCTTTCAGGTGGTTTCCTTTTGCTTCATCTCACTGTAAAAATATGATTTTAAATTTGTGACATGGCAATTATTTAGATGGTGACAGACTGGAATCATAAAGAAGAATTATGATGACTTTGCTGAATAATCAAGCAGAAGCAGCTCAGTTTTGGGTAGAGAAAGTTCTTTTTTAAGAAAACAGGAATATCTTTGAAACAATGGGACTAAAATAATTAAAGTCAACTTGCTAGCTGCATGAACAAACCTTGTTATCTCTCTCCTAGTGAGCAAAGCCTTCTACTGATGCACTAGATTTTTGAGAAAGACTCAAATCCTGTAAACTCTCATAGTGTTTACTTGTAGTTTACACTTATGTATTTGGATTTCTTTTTTTTTTTTTTTAACTGGGCAGGGATGGGTCTTGAAGTCTTTTGCATGAGCCCTCCATTACTGCTATTATAACTATCAGTGTTCTATTTTATGTTATGGGGCAAGAGGTGTTCATGGGACTTTTTTGAGTAATGAAATAATAGGGTTTTGCCTGCAGCTGCCCCGAACCATCTAAACAAAGAAAGTAAAGCTTGGGTGAGGCTGGAAATAAACTCTTCTGTGATAGTTCTGTACTTTGAACTTCAAATGCAGGTAGTTAATTATATTTACTATTTGCTCAGGTTTTTTAGCCAGTTTCTCCTTCTTTTGACCACTGTATGCCTCAGTCTAGTGTGGGAACAGGCTGGAACAGGTGTGGTCCTTCTCCCCCTCTCTTTCATGAAGGCATTGTACATTGGGGCAGCCTCTGAGATACCCAGGCTTATGAGAAGATCTGACCTGTACAATATCATAAATAAATGGCCAACAGGCAAGGATAAGACCTGACAGTATTGTTTTTGTAAACATACGCAGTGAACAAATCACACCAAAGCAGAGGATTCTTGTAACTGGACTTCTACTGCAGAAATTCATCATTTCTATAGCCCTTGTATTCCTGGCCAATAATAGCTGTTCCTGCCTTGGAAAAAATTTCTATGATATATTTATCTCCCCTTCCAGGTTCTAGTGATAGCTGTGTCTTATGGTTTTTGTGGGATGGTATTTTCCGACACTGCATTGCATCTTGTTGGAGTCAGTTGGAAACACTGTGGACATCCAAGTCAGACTGCTATTCTTTAAGGGGGGGATTTTGTCTATACAAAAGATCCATCTCCACCTTAGCTGTGGAGCCCTCAGGAGTTAATGGGGTATTTCATGGGTCTCAAGCCAGCCCTCTGCAACAGGAATGAATTCACTCTGATCCTGTTTGTGTTAAACCCTATGCAAATACAACATCCAACATTTCTCTCCACCTGGCTCTCTACCACCTATCTTTATTTTTTGCTAATTCCCCAAAGCCCTAATTTGCAGTGCTGGTATGAAAAATCTGACAGGAACATATGACAGCTCTGGCCAGTCTCTCCCCTTAGATGTAAGGAAGACAGTTAATAACCTTTTTAGAAGGATGAGACAAAGAGCCTGTATATATCATCTCTGTGTATTAATATGCTACATATGTGGCCTATCCACTGCATCTATCTAGGGAAAACACAGATTTCTGATGTTGCTGTAGGCTGCTATTTTCACAGTGCAGCTGAAGAACGTGTTGGTTCCGTCTTAGCCAGTTAGGTGAATCAGTCACTTGAAACATGTCTGTGCCCCAAACCATTCAGGCATCCCAGCTAACAGGAACACACCCTCTACCATCATTCGAATTTGGATTTTAAAAAGAGGATATAAAGAGATTATTCATGTTGCAGATTCTCTTAATTTTCTGTGTGTTTGGGGGAAAACGCAAATTTTTATATTTAAAATAGTTATGAATTGTAGCTTTTTTCTTAAAACTTAAATTTATCACAGATATTTCATAGGTATATTCTAAGGCATTTTAACGGACTCTGTATTCAGTGACTAACCCTGAAAGACCTTTTTAAGACTGCAGAGCTGTACAAGGGTTAATATCAGCCAAAGGGAAGGCAGATTCATGTGAATGTAGATCCAGAGACATTTGGCACTGGTCTCTCTGTGATAAAAATGAGGTAAGACGCCTGTCTCTCAGCCCCCTTTTCGGGTAATACAACACTCAGAGACAACCTGGACACAGCATCAGCCTCTGAACTGCTGCAGCGGAGGTGGGAGAGGATTGTGCTGGTGCTCTGCCCATCACATTCTTTTGTCTTTCCTCTTTCCAAGGATCTGGCACAAGTGCAACAGAGTGAAAAAAACTTTAACTCAAGGATCACAAAGCCAAACTGCAAGTCAGATTTAGCTGGATATCCAAAAATATTAGCTTACAAACAAGAGTGGAAACACTCCCCAAACAGAGTTCAAAATTTCTGGCATTCTGGCTTGGCCCAGGGCTGTCAATACCTCGGATCAACTGAAATCTGTGGGAAGGATTGTGTCTGCATGTGTTTTCTGAGCAGTCCGCAGCCCACAGGTTTGCTGCAAATCTTCAGAAGTCTCAGCTCCCGAGCCATGGGGCCACGGCATGCAAATCAGTTCCTGGGATCCACTGCAAGGAGAGGCAAAGCCATGTGCAGTCTGTTATCTTGCCTAAATATCTGTGGCGTCAACAAACGCTTTATAGCGATAACAGTTATTTGGTTCCCCCAATTTAATTGTGTTACAAGAACATATTCATTAGGCGGCTGCCTGGTTTCTGAGGGCAGTGCAACAAAAGCCTTGGCATGGCCAGAGGCTCTGTATTTGTCAGCAATTTGCGGGGCTCACCCACTGAGTGCCAGTTTTGGGAGGGTGTGAGAGAAGTGCCAGCCGACAGGATCTTGGTCAAGTGAGCATCAGCGGCGACTCGAGGGTGCGGCGGTGAGCGCCGTGCGGGTGTGATGGCCTGAGAGAGGGAAACAAAGGGAGGCAGGAACGCATTTCCTTCTCTGGGGGAGCAGGGAAAACGCTCGCTTGCCCATTCGTCGCACGTGATGGAGGCAGGAGCAGAAGGGAGATTTTCAATCCAACTCAGCTGTCTCCTCCTGGTGCCGGAGAGCGGTTGCCATGGATATCTGCTGATGGGAGGGCCGCGGCTGGGGGAGCTGTCTGGGGTGAGGGATGAAGTGGAGGATGCTCGTGAGTGTGGGGGGCAGCAGCAGGGATGTTTCCAGTGGCAGGGAAGCTGAAGCGATTTTGGAATGGGAAGAGGCCTTCCCAAGACTGTGGCATCCCCCCACCCCCCGCCTGCCCCATGGCAGGGCTGTCTGGCTACTGAGCCTTGGGATGAATTAGCTGTGCCCCAAGAGCTCAGAGGGGTATTTCTGAGCCATATCTTTGTTATTTCTCTCTCTGTGTGTGAGTGCATGCAAAATTTGTCTCTGAAGCCCCTGGTCCTGCTCTCCAGCTGCAAGGCAGGTGCATAGCTGGCATTGCCCATAAAATCGGCACTGCAGGACTGTCTGCATGTGTGTGTTTGTGCAGTGCCATACTGGAGGTTATGGTGTGTGTCTTTTTTCTCTCTTAAACAAAGAACCCAGTCACATAACTTTATTTTTGTGACCCTGGCTGCTGGTTTCAATGGTAGTTTTGGGTAGATAGAAATATTTCTTGTGTGAATGAAAATTCTGTGATTGTCTTAACCTGTGTATTTCTTGCTCTGCTGCTCACGTGCTGCAGTCCAAATCCTCTTTTCTTTTACGGTTGCTCAGAAATGGTAAATTCTCATGTGAAGAATAACAAACTACAGTTATTCTTCTGTTTTGCTGAATTAGCAAGAATGTTCTCAAGGTATGCTCTTCTGAAACACTATTTAATAATGATATGTGACTAATATATTTTTACAGCCCCAGTCCTTTCAAGCCCTGTACTCACTGGGTTGGCTGCTGCCACAGTAGTTTAATTCAAACCTCCCTGTTTGAGCTCCATCTCAGCATGAACCTATAAAAATAGGACGGAATTTGCCTGAAATATATGAAACACATAGATCTGAACTTGTAATCACGTCCTCCTCTAAGTCAGTCCTCATGAAGTGCTGTTAAAGGCTGTGCTTCCTGTGGGTAGAAACCAGCATGGAACACAGAGGTGAGGCCTGAGGAGGCAGTACTGGCCTTGGCTGACTTGTGATTCATTTAGCTGTGATGTACTGGTGATAAACTAGTCTCTCTGAGGGCACAGGATGGATTTATTTTCATTAAATTAAAAGAAATACATACATTGTTGGTTCTTTATACACTGTACATGGAAGCACATCAATGAAAATTTATTCCCAAGGGTATGCTCATCTCTAGGCAATGTTCCTGATTCAAGATGCTCGGGAGCTAAGGAGTGATCCAGTGGACATGAATACGCTCAACCTTAGAATCATGAGTAATAGCCACATTCAAGTGTCATCAAAGTCAAGCATTTTCAGGATCAAAGCTTTAAGTGTGCAGTCTTGTAGAAACATTCCACACATTCTGATTTGATGCACAGTATTTGAAAATGGCAATATTTTATGGCTAAGGACATTTTATGATGGCAGCTAATACCATGGCAGCTATTATGTAAAATACTGAAGGCAGCACCTTCCCAGAGAATATTTTTTATTCTACACAGGTGATTATGGGTACTGGTGGATTTTCACTTTGAAAAGGACTTTGAGTTAATAACAGAATGATTATGGAGTTAATGTGTACCTGCATACACCTTTGGTAAGTGCGCCATGTGCCCTAAATGTCACAAGGCAAATTAATCCCTGGTGTAATATTGTTAATTGGTAGGGTTGAATTCATTGTGGATGATTAGTCCATTATGAATCACTCTAAATCCATTCTAGCAACTGGGCAGATTTTCTTATTTAGAGGAATAAAAGGAAACAGCAATCATGTTTCTAATCAGCTGTCATAGTCTAAGTAATAAGGGTAGTACTGTATGGTGATTTTCTGTATTTCATAGGAAAGGATTCTACACAAAGGCCAAGAAAAAGGAAGGAGATAATCCATCTGATGTGCTAATTTCCTAAAACTATGGACCCCAAAATTATCAAAAATTCAAACCCAGAAGTAACTAAATCCAGATTTAACTGAATGTTGGGGGGTGGGGGAAGTTGCATTTTTTGAAAGAAAGAGTGACATATATATTGATGTACAAAACTTAGGTAATTAAATTCTATCCAAATGGGAATGAATGCACAGCCAGTCTAATTACTAAAAAAAAAAAACCAAAAAAAAACAAACCAAAAAAACAAACAAAAAAAACCACCTTGCAGCTATTAAAAATAAGGCATTTGGGGTAACACATAAAGTTACAGGGATTTAAAGGTAAAATATGAGTCCTTGGCAGTCAAAGTCCCAACACATCCTGTCAGCATGGGACGGGGCCTGATTTTGAGAAGAAATGGAGGTCCACAGCTAGGACATGCTGAACCTTGGGACTCACTTCATATGGGGAATGTCTTTCATCTGCTGTTATTGTGCATGGAAAAGCAGATAAAAGATCTGGAAAAACTGATTTATGTCATAATTTACTAAAATAAGTCTATCATTGTTTTGGAAAATGTCCTTTATCTGGTTCTCAGACACTTGTCTGTAGGAAAATTACATATTCATCATGACTTTTTACTTCTCTGTAACTTACTTCCCAAACTGATCTACAGGCTCTTGTCCGGCTGCTTTGCTCATCACTATGTCAGTGCCCTGCCTATCTTTACCATATTCTAGCTCTTTGTTCTGTCCATCTGCCTTTTGCAGTATTATTTCTTACTACCCACAGGACAACACAAAAAATGTTCTGCAGTGATTTAATCATTTTACATAATTCTTAATCTGCAAGGAAATTTAATATGAAGTGTGGACAGAATGGAGATAAAGCCATGTTAATCTCTTTGCCATTCTTCATCAGCTGAAGTGGGCATTCAACTCATAAGCAGCACTGTCCTTTCTCAAGTGCAAGGACAAGCTAATGAGCCAAAGAAGCAAATCATTTAGGTCGTCTTTGCAGAAACATAGTTTAAGAAGCATAACATTCCTTGTCCAAGAGAATATATCTAATAGAGAAATCAAAGGAGACAGAGGTAGCTGACAAGTAATCCTTCAGTCTACAAAAGTTATAGGAAAATCACGTAGGTTTTTCTTTATATTTTGATCAGATACTGTTGAAAGCTGTAGAGACCAATTGGACAGAATGACTCACTCCCTCCTCACAGTGCCAAGAGTACAGACTCTGGCAGTGCAGTGTCCTGCCATATCCATAGAGCCAACTTCTGGAGTAAAGGGAATACTCAATCATTAGCTGCATGCTGAAACCACCAGGAGTGTCATCTGGGGTGATTTTTGTTATGAAGGTCAGTTGACTTCAGTGTGGACTCAGAGTATGGGGTCATTGCACTGGAGAAGTAGTTCCTCTTAACCTTGGTAAAGACAATGTTTTTCCATCTACCCCAGTGCCTTTCATAGGTGTGACATTGAAGCCAACAAAGATACAGAAAAACAACAGTAGTTTTGTAAGAGTTGGAAGTTCTTCCAAGGGTTTTCCTCTGTTCTGGTCTCCATGATAAGGCTGGCTTTGAGAAGGTAAGACTTGTGCTTTTTTGGGGAAATGTGGCTGCTACAAATTTTACAGTAGACAATGCCAGCACGACATAACAGCAGTATTCTTCTATTTTCTCATTTTGTGTCGTGGCAGGCTGCAGCATGCTATGATGTAAATGTTGTAACACCATGGTGTGTCTGTCTGCAAAGCCATGCAGTGATGTATCTCACAAAAAAAACTACACAGGAGTCATTTCCTTATTAGAGAATTGCTCATGAAAGCTGTAGTTTTGATAAAATGAACACTCACATGCATAATTAAGCAGCTAGATGGTGTTGTGTGTCACACCAATTTAATGATCAAGATGAAGTGCAATGATTTTCAAAAGTAATAAGGGAAATGTAAACAGCAATAATATAACTATGTATAGCAGGAACAGGACAGGACTGACATTAGTCTTTATTAGAACAAGGGAATGTCTTTGTAGATCCACAAACAATACGATTTCAATAATTTCGGAACTTGGAAACAGACATACAGTACATTCTCTCCAGCAGTAAGATTTTGATTTTCAGCTCATCTGCCAGAGAATTTACAAACAATGAGAAAGTGGATGTGAGGAGAAAGAACCTAAGAAAATCCCTTATGTCCTAGTGTCTTGTAATGGCAGTACATTTTCAAAAGCCACAGTAGTAGCCACCCAGTAGTCTGAGACATTTTCCAGTGAAATACACCAAACCAAAAATAATTCCTTGTCCAGCTTTAGGACAAGCTTTGTCATAAGCAATAAACCAGGACTCTACTTGCCAAGTCAAACTTGCAATTTGGGATGGGACAAGTTTTCAGGACTTACTGTCACTACTGAACACTGTTAAATATCTGACCCATGGTAGGAATGGCCCAGGGTAGGCATTAAACTGGTGAAGAATGACATGTCAAGTGGTATAGAGTATTACTTGTGTCACTGAAGTGACAGAAGAGATGGAGAAAGAGAGAAATACATGCCAATAGATTGAGCCAAGGCATCTCTCTGGTGGTACAACCACACCCCCTCGCTCCCCTCTGCTCAGGCCACACTATAACCTCAGAAAACCTGAAGGATGGAAAGCTGAGGGAAATTTGTCTGGAAATGTCTCGCGTATGCACAGACACAGATGGTGCAGTTTGAACCGACCAACAGTGCTCAGGGGAAAAAAAAACTGTAATGAGGAACTTTTACCCACATGAATCCTAATTTTTACTCGCTCAGAAACTTGTGTGAAGAGGTAGGTAAAGGTGTGCTTTAGCTTTCAAGGAGAATGTTAACCAACATCACAGGCATTCACCCTTCTGAGGCAGAAAATTAATTTCTCGTGCATTAGCATCAACTTCCTTGTGGATCAAGATATTTTGCTGGATTCCTGGTTCCCTTTTCTTTTCCTGCCAATGCAGCACACCAAGTGCTGACAGTGAGCTGTATCAATGCTGATATTCAGAGGATGAGCCCTGAAAGCTGGCCAGAAGTGTTTTGGCCAGATGTGCCTCCCTTTCCACAGTTTCCTTCTCAATATTATATTAAAGCAGTTCTGAGGCAGATCAGGAGAGATGTCCCACCCTCATTTTTTCATGACTTAGACTATTTGTATTTATTAGCACTCTCTAACACAAGTCTAGCCTATCAAACATCGTAATTCAGCACTTCATGGGCTCACCTAAGGCTACGCTTCATTTCTAGCAACAATTTTTTTCTGAGTCTCATTTCTGTTTTTCTTTTTCTATTTTGTTTTTATATAATTTTAGTTTTAATATCAGTCAGGGAATTTTGAGGCAACTGAAAAGCACTTGGAGCTTTATGATTTTGTCCAGCATTTTTCTTTAAATAATGAAATCCTGTGTCCAAAGATGTGTAGAGCCATAAAAATGGAAACCTGATTACCTAGTATTTATAGCTTTTCACTCCTTTATACAACGGTGTGTTAAGCTTCCCTCCACTGCATGTATCTTGGACAAAACTTCTATTTGTTCCAAGTTCCCGTTCTTCAGCTGTTACGAATAGGACCATTTTCCTTCAC
Organism: Cyanoderma ruficeps; assembly: GCA_008694505.1. Lineage (NCBI taxonomy): Eukaryota > Metazoa > Chordata > Aves > Passeriformes > Timaliidae > Cyanoderma > Cyanoderma ruficeps. The sequence goes on along the minus strand of VZDJ01007754.1, from coordinate 2,248,874 downwards.
TCCATCACCATGTAAGGAAATGTAAAATAATTCACATCAGAGATAAAAGAATGCTTCTTACCTCATCTGGTCTGTCATGCCAGCTAAGTGTTTGACCAATGAATTTCCAGCCTAATTTTAAGCAGTAGAGACTTCAAATATGATTAAAACATGCCACTGATTTTGGAACAACTAGCCCAAATTATATGACAATAATTGTCTCCCCAAATATGATGGTGACCAGATTTAACATAAACAGTCTCAGCAGCAGTAGCATAACAAATAGCAAGTATCGCTGTCTTGTCAGGAGACCTACACCTGTAAAGGTAGTTCTCATCTGTCTCTAAGACATATGGAGAGTGTTAACAATAACTAAGCAAGGGTTTTCTTCCAGGAACTCCAAGCCAGCATCAGGGATCATACTTCAGAATCACATTATTACAGCAGTAGATGATCTACTGCCAACTACCTAAGTACAAAGAAAACTTGCCACAGCTTGGAAGTGCCCACTAGAGACCAATGTTTCCCTGCAGCACTTCATCTTTTTTTAAACTAGGGAGGAATGCATTTCTTTAAGTCCTTGCTCCTGGATTTTTCTTTTCAGATTTCTCCCAGTGGGGAGTGAGTCCTGCTAAAAAATTGTCTGGGGATTCAGGTCCCAGAACACTTGTATTCTCTGAGATGTGGGGAAGGTTGTAGACAGCCCTGCAGGGGCTTTGGTGCATCCAAACTGTAGCTCATGTTCCTTCTGGTCCCTTCATGGGCAGTTGCTTCTAGCAACTGATTCAAGGGATAAGGGAACAAGGAGACACTACCTACTGCTAATGTTGCTTCCGAGCCAGAGATGCACAAGGAAGCAAGTCTGAAAGAGAATCTGTGAGGCTTTTCTGAGCCTTAATCAGGATGAACAGGTGAAGATTTGTGGGGAAGGGAGAAGAGCTTGAAAGGAAAAAAAAAAAAAAAGGGTTGGATGATTTGGAAATTTTTGTTACAGATATTCAGGCTTTGTGAGTATAAACAACCTGATTCATAGAATAGTTATTTTCAACAGCAAAAAGCAGCTATTTATCTTAAAGACCTGCACATATTAATAATTTCAAGTCATAGAGGACAATCTAGTGCTCAGCAATACAACAAAGGAAAATAAAAGGAAAATCAGAGAAAAATCCTCAATTACAGATACTCAGCAGTGCTGCACAAAGGTTTCTGCCCCAACACTTCAAAACCACATCTGCTGGTGCAATGAAGAGAACCCCTGGGAGACGAAGTTCCTCCCTGCCTCCCTCCCTCCCTTTCTCCCACCCCTACCTGCTCCCTCTGGGCTGCTCACATCCTTCCCTCTGAGGCTGTGCTGTAGCCAAGCAGGAGGCTGCCCTAGGGCAGGGTTAAGGAGAAAGTGTGGTGGCTGAACACAGGGTGCATTTACTGGGGTGCTGATGAACTGCACTGGCAGGTGCTGCCATGAGGAGAGAGCTTATTTTTTCCCACCTTTCCATCCCACTGTGCCCTGGGACCAGCACAGAAAACTGATGGTCTTGTGTCATGCCAGTTCAGGGAGTTCATCTGGAAGAAGAGTAACTAGTAAGATAACAAGAGGAATATTTTCCTGCTGGTTTAGGTCCACTTGCCTAGAGGTGTGCCAGCCCTGAGGAGCTGGACGGACTCTGTGCCTTGGACAGGGAGAGTCAGAACTGGCTGTGCAGCAGCCACTTGGGCTAGCTCTGCTGTATCCCAGAATCACACTCTGAATTTAGTCTGGATCAGGATGCAGAAGCTTTTTTAAAGTCTTTGAGGAGCCTAAGGTCCAGATAGAAATATGGTTTTACTCACCTTTGCAGAAGTGAGAAATCAGAGCTGATGCTAAGCATAGGCAAAATAAAGGACACAGTGGAGAATAGCAGTGCATTTTTGGCTTCCTCAACTAAGATGTGTGAGAGCATATTGTACTGCTCTGTGCATTCGTGTAATATTTGGGGATTCTCTGCCTATTATAAGGCAGGTAAGTATAATTCACCATGCCCAAAATATGCTTTTACTGTGAGAAGCAATAGTATAAATAGCACTGGAGTGATCCAGGATTTTTTTGCATTAGTTTTCAAGTTTCATTTCAAAACAAATGTTTGTTTTCTTTTCCCAGCTGTCGGGATCTCAGCTGAGGTTCAAAAGATAACTGTACTTATTTGCATATCAGCACTGATCTTTTTCCTTCAAACATATGACAGACTAATTTTTACACCAGTGACATTTGCCCAACCTGATTCTCTTAGGTAAAGACAAAATGCAGGAATTACTTGAATACTTTCCCAAACACTCTGTAAATTTGGCTACAGAGGAAACTAATGAATGAAAAGATTATACATCTTGTTTCACAGCAGACAAGTAGAAGAGGCCTTGTGTCCTAACTTGGTACTGTCTCAACTAGACAATATTATCAAATGTTACTTTTGGAAAAAATTGATTTTTTTAATAACAAATAGAATGCAGGTTTATATATTTCTTCTGCTGATGAATTCTATAGAGAAGAAAAAAACCAAAAAAACAACCCCAAAACTGTTTTCACCAGAAGGGAAAAGCTGTTACTACAAAGCCAACAGATTTACTAACAACATTTTGTTTACTATAACATCTTTTCAAAATGGAGCCTAACCTCATCAGAGCAAAAATAAAATAAACACTAGAAGATGCATTTAGTAGTTCTTGCTTTCTTCATGTTCTACTTGGTATCTGTCTGCCCAGTTTCATCTAATAAAAAACATCTAACAGTGTTCCAATAAGAGTTTTCCACAGTTTATATTGGTTTTGAAACAGCTTTGTTTAAGTGATGCAGTCCTGGACTGGTGAACAACTAAGAATAATCACTTTCACCATTTCTTAAAGATAAAAAATGGCCCATCTTCTTTCATTTTTTTCATGTCCTCTTTGTTCTCCTCCCTTCTGTTAAATGTGTATCCCCAAGCATATAAAAAAAAACATCTTTTTGGCAAGAATATTAAAAGCTGTTGCTAGCAGTTCTGGCATTAATTTATAATTTCAAAGGCTTCCCTCCCTCCCAGTCGGTGACGGAGCAAGGACTCAGGGCAGCTGCCGCTCTGGGCTGTGTCTGTGTCAGAGCAGACAGGTACTGGCTTGTTCTGTCCAGGCTTGAGCAGAGCCCCAGCTCCAGCCCAGGAGCTGTGAGTGCCCGGGTGCAAAGCACCCTGCTGAATGCTCCCAGCCACTTGCAGTGCTTTGGGATCCCAGCCAGTGCTTCCTGTGTGTCCATGCTGCACTGCAACAGTACAGCTGTACCATTCAGTTTATTAATACACTGAGGAAAAGGACATACTGAGACTGGTTGCAGCTATGCTGCTTTCCTAAAGGCCAGGGCCTTGCAGAGAGCTAAGGCCTGGTTTGGTTTTTTGTTTCCTTTTTTATTCCCTTTTTTATTCCCTGTCTCACTTTGCCATTCGGCAGGTCCTGTTGGTCCTGTTCAAGCCAGTGTAAAGGTAAATCCTAATTCTTCATTTTCCCATGTGAGCACAGGATATTATGGAAAATATACACTGGCCTTGTACCTCTGCTTTAAATACACTGCAGATGTAGCTACTGAGACAAAATAAAAGTCAGTCACTGTGACCTAAACCTAATTGCCCTGGAGGAAATTTGGCAAAAATGCTTACTAAAAAATTATGCTAAAGAGTGCAAGCTTATAACCTATGCTAAACATTGGGTATCTCCTAATGTATTGTAGGTCCATTGTGGTGTAAAAGGAGATAATAGTGGTCTATCAAAAGGCATAACCTACTAGGAAGAATTTGATTAAAAATATCTGATTTTCTGCCTTAATATAGATTCAAGCTTAGAATAAGAGGACTGTCCCACAGCTATATATTTCATGGACACATACTCTATGTTAGATACATTTGCCACAACCATTCTGCTCTATAAGATCCTGTGATCATCTGTTTGTGGCTTTAAAATTATTCATGGCAAACAGAGGAAAATGACAGTATGGACTTTTGTTTTGAGGCTCTTGGAAACAAAGCCTTAGGAAAATACAGTCATTATAATGGTGATACTAAGGATTAGTTTACTTCAACAGAAAATCTATTGCACAAATAATATTCAAAGGCCTTTTGAAATATGGTCTTCTTGCCCTTCCCTATTCCTACAGTGTTTCCAGTATTAGGTTTTCTGTTATCTTATTACACCATGCTTAAAATTTTATCAACCTACTGTGTAAGCTAAAAAGATAACCTGATATGCCTGTGTAAAGAGAATGGATAGAATTATATGAAACAAATTTTTCTGCATACAGCATTTAAAATGCAGTCCTTTTTTATTATTTCAAACTAGTTTGGATTGAAAGAACTTCTAAACCCATATTTTAATGTATGTAGTGTGCATGTAGATATGATACATATGAATTTATTAAATGATATGTAAATTGCCTCTTCTCTTTGTTCTCTGTTATTTCCAAAATTTTGTGTAATAATATTAAGCCTAGGCTCCCAAGACTGAAATAAGAGAGGTATGTATTTAGGCACACATATTGACATACAAATTGAGAACCTAAAAATACCTATGCTGTAGGACTCTTCATTACTTCACCTCACTTTAGACAGTGCCAGTATATTTGTCTTTAGTATTTGCAGACTGACTAGTGCTGTGTGTCATGCAGAGAGAGGTAGAATACACTTCCAGGTTTGCCAGTCTCAGCTTTACATCACCCATTAACTCCTCACCACTGGCTCTTCCTTGAGACTTCTGAGTAGCTTCAGTCTGTAATATGCCATACAACTAAAACAAAACAAGTGGACTCTCTGCAAGTATATTTCATTTATCCATCTAAATATAGGCATACATTGTCTCAGGCTGGGAAAAATTCAGCTTGTGATCAGTGGTTGATTTCTATTTACACTCTCAATAAAGCTAAAATAGGAGGTGTATCCCAATGGAAAATGTAATTACTCAGACCTCCCATGGACTGTAGGGAGCTACAGCACTGCTGCCTAAAAGAAAGCTCTGCAAATGCAGAACTCTTTTGCAGAAAACCAAACAGTAAAATGTCACTAAAATTATTTAAATTACTGAAATCAAGAACCTGAAAGTTAGTTATCTTCTTTATATTTGATTCCTCTCCATTACAATGCTGTCTGCAGTACAAGTAGAGGCTATCCATAAAATGTGAGCTATGTACATAGGGGTGCTTCAATATTTATGGTTTCTCTCAGCTTGCTCCAGACTTGGGGCAGGGGAGTTATTAATAGATAAGAATTATTAGTGTGATTTGAGGTTGTATGAGCTCGAGCCAATGTTACAGGTGAGGAACAGTATTTATCTGGTATTTAACAGGTGAGCAAGTTATTTATCTGAGATGGTCAAAGTCAAAGCTGGTACTGTGGCCCTTGGTCATTCTGGTTCTACCTCATATTGGTTTAAATCAGAAGAAACTTTGCTAGTGCCAAAAAACCTGTGCTGCCATAAACTGCACTGAGATCAGACCTGGACCTTGTGGGACTGGAGTGCTGGCAAGAGCTTTTGACAGATGATTTAATGTGCTGCCCAAATCATCTGAGATATATATTGACAATTGAACTAGTTGAATCTGGATGTGGGAAGGAAACTTCACAGATTTCAGCTTTGTTTGCGTGGGTTGAAAGCGATTCTCCAGGGTGCATCCACTTCTTCTAACTGCTCAGCTGTAAGTCTGAATGAAGGCTGGAGAAACAAAAAGCTGCCTGTGTAGACTAAACCATTTGGCTCTGTGCCCTCCTCAGTGTTTACCCAGGCTGCAGTCTGTTTCAGCAAAAGAAATCAAAGAATAAATATGCTTTAAGGTCTAAAGATTCTCTCAACTATGTAAAATCCAACATAGGGGCTGGGAAGGGCAGATGCTCATTTGCATTCCTGGCATCCACTGCTAACAACTGGAAGAAACTGTAAGAAATGTTGGTTTTGAAATTCATTAATGTTTAAAGGAAAACCACAGCTAACAGACCATTTTTTTCTTCATTTTTGCACTTTCTGTGCTCTTTAGACACATATTTGAGATACCCTCATACCCAACATTCCTTATACAGCATGTGTGTTTGTTTTTGCTACTATACTGATCTCTCCAGACACTTTTTCCAAGGTTAAGCTCTGCAAGACTATCTTCCTTCGGCCCAGGGTTTTCCTCTCTCAGACACACTTGACTTGCCCCAGTGACTTAATTTGGGTGTTGTTTTCTGAATTTATTTCCCAGTTTATGATGACTATTCCTCTCTCCCCCTTTTCTCCAAACTGGAAAAAAAATGTAAATGGCAAAGGTTTCCTTGCAGTAAAATACATCTGTGGTGCTTTACACAACAGAATTTTTTTCTTTTCAGATTTACAATACTTCTGCACACATCTGGGCACTTGGAGACCATTTGCATTGACTAGAGGAAGTCTGGACAAGGGAACTGAGCACAGAACTGGAAGTATGAGTTGCTAAACTTTCCCCATCTCTGCCTGTAATGATTTATAGAGATATTTTGTCCTAATAGAACTTCCTAATGTTTATAGTATCTTGCTGATGATTATCATACATTCCAACATTCAGATGGGTAGAAGACAGTGGTGCTCAGCTCATTATTTGTACTGGTCCCCAGTTAGATCAACAGAAAAAAATGGAAAGATGAACAGCCTTTTGTCTGCATTGGCCAAAGAGAGCCCATGCCACAATTACACCAGTGGTTTTTCTCCAACAGCTGGTCCACATCACAAAGCATAAATATGCCTGTAAACTTCAATAGGCCAACAAGATGGAAATTCCCATTCTCTTCTACTTTAGCAGAAAGTGAGAACCTCTAGTAAGGAATAATACAGCCTCTATTAAGAAAATATTAGCCTCATTTTCCATACAGAGGTGCTGTTGAGATCTAATGAAAATTTCAGAGCAAAACTGAGCTTTTGTTTTCCCTAACTTTCGTGCACCTGTTGTCAGCACCCAAATGTAGACTGGTAGTTTGAGTTATCACCTGAAGCAGCTCTGCTTACATATCTCTTTCCTGTGTTGTTTTTGTGGTGGCATTTCCTTGGCCCTAATTCCTCCAGCAAGCCTCTTTCTCCAGTAGGAAGGCCAAGAAGATGAAATCCCGGCTCACTGGAAGTTAATGGCAAAACAATCAGGGACTTTAAAAGGACCATAATTTCAGCATGTAGCACCATAAAGCGGAATTTGGTACAACTGATTTCCTGAACCATATATTTGCTGAATATATGGTTTATTTTAAGGTTTCTCAGTTGTTTTTGTTCAGAAAGTACCCACAGTGGCTTCTGGTTTCTTATTTATTTCCTTTATAACAGCACATTTTATTGTGGCAATTTAACAAATTAATTTAAGGGTTTACCTTTAAGGATTATCCTTAATAAAGGATATGACAATATTTTTTCTAAACTCACAATAGCTCAAAATCACCATCATTAAGGTTGCATAGGATTCTCCATGCATTAGCAGATGTAATTTCACAATCATAAATTCCCCCATGCCCCAAAAGCAGGACACAGAACTGGTTTTTTGAGTAGAAATATGTCTAAACTCAAGCAGTTGAGTCAAAACAAAGCTAAAAATCCTTACCTACCGCTCCATACATCAGGACCAATCCCAAAACAAAGCCTTTATTTTGAAGTTTCGTTGAACTGGAATTGAATCAGGACAAGTTCAACTGCCCCCAAATCAGAACTCAGAATCTTTTGTTGATATGACTTACTCCATGCAAATAAGATAGATGTCTCATCTCAAGTTATTTTGTCAGCAGCACCTCAAAGCTGTGATTAGTGGGAAGGTAGAAAGCTGATTTATGGTTAGAGGGAGGATAGAGAAAATTAAAACTTCTTTAGGATAAGAGTAGATGAGGCCATTTTTGCATGAAGCAAGTGAGAAGGATGGCACAGGCTGACAAGCAACCTGAGGCAAAACTGGCTTGGCAGTGGTGTGAAGTGCATATATGAGGTGACTAAGTTGCACCTAAATGAATTTCCGGACTACAGCTGTGTCCCTCTGGATCCTGCCCCTTAGCTGAGAACTGAGAACTTGTTATCCAGTAACACTGTCTTTTTAGCAGTCTCATAATGCAATATATTTAGTATTTTACTGAAAAATTACATATCACAACACGCAACATTACACGTTGTCATATGTGATACTGCATGTTACATAGGATGCAGTTATCCTGCGTAGTGTATAATTCATCTAAGTATCAAGGATATGTGATTAAGCCCTTATAGTTTCCATGTGAAATATAAACTTGTCTGATAGAAATCAGGAGTAAAATCAGCATGGCACATTCAGCAGAAAATAGGTTTAAAAACAAGGAAAAACAAGGCCAATAAAATTTTTACTTGTAAATCACCCAAATAATGTTGTTTAACTCTGTACAGTCAAAGAAAGGACCAGAAAATGACAGGAGTAAATGGAAAATCAATTAACATCTTGTCTGAAAGCACTAATAGAAAACACACTTTTTTTCTGAGTCATAAAAGCACATGAAGGAGAAACCTCACCTGAAGTCCACAAAGCTGTCTAGACATGAAATGCAACACTGCTGCTAGTAAATATATATACACCCTTTAATCAAACTACAGCAGGTAGAAACCCGCAATTTTATAAGAAAACATCAAATAAATTTACAGTGCAGTTTATCAACAGACATTCTCTGTGTATCTCTGATTATATTTATTGTGGGTTTATTCTGCTGAGCTGAATCCAACTAATAATATTCAGAGAAATATCTATTTGCTTGATTTGTGACAGGAGTTATTTTTATTCACATTTCAGCTTCCCAATTGCAGATGAAGCTTTATTCAATGAAACCTATTAAAAGCACAGAAAGAAACCTCTTCCCTGCCTGATGGCACATTCTGGCTCTGTCTCACCCACAGAGTGATGCACAGCACAGGCACGTACAGACAGGATGGCATGTGCCGATGGATTTGGTGGCTTATGTGTATTGGAGACAAGGTTTTATAAACTTGTGCTTTCAACTGCAGACCAGCTTTCTAGAAAGCAGGCTGGACACACTGTACTCTAAGCCAAGCTGCACAACATTCCATGTGGACAGGTTAGAAGGCTAGATCTAAACTTGCAGGTTGGTTTACGTATCTTGTTGGTAGGCTCTTAGGAGAGGACATATGTTTATTAGACCCCTGGCTGAGCTACAGACAGTAATCTCTGGAAGATATGATGTCATTATTCTTAAAAGAAACAAATAAAATGAAACTAACTGGACTGCAGTTTATTTGGTTTCTCCTGGTCTCACTTTACAGTGTGCAAAACAAAGTAAAAAGGAGGCAGATGCAGAGAGCCCATGGCCTGCCCTCAACTCTGGCAAACACCCGAACATATTCAGGACTAATGGGTAGAAATTGTGTTTCCTGATGCCTTAATGAGCAACTCCTGTGGCTAAGGTGGCATTTGCATGAGGGTTGGTGTGGTCCTTAAAACCATCCCTGCACTTGTACTTCTTCAAGCCTTGCCTTGGCCTCAGCCCACCCTTGACTTGATATCGCAGTGGGAGGCAGGAATGCGACACGCACACGAAGGTCATGCAGCAACAGCCCGAATTACTAAGACCTCTTTTCCTCATATACATGGTAAGGCATGTGCAGTCAATTCTCATTGTCTGAGCCAGTTGCCACCTGGCCATCCAGCCAATAGCAGTCTGAACCTCCAACAGCCTGGGCCTGCTTTCCAATGGGTCTTTCTGGTTGAGTTACATAATTAAGGAAATTATATAATCAATCAAATTGCAGTTATAAGATTGTAATTATTATAACTGTGGGGCGGGCCTACAGGCCAGCTGTAGGCCACCACAACTTGAGGGCATGTGGCTGCCCTGAGCAGAGGTGGCTATTGAAACAACCCAGGTTCAGGCTGCTAAAGTGCGAGATGTTTATAGTCTGAGGGAGATTTATGATGATGTGTTCGTAATTTATGAGGTTTTTTCCTTTCTTTTCCTCTCCCTCTCTCCCCCTCTCCCACTCTCCCACCTTCCGTCACTGGCTACATTTTAAATCATTGATGTGATTCTCAGTCATTCTCGTGCCAGGATATAAATCACTCACCTACCAACAGCTATTCACGTGTCTTCAGCACAGTGCTTTCTGTGTGGTAATTTGAAAGGCAATGAGGGAAAACCAGTTCAGATCAATAATGTAGGATTTTGGCGGTGTTTAGCACTGAAAATGGAATCAAGGATATTCTTTGAGGATAAAACATCTGCTACAGCCCATTACAAATAGAGGAACCAGGATTTAATGGTGAGTCTGGCACATGGCACTGTTATTGTCCTAACTAAATAAAGAATATGTGTTTACAAGGAATACATTAATGCTTGATGAGGCACGGATGGCACCATAACGTATCAGTTGCCTCATGCTTTTATGAGGTGAACAGTGGCTTGTCCACATTTTGTAAGAAAGTCTGTCTTGCATTAAAAACCTCACAATGAGGAATTTTATAGCTACAAACACCAAGGACATTGAAGAAGACATGGATAGAGGCTGCAGAGCCTATAAGGAAATATGTTGTCTGAAAAATGTTGTTATTGCTGTGCTGTGCTTTGGAATTCCTATTTTCCCCCCGTGGGGCTGAGGTGAGCAGACATAAACTTCACCTTCCCAGTAGAATCAAGCACAGTGGCTCTCTCCCCTACACTGCAGGACTGATCCTTTCTCTCTCTGAACCCTGAAGTTTGTCTCCTGGCAAGCCAAGCATGATGCCCCTACTGCCACCACCACTGCCCCGGTTAAAACCAAGCCACATCTTCCTGGTTCCCTTCCATGTGAGGTGGCCCCTAAAATGCCTCCTTGGAGTGCTACAGGAAAATGGGTTTATGGGATGCTTTTAGAAGAAATGACCTATTCAAATCACCTATGTTAAGGTTATTTCTGCTTTTACAGTGTAATGTTTTTTAGTCTTTAAAAAGAGCTAAGGGGAAAGCTTTCCTACTTGAGACAACATTTCTTAAACAGTCTATAAGGGAACATCAAATTACCTGATCTCTACCTAACCTGCAAGGAGAAGCCCTTTATGAAACTGCTTTTATTTTTTCTGGGTTTTGGAGGTACAGAACTGTGGAGGTGATAACAGTATAAGATAGATTTTGAAAAGAATATTTTTGGCAGCTTTATGATGGGCAACCTCACAGCTTTTTGCTTCCACATTCTAGCAGTGGAGTGCCATGCATTTGCCTTTTTCTTAGGGTAGAAGTAAAGTTTATTATTGTAACCCTTTTCTTACTCTAAGAAATGGGTCCTCTAAGCTGGCGTGGCATGTAGTTTCTAGAATACTGTTGAATAAGGGATAAAAAATATTTCACTTGACACTTTGTATTGCCCCTGATTGCCAGCTTGAAAATTGCAACAGCAGTGACAAGAGCTGAAAGATCCATTCTGCTGGCCTGATTCATAGGAAAACAATATATTTTTGTTCAAGCTGTCACAGCAAAATCCCCTTGAAATGTTACTCAACATGACTGGATTGCAGAGTCAGGTCCTCTTTGAATAAAAGTCTTTAACTTTCAGAAGAACTCAAGGAGTATGGTTTCATCATTTTAGCTAAAAAGAAGATGCCAATGGAGAAAAGATTAATTTTCCTGTCTCTTGTTGAATCCTTGAAGACTTTCATATGATTCAGCGTGTTTTATGAGCTGCGTTTCCAGGGATGCTGGCAGAAAACAGGGTAATCACTCTTTCACCATCATGTCAGCCTTATTTTAACTGGCCTCCACTGACTTTGGGGAAAATGAGGAGCAATCGGAGGCATCAACCAACTCAGTTTGTGTATACCTCTGTCTGGTACCTGACCTCACCAGTCCACCTGCTTTATCGACTTTACAGCACACATGGGCCCCATCAAATTATTCTGGGAGGTAGGAGCAGGGAAAAACATGGAATAACTTTGTCATTTGAGTGGAGGAGGCAGGAGTCCTCCTGGCAGCTCAGCCAGCAGAACTAGCCATTTTCAAATGTCCAGCTTACTATGTTTTCTGCTGATGGCTGTCTGGATTGTAAGCTGCCAGTAAAACCCTGCCCTTCCCCTCCCACCTCTCCTGTACCTGCTTCATTTTATTTGTTTTTATAGGATGGTGAGATAAAATATATGATAATTTTTTAGGTTGTCTACACCAGTATCTGCTCTTCAGCTCATCCCAACAGAATGTTTCATATGTATACTCTGTGCATGTATGTATCCTGTGTTCTCTGAAAGGGATGCAGGTGCACAAAAATAAGTCTCCAGTACCCTCCTAAATGCTCTATAAGGTCAAGCTGTCCCCAGGTGGATTGACAGAAAGGAGCTTAAAAGCTCACTTTCCCTTTTCCATTCCCTTCCAGAGTAGTTCCTGGGTTATCCTTCCCTCTGCGTTCAAACACATGACATCAAAATAATTTTATCATTGATCAACCAAATATACATTCTGAGTCTTACATGCTGCTGTTTGGGTCAGCCTAGAAATCTCCTAGAAATCAGCCTCCTGCCTCTAATCACGACCTGTGACAGATGCTGGGGGAAAGGGTGACAGGATAAGGATGTGAACAGAGTGACCTTGAATTTGCTATACTCCTCAGCTCACAGAAATCAGCTGCTTTGGGGCTTTGGAGATGAGAGTTGCATGCAGATGATTATACAGACGTACCAGCTATTTGATGTACATTCAGTCAATCACTTTCTAAACCGTTTTTCCTATGGTGTCTCTTTCCACAGGCTGTCATGAGTGCCAGGATGCCACTATGTGCTGTGTAAGAAAGTGTTTCCTTCCTTCTGCTTGCTTTTAAAATTCCTCTGGATAAATTCACTGGGAACTCTTTAGTTCTGATTTTATTAGAAATAATAAGTCTCATGGCTTATTTAATCTGTTCCATAGTACTTAGAATTTTGCAAACCTTTGTCATATGCTTTACATAGTTTTCTGGGATCAGCCTTTGTATGGGAGCTGTTTCACTCTCTGATGATCTGTATTGCCCCTCTCCCCACCCTTCATAGCTCCGTTGGACTGCTTTGGAAATGGGGTGACGAGAGTGATTGCACTATAAAATTACACAGCTTTTTGTTCTCTTTTCTTTTTGGCTACTGTGGAATGTTGCAATGCAAAGTATGAATCTGAGCAGACTTGCCTAGTACCAGATATCCAGCCAAACAGGAAGTCACTGTTTGTCACTTAAGTCACCAAAGAGTGATTTAAGTTTTCTAGTAACTATTTAAATGATGCTAGCTTTTCCATACAGAATAGAAACTTTTTTGGGGTTCTTTTTTTGGAGGTTTTTTGGGGGGGGTTTTTTGTTTGTTTTGTTTTGTTTTGTTTTTTTGTTGTGGGTNTTTTTTTTTTTTTTTGCTTAGGTATGTTCTAATTGTGTTTCTTAGTTTTCTGATGTGATGGAGCTCAAATTTGCAGCCTGAATGAGTTGCACTGTGTTGAATTTAATATCTTTCACTGTTCCAGAGCTAAATATGACTCATTCCAGACCCCAGGAAAGTGTAATTATATCGAATAAAGCCCACATTTGAAGAGGGAGATGGAAAACTAGTTCTTAAACCGTTTGCTGAAAGCTGAGTAGAGTTTGAAACATTAAGAGGTGCTCCCAAGGAAGATGGATTAGTGACCAGAATTCAAGAAAAGCAGTCAGATGTGAATAATAAATTTCATTTGTTCAAGGTTCTGTGTTTTTTCACATGGGCACTTACATACTCCAATATAAAACTATCTATATGAGGTATAGTTTCCAGACTTTTTTCCTTTACTTTTAGTATCTGTCTTACAGGCAGAATGAATGTGACGTGTTTTGTCCAGCTGAGCACATCAATATAGTGCACCACAGCTCCAAGTGTCACGGACAATTTGTAGCGTAGTATTTATAGCCAATATGCAAAATATTAATGCAACAGCCATCGACCCTGACTGGGCCTGTGAGCATGAGAGCTGAGCCAGCAACCACTGCCAGTGACATCATGCTCTGCTCTGCCTGTCAGTCTGGCAGAACAAGGTTTTACTTTTCATTGTTCCTTGTCAGGAGCAAAATCGGGAGCAAAGTCACAGGACGCTGCTGCCTGCAGGCTGGTGTGGGGACCAGGTGCCAGGGACCACAATCTTTGTGCCTGTGAATAATAAGCCATATGCAAAGATCACATTCACAAAATATGTATTTACATCCTTTTCCATGCCTTCAAGGATTAAGGGGAAGTCTTGCTGACTGTATGTAATCCAGCTGTTTCAGATGGTTGGATTTTGGGCTCTTGCTGCTTAGAAAGGGTGTTAGGCAGAAGGTCTGCACCTGGGATGTCTGCTTTTGAGATCCAAAGATAAGACACCAGTCCCAAATCTAGAGAGTTTGAATATACAGGATTTTAAAATTGGATGCAATGTAACAGCAATTCAGACAAATTTTAAAAAATCTTGCCATTTTTTTCCCTGTGAAAATAACTGGCACTTCCAATTGTGATTGTTTATTTTAATAATTTAATTTTTTTTAAATGGAAAGTATGCTTCCCCGTGGAAAACATGGTAATTTCTTTTCAAGAATTCCCTGTACCTGAAGTTCCTGAAGGTTTTGGTTAAGAGAAAGGTATTTTTAAAAGGATCTTTCAAAGGAAGTTGAAGACAATCCAACAACTGGTCCAATTTTCTGAACAGTACTACTCCATGAATTTGGAGGGTACGGGAGGGTTTTGAGAACACCCCGCATATTTCTCCTGTTTGCTTCTACGTAGGAATAGGACTATTTTGTTTGACATTATGTGAACACTTTCCTTGTAGTAGATGCTATTTCTTTATGTATCCTTGAAGCGAATTAAAGGCAAACAGAGACCATTTTTAAAGAAAATGTGCTTGCAAATATAGAATGGCTAGAAAAAGTAACAAATTAATAGATTTTGTGCACATTGGATCAACATACTAAAAATACACCATCCTCTTTGTAAACCTTCGATATTTCACAGAAAGTATCCTAATATTTTGGCTGTTCTGTTTCTCTCTGTTTCCCATACCTCTAGACAGGACTAAAATGTGTCAGATAAAAAGTTGCAAAGATGATAATAATGGATGAAGTATTGATAAAGAAAGAAAATTAATTTCATTTTTATAGTTTCTTTACTGAAAGTTTATGTCTCACTTCCCGATTACCATGAAATGTTAATAATGCCAAAAGTCTTGCTGTGATAACTTGATTTGACATCTCTCTATATTTTGGCTCTGGCTGTGATCTGATGCTCTGAACTCATAGATTAGTAAAATCCAGAGGTGGAATGCACGTGGAGATAACATCTGTTTGCCACCAATGTATCTTTTAAAGGATAATCCCTTATGGATGGAGCTGAGTGGGGCTGTATTTCATGATATCTCTTGCTGTGATTGCGGATCATGTAGACATACCTCAAGATAACTTTAAATGTCTCATTTGGGTAGGGCTATCAGCAAAGCACAAGAAATTTGCTGTTCAGCACAGGCTGAACCACCAGAATGTTTTTCTCAGTAGCTGGGTACATTTTGTTACCAGATAGAGCCAGTTTAAAAGAATGTTGCATATTTAAAATAACATCTATATGTATTTCAGTTATGTTTTTGACTACTGCAATTGAGGATCCTGAATCGCAAAAAGTCAGCTAAAATTTTGAAAAATAGAAAAATTGTCTTTATATATGTTCTTCTAGAGATACTTTGTAATATGTTGATGTCCAGAACGCCACTTTTACTGCCTGCCTCCAATCAATATCTTAAAGAACTGATTCTTCATTCCTTTGTACCACTTAGTGGAGTTGCTCATAATATATTTTTTTTACAGCAGATAAGAATCAGGCATCAGAACTTTTGGCATGTGGCTGCATAGCGTGTCCCAGGATGTCATCCTTTTCTAAGTGGTCTGTTCCAACTGATATCGTAAGAAAGAAAAATACCTGTGAAGGAACTTAGGAACTTTTGTTGACAGATTTTCCCCATGTAGTTTTACCAGTTGGAAAATAGCATTTTGTTTCTCTTCTTCCTCACCCTTCCTCTCTTTTTTTAACCTTTAAAATGAACTTCGACCAAAAATTCTTGCTGAGAAGTCAGAGAAGCTTTGTGCCTTTCTACAGGCCTTGAGACCATGTTTCTTTAGATGCTTACAGTGCTTCCTCTAGAACTGGTGGTTTCAGAATGGTCTCCTAACTCTTCCACATTATTTTTGAGGGAAAACAAAGGGGCAACTTCCATCTCTCTGCCCTCTCAATTCTCTTCACAGAAACTGAATTTATGAACTTGTTCATCAGCTCTTGTTTTTCACCTCATCTTCCTGCCCACATTGTAGAGGAGAGGAAATAAGCTGAGGGGAAGATTAACTTCTCCTTCCACTGTGTGGATGGGGGCATCTCTGCACACACAGATTTTCTCTCCGTCTTTGCCTTCATACAGCAGGGTCACATGAAAAATAATAACTCAGGTTGAAGAGAGATCTGCCTCTAGTTCAACCTCCTGCTCAAAGCAGGACCAGTTCCAAGGACCGACTTCAAAGATTTCTGTGCTCTCCCATGAGGTAGTTGTAGACAGCAATAACCTCTTTTTCCCAAAGGCAAACAGTCCCAAGCCTCAGAGTTTCTCCCTGAATGCCATGTGCTCTAGCCCTCAACCAGGCTGGTCACCTCTGCTGCGCTCACTTCAGTGTGCCCATGCCTCCCTTGCACTGAGGGCCCCAGAAGTGGACCCAACACTGCAGATGTGTCTTGCCTGGGCTGACCAGAGGAAAAAGACCTCCTCCTGAGAGGTATTGGCCAACTTCCCAGTAGCGTAGCCCAAGATATTGGCTTTCCTTTACACAAGGAGACATTAGTGGTCAACCTGGTATCCAAAACGATCTCCTCGTCCTTCTTTGCAAACTGTTTTCCAGCAGGGGGATCCCCAGTGTGTTTTGTTGCATGGGCTTATTCTTCCCCAATACAGCTTTGCATTTGACTTTCATAAGGTTCCTGCCTGACTGCTTTCCCAGCTGGCTAAGATTCCTGAGAGGAAGTCCTGCCTCCCAGTATACTGACCACTTCCCCAAGTACCCAACTATGATGTTATCTGCAAGCTCCTATGGGTAAACTTAATTTTTTTTAATATTTTAAAAATTTCTTTTTGAGGTAAAGGAGGATTCAGGTACTTTGGCCACATCTGCACAATCAAATTACTTATGGCCTTTGTTGTTCTAAGGTGGGGTGGCCATCTGACATAGAAAAGGGTCCTAAAAAGGGTAATAAAGAAATAAATTTTCTCCTCTTGCAGATGAGGACATCCTCACTTTTACTAAGATGGTGCCTGGCTTTATTCTCGTCTTTGCCACTTTTGCTTTAGTTTATGATCTGTCTCATATTTTACAGTACAGATGCATGTGACATCTTTGTAGTGACAGCCAAAGCAAGCCAATTTCTTTCCAGAAGAACTGGCACATTACTTTTCTTGGAACCTGACGTCAATTTGATGGAAACACTTAAGGAAATAATAATTAAAGTAGATCTGCAGTCAGATAGGAGGAAACAGTAACCCTTGATTGGTGGAGACAGGAGGAGGAAATAGCCTGGTTTCAGAGCTGGGTGGGGCTAGTACTTCTTGCATGGGGAAAACTGTAGAAGCAGTCCTTGTCTACAGCCTCATTAGTCCTGTATTTGCTTTACAGCCCAGAGTCAAACAAGAAGCATCCCTCTAGTTCCTCCACTCCCCCAGTCCCTACTGTCCTGGTCCCATTTAGCAAAAGTGACCTCTGTCCTCATATGTTGTGCTTCCAACACTTTTGGCTCTTTGTCCACAGCAAGCACTAAATGAAATTAAAACAGAAGCATAAGCTAAACTACACCCCATAGTATTACAACCATGTGTCCTATAATCACAATAAAATACTACTGTGATAAATCTTTAAGTAGGGGTCAATAAAGCAATAATACTGTACAGTGGAAACTGATCATTTAATGTAATGACTGATTTATTACACCATTAACTTGTCCTTAGCTTTGTCTTAGCTTAGTTTTCTGAGTGCTTGCTAACTACTAAAATGAACTGTTTCTTGGTGGAAATACTTAAATAAGACCCTGTATGTTATTGACTGGCGTAAGATTGGTCCTTCATTCTACCAGAAAATTAAAGTCTGTAGTGCAAAACAAAACACATATAATTTGTCTATTTTCAGTCATTATGGTTTCAAAGACAACATGCAACTGTGTGAAAGTAAATGTAATGAGTAAATAATAACCTACAGCAACTGATGTATAAAAATTTCACCTTTGGGAGATAATTTTTGTTTACTTGCAGTAATTAGGAAGTCAGTATGACTGGAAAAAACCTGGCAGACATTGCCTTTGGCCAGCAGAGACCTTTCATGGGACTCCTGCTTCTGACTGTATGACTAGAGGGATGTTGCAGGAGGATAGAGGATGGCTATGTCAAAACTGAGAAGAACTTGAAATCTCTGTGAAAGGAGGTAATGATTGTGATAGCAGGGGGCAGAGACCTCATAGCTGCCATCCAAGCATCCCATACTTTCCTCTGCATGGTCAGGAGGAGCCAGTCCCTGATTTTTGCTCTTCCTAGCTGGAGAGCATCCCTTCACTCATAACTAGCCTGTCTTTGTCACTGATTGTGGACCACTCCAAAATGTTCTTTGGCTGAAGAAGTGTGGGCTAGCTGTAGTCCAGGCTGGATTTAGACCTCAGGGTAGATTATTCTGCATTGAGATGTGCTTACCAAGACAACTATTTGTTTCCTCCAGAGTGGAATGGTTTACTAAGGTCTGTCCAATAGAGATCGGACCTTAGTGTGAAACAGTGCAGTGTCTGTAAGGATAAGAACATCAGATGTGTTTGTGACAGTTTTCTGACACAGAGGCCAGCTGGCATGGAATGGCCTTTGACCATGCAATTAAACCTTCTTGCTTCCAAACCAGATGTCAGCATTCAAACTGAGCACGGTTCCTGTCTTGTGCTCAGGAGAGAACTATTTTGGGAGAGTGTTATTCTGTACTGGAATCATGCCAGGATCTGCTCCAACAATACTGGGAGATGATGAATTCTATTGCCCTGAACCATTTCCTGACACAAACTAATTCATTTTATGCATAGAGTTTTGGGGTTTTAGAGGGCTGAGGCAAGTATCTGGGATCTGTACAACCATCATACTTTTATTTCCTGCTAGTGTAGCTCCACTGACTTCAGTAACCTCCACTGAGGTTACTTTAGATTCACTCTGGTGTGATCAAGATAAAAAGGCTTCTTACATTTGGATTTTGGAAAAGAAACATCCACTTTCTCCTGCTCATAACTAAGTCTTCCAAAATTCAATGCATGGATGAATATGAGAGAGGAAACATCAGAAGAATGAAGAGAATAATTATCTCATGAGGGATATATGTGGGGAGGGATGAGAAAGAGCAAAGACGTGTGGGGCAGGAAATAGTGATACAGGAAGCAGAAACATACATAGAAAGAATCAAAATCAAGGAGAAATAAAGCTAAGATTGATATAGCATAGGTATTATCATAGGTGGTAGATAGGAGACCTGGAAATACAGAAATGGTAATGGACAGGGAGATAAAGTAAGTGAGCCTGTAAGGCAGTGATGGGAGAAGGTGGGGTGCAAAGGAATTGGATGTGTGCCCAGTTTGGAGCAGGCTTTTGAGACTGGGGAGACAGAGGAGACATTTGGACTCAGCAAGGAGAATGGAGAGGCTGAGATGCAGAGCTCAGAAAAAGAGAGGAAACTTAGACAGAGTTTCTGTTGGATGCAAGGAAGTGTATGACACACCGGGCTTTAAAATGCTTATAAATCAGCATCAGGAGCAACATCCTGCCAACAAATGCAGGATGAACAAAATAGAAACTGAAAACTTCACTATCGTCCTGGGGAAAAACACATTTTTAAATGCTGCCTGCCTCCTACACCAAGCTGAAGGCATCTGAAAATATCCTCTAATTTGCATACAAATAGCTACATAAATTGGACTTGATCTTGCTTGTGGTTGTAAACAGAGGGATAGGAACAGGAGGCAGCACAGCACAGAAAATGTTATGCTGGACTCGATTTGCGGCTCTGCTCCAACATCACTTTCTGACCTCATGGGAATTGGGAGACCATATACTTGAGAGATCTGACTCTTTCTGGGATATTTAGAGTAGGACTCTCTGCCTTCATTTTAGATATTGAAAAGTTATACACCTAATATGTATAATTGTCTGAGACAATTACCTAAGGCTTGTTTGATACTGCATGGAGGAAAATAGGTGGAAAGCCATTCTTCTGACCTGGTATAAATGCCTGTCTTAGCAAAGATGAAATGCCCTTGGGAGAAGGTATCTATTCGCAAACATAAAAAGAATATGGTATAACTACATTGGATTCAAATGTCCAAATGGTAGGCATCGGAATTACAGCAGATAACTCCAATCTAAACTGCCTCTTTTTCAGGAATTTGTTTGAAAATACTTATTGGCAATACTTAACATTCTCTGTAAGTGTGTTGAGAGCTTCAAATGTGACATGTAAGCATACATATTATTAGTAGCAAAAATAACAAATCTCACATTTTTAGCACTTGAAAGGTTAGATCTTAAACATTGAAATCTCAATATTTCAAAGTGTTTTTCTCACTCCTTTTCCCCTCTGACTTTAGTCATTGAAAACAAAAATATTTACACTCTGCATCTATACAGGCCAAGTAACAGTGCATGCAGATGATGTTTTTTCTAGAAATATTAAGTCTATTAGAAAGTAGCTTCTCTGACACTGTTATTTACAGTCTCAAACAAAAGTAAAGTCTATATCTAAATTTAATCTGAATCCATACATATGTAAATAAATGTTTGTGTAGGCATTTGTGGTCTAAATTTAAACCATTTAGTTCCTTCAATATCTGACAGAGAGGTCTGTCTGAAAAGGCAAGTCATTCCATATTATAATGGGCACCTCAGACAGATGAGATAAATCCTTTGTAAGTGCATCTTTTTGCTACTGACTACTGGGATAACATGGTTTAGACTAAGGGATATTTACACACCTAAATGGCAGACAAGTGTCTCATGTGTCATGATTTCCTTGCAAAATCATTGCCATCAATTTCAAAAGATCCCAGGATCACCAGTGTTACTCTTGCCTCCACAGCATCTTCTCCAGGATTTTGAGAGCAGTGACACTACCAACATCACTGAATCACCTCCTGTGTTACAAACAGCAATGACAAAAGCATGTCTGCAGACACTTTCTTAAACCCAGGCTCTGTATCTCCACATTCCTACAGCATGCTCCTTCTTTTGGGAGGCTGGTCTATAGTATCAGTTTTATTTGGTTCTATTTTTGTCAGTATTACCTGTTCCAGCATGAAGAATGATCGGCAGATCTTTGCTGCTCCTTCCCAGTTCCTTTGTTACTTGAGGTCCACATTGTCTATAGCTGTCCTCTTGGCAAACTGCACATCCCTCTGTGCCCTGCATGGGCCTGACTATCCCACTTGATGGATTTCCTATGAAAGAGCCTACAACCATGACCAGGCTCCAAATTTTTTTATTTTTGTTCTGATACTGATATGCATGTCTTATCCTTTTTCTTCCTCTCTGCCTTTTGGATGCACATCTCCTATCTTTTATTTTAGTGCTGAATTGCCTGCACTTCAGTTCACATTCTTCTCTATTATCTGGTTCTCAGATATCTCTATTATCTCGCATTGCTTTACCTCAGAGCTAGTTTCTTTCATACTCAGCGTCACTTCAACCCATTCTTTTTGGCCAATTTGTAGTGTGTGTTCTCCAGCATAGAAAACACTGTGTTAAAAACTAGTGTTCCCCAACACTGTCTGTGTATCACACTGCTTTTTCTGGTTTACTATCATGCTCCCATTTGTGGATGACCATTTTCATGCAATTTATGCCATGTATTGGTGTTCTCCTGTACTTTTCCTGTTTCTCAAAGATAGAGACCTCCACTAAAACAAATCTAAAAGCCTTGATCCCTGAAAAAATATCTAAATAATTTTTCAGTGCAGAGTTAATGAGGTCTCTGATGTTTGAGTAAACCGTTCCATAGAATACCTTAACAGTTTTTTAAAGTTCTCTCCATTGAGGGGTGACTGTTACACCCACCAGTTTACAGGAGTCCAGCCCTACCCATACAATAAATAATTCCCTTGCTAGAACTCATATGCTGTTTTTCCTTTGTTAGAGCTGAGCTGAAGCAAAGTCAGGGGAAGTTAAAGCCTTTTAACTGTGCTTCCCATTAAACTGTTGCAGGTGGTTAAATGTTTTTGCCCAGATAGTTTAAATAGTTTAGACTTGAAATCAGCTAGTGCAACCCCATCATCAGCTGTAGATACAGAGAGTGAGGCCTCTTCCATGCCTTTGATGTTCACATCATAATGCACACAGATATTCATGTCCCAGGATATTCAAAAAACAGGAACAAACCAGAAAGCACATGGAAAAAACAGTGCTGAAAAAGATCAGGATGAAGCATCAAAAAGAGCTAGGCAGAAATTGCTCTTGCTATGTTCATTTGAGAGGGTTGGATCTTTCAAGCAGGCCCTCTCTGATAGGCTGGATGCTGTATGGCCCCTTTCCCTGGCAGCAGACCCTGACTCTCAGTGTTGTTTCACACTTCTGATTCTGATTCTGATTCTGATTCCGGTATTAGAGAGCCTGAAAAGCAACCTAATTCGCTCACTTCATGAGGTGACCTCAGGTAGTTGAGGGAGTTCATGCACAAGGGACTCAAGAATACATGTACAAGCTTTTACAGAATTTCATGGGAAATTTGCCAAAAGGTTATCTTTAGACGAGACTGTGTTTCCTTGACTCCCTAAGTGTGAAATAAAATCAAGTTTGTGATAGAGTCTGAAAGCTGACAGAGATCTGTAGCTCTAGCAGAGTAGGAGATTGGTATGGAGAGTAAAGGAGCAAAGTTTGGGCTGAGAGGCAGAGGTACTCTGAGACCAGCCCTGACTCCAGCTTAGCCACTTTTTGTTTCTGAATTAAATATTCACAGTTCTACTCTAAACCAATGGCAAATTTAGGTCAAACTGAAAGAACAGCTCTGACCGAAGAAAGGCAAGCAGAGAAAGAAAAAAGCACCAAAAAACCACTCCCCCTAAAAAAAGTATTGGCAATGTCAAAAAGATTAGTTTCAGCATTCTCTAAGCACAATGTTTCAAATTTTTTTAAGTTGGATTCAAAAGGAGCATATGCTGAAGTAATTCCAGCTCCCATAATCCTGGTGATTAGGATACTGGTCCAACATATGGAAGCCCCCAAAACCCTACCTGATTTTGAAAGGGAGTTTGAATATCTTTCTTCTCAGGAGACTTTTCCCACTGAACAATCAATTTCTGTTTCTTTAGTTATTTAACAATTACTATATACAAATATTCACTGTGAAGAAGGGGACTCCATAGGCTGGGAGTCTAGAGCAGGGAAACCTGATCTCAAGTCTTTCTTCCAAGTTTTATAACAAGGTGAAATCGGTCCCAGATGAGGCTTTAATCAGCTTATTCTGGAGAGAGGTGACAAGTGCTGCTGCATGCTTTTTGTGGTGTTTTTAATGGCTCCAAGAACTAGTTTTTCATGCATGCTTTTTTGCCTTTTCTTTATTTTGTTCTATTTATTTTTAATTCTGCTGTACCTGGAAATAAAAAGAACCTACCAATTTCAACAATTTTCATGGGTTTTTTTTTTCATCCAAATCCCATTTTATTAATTTTGTAATGGTTTTCTCCCCTCAAATTCTCGTTTTATTTCCTCAACTTTTTAGTTTGTGAGTTGAACCAAAGAAAAAGTCATTTCTGTGGCATACATTCAGCTTCCTACTGAATTTCCAATCCAGTGAAAATTTGTAAGGGAGCAAAAAATTTTTTATATTTTCTTTTCTCCATAGAGTGAATGACCAAGTCCCTTTATTTAGGTGCTTGTTTAATAGCACTCTATTGATTGTGTAAAATCATAATTTCAATATAAGAAATAATGACCTCATTGTCTGGCCCATTAAAAATAGCTCATGAAGGACACAAACCTCACAGATTATATTACTCTCCATTATTCCATTTTTCTGGGAGCTTTTTCTTTCTGTCATGCTTTATTGTACAAGACAGAAAATAAAATAGTTTTGCAATAATTTCTGGGCTGTTTTGCATAGTGTGCTGTGCATCTTTTTTAATGTTTCAAAATCTTCAAGTAAGAAGCATATCCTAGCTTTACAGCATTGGCCTTCCAGGAGCTTGTGGGAATGAAGGATTTAGAAAGTCTATGGTAAAGGGATTACTACACATTACTGTTGCTTAATGACTATTACAATGTGCAAATTCAGATGCCAATGCCAAATCAGCACTTTCAGCTAGCAGTAGGGGAGATATAATAGAGAGGAAAAATTGGAGTCACTAAATTTTTTAACTGGGAGACAGGCTATTTCCTCAAGGATATATTTTTTTAATATGGCAACTCAGATATCAAGAATGTTGAATCTTCTTCTGGATGTACCAAACTGTTTGCTGACTATCAATGGAGGCAAAAGAGCAACTTGCCTACTTAGTTGGCTAAATATGGACCACATTGCCTATTGCCTGTTTGCATGCTTGTTGGAGAAGGCCGAAGAAAGCTTCCTGCCCTTTTGGGACCTCCTTCTCACCATGGTGTTCCTCCTCAGTGGACTAAAATGCAGGAGCCCAGTGACTGAGGTAGAGTTTCCTGTGCAGCTGTGCACACTGTCTCCAGCTACCTGCCAGCCAGCAATTGTGATGCAGACCCACAGCTCAGAAGGGAGGAATAGTGATGAACATGAGCAAGAGGGGGTCTTGCGATCAGTCTTGCTGCATGGTCTCCCTTTCCCATGTTTCCCATTTTCTCATCTGTTGAAATAAGGCAATTAACTTACAAAGGTGGTGTAAAGTTTAATTATTGCATGCACTCCTCAAAGGCAAGATGGCTTAGTGCTTTATTTCTGTAGTGCCACTTTTTAATGTTGTGTAGGAAACAACACATTACTCAGAAGCTGCTTGTATCTGAAAAGGAGGAGAGACAGAGGAGGGGTCCTGCTGGCATGTCTTTCAGTGTGTTGATAGTATTGGTGTGGAATGAAAAGACTAAACAGCAAACCCATCTTTTTTAAATACGTCCTTTGAGAATAAAATAATTTTGAACTATTACCAAATGCACATGGATCTATTTGTTGTCTAGTGACCTAATGGATATAACACAGTAAGACTGCCTCAACAGCAATAACATTTTGGACAAGAAATGAAACTCTCAAATCCTCTCCTGGTATAAACAGTGCATTTATAAACTGCTTGGCAGTGAAGGTAATTATCTCCTAATGAACAGAAAATTGTGTCTAGGGGAAAAATCATGATAGAGAGAGAGAGAAGTAACTAATTTTTTAAATGGAATTATACATTTATTTCTCTTATTATAATAATTAGTTTTCTCCTGTTATGCTTTTTTCTTTCGATGTTCCACTAGACTATTAAATCAATAACAGTCTCTAATGTCCCTGAAAAAAGTTAACGACAAATGAACTTTCCCATATGGATGTAATATTTGCAGCCATAAATAAATTCTTACCATTTTTGTCAGGCTTTTCACACACCCACAGATTCTGCTATCAGCTAGTAAATCTTTGTGTAAGACACTGTGGGATCAGATTTCCCTGGATGAAATGTTGGCCAAACCAGAGAGAAAATAATGTTGCCGAGAAACTAGTGCTTCCAAGTTCTGCCTTCCTTTCCACCCCAAGTAGAATATTTTCTTTCTCCTTTTCTTCAGAATTTACAACCATGATGTCTACTTGGAGGGAAGAAAAATCAGACAGTGTTGCTGGTGTGCATTTTTTTTTGCGATAGCAGAGAGAATCTTTCTGTTGGACACCTGGGATTTGAAAAGTCAGAAGTGCAGCAAGTCACCAGGGATCAATTCTGTATTTTCCTCTTCTAGCAGGACATCTGCTCAGCTAAATCAGTCAATGTGCCAAAGGGAAAAAAAAAAAAAGCCTCCATGATTTCTCCAGTGATGTTTAAGGGTATCTCTTGAGATTCCTCTGCACTGTATACAGGGCTCCTATGAGTGCTTTCAGCAAAGGTTTGCTTGCAACTAATCACATAATACTTTATATAACACTGTACTTTCCTCCAGACAATAGATTTTTGCCAGTAAAAACTTTCCCTGGGAGTCAAATATACAGATACTAAAGCAGTGAAGTTGCAGAGAATACTATGGTCTCATCAGTGGCTCCACTAGACAAAATAAAATGGTACCCTTTTTATCAAGGAGAGGGTGAATATGAAGTATAGAACCTTGTTGTCTTCCTGGAAGTCAGAGCAATGCTCTATGTGATGTTAATCCTGAATAATCCATTTATTTTTGCATCCAGGGATGCCAATAATTTCTTATTTCTTGGAAGTTGCTTCTTTTCCACAAAATACTGCCGTTAGATTTCTTTCCTTTTGAAAGTATGACAACTGTAGCCATGGCTTTTACCACCTATAAGAATTATTCATGCTCCACAGTTGACCTGGCTTTAGTAATTAACAGATGAAAAGCAATGGCTTAATAAAAATAAGACCTCTAATCAGCAGGGTATATCTTATATGCACACTGGACTTGTGTACCTAAGAAGGATGTGATGATGTCAGCTACAAATTGGTTCCTACAGTCACAGAAAAGCAAATACCTCTGAGGAAATATCTCTGTAAAATCCTTGCTCATCTACTTGCCCTGAAACTGGAAAAGTTACAGGATTAGTTATCACTTTGCTGACATCTTGACTGTATTTTGCACAACTTGTTATCACAGCATTCCTGTGATGTAGATTCCATCACCTACCTCTGTTGGCTTGACAACATTCCAGCGCTCTGTTCTCAGTGTAGACTCTCCCTGGTATGCTCACAGAAACATAGAATGTCCTGAGTTGGAAGGGACCCACAAAGAACACTGAAGTCCAACTCCTGGCCCTGCAGAATGCCTGCCCCTGTGTTTCCCTTCACAAGGAAGTTGTAGACCACAATGAGGTCCCCCCGCAGTCTCCTCCAAGCTGAACAAGCCAAGCAACCCCATCCACTCCACATACGGCTTCGCCTCAAGGGCCTTCACCATCTTCATAGCTCTCTTTTGGACACTCTCTAATAGCTTTATGTTTTTCTTATAGTGTGGTACCCAAAATTGCACACAGCAGTTGAGGCGAGGCCACAGCAACACAGGGCAGAGCAGGACAATCAATCTTCTCCCTCAACTGGCCAGTGATGCTTTGCCTGATGCACTCAGAACACATCTGTCCCTCCTGACTGATCTCCTCACATCTGGAGCTGAAGTTTTGGTGGCACCTTTCCTTCTGCCGCCAGAGATTTTAAACTCAGCTGCTTCCTGGTAGTGAAGAGTACATGGGAATGCATCAAGGTCCTTTCAGAACTAGTGTTCAACATACCAGTCCTGTGTGTTCAACACAGGGCAAATAAATAATTGTCTCAGGTATGTTTTTTTACATCTGAGCTCATAATCTAACCTCTGGTTCTATATTTATACACTAGATAGTAGGGCCTAAATTCTGCTTCTCTTTTAACAGTTACCTAAATTCAGGACTTGACACTTTCTAAGATAGCAGTGGCTGGAGACATCTGCCATCCCTGTTTGTGTTCAGATTTTGCCTATGAAAAACATCATGACAGATTGGAAAACAGAGGCTGTATCACTGGGCATTACCTAGATGATATGCCAGATGTGCAATTAAGTTCGATGCAATATTAAACTCCCTATTCATTAATTAAGAAATTTGGATATATATCTCAGCTATCTCCTGCTGAAGAATTAGTCAATCAATGCCCTGAAGTGCAGTGCCTGTTTTGAAGCTGTCTGTTAGCAAAAGCCATTAGCAGACAGGCATACTTTAAGAGATCTGTCATGGGACTGAGCACCCAAATACCTCTCATAGCCCAGTCATGGTCTGGATAAGGTTGAATCTACACAGCAGAATTAAGACAGGGTAGTGGCTTTAGCTGGAGCACTGTGCTGATGCAATTCCAACAGCTTCAGTAACAACCAATACAAGTGACAATGTTGTCAAGTTTGTACTGTGGTGTAGCCATAAAAGTACATAATTCTGCATCTTGCTACTGATTTTTATCTGTGCTAGCAAAATTGAGGTAGGACAGATGTGCCAGCTTCTGCTATGAGGCATGCACAGAAACACTGACTTCAACGCTGAAAAAAACCTGTGGGCTGGAGTGAGCTGTGTAATTCAGGAAGAGGAAAGAGGCCAATTGGCAACTAATTTCTTGCTGCCTTAATTTCTCCAAGAACTAAATCAATTTTCCTGTCTGAATGGGGTTGCTGAAAAGCACAACCTTTTTGAAAGCTACTTTTATCCCCCCTTCAAATTCCCCAATCTAAACAAGTTCCATACACTTCCCACTGGAAGAACAGTTTTAGAAAAATGGATGGATTGAAGTAGTCCAAGCCAGCAAAAGAGTAAGAATTTCCATTTGATGAATATTACTCACATAAAAACAAGATTTTTAATGGAGAAAAAAAGGGGGAGGAAAATGATTCCCTATTATAAAATAAGCCATGTATTTTAGTTCTTATTAATGGTGGACCTTTGTAGGCAAAGCAGTATACTATATCTTTGCATTCTCTCTCTCTGTAAACCATGGAACCATGAAATAAATTATGTGCATTTGCCTCCTTGAACACAATCCTCAGTTGCACTTTGCCTACTAATGTCTACTGGAATAACTTCTAATATTCCAAACCACTGCCAAAATGTCAAACAGCTTCTTTTTCTCCTGGTTGAACAGAAAGAACTACCCCAAAAATATTTACTTCTTTTCCTCCAAAGCCATATTTTTTGCATATGAGGTTTGGAAATGAGAGTTCACTCTGGGATTTATCTTTGGCATGAATGGGTTTTAGATTTACAGTATTTTTAAGTCTCAGTAATTAGGGAAACAAAAGAACTAATTGAAATTTGTGCCTTGTTAAGATACAGATCTGACAGTGTCTTAAGCCAGGGATGTGGAATTGATTTTGTAGAAAAACCAACTGGAGAAGAGAATACTGTGCCTATAATTTTTACAGCTAATCTTTTTGCCTTTTTTCTGTGTTTTTGCCAAATGTGGCTGATGGCATGTAATGAACTCTGTGTTTGTCTGTCGAGGAAAAGTAGAGTGGGCCTGTCATTATATCCATTAATATTCCCACTAGAGATTCCTACAGCAGATTCCTGTGGAATGGTGACAGGCCATTCCATGAGAAATCCTAACAGGCTCTCTTAAAGTAAGTGTGAGGCTGTTGAGGACAATCCTCTTGGCCACATGTAAGTGTGACATGATGCAAATTATTTCTTGTATCTAGTCACTGTAATGGGCATTTGACTGAGGCATGGTGTCCCAGGAAAACCACATGCACAAATTCCTCCCACAGCATGGTGCTTCCTTTTCAGAAACCTTGCCTTCCAGCTCATGTTTCTTTCAACAGACCATCTCAAAAGAGAGGAGCCAAAGGAGGGCTGCCTGTCATGTCACCAGCTTTTTGCTGGTGGGACAGATGAAGGTGCCTGGCTCCACTGCAAGGTGTACTCTAATGGGTTAAAACAAAGCCAAACTCCACTCCATGAAAGCCAAGGTAACTGCGCTGGCTCAGAGATACCTGAAGCCTCATGTACAGGCAAAGTGGTGTGTCAAAGTCATACACATGGTTTCTCTCTAATAAGAGGGCAGATGCATCTCATAGGTCTAACTTTTCAGAAATGTTAATGATCCCCAGAAAGCATCCCAAAACAAACACATAAACCCCAGAAACAAATCCTGAGAAACAAGAAAGCTCAAAGATAGAAGCAATAATTCTATGGAAATTAAGTTAGACATTAGTAAACTGGAGTATTAGTTAAGACATTCAAGTTGTGGCAACTTTTGAGAAAGAAAAAGAAAAGAAACCCCAAATGGTGGAACATTTCCTGTTGAAGATACAAGAGAGACCTGATGAAAAACTTGAGGCATAATTGAAGGGCTCTGAGTCTTTCAGAATAATGTGAAGATAACACTGAAACATCTCTGGTGATGCAAATGAAAGCCTTTTATTGTACCTGTTCCAGGCTGGTCTAGACAAGCTAACCATGAACATAGGTGGGTTTGCTGCTTTAATTTGCCTCTGTCACCTCTTACATCTCGGTGCTTTCTTGTGAATATGAAGTACACCACAGCTGGGACTTGAAATACCATTGGCCTGTATTTTCTCTGGCTGCAAATTCTCAAAATGAAGAAATGAAGACACTTGAACCTCCTTGGATTCACCTGGCAAAACAAAACAGGGATACTCTGTGTAGAGCAGCCAGATCCCAGCCTGAGAGTACTGTGAAGACTTTGCGAAGACTGTCACAAAGTAAACAGAGGAAAAAGGAAATATTTGAGCTCTTTAAGTGCGACACAAACATCAAATGTGGCCACCATCTAGAAATAGCTAAGATACCTCCCCTATTTTGAAGTATCATAGATTAAATACATTTTTAACTTCTTCAGGCTTAAAAAGATTTACTGAAGACTAAATCAGCCTTGCAAAATCCTTATGGATGATGGTGATGAGCTTTTCTTGATGAGTACCATATTGGGATGAGCATGTGAATTATCTTTCAGGTTTTTTTAATTGTCCCCAGGCCTCAGAGAAAGAGCTGAATCAGAGAAATTTACATAAGAATTTTGATATGTTGCCCTATTGTTTTCTTAGAGGCTCAATTTAATGTAGAAAACATCTGTCTGCCTTTGAGTACTCTATGGATCATTTGGTTGTTTGAGAAATCCCATTTCATTCCTTTTCCTCCATTGCTTGGCTGAGAAGTGCTTGGTCTTGGTAGCTGTCAGTCAAGAGAAAAAACAACAGAGAAGGAAGGAAGGAAGGAAGGAAGGAAGGAAGGAAGGAAGGAAGGAAGGAAGGAAGGAAGGAAGGAAGGAAGGAAGGAAGGAAGGAAGGAAGGAAGGAAGGAAGGAAGGAAGGAAGGAAGGAAGGAAGGAAGGAAGGAAGGAAGGAAGGAAGGAAGGAAGGAAGGAAGGAAGGAAGGAAGGAAGGAAGGAAGGAAGGAAGGAAGGAAGGAAGGAAGGAAGGAAGGAAGGAAGGAAGGAAGGAAGGAAGGAAGGAAGGAAGGAAGGAAGGAAGGAAGGAAGGAAGGAAGGAAGGAAGGAAGGAAGGAAGGAAGGAAGGAAGGAAGGAAGGAAGGAAGGAAGGAAGGAAGGAAGGAAGGAAGGAAGGAAGGAAGGAAGGAAGGAAGGAAGGAAGGAAGGAAGGAAGGAAGGAAGGAAGGAAGGAAGGAAGGAAGGAAGGAAGGAAGGAAGGAAGGAAGGAAGGAAGGAAGGAAGGAAGGAAGGAAGGAAGGAAGGAAGGAAGGAAGGAAGGAAGGAAGGAAGGNATTCCTGGACCTGCTATGTAGGCCTCGTATTAAGGATGGCATCCCTAATTTGTACACTGTGCTCTGGAACAAGGCTCTGTCTCCCCAGAATTTCCTTCCCTTCTGAAGAGTTAATTCCTCTTTCTGTCTTCCAGTACTTAAATCTAACAGCCCCTTAGGGCTTACAGAATATGCACTAGCTGTGTTTAACATTTGCTTAGCAACTTTTGCATCATTACTTTTCTGTAATTAGAACACCTAGTGGCAATGGTGATAGACACTGTACAAATTAGTGATATAAACAACTAATTTCCTTTTCAGACTCCAGGAGGGACATTATCTTTGTTTTCCTGTTTGATTTTGGCTGTCCCACGGTGAATCTGAACCTACTTTTTTCCACACCTTGTTGGGTATTTTACAAAAAGGAGAATAATTTTTCCATATCCCATTACTTGGCTTTTGGATATTCCCCAGATGTTATGTGAGAACAAGCTATTCTGCCTTCTATGGTGATGTTTTCTCTTTTCTGTATCTTCCGCAAAGTTGGCCAAAAAAATGTTACTACACTTTTCTAATCTTTTCTGACATTTTTAACTTAGTTAAAATTTATAAAATAAAAGAAAATCCAAAACTGTGAAAAAATTCATAGGCAGCAGAAGAATACTAACTTTTACTTGATTGTGTCGCAGAAGCTAGACTTCCCTCACAGAATTTTGCTCAGAAAAAGGATTTATTAACAACTTTCCTCCTGGTTAGAAGGATTCAGTTACTTTAGTGTCTTATGCTTTATGATGTTCAAGGGAGTCCTGCTACCCAGATAGCTGCAGATCTGGAGGGGCTTTATAAATTTTCTCCTATTTGATCTATACATTTTAGCTAGTTGTATTTCTTGCAATGCATCTTTTCTGTATTGGTTTTGGTTTTGGTTTTTTTTTTTTTTTCTTCTCAGTAAGTGAAAAGAATCTTGAGGGATTACCCAAAGGACAAAGGTGCTAAATTTTTGACATAGATTTTTTTCATATGTTTTAGTAGGCATTGAAATTAAATACGTGTTAATAAAGAATAAGCTTTTGTTTTAGAGTTTTATGACTAAACTATCCTTCTCTGTCAGCACTTTCTTTGTTCATTTCATGCCATAATTCCAAGGTTTTTACAATCACAAGTTCACTTTTATGATAACTATGGTCTTTCTCTTAATCTTCCACATGTACTATCTTTTATAGAACACAAAGAACAGCAGTGGAATAGCCCAAATGACCTACTTGATATCTCCCACCAGGTCCGTGTGAGGCTCCTTGGGCTTTCTACTCTCTCCTGCTTTCTAGCTAATAAGCACAGTGTTGAGGCTGGAGTCCAGGACTTGTTTTAAAACATCTGAGTGCTAAGACATCTGATGTTATGTGTGTAAAGAGCTCTGCTTTATTCTCTGCCATGTGCTTCCCGTGCGACCTTGGCAAAGTCACTCACTTTGAATTTCAGAAAAGGCTGCAGGAACTCAAGGTTCAGCCAGAAGCGGAAGGCAGTCAGGATGAACTGCAGCAGCAAATGAGTCCCTGAGATCCCAGATGCAAAAGGGGTCACTGACACTGCCAAATATTCGTGTGGCCTTGTGTACCCAGAATAGGATTAACCAAGGTGAAGGAAAAAACACATTTTAACAGAATCCTGTCTCCTTCTGGTTGCCTGGGGCACTAGAGCCATTGGGATGGTCTCTGTGGTAAAGTTGCATAGGAAATTGAATTCTAGCTTCCCAGGCTTGAATTAGTCTTCACTGTGTGGTCTCACATACCTAGTACTGTGGCAAAGTGTCCTTAAATTAAGAATATTGTCCATTTTAGACCATTCAAATGTCCAGTGACAAAAAGTCACTCAAGCGTAGCAGGGTGTTATATATAGTAAATAGGGTCAGGATTAAATGGCACGATGTAGGTGGAAGTGTTACACTTGGTTTCTTGCAGTTGCACTTGCAGTTGTAAGGAACTGCATGTATATTTTTAATTTGTTCAAACAGATAGTCCATTTGTTATATTATCCTATTTTTATATTATCCTAAACATGTACTTTTCGTTGCTGTTTTCTGAAACCTTGGCAAACCCCAAACAGTAAAATACAGATGGGCTGCAGTGTGCAATGCAGGATGTGAGAGAGGCACTGCTCTGTATCAAAACTCATTGTAATTTGTTCTTAAACAGTATGAATAAAATCCTGTCCAGTTTACATCAGGTAAGGAAAACAGTGTAGTAAGGAGTTTTGGGCATAAAGAATAAAGGAGAGATGAAAGCCTTAGGTGCAAGGGCAGAAAGTCCCCGATAAACACGGCTTTGTTTCCCTCTATCTGGGCAGTTCCTCATGGGGAGCGCTGAACATCCTGTAAATAGACCCTTTTACACCGGTCATTGGGCTGCCGGCTTTGTGAAAAAAACCCCAGCTTTAATTGTTTCTTAATATTCGTTAATATTTTGTTCATAATATCCCTTCAGTCCTTTAAAATGAAACAAAAAGACACCATTTAATTCCAGCAGGCTTTTGGTGTTGGGACCTTTGTGCAGTGTGGAGTTATACAGTAAAGAAAATCTGTCCCTGTCTTGCATCACAGATTCATGAATTTCTAAACTCGCAGTATGGCACAACTGCTGTCTGGTAACAATGGGAAGTTGGCATTCTGCCCAGCAGAGTGTAGAGTCCCAGGAGAGCAGTCAGAAAGCACTAGGACCTGAATAAAAGGTGCATCTGTGTGCTACAATAAAAATCACACTTTCCCTTCCCTGTTTCTTGAGTCACCACTTTTACCTCATTTTCTTCATGCATACCTAAATACTGCTTGTGTCCAATGGAAGTGACAAGAAGCATTTATGCGAATTACCAAAGAACAAATTAGCATCAAAGTGAATTTGTTGACTGATATGGCTCCAGCAGGGGACCAAGAAAGTGCTGAAATGTAGAACCCTAAAACTGTGAGTTTTGTTGCTGACGTGCATCTACAACATTTTAAAAACACATGCCAGAGTTAATTTCTTATGCTATCTTTAAGGCTAGTTATAAACAATACAGTCTCTCCAGCTACTGAAGTCTGATAAGCACATCTGTGTCTATATCAATATTTTAATTTTTGACTGAGAAGTGCAAAATATCTGGATACTTCCACTTATAATTGCAGGACTTTCTTTTGCCTACCTTCTACATAGTAATTGTGGGCATGCATATGCCTGAGTTATTTTCAGCACTAGGTGATCACTACCACCTTCCCTGGTGCAACAGAAGCTTCATCTTGCTAAACCAAGTTACAAGCATCATTGTGTAGGATCAGTGTGGTGGTGATGAACAATCTCTCAACACCAGAATAACTCCATCGAGCCCATTTATCCCAGGGCAGTTGCAGTTAATGCCCTTTGCCTTTTTGTGATCATTGTGTCTAAAACCATGTTAACTTCTTTTACAGCTTTAGGGGACTGGCACATCTATTTGTTGTATCCCCTACAGCCTCAAAGGAAGTTTTTTTGCATGTCGTGGTGGGACAAGGAGAAGTAGCTTTAAACTGAAGGAGAATAGGTTTAGATTAGACATTAAGAAGAAATTCTTTACTGTGAGAGTGGTGAGGTACTGAAGGATGTTGCCCAGAGAAGCTGTGAATGCACCATCCGTGGAAGTGTTCAAGGCCAGCCTGTGTGGGACTTTGATTAATGTGGTCTAGTGAGAGGTGTCCCAGCCCATGGCAGGGGGTTTGGAACTGCATAATCTTTTAAGTCCCCTCCAACCCAAACCATTCTATGATTTTATGAAAAAACAGCTACCTACCTCTGAAGAAAGTTTGTCCTTGTCAGTATAATACGAAAAATGAAATGAATATTTATATCTCATAGTGAATGTGCACACAGAGGATAAGTACTGCTTTCAGATAATTGTGGGTTTTATTCACCTTGTTTCTTCCTTTCAACAGGCCTTCACATCAACTCCTTTTATTATTCACAAATAAGATAACGGATGTTCTGGGCACTCCTGGATATTTTAATTCTGTGGATAAAACCATGGTGAAAACAGGGTAAGAAATTATTATTGGAATCAGAATGTCCCTAGGAAAGAAATTACAAGTAAAAAAAGGATGGAATAGGAAGGAAAGCATTGTCTGGTTTCTGACTGAATTTTGGAGTTCATACTGCTGCAATAACTTGCTCCACGAAGGAATCAGTTACTTTTTACTTAGGCTAAGATTTCTGTCCATCACTGATGTTATTGAGGCAATTTAACTGCTCTATGGTATTTTCTGTGTGTGGATGGACTTGCAGATAATGAACAAAGGATTTGTTTTTCTTTAATGGTCAAGGTTGAAATTTTACCATGTTTTTCTCCTAGAAAATGAATTAAATGAAGTGGAATGGTTGTAATTTATACCAGATTCATTCAGTCAATATTTCAATTGGAAACCTCTTCAACTTTTTGAATCTCAGTGTACTACTCTCCTGACTCTTGAGTGGCTCCTTAAATCTATATGCCTTAATAACATAGACATTGGTGCCTGTACCAAGTGCTCTTCTGAAAAGAATTGCATAATTATTTAAGTTCTTTGTAGATTGAAAAAGAAATGATATGCCATTTTTGAAAGGCAAACTGTTAGAACTACTTCTCCAGGTAATCTTGTGCAATACCTAGAGTTTTCTAGCTTTTGGCCATGTGCAAATGAAATTATCAGACATTGAGAAGCTTCAACTTAAATTATGGCAGGGGAATGATACAGAGGGAATGGGCAGGACATTGACATTGTATGGGGAGTCCTGAGCTGCCAAACAGGCATTCTGGCAACTCACAATTACCACAGTTGCTGTACAAAAATACTCTCCTAAAAAAAGTGCAAATGAGCAGAGAGAGGAGAATCCTTGCCAAGTTATAGCTATAGGCTGCATTATATGGTATTATTGCCCAAAATGACAGGATTCCTATTAAATGCCTGGAGCTCCCACATCATTCTTGCTCTAAAATGCTAGTGACTTGGGTAAAGTTTTGCCTTTTAGACATACTTTGAAGTCCTGTTTTCTTGTAGTAACTTGCTTGGAAGTTTATAACAGTGAATTTTGAGGATTATTTGCAGTGATTACCTGTAGCTTTTAATAGTTGTTGTCCAGGAAAGAATTTTTCATCTGATCTATATGAAGGTATTAATTCAGATCAGCTGTTGTGTTTTCCAAGTCCTGTGCAGAATGTGTTTATTCAGGCAGACATGGAGGCCCCCAAATACAAAACTAGCAGTGAAGGACGTGGGAAGCAGGGGTGAACAAGTTGCTGATGTGCTTTCTCTTAGGAAGGGAGAGCAGGGTTGCCTGGAGGAAGGATTTGACTGATGGAATAAGACTCTGTGAGGTGTATTGTTTGGACACAGGATACCCTGAAATCTCTGGAGGACAGAGGAAAGTTGACTTGTGAAATGTCTGGGACCATGCTGTTCAGAAGTAATCTGAAACATCTCCAGTATTTTCACTAAAGAAGATATGAAATACATGACCAGGACTTGTTTAGATCACAAAGCTTGCCAAATTCACGTAAGGGTGAATGCAGCAACAGTTTCTCTAGGACAGCTTCACAACTAAGGGGTCCTACACAAACCACCAAAAGCAAGTGAGGAAGACTGGTGTCCTCATAATTTTCCATTGAAAGTCCATGCTTGCTAGAGATCTTCTCCAGGGATAACAAGCAACCACATTACCTTAATGTGAACAAATTCCAAAAAGAGATGGTCTGAAGGCAGTGGGAAAAGAAACAACAATTCTGAGAAAGCCTTGAATTTCATTAACTGATTAACTTTCTTTCTGGGATTAATCATGCTTGTGGGTCTCGTCCATTGTCCAATTAGTTCAATCAAAACACATGTTCAATCATGAATTCTATTCTTGAATTACACTCTTTATTTGGCTTCTGTCATCCCAAGATAGGCAAACCACTTATATACAGGAATACTCTAGCTGTTGTAGTGCAGCGAATGAACTACAGTGATAAATGTGAAAAAAGTCCGAAATTGTATAACAGTGGGATTTTTGAAAACAGAGTTCTATAGTTTTGTAAATAGCATACAGAAGCAGAACTTCCCCTGTAATCTCCCCTTTTTGCAGTTGTGGGCGATATCTTCCAGATGATATGTTATCTTTTTCTTGTCCTCTGAGCTCAGCACATTTTAAATTATATAAGGGTATGTAGCAAACTTTTCCCCCAAGGTACTAAACATTTGCTGTCAAAGTTTCAGAACCCTGCTACTCCTCTTCATTTGAAATGTGTCTGTTACAGGGTTTTCTTCTGAGTGGGATGCACATAAGGCCGTTCCTTGTTAGTATAGTGACCTTATCAGTCTCTACAACTCTCTACAACTTCCTGAAAGGTGGCTATAGTCTGGTCTCTTTCTCCAGACCTCCTGACAGAATGGGAGGACCTAGTCTTAAGCTGTGCCCAGGGAAATATAGGTTGGATATTAGGAAAAGGTTTTTTATTGAAAGAGTGATAAAGTACTGGAATGGTCTACCTGGGGAGATGGTGGAGTCACCATCCTTGGATGTGTTTAAAGAAAGACTGGATGTGACACTCAATGTCATGGTTTAGTTGAGGTGATAGGGCATGGGTTGGACTCGATGATCTTGAAGGTCTCTTCCCTTGTGATTCTGTGATTCACATAGTGGTATAAAGCTTACCTGAAAAACATCTAAAGATAAGACTGAGAAGAGAATGTGTACTCATTTACATGTATAAGAAGTTTCAGCAGCTGCTGCTGTTCAGACACAATTATTTCTCATGAAAATGTTTGGAAACAGTTTTTGGTTTTTTAGTGTAATCAACACAAGTTATTGCATCTGGGGAAGACTTGTCGCTATCAAAATAAGCACCAAAAGGGGCATAGGAAATACAGTTCTCTACGTGGATATCATTAGCATTAACATGATTCTACTTACAGGTGAATAGATGTTGCCTTCTGGTCCATCGTGCTGAGAGGGCAGCTGCATATGAATCTGACAGGTATTTGTTTTATGTGTATATAGTCTTGTCTTCCTAAGGATATCTGTAAAACCAAATGATTGGATCTAGGTATAATTCTACAGTCAAGTTAGTATTCTTCTCAGAGTAGGTCTGGGAAAAATTTAAATTGTGTGCCATGCTGGTTCTTAGAAGAATTTTGCTATTCCATCTAACTTGAATAAAAGGTTTACTGAAAACCCCTGAAGGGATAGGAAGATCTCCAGAACACTCATTCATCCTTGAATGATTATGGTAAAGGATCTGACCACAGACTACTGAAACACTGCATAGCCTCAGCATTGTTGGCTGGAACAGGCTCAAAGACATTCACTAAATTTAACATTACTTACAGGTACGTATCATTAAGTTTCTATCAGCAGATAACAGAGATTCAAACCGCATCCAGCTCTACTGAGATATTTGAAAATACTAAACATAAAGCTTTGATATCTACAGTTTCAATCTTGATTTAAACCTAAATGTACATGTAATATGCCTTTGCTGTTGAAAGAGTATTTATAGCAGTTGAGAGCATTGCCTGGTCTGCTAAAAAGCTTGATTACCTACCTGCCTACATTAGTCTCCCTGTGAAATACAGTGTTTCTGAAATGATATGTGTAATTAGGGACATGCTGTCAAGCTTGGAATTGAGACCAGCCTGCAGTGGGTAGTGTGGAGGAACTCCAGCTTACAGCTTTATGCTTAAACTGATCTTTTCATTTTTGTGAAAAGCAAATCTCCTGATGTAAAGATGAAATTTCACCTTCAAAAATTCATTTCACTTGAGAGTTGAAGTGTGCTTAAGGTAGAAAAAATGCATACAAACTGCAGATGCAGATTAGATGCTCTCTGCACCTCAGACCATAAAGAAATACCACAGCACAGTCCCTTGTCTGCCTTTTCGGTGAGTTAGTTACTGTTTCTCTCTAGTGTTGGTTCCACCAGCTCCTTTTTGCTGAGTGTGTGATGTTCCATGTCCATGAATATTTGGGTGCAGTATCTGTGCAGCCTATCCTCTTGTCCTCCTTTCACTTGCCCACACTTTCCCTTCCCACCTGTAGAGCTCCTACCGATTTGTTGTATTCAATATTTTTTGATCTCTTACCACTCCAGCCTGAGCAGATACTGAGTACTAGAGTTGGAGAGAGATTTTGTTTGCCTTCAGATCTACAACTAAATTTCTCATTATACTGTTCCCCAAAAAAAAAGCATCCTGGAAAATATTAGAGGACAAATCTGACAATGTGTTTGGGTGTATCATCATCTATCTGTTAGACAGGAGCAGCATGTAGTGAATTCTGTCACTTGCTCTCCACTCCTTTTTGATATCACTTTTGAATATGTAGAAGTCTTATTCATGAACACAGGAACTGGAAGCACTTAATTAGGCAGTGTTATGTGTTGTGACACTTAAAATAATTTAACAATCCTCAACAGTTAATGTATTTGAGGAAAAAAACCTTTATTTTTTTTGTAGAAATAATTACTAATTTCACTTCGTACCTTAACCATATTGAGGTATTGAACTTGGCCATGATGTAAGTATAGATGTGCTTAAGTTCCTAAACCCTTCTCATTCTTACTCTCTCTGTGTTGCTTCATAGATCACACCATAATTTACAGATGTAATTTTCTTTCTGCTTGGGCTGAAAAGTCACATAACTGTTCTCTCTGGCTTGGCTCAATGTTCTTCACTGTTATAGTAGTCCAAGTATTAGAAAATCTGATTTGAAACATCTTGGAGACTTCATAGGAAAATCACTTATAGGAGCTTTGTTTTCACACAGGATCATTTAAAGAGTTGATATTTAACAGTGATTAATAAAGAACTGAGAGGATTTTGCTTTTCAGCATAGTCCCATGGGGGTGTCTTCAGTTGTATAATTCAGATTAATGGTTTGAAGCAGAAAATTATAGCAGGTTGCTAGAAATGGGGTATTATTTATCCTTCTAATAATCTGAGAAGCTTTAGTTTCTATTTTTCAATATATTATGATGATTAATTTCTTGGATTGATACAGCAAATATGAACAAGTTATTCACACACAGTCCTTGTCTTGCTCATTCTGTGCATATGTTTTGCAAGCATTTTGTGCTCATGTGAATAACATGGGCTTGGAAGTTCACCTAGTATTTAGGTTTTTTCAAGTGTTGACCTCAAATTTATTCTGATGGTAACAGTGTTGTTTTGTTTTTTTTAAGACATATTTATTTGCATACTTGTTTTTCATCTGGAAAGGTTACTCATCTCACAGTGCAAACCTCTTGGGAAACCTATTTTGTTCCATAAATATTTCTGCTGTCATTAGAAATGCTGATGGAATCTGTGTAAGTCATAAAATGTTCAGTTACTGCTCTGTAAAAGGGAAAAAAAAAGTCTGTATTTTATTACAACAACCTATTTTTCTTTCTTTTTTTTTTTTTTAAGTGTTTATCTTGAAAAGAAGCCTTGAAAAGGGTATTTGATTCAGTTTACCAAACTTTCAGTTTCTATGAAGAACAGCAGTATGATCTCAGCTTTGGTCCATTAGCTGTTAGGGATGTTCTTATTTGTTAGTTATATTCCTGAAAGACTGGCTGCAGTGAAGAAAAGGGATTTTTATAAAGATTTAAGTAGCTAAGGCCAAACTTTTTCTTAAATGGCACAGATTAATATTGTAAAAAAACAGCTGATGTTGCAGAAAGATGTGATAAATGGAACTTTGGAGCATTCCACTGTGTGCACAAACAATCCTGAAGAATTTCAAGCTGGGACCCCTACCTGTGTCATGCTTTGACAGTCGATTGGGCTCCTGCTTCTTCTCTTTGTTCTTTTCCATTTTTAAATCATCACATCATATCAACCACACCAGCATACTATAACAGTTATTGAAGTTTAGCCTGTGGTTTTGTATTAGAAATGCTCTATTTTTAGAAGTTTCTAGCTCGACTATGAAAATCTGAGAAGGCTTGGGTTTAGAAAACTTCTGCACAGACATTATATTAAAAGATGTAATTAAAAATAACAGGCTGTATTTGGAAAAAAGTGTATGCAACTAACTTATGTAACAGGACTCGAGTCACCCTCTGTGCACTGTGACTTCCCTAGTAAAGCATACTCGCAACAAGATTTTGCTTGTACATTTATTAAACCCTTTTACCAGCTCTATGCATGTTTCTTCTACCTAGAAGAAGAAACATTGTATTCTTAGATTTGTTGTATTCCGAGATTTTCTGGGTAGTTTTCTTTTTTTTTTCATTTTTGGCATTTGTTTGTTTTTAATACCTTGATGCACATCCAGCCCTCTTTACCTGAAAGAGGTGTGTTGTTACAGATGTGGCGGCAGGTGAACGGTGGGTGATGCCTCCATGACCATGGAAGCTGGTAGCTTAGTCATAAGTCGATAGCTGGAGGTGTTTTCAATTCCTCTGTACCTTACTCTGTACATTCATAAGAGTCTGCAGAAGCTATGAAGAAGTTGTGAGGTTCTAAAGGCCCTTTGCAATCCCTTCCTTATGCCAGAGGGATGTTGGCAGGAGGGATGGGGCTTAAACAGAGCTGTGCCAGCACTCAGGCACTGCAAAGATGAAAGCTCTGTTAGCCTTTACTAAGTCAATAAAATATCTACAGAGCTGGGAGAAGAGAGAAGGAGTACCATGACCTAAATTTTCCATACCTAAATAAATCTAAATGAGTAATGCCTGTGGGACTCGTAATTTTTTTTAGAAGGAGGATGTAGAGAGTGAGGGATGACTTTGTGAGTATCTTGTCTAGGTTGCTGGAAAGGTGCCATCTCTGTTTTGGTTAAGTTGGTTTTTTTATTCTTTCTGTTGCCTCCTTGCACATTGGCCTGAGCAGAGGAATGGACGTGACTCCAGGATTACTGAAGCATAATTGCTTCAAGCAAGGAGCCAGCTGTTGTTACTCAAATTCAGTACAACAGGCAGCACATCACCAAAGAGACAGTCACCTACCTAGGATCTGTTTTTTCCAGATCAGCACAAAAGGAGATGTCACCTGGCAGAGGAACCAGAAGGTTATAAAAAAGAATAATGAACCATTTCTAGCAGCTTAAGCAGAGGAAAAAAAATCTCTGCTTCAGGAGCTCAGCAGTGTGGAAGGGAAACTGAATACAAACATGCCCTGGAGGGAGGAATGAGATAAAGTGAAGGACATTTTTCAGGCATTCGGGGTGGATTCAGCCCACATGACCTAGGTACTAGACAGCTTTCCGGTGTCTGTTGAAGCCCCTAACTGAGGTGGTTCGGAACCCTGTCCAGTCACTGGGGAAGGCTGCTGCTTGTGGAGATTCCTAGAGACAAATCACATCTGTGTGAAGTACTTCACATTGGCTGGGTGGGCTCTTACCTTTGGCAGACTTATAATTATCAGTAACAACTTATAATTTGTCTTTTAAGTAAAAGGAGCACTGTCTCAATTTCTTCCAAAGCTTCTGTATGCTATGCATATATATCTACTAAAGGGCTAGCACACAAGGCTCCTATTTCTGGCATGTGAGAAGGATCTGACAAGTTGGGATTTTGCCGTGGGATGTGCAACTGCGTTTTAAGCCCTTGATCTCAGGAGATATGCAAGACGGAGAATGTACTCTTTGGGAATATGCCACAGGGATTTAAGGGCTTCTAGACACAGCTTAGGCTCCAGAGGCTTGCAAGTGTTATACATACGAAGGCTGGGTTCCCAGTAGACCATCTGAGCTTTCAACAGAGGGTGTGTGATTAGGTTTTGTCCCTTAGGATAATGACTCTCCATTTTCTTCATGCATATTCAGTATGTATAATCTTCTGGGCTTGATTGATTTTTTCTTTTGTACAGAGAAGAGGAATATAAGGTTGTTCTTATTAGCTTGACTTTGAGAGCTGAGAGTCTCTGGAATCTGTCTTTAAAATATTTATTTTTCTAAGTTCTTCAGAATCTTGTTCTATAATGTTCAGTTGCAGTCGCGTGAGTATTTTCTTCAGCAGCAAAGCTAGTTTAAACTATCTCCTCAGTCAAACAAAACATCTGTAATGACACTGCTGGAAATTACATAACAATCTCAATTGCACACTTCTACGAATTATACTCATTTAAGATGGAGAGGTTAGTACTAAGTTATCTATCAATCAAAACAGCAACAGATGATCTC
Source organism: Cyanoderma ruficeps (assembly GCA_008694505.1). Lineage (NCBI taxonomy): Eukaryota > Metazoa > Chordata > Aves > Passeriformes > Timaliidae > Cyanoderma > Cyanoderma ruficeps. The sequence goes on along the minus strand of VZDJ01007754.1, from coordinate 2,205,441 downwards.
AAAGGAAAAAGTACTTTCCCAAGCTTGCCAAAGAAAGCCTGGTGGACAAAAGCAGCAAAAGATCTCTTTGAACATTTATATTTTGGTGTTTCAGGTGTTTCAGGTATTTGTCTCATTCTTAATTGAATGCTCTTTCAGAAGAGAAGGCAAAAGTCATCAAGACTAGGAAGGTGTATTTCCAAGGTGTATTAGGACTATAATTCAGCTACACCCTAACAAAATGCCTCCATTTTCTTCATTCAGAGTTAAATCTGAACAAACTGCACTGAAGAACCTCTTTCTCCCTTAAAAAAAACATAAAAGGTTTCTGCTTCTAACTCTTGCGGACAGCTTTTAAAAATATGAGCCAAATGTAAACTCATACAGTGTTGCTTTCCCAAGTTAGCTGGCAAACTGAAATTACAAGGTTTGGCCAATTTCTTTAATAAAGGGTTTGACTGAGAAACCCTGAAAACTGCTGAAATACCAACAGAGTGACTCCTGCTAAAAAAATACATAGTTAATGTATGTCTCCTAAAAACTAGATACATATATCTGTGCCTCAGGATCTTCCAGAAGATCTCAGTTTGAACGTCCTCAGCTGCCAAGATCTTCATCTTACCATTCCTCACCCTGTCCCACATTATGCAGGCACAGAATGGCATGCTAGGCAGGAGCTGAAAAAGTCTTCCACATCCTGACAATGATTATAGAAAAACGTACCTGAATTACCTCTGGTAGCAGGCATTGCACTGGAACTGTAAAATTTGAGTTTAAATTTGTTGCGGAAACTCCAATTTCCTGTTTCTCTGTGAAGCTAAACCATGTAATGCTTTTGATTAGGGTGAAAAGGGGAAGAAAATAAAGAAAAATACCCACCCTGTCCAGACAATTTCTAAATTATATTCTGCAAGCGGGTTTAAACAAATTCATGAATTTCAGGGCTGCTCAGGCTTTCAATGCCTTGACTGTCCCTCGGCTGGCCAGGCAGGGTGTTGCAAATACGGGGTGCAAACCAGGAAGTGACAGGTCTGGCAGGCTCTCTCTAGCCCTGCTGGAGACTACAGAAAGGGAGTGTCTCTCTGGAGGTGTCCTACAGGGAATTTCTGATCACTTCTACTAATTAGTCCGTCTTGTTAGGCAGCAAAGAGTTTAGAAAATATTTGTAGCGTCTCAAAGTAATTTTCTGTTTTTAATGATCCTGTTTTGTCACCTGTATAACAGGACTAGGAAGCAGCATAACTTTCTTATTATTTCACATCTTACTTTAATTTCCTTAGAGTTGAAGCTTATTAAGCTTATTCCTTTTCCATCAGTTTCCTGAATATTTTTTGTAAGTGACTTCTGAATGTTTTAATACTTAGCACCTTATTTCTATCCTGATGCACATCTCTAATGAGTTTCTTTTTGGTAACTTTTAAACTGGATCCTTTTCTTTTTCCATTAAAACACACATCTGGCTGAGACTTGTGTCATCATATAGCATTAATTTTTTTCTATAAAGTAGTGTCAGAGCTGACAGCTCCATTTTGTAGTTAATAGGAAGGTTGATACCTACTTCTGGACAAAAAAGGACTCTGCATGGGAAAGCGTTTTTCTGTCCTCTACTCCCAAGGAAGTTAAAAGTTAAACAAGTTTATGTAAAAGCAAAATTATATTTAAACAACATTAAATCATGCAAAGAGTATTACTGTTACCTGATACCTCCAGAACTCATGCCTATCACTTGTATACACCAGGATGCAGCTTAGACCATCCATTTTCACATTTTAATGGTCTAATTTAAATGTGAAGTTTAACACTTGGAAAAGAGTAAAAATGTCATAAATCTATAAAACTTGTTGTGTTTGTTTCTAAATGTTTATGTGTGTACAGTACCAGAGCATATATCCTTTGCTTCCATCTATTTTACAAGGAGAGTCAGCTGGCTCTGTGTCTCTGACCTTTCCTCTTCATTATTTCTCAGAGAACCAATCTTCTTGTCATCTGCAAATTCAATCACCAATGATTTCTATTTGTTTTCTTTTTTTTTCCCTACCAGGTTCCTGAAAGGTCCAAAATGCAATCTGCACAGGACTCCATCAGTAACACTCTGGTATGGAAGTGGGTGCCTGTTTACAATTACATTTTGAAACCTATCAGTTAGCCAGATCTTAATTAATTTAAAGTCGTGTCTGCTATATTGATTTTACATCATTTGAGTTCCCTGATCAAAATATTATGTAGTACTCAGTCAAATACCTTACAGAAATCTAAGTATATTACATTATCACTATTACTTTAATGAGTTAGATTTGTAACCTCATCAAAAAAAAAAAAAGAAATTTTCTCTGACAAAGTCTATTTTCTATAAATCCAGGGCAATTGGCATTAATTGCATTATGCTCCTTTAATGTAGTATTAATTAAGTTCACTCTTTTCCTGTTTCATTTTACCATGAACTGCAGTCTTACTGACAGCCTTATTGTGGACTCAGATTTTATTAATCTCTTTAAGATATTGTCACATGGTAATTTTTCCTTTCAGCCATCTGGAACTTTACCAATATTCCAAGAATTATGGAAAATTAGCTTTAGTATACAGATAGATGTGAGGGAAAGGACCCTTTTTTATTCCTTTCTTTCTTGGAAAAGCTACCAGGACCACTGATATCTCCCTAAATCTGCTGTGTCCAGCATTAAATCACAGGATACAGTGATACAAGGAGCCCCTTCTTTTTTTTTAACACAAGAGGTCACTTCTCTGGCAGTCTACCCATTTCTCCAAGGCAGTGGAGTGAAAAGCAAGTTGAAATCACGTATCTCTCTCTGCAACATTCTGCAGCTACCAAGACCCAAGGATCACAGCTGTTTCTGGGATTGCCTGGGAGGAACAGAAAAATTTCTTAGACTAGGAGTACGAGGTTTGCATTAGAAGTCACAAAAATATCTCAATTTGAACAGGTTTTCTTCTGTTTTTCAGGTTGCTTTGCAGATTTTTTTCTTATTCAAACTGAGCAGGTTGATTTAATAAATAAAATGAAGTGGCTGAAAAGAATATCTGTATCAATGGACATGACATGGACTATGACTTCTTTTGGGAAAAAATTATCTTCACAGAGACAGAAAGGAAAGCAAGAGTGCTGAAGAACTTGGGTTTTGTAAATCTTTGAGTTGAAAAATTCCTTTTCGCTGGCTGAAATGTTATTTCTGGCACTCCTTCCTGCAAGTAAGGGAGTGAGTGGTAGCCCCAGAGCCTTGGAGCATTACACAGGCTGCTTGTTGAATGGCAGCCTGAGTTACTGACGTGTGAGTGAAGCACTGCTGGGCAGCCAAAGACTCCACTGCCCCTGATGTGAGCAAAGTGCTTCACAGGACTTGGGTTTTTCTAGACTAAAAAGTCCTGGACAAGGCAGGAAACAGCCTATGCTGAAGTTCTGGGGAGTAAACAAGAGCCACCCTGGTGCACTCACTGCTAAAGTGATGGAAAAACTGGAGGAACTGGACAACCAAAGTGGCATTATTATTATTGGAGATGCCGTGTGAATTGAGCTTAATGGAATTTGTCCATTTCCCTTTATTTAATTTCATAATTTGAGGTCCCCCAGTCCCATCTCCACCCAGTGTTTTCTGAGAGCTTGGTAGTACCTTAGTGCATCCTCTTAGAGCACAGAATATTTCCAAAGAAAACACAAGAAACTTGACTTACATTCTGCTTTTTAAGCAAAGGCAAGCAAATGCAGACCATTCTGGAAGACAGAAGTATAAATCACCTCTGAGCTTGAAGCTAGAGAGTATAGTTAGACTAGTGCAGAGCCTGAATCAGAAAGTTTTTCAGAGAGGAAGTTCTGTCTCAGTCTTTGAACTCTTCCACTGACAATTGCAAGACAAAGACTTTCCAGATTATTTCAATTAGATAAATTTGAACAAGTTAACTTTTAAATGAAGCAAGGTACCTTTAAAAATGCTAGATTATTCAGTTTTCTTAGTTTAAAAGGTAAAATGAAGAAGATTTTTGATTTAGCATAATTTTATCCAGAAAACTTTAATGATTAAAAAGTTGCTCTTTATTAATATAATTTACTCAATATAAATAGCAAGTTTTAAATGCTCCAATATGACCTTCTTTACAAGCTTCCATAAGGCTTCTTTTTAAAGATTCAGAGTGATGGTTTTTTGCCAGACCCACAGATTTTTTTCCTGTTTTCTGACCAGCTAAGTTGAAATATACTGTCACTGACATGCAATTACTATGATCATAGCAACAGCAGACTTTTTTGGGTGGAGAGCAGAAACTAACCAGACAAAAATGCATGTGTCTGAAAGGAATGAGTAGGGTGTGACACCAAAATGTATGCATTACTCATTTTTCAAGGCTTACTTTGAAATTCATAAATACTTGGAGGTTTCAACACATGCAGAGTCTAAAAAAGAGAAAATTGGGGTAGCTTCACATATCTTGCATCAAAATGCATGGCTGCCACGTGAGAGACTTCTCACACTGGCACTAAGGCATTCCCATGCATTTCTTGGTATGTGGTCTTTACCAGCTGGCAAAAAAAAAAAAACTAAGGTGAAAGCAAGGTGCACAACATTCTTGTTGCATAGTCCCTGAATAGAGATAACCAGTCATCAGTGCAAAGTTTGTGTAGAGAAATAATGTTTAAATGGCAGTCCCAGAAATTCAGGGTTTTTTTAATTGCTACACATTTAGAGAAAACTGACCAGCATGTTCTCTTCTCATGAATGAAAGAAAAAGCTTTCCAAAGTGCTGGCTATGATTCTATACTGCTTGTGCAAACATACTGAAGGAAAACCTAAGAAATGCCTCCACTGCCAATAATGTAACTATTCCTTACAGTTATACTGCAGAGGAGTAAGAGTCATATTCTAAAATCTCATCTGGTTATTTTAAAAGAAACATTTTTTAGCTGCTATTATTTCATAATCAATGAGTGGATATCTGAAACTGCAAAGACAAGGTAAAGACCTGAGGTTCACTTTTCTTGTTGTGTAAGGCATAATTGGCTCTCATTAGAGGCATCATCCATAATGGCATATGTTGCCATCCCTCTAGCAACACATCTAGAGAGGCCTTTTCTTAGTGAGATTTCCTTAGGGAAAGCTATTTCCACACTGCACCACCACTACCTACGAGGTTATTCTCCTGGGTCGTGCCTTAGGTAATGGGAGGGACAGACTGAAGGCATCCACCAGTGTGTATCCATGAGTAATTTCTCCCATGGAAATACCACAAAATGAAGTTGAAATTCAAGGCAGTGCTCTGCTTCTTGGTGCATGTATTCCAGCTCCTAGTCTCCAAAGACCTGTCTACTATGCAGTTTACTTCATTAGTAGGCAAATGAGGAGATCTGAAATATGAAGGTTGGGGGAGGAGTGCTTTTAAACAATATTATTAGTAAGCAAATGCATCACTTGAAAGAGTCTTGCTGTAACTGATTTTTCTTTACTAGCTGCCTTTCTCCCCAAAAAGATACTTTACAGTTTATTACCCAAATTCTGATTACAGACCTGTCAGAAGTAGATCTGTGCCTAAGTGAACTTCACCCCTCATGTGAACAGTGTTCCATGTTTGAAAAACCTGTTGTTAGCATTGTTTGGGAGGATATTCATGAAATCTCTAATACAAGTCAGTAGCTGAAAGCTCATTTAAGCTAATGATTAGGAAGTAACAGGAGCTTTAATAACATTTCTTTATTTGTATGATAGGATCTTGTTTAGCCTTATTCAGAAAGAAAAAAAAAATCTGCCTGAAGGCAGGCAGAATTATGAGATAAATAATTAGACACATTCTGATCTTGAAGTATGTTCTCTCATACCATGAAGCCTTCCTTTTGAAAATTTGATGGGAAATTCCACAATTCAAATGAGGTACCTTGTATGGAGTAGATTCACTCCTCAAGGTGTAATGGCAGGGTGGGGCTGGATCCAGTGATAGTTACTTTAGATGACATGAGCCTTATTGTCTTTATGGTTCATGTCTTCTAGCATGGGGGAAACGTCTGCATAAAATACTGAAACAATGGTTGGATCTCTTGGGAAAGCCATATAAATACAATGAAAGCCATCATGCATCTACAATTTTTTTTGTTTAATTAAAAAACTCAGAACATATAAATACAATTTTTTTTCTCTTTCTGTTTTGCAACTTCCCCTTTCCTCTTCCCTTTTTTTACCTCCTCCTGCCCAAGCCAAAGACATATGGAAATTCTTACTGAGACCAGTCCATTATAAGATGTCATATAGGTTAAAAAACATGATTTATGGAGGACTCAAATTTGTAGAAGATTTAGGACTCCTTAAAGGGCATTTGGAAATCTTTTATGGATTATATACAAAAAACAGATGTTACATCTTAGAAAAAATTGTCATTGTTACTCCCTACTTGACTATGGGGTGGGAGAATGAGTGTGTTCTATACTATTGTGAAATAAGACAAATTTTTTTTCACACAAAAGGGTTGCTTTGCTTCCTTTTCCCTGTTGGGGTGTGTGTTGTCAATTACAGAATATAGCACCTCTTGTGACAAATAATTTTTTTTACAAAGAGGACAATTATTCAAAAGCCACCAAGAACAATGAAGAACAATGGCTTGGCTCAGAAAAAGCAACTTCTTGTTTAAGTCGAAACCACAGAAATATTGATAGAAACCATGCTACCTCTCCCCTGGGAATTATGCATCATTTGGCTGAGATGAAACAGGACTTATGTTTGTGTCTTCTCTTTATTGGACTAATTAGGGACCTTTCTAGGTCTTCACTTACATCAGCTGAAAAAGGACCTGTTTGTTGAAAAATCTTTTGTGGATCACCTCTCTGCTGGCACAGTAATTATCTACGGTGTCTGGAGTGTGTTCTCTCCAGAGATTCCTCTATCCATAACAATCCTCTTCTGATCTGCTTTGTGAGCTTTTCTCTGAGATTACACACAGGGTCTGTAGGGCCATGGGTGGGAGGGAGGTCCCTTTGGGTTCCCACAATAAGCACAGATCCATCACTGGAAAAAAAATTAATTATAATGACCATTTCTCCTTCAAAGGCCTTGCTATTCCTTCACTTTCCTTAAGGCAGTCTGAGTTCCCAAGGCAGTTGGGAAAAATCCTCAGATCCTTTAGAGGCCAAAGACTGTGTCTTGGGATGCTAGCATTAAAGAAAAGTTAATTTGCTGCTCAGAAGCAGTGCATTGAAAGGAAGTGGTTCTTGAAGTTTTTATTTTCTCTCTTTATGTTTGCATTTGGGCCTTTACTGATGACATGGACAAGAGGATCAGGTGCACTCTCAGCAAGTTTGCAAACAAAACCAATCTGGGTGGGAGTGTTGATCCGTGGAGGGCGGGAAGGCTCTGCAGAGGGATCAGGACAGACTGGATCAGTGGGTTGGGGCCAGCTGAGTGAGGTTCCACCAGGCAAAGTGCTGGTCCTGGTCTTGAGTGACAGCAACCCCATGCAATGCTGCAGGGAAGAGTCACTGGAAAGCTGCCCAGCAGCAAAGGACCTGGGGGCGCTGATCAACAGCTGCTGAACATAACCCAGCAGTGCCCAGGTTTCTGAGAGGGCCAATGGCATCCCGGCCTGTATCAGCAATATTCAGTTTACATTCAGTTTATTTAATATTGAACTGGAGTTTAACTTCATCCTGCCAGCAGGATGAGGGCAATGACTGTCCCCCAGTATTTGGCACTGGTGAGGCCTAACCTCAAATCCTGTGTCCAGTTCTGGGTCCCTCAGTGCAAGAAAGACATTGAGGTGCTGCAGAGGGTCCAGAGAAGGGCAACAGAGCTGGGGAAGGGTCTGGAGCACAAGACCAATGAGAAGCAGCTGAGGGAGCTGGGGATGTTTACCCTGGGGAAAAGGAGGCTTAAGCAGGGAGACTGTATTGCTCTTTACAACTACCTGAAAGGAGATTGTAGTGAGGTGGAGCTTGATCTCTTCTCCCAGGAAACAAGCAGCAGGACAAGAAGAAATGGCCTCAAGATGGACCAGGGGAGGTTTAGATTGCATATTAGAAAAAATTCTTCACTGAAAGGGTGGTTGGGCATTGGAACAGGTTACTCAAGAAAGTGGTGGAGACACCATCCCTGGAAATGTTAAAAAAAATTGTGGATGTGGCCCTTGGGGACATGGCTTAGTTGTGAACATGGTGGTTCTGGGCTAACAATTGGACTCAATAATCTTAAAGATGTTTTCCAACCTTAACAATTCTGTGATTCATTTGATTTCCTGCCTCTAGGTTTGCTCCAAGGATCTCTTTTTCATTTATATTTTTTAAACTAGCTATGATTGTTATTTGGTAGCTTGCCTTTTTTGAAGTGCTGCCATTTATTCCTTATATTTGCTGATCTTCCTTTAATGTTGGACATTTAATTAGGAGGATATGATTCTTATCTATGACATACCAGCTGATTGCTTGTTGCTGGTAGTGGTGCACAGTGGTTAGCTGTTGTTATGCAATTCCTGTGCTCCTACCACTTTTTGGTACAGAAATAATGGTTTTAAAAGAAACATACTGTGTGCANTGTTTTTTTTTTTTAGGAAGACTACTTTGACATATTTTTCCCCAGGTTAAATTCAGTCATAATATATGCTAATCATAGTATATGGTTCCTTTTCTTATCTTCAAATATTGGAAAATTTGAAGAGGGAAAAATGAAAAATCATTATTTGAATTAGAAAAAAGTGGTCTTGGAATCAGGACAGAAGGAGGAGAATCAAAAGCAATTACATTCAGTTTGTTTACTGTTGAACTGAAGTTTAACCAGTTCATGTTGACATTTGTAGGTTTGGACCAGTCATAGCCACAGGGTGTTTAGTGGTGAACAAAGCACTTCAGCAAAGGTAAGCTGCCCATGCAGATATTTTGTGTGCATATTTTTTTAATGCTTCTTGAAAATGCAGACTTTAACATAGATTTGCTCACACTGGTATTTTCACAGGAGGTGATTTTGAGAATGATAGTTATTGTTGTCTGAGCCAAGAGCTTCTTCCAGAGGAGCATTCTGAATCATTTAAAGAGTACCTCATTGTCACCTGGGCAGTTGAAACTCTCAAGTAGCATCTGCTGTCAATTGCTGTTCTTATTCTCCCTATACTGCCTCGATAAAAATTATGGCAGTGCTTTATTTATAACCTGTCTCTGCTTCTGGACTACTCAAGCAGTTGTTGCCTTTTCTCAGAAAATCGTAAGACTAACGTTGAAGTGTCTTTAGTTTCATGGAGAGATGAATAGTGATGAAAAAGACGGAGAAGTTTTACAATAGTACCTAAGCACCTACAAAAGCAGCTGCCTTATCATTGTTTCCTTAAAAAATCATTAAGGTACCAGGGATCAACTAGAATAACTCTAAGCTGAAAGATATAAGTAGCTCCTTAGATGCAGTCTGGTGTGAAATAAAACTTACAAGGACTAGCAGGAGCAGCAGGCTTTGCTCTTTCCTGGCTCAGTCGAGGGTTAATGTTTTTTATTTGAAAATAAAGTCAATTTAAAGACTTCCTGTCAAATAGGCTGTTAGCTGTTTATTTATCTGAGTTGGTGAGCATGGAGTCTGTGTGGTTCTAAACTAATTTATGGCTCTTTCAGTCAAAATCAACAACTTAAACTTTACCTGCAAGCTCACTAGCACACAGTATGGCTTGTGGAGTCCTGGGTTAATATTTGTGTTGGTCTATTTGGCACAGAGGTCAGCCCCAGTTTCAAGTGAATTCAAGCTGTAAATCTCTGAGCACTGGTTTTAGGAGCATAACATTGACATAACTATGTCTGCCTCTGAAAGAGCTGTCACAATGTCCTGCCTGTGCCTTGGTAACCAAGCAGGAATACTTGGTCCTTATTCAACAGTGCATATTCAACAAATTCCATTTTTTCTGCACTTGTGCTATTATGACCATTTATAAAAATCACTACCGCTCAAAAATCATAAATTCTGAGTTTTTAGTTCTAGAATTCACAGTATAATTTCTGGTTTGGATTGAAATACTGGAGTATTCATGTCTTCCTTGAACTTAAAATTACCTCTGTAAAAAATAGTATCTTAGCCTCTCCTAATGTCAGTTCTCCTTCACATTTGAGTATTGCTGGAATAAGTGATGACATTAGGAAGCTTTTTGGCAGGGTGTGTAACTCAGGCATTTTGCATTTGACTTTTACATCAGTAATCTATCTCTTCTAGCTCTGCACACTTCTGTACTACCTCTTATTGTGAAAGAAGGCCTTAATATCCCAACAAATCTGTGAAACTACTTTTTAGCTTCAACTATGCCCTGTTAGAAGCGGAGTTGAGAAAAATAACCTTATTTTAGTTAAGAACTTTACAGGTAAGATTCAGATTGTTTAAAAGCAGCCATGTGGAGGTTTCTGCTGGCCAGAAGGTGGTTCTTTTCCCTCTAAGGTAAGGGCCTGGTTGTGTTAGATATTTGCCTGTCTCCACAGTTTAAAGAAGGAGTTCTGATGATGATCTCAAGAACCACACATATGACCAAATAATTTAATTTGCTCCTGGGTCTGGACCTTGATTGCCTACGTAATGAGTCACAGATCACATGTATGACCAGTTTTGAAAAACATGCAGGAGACAGATATAGATTTATGCGTTAAGTACCAGCTTTTAAAATCTTGTTGTAGTGATTGTAGTTTCCTATTAGCTTGAAAAATGAGTGACTGGAATAAATCAATTTTGTCTGATGTAAAATTTAGTGTTTATATCTGTAATACTGATTCAAGTTTTCCATCAGTTAACTATATTTTCCTTAATGGATATAAAATTAGGATGAAAGCTTAACTGAAATATTTAATTCTTGTACCTGAGAAAATACTTTCAGATTAAATTTTCATAAACATGGTAAAATAATAAGGAAATACAAATTTGCTGTTCCATGGCTCTTATTGTTAGACTCTGCTTCAAAGCTTACACCTGTTGTTGATTATATTTTTTTATTGTTTCTCTGTGAAAATACCTAGAAACAATTTTTTAACAGTCATTATTTTTGAACTTAAAACCATATATTTTTTAATTTGAAAAGGGAACTTTCCTAACACAAGTGGACTTCTGCCATTTTGCTAAAATCGCTTTATATTAACTCAGTACTTCACATTACATTTATAGCACATTTAGCAACTGAAAAATGGGGATCAGTACAGATCCTTGCTGAAAAGTGTTAAGACTTCTTCCACTAGAACATACCATCCCAGATGGATTTGTCATTCACAGCCTAGGCATCTTTACTAATATCTATAACAGCACCTTTGAACTTCATCACACTGTTCATAGTAAAGAACAGATAGTAAGGCCAAGGTGATTTCAAGTAAATAAATGACTCTGAGCTCAAGAGCCACAGAAACTTTTAGTGGAACTTAAAAAGCTGTTCTTTCCTTGCCCAGTAAAACATTTAAAGCAGTAAAAACCACTGTGGTAGTTTAGAAGCAGCTGGCAATTAAGCCCGTATAAGCTCCTTCCTTTCCCCTGCCTCCCGCAGTGAGAGAGGGACAAAGGCAGAGAGTGTGGGTTGAGACAGAAACTTACTGAAAGCAGAGATGGAATAAGAATGGTACAGTAACTGCAGCAATATTAATAACAAAATATACAAAAGAGAACATGATTTACACACAAAAGGCATTCACCACCTTGACTTAAATCTGTGTGGCCACTGAGACGAAGGCAAGATGGTGGCCATTCCTGCAGCTCACCAGGGACATGCAGCTATTTCTGACAAAAAGCAAGACCACACCCTCCAGCGCTGATGTGTATGGTGTGGAATAGCCATTTAGCCAAATTTGCAGGTTCTAGGCTCCTCCTCCTGCAAGCAAACCTAAGACACTATGAATGGCTTTATGTTCTTATGTGTTACATATTTCAGTCATTTTTGGCAAATCAAGTTATGGGGGTTTTTTGTTGTTTTATTTTTTAAATCGAATGCGCCTTGGGTCAGTTTCGGGGGGTCTGCACCAGCAGTAATGAAGATTCAGGATCTATGTGCCAGTTTACAACAGAAGAGCAGAATTACCCTGTCAAAGCTAGCTATACTTAAAAGTCAAATGAGAGCAAGCAATGAATAAATATCACTCCTTCAGTCAAGGCTAGGTAACAAGTCAGGCTGTGATGCTGTCCAGGACATTTAGTCAGGAACAGCAGAAGGCAGGACTGGAAACTAGCCTACCTGCAGCCTAGCTCAGGCAGCTCTGGGTGCCCAGGCACAAATCTACATGGAACTTCAGGGCCACAGGCAAGGGTACAGGATGGTCAGGGCCAGAGTTTAAGCCCTTACAAGGTTAAGATGGTCAGGACCATTAAGATCTATTAGTGAACTTACAGACTTGACAAATTCTACTTCCACCAAAGCTCTTTTCCACCCAGATAACAGAAGCAATGCTCCATTTTCTTCTTGACTGTCACTGTCCTTCACTATCTCTTTCTTTAATTTGCACTCCTGGATGGCCTCCAAGGTGAACAAATTGTTCCTTGAGCAATTCCATTCCTTGATTTTGGCTTTCCTGAACCCTCGGATTTTAGTGTTTCTCAGGGTTTGTCTTTGATTTGCCTATCTCCATACAGTCTTTAAGCACCGAAATCCTGAATGTCACACTCAGCTTCTCCTTCAGCCTTGACAGTTCAAAGATTTTATCCTGTTCCATTTTCTTTTCCCTGCCTCATCTCAAACTCCAGGTTGTCTTTCTCACATCTCATTGTGAATATCTGACTGCCAGCTCAAGCATGATGCAGAAGAAAGGCCTTCCAGTCCTTTACTAAAGGAATGTCACTACTGAAGTAGCAGGGAATAGCAGGAAAATACCATTGGCTTGCTTGCAGCTATATTCCCATGATGAGAGCTATAGAAGAAATTTGCAGATTATTTTTCTGTAATATTTTTTAAAAGTCTTTTCTGCTCCATCCATGCAGCTTATATTAAAATCTAGATTTAATCTGACTCTTGTCAATGTAATAAAAAATTTTTCCAATACACTCAAATATAAACTTTTTAGACTGTAACTGACAGTTTTCCTAGCCCAAAATTTTCGCAAAATTCCTCCTCTTAGGGATATCTCCCTTTACTTAAGGTGATTGACTCAACTGAATCCCTCAAACTCCTTAAGGGCATATAGAGGATTTAGGCAATACTTTGGATTATTTTAGCTGCACTGGTTCTCCTTGCAACCAAAGGCACATCAAAATTAAATATATCCCCACTGAAGTTAAAGATACTCTGAGCCAATATGGCTATGCTTTTACTACCCTAAGAAGAAGTCCAAGGGATAATCTCAGACTTCATGCTCAGGTGCTACAGACTGGCCTACACTATACTGCTGAGCTCTAGCATCTTCTGTCAGAGATATGTATCATAGGTAGAACAGTAAAAAAAAAAGTGAATTAAAGGATGACCTGGCAGTTTGGTAGCATGGACAAGCAGGGCCAGCTGGCCCTATTTTATTTAGCAGTAATAGTTTGCATGGTGAGATTATATTGCATTAGGTGACATTAACATTAGCCTAAATAAACAATTTATGATTTAAGGTATGTGGTGAATGAATTGGAAATTAGAAAAGAGCTGCAGCTCAGTGGAGATTAAACATTCACACTGAGGAGAGGAAAGGAAGAGGAGGAATGTGCTAAAGCAAAACATGCAAGAGTGTCTCATTTAACTGAACTGAATAAAAGATTATCAGTCATATTTGCCCTTCCAATTTGATGGATGCTTAACAGGCTAGATAAATACACATCTACACCTCTAGCCTGGTTTTGAATACACTGCTATGCCACTGATTTTTTTTGTTGTGTTGCTAATAATAACAACAATGAGAATTTGGAGAAAAGTTTGGAGAATAACAACATAAAAACATTAAAATAGATAAGCTATTGTGGCCCCTTCCTAACAAGAACCATGAAGAGTTCTCCACCCACTACTTACTTGCTTCTGGTCAGCACCATACCTTTTTGATGTGTGACTGCAGAACTGTAGGCATTGTGATTCCTATTGAGCATGAATTAGGTGACACATTGTGTTTCTCTATGACAGTACAAACAGATGACACTTGAGATTGCCCAGGAAAGAGCATACTGAGGTTTAGCTGTTGCTTGTTCTACTCCTAGGGGAAATCACACCAATCCAGACAGCGCAAGCACTGTTGACTCCAAGAGACTAAACCCAGTTTTCTCTTGAAGAGTGAAACTCCAGTGGTAACTCCTAAATAGTTCAGTACCAGAATTCTAATGTAGATAGTCTGTGTATGTCCCTAGGGCAACAGAAAAGCCCTTTGTAATCCTAAGACCTTGAATAAATATAAACTCTGAATAATGCAAAAGATGAAGGAGACGGCCATTTTCTGGGCTTTTTCAGATGACTTACAACAGAACCTTTTCTAATGATGTTGCAATAAAATTGACCCTTCTCTACTTTTTAGTGTTAATTTAAAAGAGAGAAAGCACATTACTGCTTTGAAAGAATTCAGGAGGTTGCCAAAAAAAACCCCCATGAACTTGAAACCCTTACTGATTTTCATCAATGCCAGCCATGGGAGCAAGTGGAACAAAGTGAATGGATCCTTGATTTTACAGAGCACATGAAGTGTGATCTGGTACAGTTGTATCTATTCAAGCTGTTGAGATATTAGAAGTTATCGGCCAGTTTTTGAACTGGTAGTATTCCCACAGTGCAGATTTTGTATCCATCTCTATGAGAAAATATTAATACAGAAGCAGTGAGGTCCAGAAAAAAAAACCTTCACAATGGTAGTACTTAATTGAAAGAAGACATTTGGGAGAAAGAAATTATGCCATAAAATACCTGACAAAGGTAGATAGTACTGTAAATGGCCAATAAAGCTTAGCATATTCTGAACAATTATAGTTTAAAGTTGTCCCTACGTCTTCAGCAACCTGCTTACCTGATCATTGTGCTGCTAGGTACTACCATGTTGAAATGACTATTATTGGAATTCAAATAGATAGCCAAGACCAATAAATGTATAAAAGATTGCCTACTAAACAAAACTGTGTTCTAATAATACACATGACAAGCAAGCAGAGTCCTTTAACAATACAGTTGGGTTCAAATGTACTCACTATATGTCTTGCATGTGCTGGTCTTGTGTGTGTGAATAGGTGCATTTATTAAATGTGCAGATCCCCACTGGATGCTCTGGTGTACATTTTGAACATGAGTTCTCGGAAGAATTAACCTAAAGCTTAACTCTGATCTACAATTCAAATTTTTACCTGCCTTTTGGGCAGTAGATCTTAAGTTTTGGAATTATTCCATATTCTATACAGATGGCACTGTAAAACAGAGAAAATGCTAATCTTGGAAGGTGGAAGGCAAAATGCTGCATTTAATATTGCTGTTCTTATCTACACTTCAGTTTTCTATTCTCTTGTTCACTGATACGTCTAAATATTTCATCCATAAATTTGGCAAACATGATGAGGCTTTCTTTCAGCTTCACAGAATCCTTTGGCATGATTTTTTTTTTAAATGGTTAGGAGATACTTAGCAGGAATATATTGTATTTATAATATCTGTGTGTAAACTTCTTTTAATCTGTGCTCTTCTTAACTGAAGCATGACACTCTTAGAAGCAACTGGCCAGCATTCCTCTGTGTTTACGGCTGAGAACAACTAGAAACAAAACTTTGACATGACATTGCTTTTATATGATACAAGTGTGTAAAATAAACTTCTTGGTGCCTTGTGGCTGATTTTGACTGGGGTAGAGTTACTTTTCTTCACGGTGGCTGGTATGGGTTTCTGTTTTGTATTTGTGCTGAACTTAGGGTTGGTAATTGAAGCTGATTTTGATCTTGCTGAGCAGAGCTTGCACAGAGCCAAGGCTTTTTCTGCTTTCTGCATTGCCATGCTGGCAAGGAAGTTGGGGGTGCATGGGAGGTTGGGAAGAGACACAGCCAGGACAGGGGACCGCAACTGAACAAAGGGATATTCCAGACCATGTGGCATCATGCTCAGTCTATAAAGCAGGGGTAAAGTAGGAGGAAACGGGGGGATTTTTGGAGTGATGGTGTTTGTTTCCCCATGAACGATTACGTGTCCTGGGGCCCTGCCCTCCTGGAGATGGCTGAATACCTGCCTGCCCATGGGAAGCAGTGAATTAATTAAAGTTTAACTTTGCTTGGGTGTGTGGTTCTGCTTTACCTATTGAACTATCTTTAAGTCAACCCATGAATTTTCTCACTTCTGCTTTTCTGATTCTCTCCCTGATCCTGCTGCTAAGAGAGTGAATGAGCAGCCACGTGGTTCTGGATTGATGGGGTAAAATCACAATATCTTAACTGCCAAATACCTAAGAGAGTATCATCTGTTTTGTAATGAAGTCTCTTTATTTCTCCTTCTCTGGATATGCTACACTCCTGGAGGCAGTGTTTGATGGTGAGAAGTATACAAGCTGTGACTGTATATTGCTGAACCCTCAGTGGCTTTCTGTGTTGATTCCTCAGTAGAACAGGTGTGACTGAGGGGATGCTGACATTTGTATGTCTTATTATGTCCTTTAGGTCAGCCCAAACGTATTTATTACTAGTGTCCAGTGGGAGAATTCGTTGACATTGTGAATCTCAGAATGGGGGAACAAAATCAGTTACCTCTTTTTCTTCTTAGTATGGTTGTATGTACCTGAAAAAGCACCCCAAAAAATTTCAGAAGAAAGGATTTGTGTGGATATCACCCTTGATTCCAATCTCTTTCTGTTGGTCTGATATGGAAGTAGATCTTTGAGCTGATCTGATCAGTTTAAAATGCTTTTTAAATGTTAGTCATAATACAATCAAGCAATGGATCACCTGGTAGCAAAATTTCTTCACTCTTCCAATGCTCACCTATCACTTTTACAAACTGCTAAAGGAGGTAAAAACTTCCTATTTGAACTTTTTAAAAATTATATGCAACTCATGAATCAGTCTGATTTGCTCTATATTTATTTTGTCATCCAGAGCATGTGACATCTTTGTGGTTTATTTCAGCAGTTATTTTATCAAATAACCAGACACCACTGTATTCTATTTAAACTTGCTCCATTGCCCTCATGACATACTACAAATCTCATTTCTCCTATCAGGAAAGCATGCTCTTGGTTCTAGTGGAATATATTTCTGTCAGCAAGGAAGGCTCTCGCATCTCTGGGGTGACATTAATGATCAGTGTTCTCATTCACATGGGCTCCTACCAGCTGACCTGTGTAGGTGAATTCCTGCCAGCTCAGGTGATGAGCATTGTGTGGCTCACAGCCTTAAGCAGTGAGATCAAATTTCCCAAATCTGTCTGGCAGCTCTAAGGTTCAGCCTCCTAAGGACAAATCCTAAGGACAAAACAATGTAGCCTCACATCAGCATAACCTATCTTTTGGAAGGCTAGACTTTCACGCTGAATAAATACAAAAGCAGCTGGGTATGGCTTCATTTTAAGGGAACATTAATATTAACCAACAATGGAATCCCATTGGGAACGTGTGGCTCCTGTTAAAATTCCAAATCAAACTGTTATGACTGATGCTGAGCATTGAAATACAAAATAAACCTTGTTACAATGCACTGAATGTATTAGACTGAGAACTTATCATAAGGGTAAGAAATTGTTGCTTTGAATAAGTATCTGAGACTAAATCGGTGAAGTAATATTCTTGAAATGAATATGAGGTTTAAAATGGTTATGTATGATCACAATATACCGATTTATAAGTGGTTCAGTGCAGGATCTCGCAGTACAAGACAGTTGAGCCTTGTCACTTATTTCATTGAAGTATTTCATTCTCAAAATCACTATAATATCATAATATCAAACCATGAATGTTTCTTACATTATTTTACATTCAAAGGTCTCTTCCTTTTTTGCCCATTTGTATTAGCTCTTTTTGAACGCCTGAGATACAGAAATGAAGAGTACACCTATCTCTTTATTAGATGGACTGCTTAATCCTGCTAACCTTGCCAAATTATAAACTATGAAGTAAAATGTGTAACAGTATCAAATGATTGGATATCATATCTGAGCAAACAGCAAAAAATACTTCCTATCAATAGTAATTAAATTAGGATACAAACATAATCAATACCGTTTTATGAAAGCTTGCTGTGGTAATTTAATGCTTAGAATTTACTATTAAGAACACTCTAAAAAGTGTGTTCTTAGCTGAGATGCTTGCATTGTCTGTAGAAGTAAATTTTGATTACAGCTTGATAGTACAAGATGTGCTTTATAATTTGCACTGGGCTGCACAATATGAATTGCAAATACTGTAAGCAACTACAATACAAATCTGCTCTGTCAGAGACATTGAATTCACCTAAAGGATGGCCTGTTTCCAGCTCACTAGCTAGTTCACACTTAATCTTCGTGTGGACGCCCCATGTCAGCTGGCTAACACTACTTCAAAGATGAGGCAAGATCCCAGTGTATTCTAGTCCCTGCTTTTTTTTAATGCTATGGCACTTTTACAGCAGGGTAAGCCATGGCATCTTTACTGGTCACTAATGGAATCCACACAGGGAAATAATTTAAAAAGCTCTTGGCATTCATATCTTCTGTGGCAATAATCATCCTCATTTAACTGTGTTTGAAGAATTCCATTTCCCTGTTGTGCTCTGTGGGGAACTGTTGTAGGAGTGCTGTGTAGTGCATGGTGGAAAAAACATCCAGGCTCTGACACTTCTTACCTTATTCTCCTATCCACTAGTAAGCTGGATGAAAGGAATAGTACATATAGGAAGAGATAGAGAGGTGGAAAGAAATGGAAAGAGCTGATAGAGCTTTACAGAAGGCATAACTTTCCAAGGCAGGGCTATAATCTAGTACCTGTAGGCTTTAGACATGAGAAACTGTTTTCAACAGACAACCCTCAATTAAAATTTTTCATATTGAGTCACCCTCAGTTTTCTCTCTTGCTCCCAGTATTTCTTTTCCAGAAAATGGTTGCTTTAAAGTACCCAAATAAGGTTCAGAAATGCAAAAATACCACAACCCAACTCCCAACATTACAGATTACTTTTTACATTATTGCCCTTGGTATAAGAGGTTCTCATTTACAATGTTCATTTACAGATATATTTTTACTCTCTCAGACACACATAAAAAGGAGAGAGCATGTTCGTTTGGGGGCTTCTTTCTCAGAACTTCCTGTTATGTCTTCCAGTTATGATCTAAAGGAAACACTTGTATTTCTAAGAGGACAAGTCACCCATTTCAAGCCACGGGACTGAGATCATCCCCATCTTGTTCCCTTGTTTTGTTTTCTAACACTCAATTTAGCTTTCACTAAGACAAATGTGCCTAAGAGGGGTGGGTGGAAACCAGCTGATGCCCTCATCCCAGCAATCAGTCCCTGGTCTTCTTGTAAAGTAATTGGTATATGTAGTCAGTTCTGCTTTCCCAGTTGTCCAGTAGACTTCTAGACATTATTATTACCTCCTCTACCCTCTGTTATGTTCATTCATGGAAGCAAGATCTTCTATCATAATCTTAGTTCAGCTGTTTAGACTCTTCTTCTAGTTGGTGTGTTTGCATGATGACTGTCTCATTCATAAAAAAACAACAGGCTGACTATGGAGTAGTCATCTGTTGTTTTATGTCTAATTAGAAGAGTTTTTTTTCCCAAGTTCCATATGGAAAATAAAATACACTTACAGTAACAAGAAGCATCTTATGCCTCACTCTACCACATGGAACGTATGCAAAATCTTTCCTCTCACTGTCTGTTGAATAAAAAAATATCAAAAGCTGGTATTCAAAGGCTCAGCAGTCAAAAAAAAAAAATCACAACTATTTTTGAGTGACAATAAACCTGAGGCTTGTTATGAAATCTAGTCTTCAACAGTAAGAATAAAAGGGAAAACATTTCAACCAAATTTTTCCCAGTGAATCACTCACTCACCTTAGGCTGTATTATTTATTTTTCAGTGACATTTCATTATAAAATTACAGTTTCTTTCTTCCTTTTTCAAAAGGAGCAGGAAAGTACTCTCCAAGATGCTTGTGTGGAATCATATCACGTGCACATGTCCAAGTCACAAGTCAAAATACTTAAAATATTCTCAATAGGGGCAATGGCAATGTGAATCCTTAAAAAATGTACCACAAAAGACTTTGTAAATGCTCCATTTATGTTATGTACAGTAATTTGAAAGCACATTTATTTTTTGTAAAAGTCTATGTAATGTAACCCTCTAATCTCTCCGTGTTCTTTCTTTAATTTCTCCATAAACTACTTGCTTTAGTGATTTAATTAGGAGACCAAGGTCTCGATTTCAACATAACTTGGATGTAATGTAGACCTGGTGGCATAACTAAGACCACTGCAACTGGCTTGCCAGTATTTCTAATCTTAATCATAGGAAAGTAAGCAGGAAAATCTTCAGGATCCGCCAACTAATCCCATCTAACATTTGTTAATTCTGTTAAATTTCACCCCTTAATCATCTGCTGTCATCTTCTACATTTTCTGTGGCATTGTCCTTTAAGTCTGAATCTTCCCTCCTTTAATCACAAATCCTCCAAGTCTCTGTTGAGGACTCTTAAAAAGTGCCTTGCCCTTGCCTCTTATATATTACTTGGGAGTAATAAACTCCTTCTGACACTACACTCTTTTGTTCCAGTTTCATTCCCATGAAATCATATCGTCTGAAAAAAATCCTAAAATTGTTACTGAATTATCTCTGAAAATATGTAATCTATCAAAGCTATCTCAGGCTAAATCTGTTTTTCTTGATATTAATCCTTATCATGAGGACTTCCTTCTATTTGCATTAGAGTGATACATATGGGATTCCATGGAGATGTGATATCCCAATGGCAAATGTTCTCCTCATACACAAGTGGGAGACGACAATAACTCTGCCCAGTCTGACAGGAGTGCTGCATTATCTTGGGATATTTTAAACTGGTATTACTCTGCTTTTTGCTCACTCTCAAATGAAACTCCACCTGCCTGTTTCTTCATGGTGATAAAAAGCAAAATCCTGAATCAGCCTGGAGTTATGATTTTATCCTAGCTTTGCTGAGACCCTGCTTACTGAAACAGGTATTTTTTTGTACTGAAAATAGATTCTTTTTGAGATTATGCAAAAAGTCTTTGTTGAAGCTAGCAGTCAAATATGATATTTAAGTCACAGTCTAGTGGATATGCCTGATTTTGTTAATTTCTTATGAAACCCATGGAATAATGATGGGAAATGTGATAAACCATTGGAAATGTCCCCAACAGGACAAAACATCATTCTAAGCAGGGAGCCATGTAAAATTGTAGAATTATTAATGTTGGAAAAGATCTGTAAGATCATCAAGTCCAACCAAAATAGCCAATAAGAATCTTTGAGGAATAGCCTGTGAACTCTGGAATCAAGAAAACAGTCAGTCTTCACTCACTGTGCTAAATATTTAATTATTTTCTTGCTTTAAAACTCAGGATAGTCTTTTCCAAATTGAAAAGAATACATAGATCCAGTAACTCGCTTTTGCTTAGGGATGGACTAACCTTGGATTTTGAAGACTTAAATTCAGACTCCTGTTTTTCCTGCTTGTATTTGGACTCTGGGTTTAAAGACTGTTATTTTGTTACCCAGAAACAATTAACTTTGGTCTATGGCTGCTATTGGGTGGGATTACCTTTAGCTCCTTCTGTTCAGTGTTTCAATCACCTAGATACTTACATTGTACTTGGTAAACTTCTTTCCCTTTCCCTCAGTAAAAGGTCAGGGCTCTCTGAGTTAGATTTTGAGAAACCTGCTAAAGCTGAAGTCTGAACTCAGCTGCAAGGTTGCTCAGCTAGTTGGTTTTGTAAAAGTCCACTGGCACAAGACAGGGACATCTCTCACATGAGACAGTATTTCAGTGTTAATTTTGAAGACCTCTGCAGTTTGGGCATGGATTTAGGCACTCAAAGGACAGCAGAATACAATTTTGCCCTCTGTTAATACAGAAGAAATGGTTATCATCACCCTGCCTAACTCCTCAGCTTAGTTCTGAGAGTCAGGCTCCCACCCTGGAACCTCAGATGTTTGCCCCAGGCCCAATGCCAAGCATCACTGAGTTTCACTGATAGCTCATGCATACCTTTGGGCCTTACCATTTTACAGCTGAGAACCAAGCAGAGGGAAAAGCACTATGAAACCTCAGAAAATTAATGTCTTTACATGTTAAATTAATGCAAAGGCTCCAGATATATGGATATTTGAAAACTACTTCCATGCTATAAGTGAAAGCCTTCCACATCTTATTGAAACACAAAGGGCCTGAGAAGTACAGGCTGCTTGCTGCTTTGTCTCATTCTAAATCTTCCAGTTATTAAACAAAATGTAAGAGCCCTGTCTTCATAAAAAACAGTTTCTAATGCTCTGAACACCTCAATTTTTTTCTCTCTGACCTCTGCCAGGATTTAGGCAGAAGGTTATTAACAGCTGATGGGGCTACCAATATCTTCTGTTTTAGCAAGACAAGGTTATTCAAATGCTAATGGTCTTGTTCAGTCTCTCTGGCTGCTTTTGCCCATAAAATGAAAGATTTAATTTGCACTGAAGGTTTTGGTCAGAGGTGAAGTTCAAAAAATCAAGCAGAACTCATAAGTGTACAGAGACAGATTCCCTGAGCTGTCTCAGCCACTTCAGCTGCCAGGGCCTTATCTTGCAACATCACCTAGGTGCATTTGTGAACTACCTCTCAAATACTATCATCCCTTAGTCAGTCTTAACAATTCAGTTTCTGTTGTAATTTAAGTTCAGATATCTCTATTTCAGCAAGAGTTGAGCTGGTGAGAGCTGTGGAATGTAGATTTTTTTACGGCAAACTTGCCTTGGGAAAAAATAAGGGAGTCAACTAGAATCTTTCCCTTTTTCCCAAGACTGCAATAACTGAGAGATTTCAAAATTATGTATAAAATGTTATTGTACTTATTTGCAAACAGAAGGATGTCAGTCTGCCACAAAACAAGGAACTGCAATGTCAACATGCTATAGGGAAATATGAATAGTTGATAAGAACAGGTGTGCATGCAAGAGGTGTGACATATTTTTCTCCAACAAAGTTATGACAATATCTTTATCATTCATTTGCACAAGCAAGCACACACATGCATATACACACATGTTTTTCTCCTACTGTTTTTCGAGATAGCTTGCCCACTGAAAATCTGCATCTAAGAGACTTGGGATTTAATTTTTGAAATATTAATGGTATTCATTCAGATCTGCCTCTCTTAAATGTGATTTTCATTAAAGACTTGAAATGGGTTTTTCCTCTACATGTGTTTTAAGGGCTCAGGAAGATGCATTAAATTTTAAATAATAAATACTGTATCTATGATGTGTCATATCTTAATTTGAATCTGGTGATGACTGAATGCCATTCCTTTCAAATGTCACCAGTCTTGCTTGTGAGCAATTTGTTCAAGTGTTCAGCAGGTATATAGATACAACATTAAGCTGTCTGTGACAGCTCAGGCTTAGTATGAATAAATTATATTTGATACTGAGAAGAAAGTACAGCATGACTGGAGCATGAGGAAAGGAGGAGAGAAAATAATGTAGCTTTCTAAAAACTGCTATTATTTTTACAATTTGGGAATGAAAAATGGCACCTCCAAACATGAAAGCAGAAGTCTCTACAGTGGGTGCTAAAGGGCCAAGGTCTTTTCCTTCTGAAGCCTGAATAATGTATTTCACTATAAAGAAAGCTTGTCTGAACAATTTTAGTGTTAAAATAGCTAAGTTGGGAGAGGTCAGATGGGTGTGATTGTGCAGTCTGAAATAGCTTCCACAGTCCACTTCAAGATCTGTTCCTTGGTGGAGTCTTGGGAAGCAACGAAATGAGGTGTTTTATGAAGGAATAATAATGAGAAGAGACAAAGCATGTAAACAACAAAAAAACCTGAAGGATGTTCCAGGGTGCACGCTACAAAAATATGTAGAGAGACACGTGGCTTGTCCTCATTTTAAACAACCCTTTCCCAAGTTTGCCATCTGGGGCATAACATTTATGATGTTTCCTCTTCCCCCAGCAAAAATCTGATAAATGGAGGTTTCATTGGCAGATATATGATATCCTTATTAAAGTAATTCAGAGGAACAGAATAGGGTTGGAATAACGTAAAAAAGAATCCAATGTTACCTTTCCAGTTAAAGTGGAAATCATCTATTACTGTCAAACAGTAATTTTATTATTCATTTGGTGGAGATGAGGAGGATAAATATGTTTTTGTCAGTGGGTTGGCAAATCTTTAATCTCCATACCCCTGCGGTAGCATTTTCTTGGGATACATATGTGAAATGTACCATCTACTGATCTATGGCTACAGTGACAGTGGGAATGCTGCACTAGAGAGAGCTCAGCTGTGCTCTGGCCATGTCCCAAGTCACAGCAGGCAATCCTCTTTGTACCATGTGTGTCTGCATGAGTGACTGATAACTGCATCTCGGTTGCTAAGAGCATTTGTCAGGTACAAACAGAGAGCAGCAATACAGTTTTACTCCACTGCTTAATACATGATTTCAACGTTTGACATGGGGCCAAAATGTTTCACTTGCTGCTATGTCAGGAAAAGACTATGTGAGATGGAAGGCAAATGGTATCTACAAAAGACCTACCAGTGTTAATGTAGCAAGCAGACAAGCTCTGACTTTGATCAGCACTGCCATGAAACCCAGGGCTCACTGCATTAACTCACAGAACTTTATGTGCTTCAATTCAAGAAACGTCAGACAAAAGGAGAAGAAGCCATGACCAGAAAATACAGATTTTGGAGAACTCACAGCTCCTTGAGACCAGCTTTTCCTCTTTTCTGCCAGAGAACTCAGGAATCTTTGATATAAGAAAAAACAGTTGGCTTATTCCAAGACTCAAGATGGTGCATTTTGCAAATATTGTGCACTCTTCTTGCCAATTTCACTGCCACTGACTGTACAGCCTCTAGGATAGCTACACAGATTAGCAGTAGGCAAGGGTAAGATACCACCAAGAGCTTTCCCACTGATGAAAATGCCAGTGTTGCTATCAAATATAGAGGATTTGAAAAGCCTTTCTAATGTGATATCTAGTAAGCAGCTTCAAATTTCCATGCAATTAGAGTGAAATAAATATTGGACAGTCAAGAAAGCAGTTATCATTCATCCTTTCCAGAGCCAAAGCCTTGTCTTCAAAGAACACAGAGACTCCCTCTGCATCACAGTCATAGTTCAGGGAAGAGTGACAGCAAAGTTTGTGCTGTTAGTTTATGTGCCAAGACTGATACAATGATGAAGAAAATGTTGAAGTTAAATAGCAGGAAGAGGAGAAATACTTCAAGGTCTAAAATCAAGCAATATACATTTGGGACTGCCCAATCATCTTGACTTCCATTCAGAAGATCACTGCAAAAGATGTTATCTTGTGTTCCCAGCTCCCAGAGACGGTAAGTTTACAGCACCTGTCCTTGTTCATTGCATGCCCTGTGGTCAGCACAGTGCTTGTGTCTATGTCCTGTTGCGGAACATGGCAGGGGAAGGCAAAGCAGCTCTCACACCAGCTGGAGAGAAAGAGGATGCAGCTTTGATGAGACTGCAGCAGCAAAGAGCCATTTTAATTGCCTAGAAGCCCTTATCAGGAGTGGCTGAGAAGATCACTGCATCACACACAGTCTAAACTTAGTCATGTCGAACCACCATGACCTGACACTGATAAGGAATTCTTTAACAGCCAGAGATGACATCCATAACGCTTCCAAAGCATCAAACCATGCTGTCCATGACCAAAAATGAGATTGCTTCCGGTGCAAAGCGTGCATCTCTGCTTCACAATCTGGCTGAAGATTAACAGTTTCAAAGCCTCTTTGCTTCCTGAGCCTTTTAAGAATCTCACAGAGTGAGAAGACAGACTATCATTCTTCTAAGGTAAAAGTTTGTTTCAAGTGAACATGCTGTGAAGGAAGAATATTTCATCATATTCATGCTGACCATAAAATAGGTGATTGGCTGCAGCATCCAACTATGCAAGTCCCTGCAGCAAATCTGGAAGAAACCAGCCTTTCAGAAGACACAGCTGATGGGTCTGAAT
Source organism: Cyanoderma ruficeps (assembly GCA_008694505.1). Classification (NCBI taxonomy): domain Eukaryota; kingdom Metazoa; phylum Chordata; class Aves; order Passeriformes; family Timaliidae; genus Cyanoderma; species Cyanoderma ruficeps. The sequence continues at coordinate 2,179,458 of VZDJ01007754.1, read as the reverse complement.
GATGGCACTGCTACTGAATTGTATACTTTCTACAACATTTCCAAATTCATTTAGCAGCCTTGATTTTCCATCAACTCCTTTGACTTTCATTGAGAGAGACGCAATGCTGTAATAGAGCCTTAAGGTTATAAGAGTAACACTATCAAAGAGCAATTTTGTCTCATTTTTAGAGCTATTTGTCATTCCTCTTCAGTCAAGATTTGCTGGTAAAAAGTCAGTTTTTAACAGGCTTATAGTGTCTGTCATCCTGTGAAACCTCTCCTCACATTAGATGATTAGTGACTTGAGCAGGCTAACACACCTAAAAGGCAGAGATCACAAGAAGAATTTGGCGCTAATCTGAAGATCTCGTCAAGGACATTTAAGGATGTGATAGGACAGCCAAATGCCTGAGTCCAACCAGCAGGGGGGCAGAGATGTATTCCCAGCAGGCAGACTCACACAGAGCACACCCATTACACCACAGTGCTCATCACCAGCTACACAGACCACACAGATATTCCGAGCACCCACACAGGTACAGGCAGCACAAACCCTCTTCCCTGCTCCCCCAGAAGGACAGGATGGAGGTGCATGGGTGAGAATATACATGTGCATATGTAAAATGCCTCCAGACATTCAGTCTGGCCCGTAGCTGCCCTCTGGATTCCAGCGTCCCCAGTTGCTGGTAAGCAGCCTTTAGTCTGAAGGACAATCTGAGGAGCAGGTCCTGATGATTCACAAGGTTGGGCTCCACACCTGAACCACAGGAATGATGGGTCTCCTGCAGGAGTCCTGAGAGGGCTTGGGACAAGGCATTCCTTCCTTGGGAGTACTTGATTTGGGTTCCCACCTGGCACCAAGCCCCTTTGCTCCTCTGTCCTTTGTGGGCATGTGCCGTTGATGGGCTGATGGCCCTTTGGATAAGGCTGGGAGTAGCCTGGCAGGGTACTGTTTGGGGCTGCCTTCTGCCATTGTCTGTCTAAGCTCCTTTTGCAGTGGTGCAGATGAGCCTTATCACATAACCTAACACACCCGGGCCAGTATGCAAATCAAAAATTAATTATGCTCTTCAGCTTAAGAAACCAGTAGGAATGGTGAGCTATTTCTGAATATGCATTGAGAAATGACAGATTGTAAAGAAGTCATGAGCTGAACCTGCAATGGTGCAACAAGAGATAAAGTAACAATCAGTTTATGTAAGTATGAATTATTTGCTCTTTAATGATGTGGCTGTATGCCTTTTTAAAAATATATATTTAAAGAGATTTCTGCATCTCTTAAGAATCCTGTCATCTTTAGACAATCTGCAAGATTGCAAATCTGCAAGACCACACTGAGTTAAAGCCTAATTTCAAGATGATCCTGAGTGGTCCATCTTTCCACTGTGATTCCTGGTGAGGTATGTAGTGGCACTGAAATTTCCTGAGCTGTCTGGGACACCTGCACAGGGATGGAAAGTAAGACAAATGACCTGCAGAATGTCTGTGATCCTCTGGAAGGACAGCTAGGGCCTATGACATCCCAAACAGCACTAAATATCTGCATTTGGATATTCAAATTAACAAGTACTTGCTTCTCAAAAGAGATAAAGAAGTTTAGAGTGCTATATGGCTCACTATAGACATCTGAGCAACCTGATCTAGTGGATGACGTTCCTGCCCATGTCAGGAGGGTGGTAGCTAAATGATCTTTGAAGTATTTCCCAATCCAAACTGTAGGAACATGTAAGATTATAAGGAAACTTTTATAAGCATAGAAGTAGGACATAAATGCAAGGAAAGGGTTTATTGCAAAACAGAGAACTACAATGAATAACAAGACAAGAAACATTCAGTGTCTGCTTTGCCTTATTCATAATCAAAACGTGAAGTGTGATTTAACAATTAACAGAGCAGGTTTTAACAGAAAGGTAGAAGAACACAGCAGAACCAAAAGAGAAGAGTCTAAAGAGTGTTTAGGCCCATCACATTATCCATTCATAAGCACCTACAAGCTGGCCGTCAGTGGTTAGAAATCCAGCTGAAATAGACTCTGAAGCACTAGACATGCATGCATTCAAGGGGCACTCTGTCACAGACTAGAAAGCATGAGTGAACCTGAGATTCTGTAGGAGTAAACCATATCTTGAGCTGTGTTAGAGGAGCATTAATGTATGGCAAGGGAAATAATATCCTGTAGTTAGTATTGGTAAGGCTCAGTTAGAGCACTGCATCTGGTCATTGTGGCTGGTCCTTGTACTTTATGAGGTATGTAGAAAAATTTGACAAAATCCAGAAGAAAGCACACAGAATGATAAAGGGCTGAGAAATGTGGTCGCTTCCTTTGATGGATTGTTTCTCCATAGAAGGACAGAAAGAATCCCTTAATTTTTCAAACATGATGGTTTTGGTAAGGTTTGCAATGAAAAAATCTGCTGTAAGGACAGGAGATGTGGGCCATGGAGACAGGCATCAAAGGATTACCATGGAGGTCCCTTCATTCCCATATCTTAAGCAAGGACTGTACCACAGTCTGTCAGGACTGCTGTAGTCAAAGTGTCCAGTTTAACCAGAGACAGAGCTGGTCTGGTGGATCACAGCATGCTGCCCCCTGGCCCAGCTCCCTAGCTCTGCACGGTTTTTGGTTGCCTTGCTGCAGCCAAAAATAAGGGAGCCAATTAATACTGTTTGGGATGCAGCCACTTCCCCACTAGGAATCAGATGAAGAGTAAGGCATTCCATACAGGCCACTAAAGAGCTGTCAGGTGGTAACAGTGTTCAGTTGCTGCTGACCTGGGCTGCATTCATATTTTAATAACTTGCCATGAAAAGCTCTATATGCCATTATCAATCCTCTGGGCAATGCAGCCACTGTTTTAGAGTTCCTTGACAAATGAGATTTAGTTTCCAGAGAAATGTTGCTAGGTAGCACCTTTTAATTCCTACATATTAACTTGTCACACCTCCCACTGTCTCTCTTTTCACTTGACAAAATCATATAGATATTAACCAAGAGAAAAAGGAGACAGAAGGGAAGGTATTTTACTACAATATGGTTTTATGTTGTTTTCATAAAAGAAGATTTGAATTGGCCCATTCAAACAAAGAGGGAAATATATACAAAGCTCTAGAGTTGCGAAATTACACGGAGTATTTAATTTTCATGAAAAGATACATCCTTTAAAAATTATCATTACAAGTCTGTATAAGTATGGTTTGAGATTTTCAAGCTTTCTGCTGGGAGTCCTTCTGTTTTATTGTTTCACAGAAGGCTTATAATACCACTCTGTCTACTTATTGCCGATACTAAACATGCAAAAAAAAAAAAAAGATATTGCACCTTTTCTCCCATCCTCTCCCCAAAAAGAGTTGTTGACAGATTTTTTGACAACAAATAATTAAGTAAAAAGATTTCTTGTGCTCATTTGTGAGGCAGACAAAAGTTCTAGGTGTGATATAAAAAGAAGATGATTTAACAAGGACAGTTAAACCAAGTTGTTATGGTAACTGGATTTTGAAAGGATGTATGTTAAAAAAAAAATAGGGGGGAGAAAAATTTATCCTCCATCTCCTCTAATCACTGTGGTAAAACACAATTGTTAAAGAAAAATATCTAATAAGGATAATTTCACATCTGGCATCAAGCCTGTATGATATTTCACATCAACAAGGCTCCCAGATGTGAATCAAATTTTGCTCCAATATCTGTCCAGTTATAATATGAGTGGTATTTGACTGATGTTCATGCTGAATTACTAATTGCACTTAGTAATTTTGAACTACTTCACTGTAAAAATTCAATTTAAATGTCTGCATTTGATCATTTGTGCTACATGCATTGTGCTTGTTGATTTTGATTAAATTATATTAATGCACGGTAATTATCTGATATAACATAATGCCCATTGCTTCTGGTTTCATATCAGTGTGCTACACCAGGAGGATGATCTCACATGCTACTGCAGCCTGTTGAATAAAGTATCCACTGGCAGTTAAAACAGAGAATGTCTGAAAAGGAGCTTTTTCAGAGAAACGTAAGTTTGTACAAGATGATGTAGTCCAACTGTTGTAGTCATTCAACTCAAGTGAGAAGCACTTCAGATGGAAACCACCAGCGCTTCCCCCCCGAGGAGCAGAGCCTTGGAAAATGTTTTGGCAGACCAGGGATGTGAAGATCACCTACTAAGCACTTTTAGCTTCTCTGTTCATTGGTAAGTCTGCAGCTGCAGAAAATCCTCAAATGGAAACAAGCTTTTGGTGGCCTATTCTAATGAACTTCTGGTGGCTTCATTTTGTTATTGCTCTATCATCTCATCTGCATTTACTTTCCATGCTCCTGACACCAGTTGCATCTTCAATGCCAGATGTTCAAGTTTCTTCTGGAGAAAAGCTTTCTTTATTGACAACCATGTTTTATGCTAAGGTCAGTATTCTGGTGGTTCAAGTTTGTTCTGGTAATTTAAGTTTTATCACATTTCATCTGTTTTTCTCCCAATCTCTCTCCCTGCTTTTTGCCAACTACTGATAATTCAAGCTTCATAGCTTGAACATATTTTTATAACTGACTGAAATTTAAAAAATATGTTTATTCTGCATCCTGTCAGAGACCATTTCTTTCCTTTATCACTTCACAGCCTAGTGAACATCATACCCAGTGTTGCCCTGTGGTATTCCTCTCCTCCCATTAGCCACCTGAGCAAACCCTAAGGATTAATGTCTGCTTTCTTCCCTGACTGTTTGTGACTGGGGTTGCCAGAGATCTCCCAGGCTGTGTGAAACCGTCTCATAGGGCTGATATGATACTGACCCTATGGGTCATCCAGAGTGGCAGCTTGGAGGATGGCTGAAATATGAGGAAATATCCCAGAACACCACTAGACGTGAGTGTGTCAGTTAAACAAGTACTCCAAATCTGGAGAAATGTAACACCTAAAGAAATCTCTTGTTCAGAGGAATGGCAGTTATGATCTCCATGGACTCATTTGGCATGAGCCAGTGGTACACCACTGCTGTCTGGCAGGGAGACTACTGCACAGAGGGCTGGGAGAGAAGGACAGATTAGGGAAGTGATTACTCGCCTCTGTTCAGCACTTGGCTTTTAAAGTCATGACAGTTTTGTTCCATCTCAACAATCTCCTCAGAAAGCTGCAGATGTATTGGATATGCCACAGATCAAACACCATTGCTCCCTTCCAATACTTTTAAACAAATTCCTCCATTCTTTCCGTCATGACTCTTCTGAGGCTGGAAAGAATTTCCTCCTCTTTCCTTTTTTTTTTGTTATGAGTCTTGAAACACTTCAATCCTAATTGTGCCAATATTACTGTCAATCAGAGAGATCAGTATTACTCTTGTGGTTCTCTTCTATTTCCCCAGATTCTTGCCCATGTTCACATGTGAGACCTGTTTTGACAGATGTACTCTAAGAGCTTATGTTTCAGGGCAGGGCATAGCATGGGCAGTCCATCACCATGACAGGCTCATGTAGGATCATGGGTGCTGTCAACTTGCAGTTGCATTTCTGCCCACTAGCAACTACTGCCTTCTCAGCATTTCTGTCTCACATACATCCATGGATGTACAGATACACTGTATCTGTAAGGTTCCTCTCAGAAACATCATTCACATTCAGAATTTAGAACTTCTAAATAAGAATTTGAGAATAACTCGAAGCTGTCATCCTATCCTAATTGCTAGCAAGGGCAAATTACTTCACTTTAAGTAGCTAAAGAGCTTTGCCCATGAACCTCAGCCAATTGGTCTTCACTCCCAAAATATTTCACATGGAAAGAATATAAATAGTGCATGTTTCTTAATGGGGCTGCAAAAGAGGTGGTGATCTTAAGAATATTCCACTAGGAAATCTCTATACTTTGGAAGGGATTTTTTTAGTAGGAATCACACCTGAATCACATACTGTTATAGGAACAACTCTGTTGGTTTATTTAATTGTAGGGAAGACAACATTTATTCATAAGTTCAGGGTGGAAGTATCTCACTGCAAATCCTTTAATAATCTTATTAAATTCATATTTCAAAACCCTGAAGTGAAGAAAAGGAGGTACTTTTAAACTTTTCACAGTTTTGCAATGTCAGAATAAGGACTGTTGAGTCTCCTACACAGCTGCCTCAGACATTCCTTCCCTTCTCAAGCTTTGTTTGATTTAGGTATCAGTGTGCCTTGTTTGCCAACATTCCTTATGCTGTCACTGACTTCTCTGTGTACTGCTAGGTTTTATGTGGCCACACTTGATTTTTCTTTCCTCTGCAGTAAAGTTCACCTAAGGCTGGTGAAATGCATTTACAGAACTACAGAGCATGGCATGGCTGCAAAGAATCTATCACTCTAACCTTTAGTACACTCAAGGTCAGAACACAATTACAAGGTTCAAGGGTTCAGTAAGTTATTTGCTTGCACAGACTGCTGATTGATTGTTCTAAAATTGTTATTAGGTAGCTAGCACCAGTGATCAAAGGGAAAGGAAAATGAAATAGGAAGCAGTAAGGTAGGGAAGCTGCTACAGCCTAGTGCTTGTGTATAAATAAGGGTAATGTCAGTGAAAACAGGAAAACACTGGAAAGAAGATTACTTCAAGTGAGACAACCTACACAGTGGCAGATAAGCCTAAAATCCGGTACTCTGCATAACTCATTTTCTATGTTGAATAGAGGTTTTCCGAAAGCTTTGCCGCAGTTTGATTTAAAAATAAACCAAAACAACAAAAGAAAACCAAACCCAACACCAAAAAAAGCAGCTGTTCAAGAAGACATTTAAAAGAAATTATTCTTGAACTCTGCAAAACCTCATATAGTTAGATTTACCTAAATGACTGGTTGTACAGGATTGGATCAGGACTTTAGGAAGGAACACAAAGAGCAATTCCTTTGATGGTGTTTCATCCAAGCTTCTCCAGCAGGGACAGAAAGGAAAAGATGACTGCTAGACTATGCAGGCTGCTTATGGTTCTTACTAGTCTTTTTCTATCCATGGCCTATGTCAGTGCAGGGTCAAGAAGACTAATCAGTCCCAGATTCCTTAACCCATGTAATCCTCAGAAATCCTTCAGAGTAATTTAGAGCAGAACAGCAGAGCCTTTACAAATTCCAGCTGTTATTTTCTGTGAATCTTTATAGGCTGTTTCAAATGCAATATTTAGCCCTATTTGTCATTGCACTCTGGTGTGGCTCTAGTCCAGGCAAGCTGGCTTAATGACGATGGTAACAGGGCTTAGGAAACACTCTACTTTGCTTTTGGATGGGCATCATCACAGTCTGTTTTATGCTACCTTAGTTGATTTTGGTTTTTTTATATGTCACTGTTTTACCTATGTGGAGAATTTCTTATAACACATTAACTCAATCATTTGCAACACCTGACCATGCCAACAGAGACAGCCTAAAGCAGCATTGTTTCAAGGTAGATCAGATTTGAACTTCTTTAAAGGTCAGATGTACTAGACTTTAGAGGTTTGGATTTGTGCCTAATAATAGTAAAAATGTAGTGAAGTTGTAACTTAGCCTCCAGCAAATGTACTACTTAGCAACATACAAAATGTTTGTAAGGTTTGTAAGTGTCAAAAACAATTGTAAGGAAATTAAAGGAGTTTAAGGATCTAGTCAACCTGAAGGCAATCTTCTAAGAGGAAAAATGTCTCATGCTAAAAGTGAGATTGGAGAAGAATTTTTTATATAAACCATTACCTCTCTATCAACACCTGTGTAAGAGTTGCATCTTATTTTGTCAGTAAATCATGTAATAATTCATGTTCACTGTATCCCCTTGAGTACCGCAAACTGAAGAATTATGTTTTTGATGTGGATAATTTCTTCGCATTGTCCAGGAATGGAGAGGAGGGAAGGGATCTTTAATTATTTTCTGGCAAGGGGCTGTTTATTACTGGATGACATTCAGGATCACAAGATATCATGGGGCAGTGCCTAGGTAAAAGCAACTCTCGGGTAAGAAAGACCTTGACTAAAACTGCCCATCTTTGACTGGAGTAATCCAGAATGAGCTCAAAAAATCAAGGAAGCAGTAGATGAAACTCGTTAGGCAATTTCGTTTAATTTCACACTTCTAGGATGCTTTTGAGGCAGGAGATGAGAGGATGATGGGAACCCTGGTGACAACCCTGCTGAGTGGCCTGAGGCAGAGAGGGAGGGAACTGGTCTGGAGCTGTGTGTTTAACAAGGCCTTTGGTACTTCTTGGCAGCTGTCTGATACAGACAGTGTCAAACATTAAAAGCTCTCCTTTGGGAGGAAGTGGGGCACAACCAGGGATGTCCAGCACCATGCGGATGACTGAGCCAGAGGCTGGGGTCCCACCCAGGGCTCAGGCCACTCTCAACTGACCCAGAGGGTGGAGCCTCAGATGGTGTGAGTCATGGGATGGAAACCTTGGAACAGGAATTGGTACCCATGCCCCCAGTGGGAGCAGGGACAGATCCTAAGACACTGTGGAGGGTTTAGGACCAATTCAGGTCATCACTGGACCTCCAGTTCTCCATAGCTGTATCCTCCTTATCTGAAGCTCCTCAGGCCTCCTAAAACTACCCTCTTTATGCCAAATGTTTGGCTTTTGAATGTCTTCACTGATGCACTAGAAATCTGTTAGCACATATCAAGGAAATATTCTGCAAATCTCTTCAATAGAGAGACTAGATGATCTCCAGAGGCTCCTTCCAACCCTAAGAGTTCTGTGATTCTGTGCAAACAAAATTTAGCAAACTACTGCATTTTCTCACATCACTTGCTTCCAACGTAAATTTAAGTATCCAAGTAAAAAATTTAGCCTCTCTTTATTGTTTATGCTTTGAGACAAGTTAAGCCTCAGAAAAGAAGCTTAATTAAGATGCTTAAGGAATATGGTTTTGAATTCCAGGGCCAGGTGAATATGCAACTGAGTCAATTTTCTCTGTTTTTATTGGAAAGTAGCCAGCACAGCCAGAAGGAAGGGCCAGTCTGGAAGAAGGAAGGGACTAGAATCTCCCTGGAGAAACTGGGAACGAAATACAACATAGTTTTGCCTGCTATAGTGTGTGGAGTCAAGGGCATCTGACACTTATGGAAAACAGAGGATGTAGTTGATAAAATCCAGATGTCCCAGAGTCTTGTCATTCCTGAAGATTTGGAAGACACAGCCCAACAAGGATCATTTAAAAACCTTGCGATTTTGACTTCCTTGATTTCTCCAGAAATACTCTATATGTTCAAGTGCTGGACAGACTATAAGCTTTTACCTGAGGCGATGTATGCATTTGTCTGCAGGCCAGAACAGCCATCTGCCATTAGATGTCAGACTCTGAATTACAGAAGAGTCATCCAAAAATCTGAAATTGTCACTGTAAATTTCTTGGAATCACTAGGAAGAAATAGACATTTCACAGGCAAGACTGAAAACAAGCAGTTTTTAACCCAAGACAAAATAAATCACAGTTTAAAAATGCTCTTTTTCTCTTCATTGTCAGTAAAGGGTACTTAGAATAGCCAGGCTAGACAAGGATATTTTAATAATAGGCATCTAGTTAGGAAAGACAAACCTTCCTCAAATGTATAATGTCAAGACTGGAACAGCTGATCAAAGGAAAAAGCTGGGTTGACATTCTTGTAATATTTGAATAACTAAATGTCATCAGCAGCTATCCTGAGTAGAACCATTAATAGGCAAGACAAACTGCTTTACTTTTATTAAGAAAAATAGACAGCAAGGACAGGCCAGGATATCAGTATGTAGCTGTCTGATGGCAGAGGCAGAATACATCTTCAGCAGAGTTTTACCACAGATATCTAAGCATGTTAGCTGAGATAACAACACATTTTCTCTCCTTTCTTCTTTCCTCTACTCCTTCCTCTTTCCCTTCTCCTTCACTTTCCATTTCTATTTTTTCTATGCAGTTGTAGAATATTAATTTGTGGAAGAAATACAAAAAAGAAGTTGCAAAGATCAGACATTCCTAAAAATCTTCAGCACCTCAACACACATCCAGGGAATGCCAGTGGAAAATGCACTTCTGCTGGTACAATATTTTTGTAAGAAGAGAGAAATGAAAAAAGCATCCAGTTGATTAAAACTGTGACACTCTAATAGCATGTGAAAAATTTGAAGATTGCTATGCACAACATGTTAACATTTTCTGAAGGTTGCTTTTGGCACAGGTTGTCAAAAGGAGAAAAGACAATGTGAAGAAAAGCACTAAGACGTCTCAATTCCTAGAACTGTGGAGATATTTAGCCTTTCCAGGTTATGCACAAGTTTTGCAGTGCAAGATGAGGAAGGGAACAGGAAACAGCAAATTAAGAAAACCACCTCAGCAACTTCCAATGTAACTTGGAAAACTGAAGGGAAAATTAGATGCTATTTGCCCTACCTTGTAAATGGATAAGTCATGTCCATTTTCAGTCATTGATGTTTATATGTTTACCTTTACAAAGGATCATTCCTGCAGACTGAGTTACCAGTGTAACCTAATGGGCTTTGGCTATGCCCCACCACATCAACACATCCTTCTGACCATTAATGCCAAGGAAATGTCCTGTGCTTTGCTGGCTTTTATTTTAAAGAAAAAGGGGATAGATTCAGATTATGTGAACTGCATTCATTTATTGCCCTTCTGTCATTTCTCTTGGCGACATTTCTTATGTGATGTGGTGTCTTATTCTATGGCAGACTGAAACTCAGCAAAAAGTGATGTAATTTAATAGCCTGGCTATAAACCTACCAAGACTTTATTTCAGATCCCTTGACAGAGAACAAGTTGACCCAAATTTAAAGTGACTAATGGACCTCAACCTTCACATGGTGGTTGTAAACTCCCCACCTGTGAGTCAGTTCTATCTGAAATAAGAGACTTGATGTCTGACCATCACTTTCTTTTACTGAGGTCTCCTGGGAACTCTGCTTCTACCTACCTACCTTCAAAATTACTACTTGTTTTATTGTAGTGCAAACCAAAGGATTTCCCACTGCCTTTTCCTGCATAAGGCAAACTCAGAAAGCTTGGATGACTTCAGAGATTCTTCCTTTTACAGATTTTTTCAAAGCATATTACAACTCAGTGGGCATGTATTACTTATAAATTGGAAAAAAACAAAAATCACTTGATCATGCATATCTCTCTCATGTGTTTTTATTGTCATAGAAATCTAAACATCCTTTGCTTATAAACAGCAAATCATCTAAAGCAACATCCCCTAAGATTCACATAAACATGAAAAGTAAAATTCTTCTGGCAGGAATGAAAATAATTCAGCTTTAAACATGTAAGAACCACGTGTCAATCAGTACCATGCGCATTCACCCTACTCATTATCAGAGAGGCACAGCACACAAACCACAAGAGGGCTAATCAAGAACATCTTCTGTAGTACAATGAGAAAACATTGTATAGTTTATAAGACCTTCAACCCACTGGTTGGCCTCAGTAATTACTGAAACATACTCTCCTTATTAAACAAGCTCTTAAATAATTGATCCTGTATTTTCTCCTGCTCACTAAGGAAATACTATACATAAACAGAATTTTTATGTGTGTGGTATCTTATTTGCAAATTTTGTTACTGAGAAATGTATGATTAGGCTGTGTTAATCAGGAGACCAGCATTCCAGTCCCAGCTCTGCAGCTGATGCACTACATGACCTTGGGAAAATCATTCAATGCTGTGCCTTAATTTGCCTAAGATCTGTTGTCTGACTTGCATTTCATCTGGTTCAATTTTCTTAATATCTTTGATTTTCCTGTAAACACCTCCTGATAAATGACTACACTTTCCAATGTGTCTGGAATCAAACTGCTTCCCAATTTTCAACTTAAACAGCAGTAGAAAAATAAGCCAAATTCTTTGAGATGAGCGGAATAAAGGCTTACTGGTGTTTTTTTGTTTTTTGGGTTTTTTGGGGGGGTTTTGTGGTTTTGTTTTTGGTGGGTTTTTTTGGGTTTTTTTTTGGTTTTGGTTTGGGGATTTTTTGGATTTGTTTTTTTGTTTAGGAAGCTGCTTTGTACTTCATTCTTTTGCCAGGTTCTGTAATTGGCACAGACGCAGTCTGGGAAACTTTCTAAAAGATTACTTCCTGACAAAAAAAATTGCTTCCTGTTTCTCAGGATGTGTTTCCATTCACACTGCTGCTGAGGGCATGTTGCTGCTCTCTCTTATTTCACAGAGAGTAGATAAAAGTCAACACAGCTTCCCCCTATGCAGCAGCAGTACCTAGTTTTTATGACCTCATTCTGTGAGTGCCAGAGGAATGGTGTGCCAGCCAGGAGGCAACTGTCCACCATGATAAAGCTTAAGCACGTCAGTCTGGGGAACAGATGGGACGTTGACTGTGCTAGAGGGAAGGCAGAGGACTTTGAATACTCTCTCATCTTTCCCCCAGTTCAGATGTACAAGTAAAGGAAAGGAAACATGTGCATGTTTTCACACAGAAAAAGTCAAATCAAAAGAAAAGCTTTGTGCTTTTGCTTTCAGAAATTTTAAGTAATATTCAAAACCGTTAGCAAATTGCTTTGAGCAAATAAATACACATCATAAGAATATTTCAGTCTCTGAATCCCACAGACAAACGCTACTTTGAAACTACTTCTCATACTGTGCTCCTCATGATAACATGGATTGTGTAGCAATTGTATCACAATGAAGAGACCTGAGGATGGAATGCATTTTTAATCTGAAGTGTTAATAATAGTGTAATGACCCTTAAGAGGAATGGTTCTAGAGATGTGTCTGCTAGCTTAGAAGGCAGCTGGATAGAAAGGAGAAGCATTTTACATGAACAGATGTTAATTAATTAAATATTAGGCATACATATTCTTAGCATATTTACTGAGGAAGAGACTTCTATTTTCTATACCACATGATTTAGAACATCCAGAAGTCTTTGAAATTCTCAGTGTTTATTGTATATATTTCATAACTTGTTAGATGTTCAAAGAATGCAATAAAGGTTTATATCAATACTAGACTGTGAAACTGGAGGACTGGAGTGATGGGCCAGCTAAAGCACATTGCAAATGTAAATTTATGCTTTATTCTGGAATCATGGTAGAGGCTTCTTTCATGCGTCTGAACTGCAAAGGTGGTCAAACCGGAGGTGAAATTCAGGGGAGTTCGCAAGTGTAGGTTAATGCTGAGAAGTGCTGAGCAAAATGCAAAGGCTCAAAGACCTTCAACCCGAGGGCTGCAGCTGATCTTTAGGTCTCTGATCCCCTAAGGTACTCAAGCTATTGGAGAGATAGTGTTTGATGTTCCCAAGATATTATAAATCATTTTTTTGGTTTAACCTCAGCTAAATGCCAGGTGCCCAATAAAGCTGCTCTATCACTTCCCTCCTCAACTGAAAAGGGTCAGAGAACATAATTAAAAGTTCATGAGTCAAGATAAGGACAGGGAAATACAAGATCCCTCACCTTGCCATCATGGGCAAAACAGACTCAACTTGGGAAAATTAATTGAACTTATTATCAATCAAATCAGAGTAGGCTAATAAGAAGTAAAACGCATTTCAAAACAGCTTCTGTCCACACCTTCACTCTCCCCAAGCTCAAATTTATTCACAATTTTCTATTATGTTCCATCCAGTGGGCCAGGGGCAGTGAGGGGGCGGTGTCCATCAGTTTATCACAGGTTTCTGCTGCTACTTCCGCCTTTGTCTCCTGTGGGGTCCTTCCCACAGGAGACAGGCCTCCACAAACTTCTCCAGCATGGTCTTTCCCATGGGCTGCTGTTCTTCACAAACAGCTCCAGAGTGGGTCCTTCCACAGCCATCCTTCAGGCATGAAACACTCCAGCCTGAGTGGAGTTCCACAGGGTCACCAAGCCCTGCCAGCAAACCTGCTCCAATGTGAGCTCCTCTCTTCACTGATCCATGAGTCTTTCCAGAAATGTCTTCCAGCATGGGCTTTCCTTGGGGTCACAGCCTCCTTCAGACATCCACCTGCTCTAGGGCAGGGTCATCCATGGACTGCAGGTGGATCTCTGCTCTACCATGAACCTCCATGATCTGCAGGGGCACAGCTGTCTTACCGTGGTCTGCACCACAGGACTCTCAGAAGTGGAATATCTGCTGTGGTGCCTGGAGCACTTTGTCCCCTCCTTCTTCACTGACCTTGGTGTCTTCAGAGTTGTCCCTCTTAGGCTCAAGTAGAATTATATGAATCAGAAAGAATTTTAAAGATCCTGTGGGATGGATGCATGATTTTCCAATATATCAGCATTTTCTTAACAGTTATCAAAAACACAGACTCACTTTTTATGAGATTTTTCTTCATGCTGAGAATATTTTTTGAATTCTGCTTGGTAAAAATGAAAACTCAGCAGAGCGACTGGTGGCTTTCTTACTCAAAGGCAAGTCAGTGCTGTCTATCCAAGACTTCTTATACCGTTTCCCCAGGGAAACCATATTTGCTCCAAGACAATGATCTTTTGGCACTTGACCAAGTATTCCAAGCATTCATTTCTTGTCAGGAGATCATAACATCCCTCCACAGTAAAGTTCTGCAGGCATGACAAGACTGTCAGCTGCAAGGGTCAACTTGCTAAAGCAAGGAAAAGAAAAGCAAGGAAAAGAAAAACAAGGCTATGAAATTCCTTCTCAGAGAGTGCAACAATTGCTTTTCAGATTTCACCCCCCATTCTTGCACTTTTTATCAAAAACCTAAACATTAAAAAAAAAAAAAGGTCTCCTCTCTTTTCTTTCCTCTCACACTCTCACTATTCACACCAAACTTAGGAGAGGTTACCCAACTCAAGCTATTATAGGTTAAGTAGTAGGTGGAGTATGCAATACATTCCTGAATTGATTTAACAGACCTTTACATGGCTGGAATCTCATTCTTCAACCAACGAGCTCCATTGTTTTCCTTGTATACTAGCACGAACTGCCAAGAGATTCAGTCTTTTGGACAGGTATCTCCTCAGTTGTGTCTAGAAATCTCCTTGGACATAATAACTGAATAAATATTTAGGGAAAAAATATGACTTTGACTGGCAAACGATCAAGATCTGTATGTACTGGATGATGAAAATCTTGAATCATGTAAAGAGAGAAATAGCTGTGGCTCCTTATCATGATTAGAAATGTGCATTTGTTGAAAGCATATATGAAGGAGGGCTGAACAAAGGAAAGATGGGTGCTATTTTCTCAATACTGCAAGAAATGAGAAAAAAGTACCTACTTCATACCAGGAAAAGAACAAACAGAGGTATTTGCGGAATGTACATTTAAAATAAGCTGTATCTATTTCTGTTTCAGATCAGTGCCTGCTAGGATGCCCACTCTGGCATGGATGCTGGTGGAGCTTTGTACCAGACAATGTCAGTGACGTCACTATCTTGGCTGCATCCTGCCTCCATGCACAGAACCACGTTTTTTCCATGTTAAAGTACACCATTTTACCACCTCATGTTACTTGAGATTGGCTGTCTAAATTTCCCCAGACATTTGCAACCTGAAATACTGACTTTCTCATTACCCAGGACAATTCTGCCTGTGTTTACTGTCCTGTAATTAATCCTTGTTGTTTATCTGATTATCACTATATTGCTGGCCAGTTTACTGTAGAGACAATTTGACCAAATTAACTCCTTTTTAAAATAATTTATTAATAAACTCAGGAGACTGCTCAGATGACTCAAATGAACTTTATTAGCATAGTGTGAATAATTCAGCACTTTCTAAAAAAGAAAAGGCCTTAGGAAATACAGAATAAGGGTGCTATTTTATTCACTTTCCTAGCTAGACTTTCCTACAGTTTAAGGACACAGGTCTTCTGCCAAGGTTTGTCCCCATGGGGAGGCTTTCAGATTGAACTTTTCATAGGAGAGTACATTTCCAGATACAAAGCCATATTTTTTTCAATATTATTAAGAAATCAAATAATATTGATATCCTGGGGAAGTTTCTTCTGTATGAGTAATAACTGGCTAAGACTAAACAACTTCAGGGGTTTCCAAAATACCAGTCAAGTCAATATTATAACTAATTTCCTTGTCTAAACTGTAAATTAACTTTAGGCATGTGTGACTAAAGCGTAAGTTTGACTCTGAACTCAGAATAGTGGGTGCATTGAGCAGGAGCCTCTTGAAGAAGTTTGATTATATTTTAAATCTTGATTATAGTCTTGAAAAGGTTATACAGTCATAACTCAAGAATGCTTTGTATAGAGTGTGATTCTGCACAAAGAAATTCTACGTTATGATACGCTTTCACAACAAATAAAAGAAGCAAAGGAGATCTTTCAGGGATCTGCCCAGACTAGAAGAAATTCTTTAACGAGGAGACCTTCTATTCCCTGGGGATTTTATTCTTTGCCTTTTTTCCTGAGAGATGTCTCTTCCAGCTGCAGTACGCTTACTATCAGCATGAGCTACTGCTCCTATGCTCTCACAGGAAAGAAAAAAAGACATAGAGGAGGAAAATGGCATACTATTATCCTTAACTTTGTGGGTATCCTAAAGAACTGCAGCTCTTTTTGCAACCTGTGATGGGCTCATGATTCTGCTAAAGCCAGTGGCACAGAATTACTTTAGGCTTCAGTGGACTTCAGGTTGTCTATGGACAGATGCCTGCATTCTGGCTGTGGGAAAGAACCTGGATTCTCACTGTACTGTCCTACACAAACAGACCTACACCATGCTGGTGGAATAAGTCCATTTTGGCAAACGGGCACAGAGAATAGAGGTCTGGTTGCCCAAGATATGAACCTGTCTGCTCTTAAATTGCTTTTATGATGAGTTTCTCTTCTATTGCAGTTTTTCCCTCTTTATAATGAGAATAAAATGTTATATGTGCTCCCCCTTACATCTCCAGAGTGGTAAGGATTAATTAGCTCATGTTTGTACACTGCTCTGAATCTGTAATGAGCAAAATTATTTTTTCTTTCAATTAAATTCTTGCAATTTCCACTTCCATAATCTTTAATTACTGTTAAAAACATGCATAACTTATTACAACTTGTTTCACCGAGGAAAAGGTGACAAGCTGTTGTATGGGTAATAAGGCAACATGCACCTCTTTTTTTGGCTATTCTCCCATTTTCTTTTCTCCCTTGCCAAAGACTTTCTTTGTGGTCCATGGGAAAAGGCATCCACACTGGCCTGATTCCCTTTGTCTTATTTGTTCTTTGGTAGGAAGGCCACAAGTTCACATTTTAAGAGAAATCCTCTGAGATTTGTGTGTGTGGTAATTTCTACAAAGCTGCTGGAAGTACATTTTTTTAATGACAATATCTGATTTTGTTTACAAAAGGCCAAACCCAATCCTATTGTAGATCTCTAGGGGAAATGCTTTTAACTTTTATTCAGTTAATTCAAAATACTGAGGCAATAAAAACAGCTTGCTTAGATGTCCATTGTAAAAGCAGTGATTTACAGTGTCAGTTACTCTAATGATAGCTTTATAGGATTAAATTATTTACTGCTAGGAAAGGAGATTATTTACTGCTAGTTTTCTTTTTCAAGAAAACTAGAACTAAATGCAAACCCAGTAATGCTGCTATTTATGTTTCTTTGGAAAATATGATCATTACTTTTTCTTGTTCCTTCTTCATTGTTTCTCACTGCATAACTAATTTCAGTAATAGAAATACATGCAAGGGATGGAAAATTTTAATTTGCAAACAAGATCTCTCTGGAAAAATGTACAGCATTTTTCCAGAACTCCCAACTCCCTTCCATGTTTTTATAATTTTGTTCCTTCAGAGCTTTCAGAAAGAGTTGACAAGGTCTTCAGTCATCCGTCCTGAGATTATCTAGGCTGAAGACTCCTTCTTAAATCAGTGAAATCAGTACAATGCCTACAGTGAGTTCCAAGTCTCAATCACTAGCCAATTCTGTTGAAAACCCCACATTTTCAAATTACAGTCTTATATGCTGAGAGCATATATATTTTCAGAACAAATTGAGCTACAGCATATCTTGCATACTGGGCTTATCTGAGGTAAAACCCTCAGTGTCAACAAAAATGCAATTTTGTTCAGTGAGCAGTTCCTGTGATCTGTGGTACAAGATTTATCCTCCACTGAGCATTGACAGGAGATGGGAAAATCATGGGAGATGTTTCACTCCATCATGATCCATGTCAGCATCTTTATTACACAGAGAAACTTACTGATCTCAGGGAACTTCCCTCATGAGCTGGCAAAGACAAGAATGGATAGAATAAAGTAGAAAAGATCCAGGGGCACCTGATGTTCCAAAAAGTCACAGAGGAAACCAGCAAGAAAAGCTAGATGTCTTACTGCAAAGTTCCGCAGATGTTGTCAAAAGAATGCAAGCAGAATAAAAAAAAAAAAAAGAATCAGAAAAGATAAATAGCGTACCTTTGAAGGGAAAATAGATGTAATATGTGTGACATATATTTAAGGTAGATCCTTGAGTTTTTATATTGAGACATGCATAGTTATGTTAAATAAAAATGGAAATAAAAGACATGAGACTGATTAGCAATTTGGGGAAACACAAATCAGATATTCATTATCTGGGAGCATCTGTTTGCAAATTCCAGAATTTTTTCACTTTAGTAATTTGTTATTATTTGATCAGAATTTCACATCAGAAATTAATTACCATTATAGGCTAGTTTAAAAATTCAGCTATCCACCCAGAGAGTTAAGCATATCACAAGACTGTAAACTACTCACATGGCAGAAGCACTGAGAAAGAGAAGAAACAAATTGCTGTCAAAAATACCTTTTTGAAACTCTTGGTTCGGAAGTTATATATAAGGAAGCCATCCTTAAAATGGAGGGTTACTTGAGAGCTATTAGGTAAACAAAGAAAGAATAAGTTATAAAATTAATATTGTTTGTAATAGAAGACAAGGCTAGTTTTTACAACAGCTTAAATGTTAGTTTCAATTTCAAATGGATTACAAAGAAAATGTTAAACGATATGTTAATTCCCATACACTCTACCAATGACATTCTGAAGGCACTGTCAGAAAACAAGCAGGAAAATATTTAAAAACTTTAAGATTCTGACTCTTTCCCATGAAAAGCCCTCCATACATGAAAAGGCTACAGAAATGTGTAACCATCATCCTAAAAGTTCTGTGATTACTTAGACATTTAAAAAACCCATCCAGAACTAATGAACTTGATCAAATATATAGAATTTGCAAAACTTACTGTTTTTTATTACTAGAAAGCTCCAAAAGAGCTAAGCAAAGAAAAACAGAACTATATTTCCAGCAGAAATGAAGGGAAACAGACAATGCAGTTCCAGACTTAAAAGGGTATGGCATCTATGTTCCACCCTTACCTCAGCCAAAATTAGAAGATAAGTCAAGTGGGACTACAGCTTAAAGATAAGACACTTTCACTTTTGAAAAAGACATAGGATCTGAAAAATAAGGGTACTTGAATATTATTCTTTTTATTTATTTAATTGCACTTAGTATAAGCAAAGGAAAAAGAAAAAGAAGCAAAATAAAAATGAACAAGTCAGGGCCATGCAATGAATCCTGAATTGCCCTACATGGCTCTTTGCAAAGCAACCCCTCAGGCACCTTTATCCTGTAGTGAATTAAACTGGGGAACTCAGTCACTGGAAGCTTTGCAGAAGATGAAAAGGCAAAGAGATAAGGTGAAGGAATGAAAATCCTTCTGGTATCATTGTCTGTGGAGATAACACATCTGACTCATGAAGGACTGGTGTTGATATATTCTGCAGTCTACGGGAACGTATCAGGCAAGGAACACATCAACTGTGGCCTGACAGCCCCTGCCATCGACCACTGTTGGAGACAGACTACTGGGCTAGTAGAGAGATCTTTGATTATGGCCATCCTGTGCTCCTGAGAATGTCATTTAGTACAGAATGAGCACTCTTTGTAAATATGAACCCTTCATAGATGATCATCTGATTATATAAAAAGAGGAAACACTTTTGAAATCTTTGACAGACTTTCTCTCCAGCAGTGAAATAATGTTTGCCAGACCACCTGGTGAACAAGTAAAAGTTATTTCCAGTAAACTGAGTGAGCATCAGAAATGAACAGGATTGTTATGCAGGAAACACAAAGTGAGAGAACTTTGGCTTTTTTACAATGAAGAAAACATAGGGGTGTTGTCAGAAAGGAATGAAAGAAAAGCCATATGTCTACATGGGAAAAGAACAGCTATGACTGGCATATTCAAACCCTAGAAAAGTTAATGAGTTGTTAGCAAAAATCCTTCTCTTACTCTAAGACACTGGATCCACAGAAAATTACTGTTTCTTAAGTAAAACCAGATTGATTTAAAATGGAGTCTGTCTGAGTTTTTGAAGACATAACTAAAGAAGTCTTTTTATTCTCAAAGGGCGTAGTTATTTTTAATAAAGAAAAAAATCTAGAAATATAGGCAATTATAAAAAGAACACCCCTTATTGGAGGAGAGAGTGAAACTGTGATATATAATTTAAATAATCTAGTTTAAATTGGTGAATATTACACAAATCATTGCACACTTATTTAGAATATAAATCCCATGTAAAACAAAGTAATAGAGGAAAGATTGAAACAAAGATTGAAATTAATGCCAAGCAAATTATCCGAAACAACATTTCACAGAAAACTGAAAAAAATGTCAGTCGAATAGAACTAAATATAATTTTCATTAACTTGAAGAGGCAATCAAGTTTACCATGCTCGGAGTTAATAATAACCAATATGAGGAGTTTTTATTGTACTTAGTGATGGTTATACAAGAAAAGAATGACACTGATAAAGAAATAATTGAAGAAATTAGTTTCTTGACATTGATAAGAAAACATTACTTCCAATAAAGTAAAATATGCAATCCATCAAATTAAACAAGGACATTCTCCTAGGAAAGATGGAAAGACTACAGCGGGAGTTACAGTGTAGGTAATGGTCTAGTGCAAAGTGTAGGTCAGGGGATAAATATTTAAACAAACTCTATGAGAGCACAGCATCTACTGGTGAAAAAGCAATGGTTCACTAGAACAAATTGCCACTGCTTTGGACATGCCACTCAGGTCTTGCAAATGACAGCATGGAGCCTGGGTGGAAGAGCCTGTCTTCTTAAAAATTTTGTTTTAAAAAAATTACCCCTGAGTGTGTAAATGTAAGTCTTCAATAGTGGTTTTACATGGAGATTTTACAGCACCTGGAGATCAGGCTGAGTAGCTTCAAGTTAATTTTCTTTTAGCAGGGAGAGATACACAGATTGATGCAGTCTTTCTTTTTTTAGTATTGTCCTGAAGTTATTCTATCCCATCACAAAAAAAGCTAAATTAAAGAGAACCTCTGTCACTTGCCACAAAAAACAAAACCAAAACCAAAACCAAAAAAAACCAGGAAAAAAAAACATACAACCCCCCCCCACTGATGCAGTTTTGAGGTTTTTCTTTCTCTTAAACCCAAAATGCACTATTTGGGATTTTGTTGGTTTTTTTTCAAGAATACAAGGGTTGGAGGTTCTCCCCTCAGTGAAATGAGGTTATTTTATTTTGCATTCCAACCACATTAAACTTCTCTCCCTCTCATGGTTCTCAACAGAATATTTGCACAAGAGGAGAAGGGCAGTGAGATAGAAACTAAAGAAATGGTGCACATAGAAATGGTTCACAGAAGGATGACGGAAGGATGATGATATCTGCATGCAAGATAGGCACCATATTTAATTATTATGTGTATTTTTAGCACATTTCTATTTTATGCATATATTCTATATTATGCATATATAAGTTTAAATATGTGTAAACACATGAAAATGAATTTGTCATATATGCTAAATATAATTGATGACTGAGTCAGAAAGCTCTTTAATACTCCAGGACTTGAAGAAATTTTAGTCCAGATAAAGAACAAAGGTAGTCATAAGAAAGTAACAGAATTAAAAGATATTTTATTAGACTGAGTTTTTCCTATTATTGACTGAGGCATTTTACAGTTTCTATTAAGAGCTGAGAATTTCCATTTAATGAGCTTGATAAGACATACTGAAATAGTAAATCATGTTAAACTAAGGGCTTTTCTGTCTCTGCTTTTTAAGTTTGTTACCAGCAAAACTTTGATTATATGTGTCTCCCGCCTCTTATTACACTATATTTCACCACAAAAGTTGGGACAGAACATCACGTGAAGTAATTTCTACTTAAGCCACATGCATGAAGTAGTATCTATGCACGGCAGATAAAGATCTTCATGTCTCTATCTTTCTCCTCTCCCTTTCCAATGTCCATATTTCACTAGAGGTTTGTTCTTCATTAATAATTTCACTATTCTAACATTTAGAGAAGATCAAACAGTTTTACTACCTTAAATTTATGAAGCCTTTCCATTGTTGTAAGAAAGTCATCCTCTCAGTGGAAGCTTAAACCAAAGACAATGATTTGAAAGCAAAATATTAAAAATGCTGTTTTCATGTTTGTAGAACATGAGCCACAGAATGCATGCCGTGTCTTTATATGAAGCATTGATTATTCAACATGAAAAGATATTCCTTGTAGGAGATGCTTTTTGGCTGTTGGTCCAAGAAATCCATGTGGCAGCATAATTTCTCTGAAGGTGCAGTAGAATGCAAGGCACAGTTAAAAATGTTTAAGAGCCAGAGAGTTTTGCCCTTCCAATATATCTCCTGGCTGCATAAAATGACCATATGAGAAGATTTGCTTCAGCAGTGCGTGTGAATTACTCTGCTTCTTCATAGCTGACTAGTTCTTTGAAATGGTCAGTCTCAAGACAGAAGGAGAAAAGAATTGGAGGCAAATGATTACACTGGCAGTCCGTGCTAATCACACAGAAGTGAAAATATTTTCCTTCTTAAACTCAGTCCCTATGATCCAAATGAGGTAAAAGACTTAGGGGAGGCAAAAATAAGTAATATAAAGGAAAATAATAATTACGTGTTTGTAGCTGTGTAGCAATTTCAATTCCCTTTTTCTTGGATTTTTTTTGTAGTTTAAGGACCAGCAGTGGATATGATATGCATGTTTCAGTGAGAATGGGTATTTTAAAAAAAGGACTGGAGTCTTGTGATCAAAGAAAAAATATTACTCGTAATAAAAACCATATTTTTAATTCAACAGCAAGCTTTAAGTGCACTAAAATCCTCACAGAGTGGCTGTACTCATCTGCTTACATGTCAATGGGCAAAAAACATATCATAAATTCATTGATGTTACTTCAGTACAAAATTGTTGTTGAGGAGATAGATCAGGTTTGTAATTCCACATAAATTGGGTTTTTTTGTAATGGAACCATGTGACTCGTAGAAAAATGTACACTTGTTGTGGATCATTTAACACAGCCATCTGTACATTTCTTAAGAATGAAACTTTCACCATAGTGTGACTTTTGTCAATCTAGTTATTATACCTTGGCTTAATTCACTCTCACAATATGATCACACTTTCACTTGGCAGATGAAATAAGGAATAATGAGGTACTTAGAGAAATTAGATTTCTACATTATAATATAATCAGATTTTAATGAAACAAGTAATATATACCATTCATACCATTTTGGTTTGTGATAAACCTTACTGAATTAGCGCAAGATTTGTTTTGGTGGCCATGAAGAACACGAAATGATTTATTCTTTGAAGTAAAATGCTGCTCTATCTGTGTGAAATCTATTACAACATTATATACAGCCTTTATTATTTTTCTCCTATTGGATAATTGGAGGTCTACAGTATTATTTAAAGTGATGAAGTAGCAACCTTAGCTCATTTTACACTTTTCAATTTCATGCTTGTCTTCTGTAAAATCTTTTCCATAAATTAACGTTCAACAGAACACGGATGCAGCATGAAGTAAAAAACTTAAATACATATTGATTAAAATTGTATGCAGAGTTAATGAAACTAGAATTTACGATTAATGTGTGTTACTGATCAGTGTAAGATTTTCCTATAGGGCACATCTTCTAACAACACTGAACTTAAACAAACCAGGTTAGAAACCAGAAAACCAGAAATAAAACTTCAACAGAAGTAGCTGAATATTTACAACAGTGACTGTGAGCTTAATTGCCATGATTAAGTCCATGTTAGCTACAAAACGCCCTTGACCTACACCCTCTTTTGTTGCACAGAAATACAACAAAGAAAATAAGCAAATATGAACACTCAGGCCTTAGTATGAGTTCTTCCTGAAAAACTTTGGGAACTTAACAGGGTCCAGTGTTTTAAGGTGACCCATTGTAAGCTCCTGTGTAATCAATACCCTGAAATACATCTCCAGAAGGAAAATCAGATCTTAAATGTTTCTTTTAGAGGTGCCACCTTTCTTCAGTGATCTCATACAATGAAGAACCCCTTAAGTGTTGAAGAAAAACACATTATATTACCACAGTTGAAAATGATCCCATGTGTCTATAACTTAAACGTTTTTTGAAAATAGAGAGTAAAAGAAAGTATACATTGAGAAGAGAAAAAAAGCTTATAAAGGCTATAAAATTTATAGCTGTAAAGTTTCTATACTTATAAAGTATAGAAACAGACAGTTGTCTTACCAAGATAAACTCTTATCAATAAAAATGGACAAGCCTGTTTCTGGGTTTATGAGCAAGAGAATTCTTGGAAGCTGCAAAAAATCATTATATCATATTCCCTCACAAATTTACCATCTTTTATTCTATTTTTCCTGGTTTTAATCACAGCCTGGAGATTTGGAGGATCCATTCCTTCTTACCTAAGTAGGAATTTTTGCAGGAGCTGAGACTGACTCTAAGTGGTTAAAATATTTTTTTTTCATATTTTGGCTGGTTAAAGCAGTGCTTCAGATTCTGCCAGACTTCAGTTAAACTTCTATTGCTGTCCTTTTAGTAACCTTCCCATTGGAACTGTTTATTTGCAACTTGGATGGGATGAAAACATGATTTTGGAGAGATAATGTTTTCTATATATATGTCACTTTCATAAACTTTGTCAGAATTATGTGAGGAGATTCCCCATTTGGCTTTTTTTTGCATAGTAAATAGAACTTATTTTCTGAGTACTTCAGGTATTTTTTCACACTTATGCCTAAGGGGCATTTAGAGATTAAAGTCCACCAGAAGAGGATTTGTCGTTCTAACATCTGCAAGCTAATATTTTGTATAAATTCTGGGTGAAGGTTTACTACTGATTCATAAAATTGTGGCTAGTAATGACACTTTTTTTTCAAAGTATTTTGGGTAAGCATGCACAGGGATGTACACTGTCAAGATAGTTGCAAAAGTTGTGAGAAAGTCAAAAATGGGACCAAGGGGCTGGTAAAATTCCCTGTCATGGGATAAGTGGTATTCTGTGTGGTTTGTTACCAAAAGAAAATGTGACAGGAGACTATTTATGGTGTATAAATACTGTCAAAATTAGACCCCTTCCCTCCACACCAAACCCCAGTTGTGCAGACCATTAATCTCAGAGAAAAAGCAATCGGAGTAAAAGGCTGCAGATCAAAGCCACACAAATCTATAATGGAAACAGATTTACACTAACAATAATCAACCTGAGGAAATCTGAAGGGAGGAAATGGTTTCCACTGATGATACCAGCAGTGATCAAGTGTGTAAATGTTCATAAACACCACTTTGCTATGTACTGCCTGTTTCTTCATAGCATGGCCCTCTAACTTCCCTATTTAAGCAAAATTAGTGACTACAGGAAGAAAATAGTAAGAAAATACCTCCTTTCAAAATTATTTTGTATCAGGTTTCACTAAACTATGATACATTGGTCTTCTTTGGGTTTTTGTTATGCTGTGGTATTTTTTGGTTGTTTTTTTTTTTTAATTTGTGCAAATCAATTATTCAGTGACTAACAGGAAAACATCTTATCTACTTTCTCTTTTTTTTCCCAACAGCCCACACTAATGATTTTCTTCTTTTGTATAAAAGGAAATTTCCCTCTCTCTTCTCAGTTTTACCAGAAATAATTCCCACATTAACATTTTACCACGAAACATTCCTTTCTGGTTTCTTTATTCTGTCTATTAAGCTATGTCTATTTGCATTGAACTTTGTCTGCCAATTATAAATCTAAATTGACAAACCTGAATTATGAGACTCCTCTTTTGTAATAATGAGTCCACTTTTTAATATCACACTTTAATCTCTTCCTCATTTGAATTTAAATAAATCATCTAATCAAACCATTGAACAAGTAATTTCAGAATCAGTCATTATGTGTCTCAATATTTATTGGTAGTGTTATGATTACGATTCTATTCAAAGGATTTTTTTCAAGGTACACTTGTATATCAATAAAATGGAAAAAAGAGAAAGCAAACAGAATAATAATTAAAATATGTAAAAAATCATATTCACAAGTGTCCAATTTAACTCATTTTCATATTGAGAAAACAGAAAAAGTAACTGGACACAATGAAACACTTTTTCACTGTGAGTTAAGCAAGCCTTGCCACAAGTTGCCTGGAGAGGCTATGGAGTCTCCATCCTCGAAGATATTCAAAAGCTGTCCAGACACAAACCTGGACAGCAGGCCCTGGGTGGTCTTGCTTAAGCAGCAGGTTGGACCACATGATCTTCCTTCCAACCTCAACCATTCTGTGATTTATGTGACTTTATGCCATTGTTTTGCATCTCTGCTGAAGCAACAATACAATTAGAGGTTCGTGTAACTGAGTACGATGACCAGTGTACAGCAAAAGGTTTTATTTTGTAAAAGACACATCAGTACTGTTCCTTTAAAGCCATCACTAGCAAAGTGAGGGATTAGGAAAATTAATTCAAAGACTGAAGAGGCTAGATCAGGAGAAAAGCATGTTACAAACAACAGTGACAATTTCCATGCTCTTCTTGCACAAAGTAGCTGTTCTTAAAGTGGAAGTTACGGGTAGTATTTACACAACTGCATGAGCTGGAGCAGGTGAGAAAGGAAGGAAAAGATATGGTCAAGTCTGCACAGTCTGGTGTTACAGAAACTTCTTTAACTGACAAAACAGATTGTCAATGATCTCCGCAGCCCATGTGCCGAAAGCAACCTGGGAGACAAGCTACGTATGCTACTCATTCTAAGGCTTCCAGCAAAAGAGCATCTTAGAAGGTGAATAGCCCATCCACCTCCCATGAATTTATCTTTAGCCAACAAGGACAACCCCTACAGCTGTGAAACAAGCTCTGATAGTGGATAAAATGTGAACAGGTTGTGACAGCAACTATACAAATGCAAGGTATTACTGACATGCATGAATGAGAGATAATAAGTGTGAAATCAAACAGTCAGCATTGCAAAACAAAATATGTAATGTAGCTACATTTTGACAAGTGGCACAAAGCTGCAATAAAGCAAAACAAGTGAAAAGGTGATGATTTGGGCTGAACTACAGGAGATGAAAGCACTCAAGGATGAATATTATCAGAAACTACATTGCTCCAGCCTCAAGATCAGATTTCTTAGTCCTTAGTCAAGTCACAAATTGTATCTTCTGATAAAAGGTCCAGCTAATATTAAAGAATTGGAAGAGGAAATTCATGGGTTTTTGTAATAAGTGCTGCAGTAGACACAGATAAGGTTATCTAAGAAGGGCCTGGCTATGGAATTGAACCAGTCAACACAAATGTTAGTCAGGACAATGCCCCATTGACTAAGGATTTGGCCTTTGATGTAACTTTTAATAACGTGATAGAGCAGTAGCATTACATTTTTTTGCCAAACTAGTCCATTGGGATACACCTCCATGAGATACAAGGATGCCCTAATCTACTGAACAAAATGTGTCAGTGGGGGGCATGCTCTTGACTTCATATGGTTGTGTTAAAATATTGTTATATCGTTATCCACAATCATACTGTTTGTTTAGTGGACAAGCACATGCTGAGCAAAGGTCTTCAACGTGTTCACAAGAGAATGCACTTTTAGTTTCCAAATCCTAGTAACTCTCTGTTATCAGCTTACTGAAACTGCTATTGAAAATATTTTCTATAGGTAGGGTACAGATCACCATTCTCATCTAGTTAACAGTTCAAACATTATCTGTGCTTTTCAATTCCTTGTCTATTACCCCTCTGATTTTGATGTCTTGTATAAGTAAATCTCCACCTCCATTCCTTAAATTAATCCACTGTGCTTATTTAATGTCTAATGCTATTTTTTTAGTCCAGCGGCTCCATTTTCCCACTATAATGATTCAGACGATAAATAGCTTCTTTCTCCTCTGCCTATTGCTTACTCTCTTTGAGAAGCTCTTATTCTTCCTTTCTCCACTAATTATTTACTTATTTGCTACAGTGCTTGCTTGCTTCAATCCATTGAATTTTCTACTGTTCGTGCTCTCTAATTATCGTAAACACTTTGTGTTTACCCTTGCTGCTGCTCTCTTTACATCTTTATTTTTACTGCATTAGTTTCTGCCACTTCTGGATATTAAGATTTAGTAAAGCACTTCTGTGAGTAAACAGAGAGTATTTGTGCTTTACAGTGAAGTGAATTTTCTGGATTTTGGTGTAGGGAATGGATTAATATTGCCTTTCTGAAGATATAACATGATGACAGGTACTTACATTACATGGCAGATAAACGATGATGATACCAGTTTTCCACTTTTATGCCTGTACTATTGATCTTGTTTATCAGCACTACCATAAAATACCTAGCTATTCAGTATGTTATCTTCCTCAATTAGATGGATCTCATTAATCCCATCTTGTGTGTTATCTGTTTCTGAACTTGTAATATTTGAATTCAGTCTTGGAAAATTGTTTACAGTGATTGAACAAGATAGTGGAATAGCAAAAAACAAGATTGTATTGTCTGCTTAAAATCGCATGTGGAATCTTTTTTCTTCTTTTCTCCTAGAGGCAACCTCTGGCTTTGTAGCATTTCTAGAACAGTTATCACTGCCATGGTAAGGAACCAAAGGAAACTCTACCTTTATTTTTAAGATTAAGTATGACTAATCTCTCTTTTTCCCCCGCACAACAGAACTGCTCTTTCTCTCTCCAGGTACAAATGAACATTTCAGGAAGGGACCTGTATTTATATTTGGAATCTATTTCTCATGAATAATTGAATATTCTTAAGAATGTGATTTCTGAAGCAATTAGAAATAACAAGTAATCACTAAATCCGAGGAAGAGCAAAAAGGCTCCTTCCCATTAAACAATGTTTTACAGGGCTGAACAGTTTTCTGCTGTGTCCGAAATCCAAGAACCTTTGCCTTTCCTGTATCATTCCTAATACTTTTAATATAAAAAAATGTGATCACAAACATTCGAGACTTCTAATTATTTGGAAAGAAACTAATTTCTTCCAGTTTCATTCACAACACCCCGCCCCTGCTTCTTCTCTCCCCCGCATATAGAAACTAGCATTCATGAGTTCTGGATGATTTGTGTGTGATGTGGACTGGGTGCATGATTTAAAGCTAAACCCTTTCTGGGCCTCAATTTATTCTGCACAAAAAGAGGATTAATGAGGTATAATGAGGAGACTGTACACTGCAATGGGTGCCTGTAACAGATGTTATGGAAATGCAGGATCTTTGTGATTACTAAAGAAGAATAAGGACTTGACTCTCGTGTTGTCAACATGTTACTGAAAGTTTTGCTTATCTGATTCAACAATGCCTTGAGGGCACACACCACCAAAATGGTTTGTGAAGGCCCTTTTCCCAACACAGCCTTCTCAGGAGGTAGACTAAATAGACAAAATGTCCTGTCTCCTCCATCCCGTTTCCCTAGTGACTGGAGAAAATTACTTACTTTCATTCATAAGAAGGCCACACGCTTTTGTGATCCCAAACAGAGAATTCACAGGCGCAAGCACAGGGAGGGCTCAGCCAGTCTGTCTGCTCATTCATGAGACCAAACTAAGCTTTCCACTTCTTATGAAACATGTTGCCTTTCCAAGAAAAATATAATATATATTAAAATTATATCCTTTTCCCTTTCCTTGACTTTTAATGGAAAAAAAATTAAAAGGGAAGTAGTTATGTAACAATTCATTTTGCTCATGGATTGTTTTACATTGGATAGAGAGGAAGCTTAGCAATATTAATTAGTTGGTTTCATTAATGATTTCCCTGAATTTAGCACAAATTCTATTTCAAATTAAGTTGGAATAAACTGCACAGTGAAAGGTTTTGAATGATGTGACACTATACTTCCGTATTTTTTATCAAAACTTTTAATTGTGCATTAAAAATGCATTACATTTGACAGACACAAAATCAACTCTGGAGAATAAACATACTGATTTGTTTTGTGTATCTTAAATGTGTGCAAAACATGACTCCAAAACATTTGTTTCATGTAGGTAAGACATGGGGAAAGATATTTAATTTCACAGCTCCCTCTGAAGAATAGTTTCATAATGATTTTGGTGCATGAGAGGAGGTGTTTTGAGGCTAGCTCCTGCTGTCCTGGCCATCCTGGATAGCTGGGTGTTTTAATCTCCCTCTGACACTAGGAATACCAGCCTATGAGTGCAAGGCTATGCCTATGCTGTGACCTAAAACAGGGCAAAGAGAACGTCCTTCTGTCCTGTAGTTGACAAGCACTGCCTGGCTGATGTCCAATCTGTACAGCCCTTGGCCACAGGCCTTCCCCAGGCTCCACATGATGTGATCTGAACCCAGCTCTTAAATATTTGGTTTTATTATATTTTTCAGTTCAAATAATATAGGAGCCTACTGTAGTATAAAGGCTGTGTTTTGACTCATTAGAACAATATCTAAATTCTGTGAAATCAAGAACATGTAGAACATCCTCACCTATGATGGGAAGCTACCAAGGGAGCTTTGAGGATGTTCCATCCTCCAGAATAGCTTGGGAAAGTTAACAAAGCAGGGAATTAGTCCTGATTGAGTCCTTTGCTGACATAGGGAAGGTCCCTGACACATTGTTCCTCACAAGTATTTCTTGGAAAAGAGCTTCTTCTTACTTGAGAGGATAGTGGCACAAAATATTCATCTCAGGGCTTCTGTATATTTTCACCTTAGGAGAAAGTATATATTTGCAAACTCAAGCAACACAGCATGTTATGTCACTTTCATTTATGTCCACAGGAAAGGATGAAGCACAAAACAAGCCTAAGATTTTTTTCTTTCAGTGTGAGAATCTGTGAAAGATTTGAAAAAAAAATTCTGACTTCAGAGGAAGCTGCTGAAGACTATTGCATCTTCTTATTTAGATGTTGGGAGTTAGTTCAGACTTTAACCTGTTTTAAAATATTTTTTTAATGCAAACATGCTCTTGAAACTAAGACTTAGTGCTTCTTTTTTTTTTGCCAACAAAAAACTTGATAATGTTTGAAAGAATTCAGAGCTCTAAACAAGAATTTATCCTGTCAAAAACAGTCACCCCACATATAAAATGGCAATTTTTTTATTGCTCTTCATGAAAAAAACCTCTTCTCTGAGACAAGCGGGTGCTTCATGAAGCAGCCAGAGCTTCAAGGGAGAATGACAGGTACTTTGAATCAAACAAGAAAAATGAAAGATCTTAACGACTCTAGACACTGTAGAGTCCTTACCTCATAAATATGTCTGATTCATTTTCATTGCTTTCAGCAGAGCTGAGTTATTTCAATCAAAATGATAGCAGACAAAAAAAATCTGCTTAGTCTCTTGACTGTTGAGTGGCATCACTCATTCTTGAAATAACTTTTGTGTGAGTATAAAAATTTTCCAGGACACCCGTGGAGTTCTGAGCATTGTTCTCCAAGTCACTGATTACATCACGGCTCTGCATACGGACTGTATTGCAGAATTGAGACTGAATGAGTTTTTTAAGTCCTTATGTTTCATTAATGATGCCAAAATCATGTATGTTCCTGGGGAAAGATTTTCCAAGTCCCATATAACCCTGTCTCCCAGACACTGTTCTGAGACTTTCAGAAGACTTTTTGCTCTGTACATCTGCTCTAGCACCATAGAATTATCCACAATATCTATTTTTCAAGTTGTTCCAATTTGTCATTCTTTAGATGTACATTTGATGTTGCTTTTTCCCCCCACTTTTTCCTTTTATGTTTGAATCAGAAAATCATGTTTTACATGATTTTACATGAATTACAATGTTTTACATGTTTTTACATGAATTACTGTTTTACAAAAAAATCCAGAATTCAGGGACACTGAGTTGGTTTTTTTATCATGGCATTTAATTGTTTTGTGTGAGAGCCTTATTAAATGTTGGTCTCATCATTTGGATATTAAAAGGTTCTGAAGACCACCTAGGACTGATGAGCCTCCCTTCACCAACAATTTCAAAACATGAGAAGTTAATAGTACTGTGATATAATCAGTTATCAAGTTCTTTTTGGTGTCAGATGAGTACATACCCATTTTTCTTCCTTTGTGTTTGGAGGTATTTTAGAGAGATACATATTGCTTGAGCAGAAATAAATATTTAATACATATTATTGCACCTTGAGGTTGTTTTTCCCAAATTATTGATCCTGCAGTAGAATCTATTACAGTTTAAGGCATTAATTTACATATCTACACTTAAAGCCCTGGTCCTGTTTAAAACCCATGTGGCCTAACTGGACTTAATTAAATCCATGTTAAATTAGAGCACATCTGTTTAAGCCATATGAGAATAGATTCTGGATTTCTGTCATCTAGATTCAGGAAGATTTCTTATTAGCTTTTGTCCTTTTCCTTAATGTCAGAGTTCCCTTCCCCTTTCCCCCAATACATTTAAGAAATGATTGCTCATCTCTTTTTCAGGATTGTTCACTGGAACAATGTTTGTCTAAGTGTCACTTTGCAGCTTGTACTGCTATTCATTTATTGTCAATTTTGTATTTTTTTCTTATTGTTTGGTGCACTATTTCCTAATAAAGAAGGAGAATGTTGCTGCCAGGCAGAAACATAGAAACCTTCTTTGACCATAACAGATCTTTTTCCATTCCATTCAGAAAAGTGATGCAAAGATCATTTTTCTAGGCCACTAGTAAGGTCACCCCTTCATTTTCCTGCCTTCATGGCTTCCTGGTTTATCCTGCAGCAAAAAATCGAATCATTTGTCTCTGCTTTAAAGAGCACACATGACCTAACTCCACCTACATTGCTGCTTCTGTCTCCTTCACTACTGAAAGGTCATCTACCCCTGTTAATCAGTCAAATTTGCTGAAATTCTTAATTTCATTGTTCTCTCTTTTTAAAAATACAATAAAAAATCATTCCATGTGTATGATGCTATGCTGTTAGAAGGGCGCTTGGTAAAACTGCCCCAGGTTTGTCTCCCTGATTCCCTAAACTCCCTTTGTATGAGTGTTTTTTCCTCTCATCTGTGTTTGGATCATAAACTGTTTGAAACAGGGCTGTTGCAAAAGCACAGACTCTGGTTCCTGGCTAAATAAATCAGCAAGTAATAACTCTAGCAAAAGAAAGAAGCTGAATAATAAACTAGACACAAAACATAGTTGAAAACTACTCATTTCATTTAAAAATAAGTGCTTTTGATTTCTGTATTAGCAGTTTCAGGGGAAAATAACAAGTGTCTATTTTCATAAGCAATTTTTTCATTTAGCTGGTTACTCCTGTGTCTCCTGCTGACCATTTATATAACATATCCTCAAGAACAGTTGCTCACATCACTAAATCATTTGTAATTGCATAGCATTCCATGTAGTTCTAGCAAAGCTTCCAAGACACTATGGAGAAGCAATGCCAAGGAATTTCAAAAAACCAGGCTGAAATACATCAGGATCTGATCTGGCTAATCTGAGCACCAACCTGAATGGACAAATAATTTAACAAGGTGTGAGGGACATCTGGTTCAAGATGGCACCATTCCAGTAAGACATGAAGTCAAGCAGATCCAAACAAAAGATGAAAGACTTCCTAAAGGCAAAAAAGTTCAAATGGATGAAGCCAAAACCAATATGCAGATCTTCAAATAAGACATGATATGACTACCTCACAAAGTCTGGCAAGAAGGAAACTGTGATTCTTTTGAAGTGAAAAGTACCCATAAGTGAAGCAGAAGGGAAGAGTCAGCGGAAGTCCTGTGTTGATAATGAAATACTGTAGCAGGCAGCTGTACTTGAAACTGTGTGGGGACTCATCAACAATGATATTGGGATGAGAAATGTTAATTAGAACCCAACATCCTCCTGTTTTGGCAGAAATCCCAGGACAAAGTGCTGGCACTTGGGCTGCAGATGCAATATTTTATAATATCCCTGATGTCAAGATATGCTATAGTTTCATCTTTTTCATATGTTGGTTGCAGATTAAATGAAAATACAATTTATTTTTTTCTTTTAGATAGAATTTCATGATTTTATAGGGACTACAGTAAGAGGCTGATGGTCAGAAGTGTGGATTTTCTTTTCTCTGGAGCTTAGAAAATTTAGTTGTTGTTTAAACATCAAGTGTAATACCAAGGTGAAAGTTAATTCAGTGATTATCATACTGGGACTGTGATGGATACAAATGACTTCACTAATTTATTGAGAAAAATTCATTACTGTACCGAATTTGTAAGTAGCTTGTAAAGGCAATTATGCACTAAGCAAACAAGTTACACACCAATAGTCCTGAGGCAGAGGGCTCGGCTTATGCCTGAGGAACACACTCAGAGTTCCCACAGAGACTTGGTGATTTGCAGGGGGAACAGACTGCCACCATGATTTCAGTGGCAACCACATTGCTCCATGACTTACATCACATTTTGTATAGGACACATTTTCCTTGTTAAATTTGAACATATTTGGCATACTACCTCTAGAATGCACACCAGCAGGGTTGGAAGTACCTATCCTCTATGAAATTCACCAAGATTTAAAACACTTTCACGTTCCTCATTAGCATATAACTAGACTTTGAGAACTAGGGAGATTTGGGATATTTTATGGAACTGACAGAGTCCTTCGGAACTGCATAATACACAGTGGTGACTTTGGTGACTTTAAATCACAGAAGTTTTCTTGATTGTTTGATTGTTGATGGGGTTTTTTTAACCATTTTTATTTAGACCCTTCTTGCCAAGGGGGCATAACCTACCTCATTCTAAACCTCTACCTCATTTTCTCAGTGTGTTCTCTTTGTAAGGATAAAAATTCCTTAAAGAGGTTAGTGAAGAAATCAAGGACTTGCTAGAATACGTTACATAAAGTTGTGCAGTTAAAAATTAATGTTAGTAGTATGGGTCAGGCATAACTTTCTTCTTCCTCCTCATCCTTTATAAAGGCTTTCCTTCAGTATCATATTAATCTACCTACTTTAGCATTAAACACTCATTGGACTTAAAAGCTTCATTTCAAATTTCTCCTGAATAATCATCAAGGAATGCAACACTGTTAGAGCTATTCCACACTGTATAGATTAAAATTAAACATTTATTAAAGTGGAAGAGAGACTGATGACCTTAACCTAATGTCTGGGCAACAACCTTGCTGGAAGAGACCAGGTTCAAATGACTTCATAATTTATTAATGCAGGTATCACTCACTGTATTGGAACAATATGAATTGAAGCGGCGAGGTAACTAAAATGCTAAACCCATAATTTTTATGTTACTAGAACTTTATGCCAACAGATCTGAGGATAGACAAATACTTCCAGTATTGGCAAAGAACACCTGAATTAAACAAGATTTCCTTGTAACTTAATTTTTTCCTAAGTATGTACTAGAATAAATGCAGCAGAACAGTAAGAAAACAAAGGTCTTAAGCAAGTGTGGGAGATAGCTAAAGAAAAGTATGTACGCAGAGTAAAACTTGAAATATGCAATAGCATCGAGACGACTTATTATTTACCCATGCAGTTAATTTAAATTGAATAATGTCATCAGTATTACATAAACTATGAAAATGTGTGTAATGTTTAACTGCTCACATTCATTCTCAATTTTGTATTTTCTAGAATTCTTTATTGACTTCTAGGAAATACTTTCCTACTCTCCAAGTGCAGTTGCCTAAGTGGGTTAGTGCATTTGTTAATGTTTCTTTTTGCTGTCCTTTTTTATGCCAATAATCATGATCAGAAAACAATGTCATAGCAAAGGAAAAACATCTCTTTAAGGCAAATACTGCAGTCTCTTTTTGGCCTGCAAAATGGCATTGTAGCCAGTTCTTAAATAATTTCCCGCTCACCAGCTGGCTGACTGGCACAGATCAACTGGGATGGGCTCAGCTGTTGCAGACCTTGCCAGTAAATTTGTTGCTGTATTAGTGGAGTTGTTGGCTATAGTTTAAAAGGTGGAAGAGGACAATAAAAGGACAAGAATGAGGTGGAGAAGAATGAATATCAGCCAGATGGTTGTAGTGGTGTTAGCCAGGAATAACAGTTCATGAAAACTGGTTGATATTATTATATTGCTGTCACACCTATAAATGACTTTACAGTGGAAACCTCTCAGTCATGGGCCTTGATTTACAGGATAAGTACCAAGTATTGCAAACTATGAATAGTTGTCCTTGACAATAAGAACCTAAGCAGAAAACTTTGTCATAGTAGAAGCCATGGATGAAAGATTATTGTGAGGATTTGTGCACACATAACTTTTGTGCTATGTAAACTTTATACAGTGTCTGTGCTATTTTTCCTACTGCAACATTATGGAATTAGAAGAGTCAGCTTATAAAAGCCAAGAAAATTTTATAGAAGTATATGGACTATATGTGAATGGTGTGATCACAATCATCATGCTGATGCCATTTGCAGCTGGAGTAATTAAGGAACATTTTTTGAAGGCTTAGAGGGAGTGTGCTGGCAGATACTAAACATTTTTGGTGTTGCAGTTATTTGAACATAAATTTCACGCATCGTCTTCAACAAAAAAATAATACCTCTCGGTGCAAGTTAACTGACTCCAGTCAGGATGGCCCTTAAACACACTATTCTGAACTGTTTGCTTCTTGACCCATTCCAGGACATGGGGTGGGCACACATAAAATCTAAATTACCTGATTTCACATTATGCCTAGTTTTAGGCATTAGATTAAGCACCTTCAAAAGCACCAGCCTATTTTCACTGTTTCTACATAGGGGCTGCAGGCACTCAATTAAGGACCTCTTATTCACTGAGTCACTGTGAAGTTAGATGAAATATAGCTATCAAAGTTAGATGCAGTATGAACTATGCCTCTCCATACCATATTACATATCACATTTGCTACAGAGATTTTTTCAATGTTATAAAAGCAGAGTAAAGTAGGCATTTAAAACCTGAATATTATAGTCTGATTGCTGCCTCCGGTTAAAATGTCAAGCAGACTGGAACTACTTAATTATTAAAAAGGTTGAAATTATGAAATAAATGTGGTAAGAGTTACAAAAAAATGTGTTCGTGCTGGGACAAGCCTGTCATTCACAGCAGGTTTAAGATGAGGCATAAAAGATGTATCTCCTTTTATCTGAAACAACAGAATCCTCCACCCAAAACACAGACCAAGCGGAAGACTAAAGGGGAAATGGGTAATAGAAATTTACTGGGTATCACTTGATGAAAGAGTGTTTCAGAAACATTAAAAAAACCTTCAAAAAAAGAGAAAAAATAAAAAAGCACTTAAAAGACAGCAAGCAGGAGTAAGGATCACACATTAAAAAGTGGTACAATTCTATGTAGAATGAAACTTGAAATGTTGTGCAAAGAAATAGCCTCATATTGTTCAACTGTAATAGTGTTTAAGAAAATAGAAATTTGTGCGCATTCTGTGTAAATAAACACATCTGTATCCAAGAAATATCTGACTACATCACCAAATTACTCCTTGGTGTTGAAAAATTTTGAAAGACCTGTGTACTGGCTAACTGGAAATGTCAAAATAAGCTAAAACATCCTGAGTGTTTCATCCCAGTTCTTAAATAGCTCATTTAAAACCAAAACTAAACAAAACAAGCAAAAAGGATACAACAAAAGATATAATATTAAGATACCTTGACTAGGCTTTGTATTTCCTTCAGAGCTTGAATTCAGCTACTTGGACTGATTTGTATTCCCATGGAAATACCTAGAATTTGTTTCTATTTGATGTGCAATTAAAATTCAATTGAAAAAATATATATCTCTTTAACTCTGGCTTTCAACTAAGCCAAAATTCCGATTTAAATCTCTTAGCCTTCACTTTGGGAAGAGGATATGCTTTGTGACAAGATGTGCTAAAACATGAACTCTGTGTCTGGAGTACTTGTGATACCTTAGAAATAGATGAACCATAAATGGCATCAGTGCTACTGAGACCCTTCTGAAAACTTCACAGATCA
The DNA here is from genome assembly GCA_008694505.1 of Cyanoderma ruficeps. Taxonomy (NCBI): domain Eukaryota; kingdom Metazoa; phylum Chordata; class Aves; order Passeriformes; family Timaliidae; genus Cyanoderma; species Cyanoderma ruficeps. Next base: position 2,141,390 of record VZDJ01007754.1, on the reverse strand, counting down.
CTTCAAAGGAAAGATGGATATATTTTTATATTTGTATTCTACATTTTGAACAAGGTGATTTTATGATTGGCTGCATGGCTGTCTCTATGGAGGCACACAAAGATTGACTTTGTAATTAAAAACAAAGCAGTTAGTACTGTCTCTGGGGATGCTCTGGAGCTGTGATAAAACTGATTCATGTGAGTGACAAACCCACAGAAATGATGGACAATTTCTTCTGACACCTCTATCAGCACCAGAGCAACCACTGAATAAAGAAATGAAGCTGTCAGAGATGGACAGATTGCAGGAACATGTGGTGTTCCAATTTCAGCCACCAAACCACATATGTAATGTTTCAGGGAAAAAAGTGAAGCCACATACATATGTTATACAAAGAGTGCTGTTAAATCTTCTTCACAAAAATGAGGACCAGTCTTTTCCCAGCCTAAATATCAGGGAAAAGAGACCATACCAAGAGGGTCTTCGCAAAGTTTTGTATTGCTGGAATAGAAAGCTCAGGTATGAACATGACCATCTTCTAAAGATCTCTGTTGCTCCATGGAACAGAGAGAGAAGACAAAAAGGTACCAGGTTGCTAAAATGTTGAACATGTATAGTTAAATTATCTAATTGAGGCTGGATGCCAGAAGAAAAGAGATAGGTGTACACATCTGAAATGTGAGACAGTCTATCTTGAAGCCTGAGGGAAAAAAGGAGACTGAGGAGGGGAAATCACAATAGTAATAATTTTCTATCCTCATACAATACAAGGGAAAAGAGTGCATACTTTCATAATTCAGTGAGAACAGGTGTAAAAATCTCCATGACTAAAACAGAAGACAAATGAAAAGGATACTTGCATTATTCTAGAAAAGAGAGGGGAAGTCACAGCGCAGAAGTGTTTGTGAATACTGTAAAAAGACTGTCTTACAAAATACAGAAAATTACTCTGGAAGGGAGTATCACAAAAGCTACATTCAGACTATTCTTAGGGGAAAATTGCTTTACCCAGTTTTCAGAATCAGAGTACAGATAGACTTGGCTATAATTATGTTATTGCAATGCTTTTACTTGTTTTAAAAATCACTTTAATACAGAGCTATACGATTTCCATCAAATTCTAGAGTCCATTGATTGGTACTTCAAATCAAGCCATCTTTCTTTCCCAAGATACAAATATTTTCTTAAGAGAAACAGGATGGCACAAGACTTCTATATTTCCTTGGACTCAGGACTGTAAGAAACATGCACTTCATAGCGATATCTGAACAGCATAGGTGCCAGACATTGTCAGCAGTTCACCAGGGGTGCAGAGATGATTAGAAGGGATGTAACACAACAGGTTATTTTTCAAAACCTGTATTAGTAATCCTCCTCAGATTTCAAGGATTTTCAATTATTAATGGTCAGCATGGCTGGGAGAAATTTCCATATATTGCTTTTCTTCCCTGTGCTATGATTGTTTCTTCATCTTTTAAGGAATTGACAATAGAATCTCTCCACCTCAACCAACATTGAAGAAAGGGGAGTTTAAGACAAAATCACTGTACATAAAAAAATCTGTATTAATTGCATAAGTGTACAGGGTGAAACAACGTGTTATTTGTGTAAAAGTAATTATCAAAGATATCCTGAAACTTTTCCAGTCTAATATAGTTTTACTCTTTCTTGGGGAAAATATTTTCCTTAGATACACAATTTCTTAATCTGAAAGGCACAGTACTTCCCTTCAGCTGAAGCAGTATGTCTAAAAAAGGGCTTCCACAGTGTAGGGGTGTGTTTTTTAGTTTTGTCAGTTCCATGTATGTATTTGTTCCTTGCTTTCATGCTGTTTGTATAAGTTATAATGGTTTGTTCTTTGTATCCCCACGTTTACCCCTTCTTGGGTTTATCCCGGTTACTGTTATTTGTCAATCATTATGTTATGAACCCCCGAGTCCTGTCAGTCACTTCGGGGCCTCTCCCTGTGTCTGGAAAGTTCCAGGGAGAGCATCGAGTGGTTGGGCAGGATCCCTGTGGTTCCCTCCCTTGCCTCCTTGATTTGTTCTACTGTCTGTCCTTTATGTACAGACTCAGTCCTTCCATTCCCCTGGTTGGTCTCACACTGTACTCTTCCCCTTGCTCCACTGCTGCATTTAAGGTGCTGCACAGAGATGATCTGCGCTCTGCTGGGCAGACTCTCTGGGGGTGAGGTGGTCCCTCATGGACATCAATAAACTCCAGTTGCTGTTCACCCATCCGAGTCCTTCCTTCATTCCTCGTCATTGCTCACGCTGCCACAGCAGCAAAGGTCCCACAGGATCGGGAAGGTATCCCCGGATACTGGACCGTACCTTGCACTGCGGCCGGTGTCAGAGCTAGCCAGACAAAGCGGGATGAGACTCCTGAGATACCGTGACCACTGCACCACAGGGAAAGGTCTGTTTGCAATTCAGAGCCAGTGCAGCACAATCTTTGTGAAAACTTGTATTGTATTCCTAGGGCTGGTGTCTCATCACTTGCTTGATATTTGAATTCAAATTTTTCCAAAGAAAATGATGATTAGGCAGTAGTTACATATTAATATGTATGCACTCAGTTTTACTATCAATATTTATGTTTTGAATCATGTTAATTCAAACTGTATGATTTCAATCAAATACCATAAGCCTTCATTATGTAGTTAAGCAACATTTGAGATTAAACCATAGGATTTTTGTAATATTTAGAACATTTTATTATGAGGGACTGCAATAACCTCATCTGTTAAATGACAAAGATGCTGTTACATTAATTTGAAGAGTGCTCCAAGTTCTGTGTAAAGATCACAGTAAATCCAGCTCTGATAAGCACAGCATTAGGAAAGTGTCATCCTTTATTCACTCTGACTTCACTCCATGATAACTATAGATGCATGTACTAAGCACACTAGATAGGTAGTTTGTTTTTTTTTTGTCCTCCACATAAGCACAGAAAGTCTTAGAATACGGTGCAATTGTTTCAGCTATTAAAAACTCAATATTTAGTATACCACAAGGAATAAAGGAGAAACACAGTGACTCACAGTGGCTTAAAATTAATCTTTACAATTTACTATATTAGTGTAAAGGCTTTGAAATATACAGCCTAATATTTTATGCTGTGTTAGTGTTTAGCACTATTTACAAGTTACAGCCTCTATCCCTTTAAACAAAATTCAGTGTTATAGTTGCTAAGATTGGAATATTTCCTAAGTTACTTAATTTTAGTTAATTTCTGCATGACACTTAGCTATAAAATCCTATAAAATTAGATAAATAATGAATAGGTATTTTATTAATTTGCTTAACGACCAAACCCTGAATTGAGAAACAGAACCATTTAAAAAACTCTAGTCTTTGCTGCACTCCAATGCCAAGTATCTCCATTTACAGCTGTGTTTATGTTCTACTGTGATGTGGTAATAATGATGTCTGAACTTGATCACTGTGTTCCCCTAGTAAGGTAAATGAAACTCTCTGTCTCAGGTGTTCTCTAGAGACCAGAATTCCCCACCTGGGACACAAGCTGATGAGATGCCTGACAAAAGTACAATTTACAGGGTTACTTTTACTTTTATTTTGAGACCTGAGTGCTTAGCTGATTCAGAGGTCTATTGCTCTCAACACTTGAGCTTTGGCTAACTAGGCACAGGGGGGAATACTGTAAATTTGGCACAGCAAATGGAAAAATGGTACTATTTCAATGGCAAGCTGAAAATAAGCTGGAAGATCCAACTTTTCTGAAAAGTACCCTTTAGAAATGCTTTTTAAAGTATGATCCAGTTTGATCACTTTATATCACTAACAAGTTACGTAAAACAAATTACACCCTCACAAAAACAATTTCTCTGAAAAGTGAATCATTAAGGTTGGAGAATACCTGTAAGATTTTCATGTCCAACTATTAACCTAACCCTGCCAGGTCCACCATTAAACCATGATCCTCCTACATATCACTTCTGCACATTTTTGAACACATCCAGGGTGACTCTCCTTTTATATGAAGGAGAATACAAAAGTGGCCAATCCTTATCCAGAAACAACACATTTTTAATCACATGGACTTCAGGCCCCTTTAACTTACTCGGAATCTCTTTTTATAAGGAGTGAATAATGTTTGGAGAACCTGGTAAGTGACTGCATTTGATGAGTGCTGTTATTCAGGAAATTTTTTTAGATACTATTACAAAAGGCAACTATTTTGGTTCACCAGGTTACATGTCTACAAATGAACACACTCCAGATGCACAAAGGCGTAAATCTCAACATACAACCACAAACCCAAGCAGTTTAAGTCCTGGGTGCTTCCTTACCTGGCCCAAAGGTTTCTCATGCTAGGTCTAGCACCTAACCTTCAAAAAAAGCCAAAAAAAGCCAAAAAAGCCAAAAAAAGAAAAAAAAAAACACACCAAAAAACCAGACAAAGAGGTACTAATGTTTCCAAAGTGACCTGTCCAGACATGAGTTCAAACATTCCTACCAATCAGAGATGTTTCAATTCAAACTTCTCCAAAGTGACACTTCTCAATTCAAACACACCCAAACTTACCTCTAGAAGGCACAATAACCACAAGGCTGAAAAGCACTTGTTGGACAGTGATAGAACCACAGAACATCTCAAGTTGTAAGGGACCTGTAATACTTGAGCCTGACACCCTGCTCCTCACAGGACTGCCCAGCACTAAACTACATGACTAAAAGCATCACCCAAATGCTCCTTGAACTCTGACTGGCTTGGTTCCCTGACCACTTCCCTGGGGAGCCTATTCCTGTGATCAACCACCTTGAATGATATCATTCCTATTCCTTAATCTGGGGTGACTGTACACTGGACTGGAAGTTACTGGGGATCACAAGGACAATGGGAAAGGAAGACAGAGGTGATATGACTTGGTAGTGTATACTCACTGGAGCTGAGTGTGATAAAGCATTACACCAGAGTGTGTATCGGATTTTTGTCAAATTGTTTTGAGACTGGATAGTTGGTTTAAAATTAGTTTAAAATTAGTTTAAAGTTAGTTTAAAATTAGTGGAGTCTACTGTCAAACAGAAAGATCACATATCCCTTGTTTCTCAGAAAGCAAGCTAAACCAAACAACATAATTATGCATATAATCAATTTTGACTATTTTTTTAAACCTGTCTTTGTAGATTCAATTGCTCATTGACATTTGATGATAATAAGAAGAAAGGCTGAGAAACAAAACCTGATCTGTAGCAGAGTGCCAAATTTGAATAGTTTACCATGTTGTAATATTCTGTACTTTATTTACAATCCTTTAATCAACACTCTATCTGCTATTGGATTATTTTCTTAAAAGTTAACTTTTTATGTTGATCGCTCAATTCTAGTCTACCAAAATGATGCAAAATTTCTTCTATTGTTAACATTAACATAATGGGGTTTATTCTTACAGGTGTCAGGTTATTTATTTCTTCAGCCTCGATTTCTTACTCCAGTAGATATCTCAAATTGCTTGTGTATGTTCCTGGTCATGCTAAAGTGGATTTTTATTCAAAACCTAAGGTTTAATTGTATCCTCAGTATATTACTGAACGGATATTTAGACATTGAAAACTCATGAAAAAAGTTATAGGTGAGTTGTTATTGTTTGCTTGTTTTGTATGTTTGTTTGCCAAATCTGCAACAGACAAAGGTTTCAGTTTGCTTTGCAGTTAAGGAAAGATTACAGAAAGCTGGTGGGTTTTTCAAAGGTAGACAACTGTCCATGGAGAAGAAAAAATGGCTGGAAGTCCTGGAACCCAGATGGAACCCTCTTCACTATGAGGGAGATTGGACAATGAAACAGTTTGCCCACAGAAGTTGTGGACATCCATCCCCTGGAAAAACACAAAAAACACCAGACGTACATACAAGTTGCTATACTGAATCACAAATCTGACAGTAATTAATATGCAATTATTAGAATGTTTGAAGAACAAAACCCCGTGGTACCATAGATTTTTCTTCACCCACTCTAATGATTTCAGATGTAAAGCAGAGCAAAATCTGACTCAGTGCTGTCCAGTAGCATTTTTATCCTTGTTAAAGAACTTTATTATTCTTACAGAATATATTAAAATAACTCAGCACACTCACAAAGATCACAGATTTCACCTAGTGCATGTTACATGCCTTTGTATTTAAAGCACATAAATAGGATTTTTCAGACCTCAGAACTGACTGTCCTCATTTGCTTTCATGCCACTTGCAGGAAAGAGCACTGAGTCTGCTGGGACTAATCAAGTTGTGTCAGCAGGAGCCCCCTCAAACCCATAGCTGACAAGAGCATAAAAATAATACCTTAAGGGGGCTGTATTCATCTGGGTAGCTTGCAGTGTCTACTTGTCCCTTTTCAACGTTCTTCACTGACACAAAATTTACTATATTTGGTGGCAAAGGAAGACCAATAACCTTGTGCTTTTCTTGAGTTTAAAAGTGGACCTTTATTCTTACTATCACAGTCAACCCTGTTATAACTTGATCCAGCCCTTTTTACTGCTCCCTGACACAAAACTCATGTCTGTGCAGCTTTTTAACATACTACGCAGAGATGTAAAATATGTCTCCATGAGTCCATGGTGGTATCATAAATACTTTATTATGGGATATTAATGAAAGGGACTGCCAAGGTACCCATCATACTAGCGTAGCAGAGGGCCCATAAAAAGCTAATAAATCAAATAATCTTAACAGCCCATCTACAATAAGCAAGATATAAAAATGAGGTCTTTGTCAGATATATGGGTCTGAGTGCTAGTCCTGGAGACTGCTGACACATAGAACAAAAACAGCCAGTATAATGACCTTATCAAGTGTTACCAATCTCTGTTTATATACCACAAGTCCCTGCATGCACGGGACAAATTGCAAGCACCATAAAGGCACATCTGTCAGCTGAGTAATGCTACCCACCATATGCTCCATGAAAAGATATATAGAGGGAAAGTTAGCAGTGGGGGTTGCTAAAGCAGCAAGGAAACACTGCAAGTCCCTGGAACCCTGAAGGAACATGCTGCAGAAATATCAAAATCCAGCAGCTCACAGGCTGCTTACATATATTTCTAGACATGAGCCATGGTTTCTAAACATAGTAACGTCTTTGAACGTCTTTTATGAAAAAGAGAATTTTCTGGGGCCACAATTTATTATTGTACATCCAGGCCTGGACAATGGATGATTACCATACACATATCAAGTAGAGGCTATCTGTCCCCCATAGTGCAAAAATTCTTATTCTATAAGAATAAAACTTCTCTAAACCACAAAAAACCCCTTTGAGAATATGCAACTTCAAAAAGATTGAATATAGCACAATTTTATAGTGCAGCTGTGACAACTGGATGAAAGGTAAAGCATAACTGCATTGCATAAAACTGAAACCCCATTGATAAGATGATGCAATCTTTGAGGGAACAGGAGGGATGGAGAGATCACTCATTTAATTTCAAAATATAGAAAACTTCATTTAAAATAGAAATACATATTTATCCAGAATCTATTTATGTAAAATTTTCTACTACTTGCACACAGAGATTCCTCAGCTGTAATATCTTCCTTCTGTCTTAAATGGACTAAGGTGTTCTGCTATGTAAGAAAAAGAACTAATTCTTTTCTTAATCCTGAGGTAAGCACTGTATACTTTAAAACAAAAGAATGTATTATGACTTTCATCACAATTGTTCACTGAACTCAAAATGAAAAAAAATAAAAAGAGTAATACTGACTGATACATTAAAATTTGAACAATGTACATATTCTAATTCATCACAATGCAAACTAGAATAAGGACACACATTTAGGAGGTGGGGGAAAAAAAGACAGTCTTTGGAAAATAAGCCTAGTATTTTATAGAAAGAATAGAGGCTAAAATACAGCTTTTCTACTTCTTTATATTCAGTCAAAAAGAAAAAAAAGAATAAAACCCCAAACAGTTTAAGAAGTGCAGTGTGCTACTCAAAGTTTTAAGCTGGTCCTATTATCATTAAAAATGACTCAACTTTCCTAAAATAAAAGTCATGCTGCTTTTAAGGTTTAAAAAAAGATGCTGTGGAATTTTCATATTTAGCAGGTTGCCCTGCTTTCAAAATTTCAGATTTTTTAGTTTCTTTCACATTTTTTCTTGAATTTAAAATGTTTCTAATTTAAAACAGTGGAAGCACATATAAACCTAAATATTTTTCTGTGCTTTCTGCAATCTTTAGTCAAAATGAGGAAAAAACATCAATCCTTTTAAGCTGTAATGATTCCTATGTCTAGTTTATAAAGACAGTTAATAAATGAGTTATCTGAGAATACAGTCTAACTGAAATTCATTTTGATAATAGTTATCTAGTTTATTATACATTTTGATAATAATTATGGGGGTTTGGGACAGATCATGCTCATATATGTGTGATGTATCATGGAGCTCCAACTCGTGGCAAAGATTGGAGTCTAACATACAAGAGAATTAAATTTGACAGATTATCATTAATCCAAAGCAAAGAGTGGTGTTCACATGGCATTTATTATGTGTTCATTGCTCACGCCCATAACTGTAGGAAGAAAGGAAAATAATGAATGAGCAATCAAGCTGCTCAACCCCTGTATAGACAAAAACTTCAGATCAAGATACCATCCAGGTTTGAGAATTAAGGACAATGAATTTTTTCTTATATGTACTATGCCTATCTTTACTCTGGACATTTAAATTCTACTTTTCTTCCGTCTATATGTTGGGTGGACTATAAGTATGTTAGTATCTGAAGCTGATCAAAACAATATAGATAATACCAATTTTTTTTATAGGTTTCAAGATCAGTTATACTCTTATTACTAGTTAGTATGATGTCAAAGCCAATTCTTATCAACAAGTGAACACACAACATTAATTTCATGTGAACATCTCAAGATTTTCACAGATAACTAAAAATCATGTTAAAAACTGCCTTGTTTTGTTTGCATTGAAGTTGCCAGCTATCCTCAGTTAGTACTCTTACAGTTGGTAGAAAACAACATTGAGCAATCAGGATTTAGTCACCTTTTCTATTTACATATGATAATGAAGACCTGTACTATTTTCTCCCTTAGTTATCTTTTCTCTACGATTTAGACTCCTGGCTACATTAACTTATTTGGATCTGTTTGTTAGACAGTTGAGCCATTTCTGAAAACATCAAGGACTCTTTGAGCTAGAACTGGCAGACATTGGGCATTTTTTCACCACTGTTGAGCACTGAATGGAGGTTTTAGTTAAATAATGTATTATAATCCCAGGGTCTCAATCCTAAATACTGAAGAGTCTGTTACATGTAAAGTTCAGATAAGGGGTTTTCCCCTATGTATATTGTTTTACATTTAACTGCATTGATTGTCATGCTTTTAATATTCATTTGCTAAGTGACGTGTAATATGCTTCAGCAGGTTTCACAGCAACTGTTCTTTATTTCTTATTTGTTTCATATTTAAATATGTCAGCACAGTCAGCAAACTTGTCTCTTCAGCATCCAAGTGTTCCAAAATGCCCCGCTCCAGGGGAGGGCTCGGAGCAGGACCTGCCATGGCAGCAGAAAGCAGGGAAGGCTGGGGGGGCTGGCTGAGCCTGGCCAGCCCTGCAGGGATCAGCGGCATATCAGTGATGGGGTGTCCCCTCCAGACTTCGCTCTGGGGCAGGAGGCTTGCATGGGAATCCCAGGGTGTGGGACAGAGCTGGCCATCACCCACACTGCTCAGGGACACAGCGCCACCTCCCCCAGTCTGGACACAGATGTCTGCACAGCTCTGGGACACTTCCTAGCTGTTCTCCTAAGTGGTTTTTTTTTGGCAGTTCAGGAGGAGGGCTGGGTCAGCAGCCCTTCCCCAGGGAGGATGAGAGGGCTCAGTGGCAGATCCTCATCTCTCTATGGTCTGTGCCTGAGACAGGACTCTTAGTTTATTAGCAAAGAGGTGGCTATCCCCTCGGTGGGACTGGGAAGGTGCTGCACTGCCCTTGGGCCTTTGCTGGTGGCCTTGGCTGTTGCCTCAGTGATGATGAAGGGAAATACTTGCTCCTGTCTTTGGTTAGCTCCCTGTGGGTTCTCACCTCCTGCTAGTGCTCCGGGAAGATGCTGTACTGTGCTTTCCAGCTCTTGTAAATCTCTTAGAACTGTGGAGTGTCTCACAGTGTGCTAGACACCTGCATTGAAGCTGCAGCATCTGACTCTTAAAGGTACGCCTAACTGTTTTAAAATGGTCTGTCCATTCAAACAGTCACACGAAAAATGTTAATGAGTAGTGTGTGCTTGTTCAGTAACAGCAGCAAAATCTAATTATGTAGCTCTTTTGCTGTAGTTCATCCCAACTAAAACAAGCAAATAAGTTTTCTATCACATAAACCCAGCAGCTCACTGTCATGTTCATAATCCTTTTGGTCCAGAAGAGACAAAACAAACAACAGATACCAGAGACTGCTTTTCAGAAAATCAATTTAAATTCTTAAGCATGACTTTTATCATTAAGCATTTTAATTTCTATCAGTATTCATAAACTCTACTTATTAATTATGTATTAATCATCCTAGGTATCTGGGTGCATCGTTCCTTTACATCACTCACAGCTGTGTTCTAGCACGATCAGATATGCAACATTTTCCTACATTAACTCCACAATTTTGTAAAATATAGTTAGACTTATTAACATCTAAAGCAGGTTGCTGTAAAACTGTCCTTTATTGCTTGGACTGCAAACATTTAAGCAGAACATATAAATTCACTAAAAGGCTAATTGCTCTTATTACTTCTTTTATGAAACCATGTAGCCCTTTTCATATCAAGATAGGCCATTTTATTTTTATTTTACTTTTATGTCCAACATTCAAACACAATTATGTCCACTAAAGGCACAAGGGAACGTCTAACTACCAAACAAAGCCTTAATTGTGTTTTATTTCCATATACATGGCTGCAAATGCAACACATTTCTCTGCATAGTCAACATTCCTTTTTAATCCAATAGGCTGTTGGTAATCCAGTGTGTTCTGTATTATTTCCTGATGGAAATAATCCCGGACATCTTGGACACAGGGGTACACAGAGATATCATGTATTCACCTAGCAACAGGTGATTTTTTGCAGATGTATATCAATGTGTAAGAAGATGGTCACTCCCTCCTTCCACATCTCATGGAATATAGTAAACTCACTTAAGTTATATGACAGAGTGAACCCAAGCAATCGAGGACATTTCTAGAACGCAAAATTTGCGGACAATTTAATAAAGGCTGGTGATTTCAATGGGGCCAGAAGGAAGAAAGTTTTATGGTCTTGTTCTGACAACTTCGCATTAGGCTGATAGGCTGCTTCTAGTATACTTGGGCTGGGCCTGTGTCTGACCTGGTTAATGATGGTTCAGGAGTTTCTGTGATGCACAGGGCGGCGCTGTGTAAGTGTAGTAGCCTGTGCATGGTTACTAGTAGTAGTACTTCTTTTGTTTAGATGGGGAAGCAGACGGGAGGATATCCAAAGAACATAGAAAGTAACTTGTGTTGGGTACAGTTGCTCCTCTCTACCTTTTTTTTCAGTCTCCTCCAACAAGAAAATGTAGTAATAACTGTGCAATCAGGATAGTCAGACTTACATTCACCTAACAAATTTGAGTTTATGTGGACAAATTACATCCAATTTTTAAAAATCTTCTCCCTTTTGAAATTATACAAGAAGTCCCAACATGGATAACATTTTATTCCCCACAAGCATTCTCATCCATTAAATCTTTTTAAATTATTTTAACACCAGGCATTGTAATGCAGATGAAGAACTAGAACATAACATTCATTCTATTTCTAATGATTCTGTGTCAGCTACCCTCTAATTAAAAGTGAATTGCACCATGTTAAAAGGATAAAAAAATAAGGCTGTGTAAGAAAGAATAGTACAGTAAGAGTTAAATCACTGAAGTTTCTGGGAATTTCCCTGCTCTCGGCTTTCCTGCCTTTTTTATGACTGTTACTTAGGAATTCTCATCTCAGCTCTAACCACAAGTACATTTCCTCTAATGCCTGGAGGTGGTACCAATCATTCAGATAAGAGTGCAAGACACCCATCTGTGGGCACATGTGGGATAATCTATTTCTCCAGTAGTTGGAGATGGGTGCTGGTTCTGCAACAACAGATGCAATATCTTTTCCATGATTTTTGTCATAATTAAATAAGTTTACTCTGAGTATCATTAATACCAGAGAAATGACAAATCCTATTTTGCATCCTTTTCATTCCAGACAATCAGGTGGGGCCACAGCAGTTTCTCCATTTGAAATCCAGATTTGGTAGAAAAAAAAAAGTCAATTTTGTCTCTTCTTAATTTTGTTGAAAGTCTTACCTTTTGGTTTCTTGATAAAGGCTGAATGTGTTATGCTTTTGTACACCTTTTTTTCTTCTTACTCTATTCTGATTCACAAGAGGAATTTAAAACATCTCCATTTTATCAATGAAGTAATTTCTACATGTAATTACTTGTAAGTTTAAAAAAGGAAAAAAATAAAAAGCATTTAAATGCAGATTTTTATTCTATTGATGATTCTTTTTGGGTTTCAACTGTTATAGAATACTTATTTACCTGACAAAAAAGTTTTATACTAGATTATAATAATATTGGAGCATGTAGGAAGATGATCTTCACTAAAGATGATTGTGGGGTTAAGGAAGCATATGGTATGCAATATGTTAGAAGCATCTTGATGATGGAAGTACATAAATTGTGAAAGATACACAAAACTGTAAAATGTAGATGTCCTATTTTCAGTAAATATTTGTTTTGTTAAAGATTTGGATTCTGAGGTAACCTTTTAAAAATAATCAGACAAACAGATTTGTTTAGCCCTGTGGCCACTTCAATACAAAAACAGTCAGCTCCATGTTTCCCTTCAGACAGGTCCTTCCGCTGCAGGTTAACTAGTGCACTAACACAGAGAAACCTGTGTTAAATCCATGTGAGCCCCAGAGACCCTGGGACTTTGCAACATAGGAACATTATATTTACTGCCTGAAGTATAAAATAAGCTGGAAGATGTTTAGCTGCTATTATTTTATGTGTCAGGTACAGACCAAGCACCTGCCCTCTGCTGCACAAGCCCTCTCTCTCTTTACAACATTCCAGAACAGAAACACTTGGCTGCACAGTGCAGAAAGATGCTGCTCATGATCCATCCACTGATGGACAAGAGGGGTTTCCACAAATCATGAATCAGGTGATTCTGTATGTTACCTGGGTTCTAGAAGACCTGATGGAGTCATGGGCATCTGAACACTAACAGTAAAAGGTTTTCCTTGAAACTCTTGCATCAACACCCGAGTGGATTCTCCACTCCATGGATTTAGCTTGAGTCTGGTAGGACCTGCAGTAAAATATTGCTAATAAACTTTGCTGGATCAAAAATAATTTTGGGTGCAGACCTGGTAGACTACAGCATTGCCCAACTTCTACCTAATCTGTTCAAGGTATGTTTATTAGTCTGTTTGACTGATTGGGAGTTTTTTGTTGTTTTTTTTAATGGTGCAAAACTGATGTGGCTTCTATGATGTACCATTGAAGAATGGTATGTCATGAAAGATATACCAAAAGACTACCAAAATAAGAAGAACTATGGATTTCTTTCAGGACTCTAGCTTAAAGGTCAATTAAAACCAGAAAGTAAACCTATTATGATAAATAAAAGGCTGCTAGGGTTTTAGCCTGTAGCAATATGCATGATAATTTCTATTCCTGTTCATGAAAATATGAACTGAAGGCCATAAGACAAAGTGGAAGCCACTAATGAACATTCTTATGTCATGGATCTGCTTTCATCACTGGTTTTTGTCTCCTTGCTGAGCTGAGCCCTGGATTGAAGATTTTCACCGTAAAACACTAGCTGAAAGCCTGGAAGTTCTCACCCCTGTTGTTCAGGCAATTGTCCCTTCTACACAGTCTTTTACTCATGCTTGAACTCGTCTCCGTGTTTGAGTGGCAAACATGATCTTGGTTACAGTTTAGGATCAAAATGTTTGGCCACCATTCCAACGGTTTGGCCACTATTCAATATACAAGTCAAAGGGGAATATGCCCACCCAGTCATGCCCTTGGGGACTCTGCACCCAGAAGGTGGAATCCAGAGGTGGTTACTTTTTACACTCTTCAAGATCTGGCAGGCCTTGGGCATGGCTGGGAAGAGACTTCACAGGCGGTACAAGAAACCACTCATCTTCTGCGCAGTTTGAGTGCAGAAAAGGTTACTCATTGCTTGGTTAACCCATAACAGACATAGCAGGACAGCTAGGATGTGACTGAAGAAGTTAGAAAACAATTGTCTAGGTCAAAAAATGTGCCATGAAATGGGCCAGAAAGATCCAGATGAGAAATTACAGGGCAACCAAGTTGCTAAGAACATGCCAGGACAAACCTGCACTCTGCCGCTTCCTTGTTTCTGATGTTTGTCCCTCACTCTGTTTGTGACAGGATGACAAGGAAGGAGCAAGTTCTGCCTGCAGCTCTGTGTGTAGTTTGGTTTTTGTTCAGCTCAACGCTCCTACCAAAAAAGCAACAGTGGCCTAAGACCGTGTTCTCAGTGAAAACTCAACAGACTTTTAAGAATGAAATACAAATATTCTGCGTCTCCACTGATTGCAAATACTTAACATGCCATTTTAAGTTGAAAAAAAGTCTGGATGACAGTGGACATAGGAGGATGGCAAACAGAAATGCATTACATAGGAGCTGTTCAGCAGGATCTCTGGGGATTAGACTTACCTTCTAACTTCTTCATTAGTAGTGCAGAAGAGAGAACAATTAAAATTAGTGACGGTTGCATGTGGTATTTCAAATACACAGAATAAGATATTTCAAATGTATAGCGAAGTGAAAGATTAATAAAAGATCTAGAGAAGTGATAGATAAGATCCACTATCAGGATCAGGAAAAATAGTGAAATTCTTTCACATATTACCTGACAAATCAGTCAGCATAAGAGAAAATGTAATTCCTTTGTAACCAAAACTTAGCTTCCAGTGGAAGTTTTAGAGTTCAAATAAAATAATCTGCAAAGGCAATTTGTCTTTGTAGGGATTATTAGGTAGCAAAGATAAGAAAAGAGGAAATATCACACTAACTTCACATCTGCTCTTATTAACTTTATTCATTTTCTAAAGAAATTGGTTTGTTCAGGGCTTAAGACATTTATAAACATTGACTGCTGGGTATTCAGACATTTGGCTTGATAAGATGCATTTTCATATTGAGAAAAATCAGTTAAAGACTCTATATAGTAATATTGTTATACTTCCAAAAAGAAATTAGGAATATTGTTATGACAACATGACTGGAAGACAACCAAGGTGAGAATTTAAAGACATTTATTATGATATAAACCTTGAACACATTGCTGCCACTGCTATCACTACAGGCAACAGCAAATTTCCAAAGCTCAGTAAAAACTCATTGCTCATGGTGTTCTTGGATAAGCCACCTGAACTTTCTGTCCTTTAATGAGCCAACCAAGTTGCAGTGCAGGCACCAGAAATTTAGTGCAAAAATGTAGCCTGCATAGATCAGCAGGTACACAAAGCCACAGCAAATAGACTCCTGTTATTTCTATTTACACTAATGTAGCGCATCCCTGAAGAAAAAATCACAGTCATTCTTGATGAGGATGTCATGCATGAAATGCAAATTATGAATCAGTTCCAAACATCAAAAATGTAAACCCATGCATTGGAACACAAGGAAACAATATTGATGAAATTGCTCTTATTGAGTTCATTCTAACATTTTCCATCTAATGGTTCAAATTAGTCAAGGAAATTATGTTTAATTTAATTTTATGGTTGTTTTCTTTCTGAAATAAGTACTGAATAAGATAACTCTTGACTAAGTTCCTTATTCATAGATGAGAAGCTGAATGCTGCCATTCAGCAAACAGCTTATGAATAATGTGAAAGAAAATATTTGTGTACTGTATGTCAATATTTTAGGAGTAGCAGATTTTTTTTGTGAGTGGTGATGGTGAATGATACATAAAATACTCTGGCAGTCTGTTCAGTCCAGTAGAAGTTTGCAGGGCTTTTGTATCTTCTTTAATAACATTTAAATAGTATGATTAAAAAAACTTTTGTTGACTTTTCATTGTTTACACATCTAATAGCTATGATATAAAATTTTTCACAAAAATGTCAGCAGTATCACTTCATTGTTAGTTACGCTAAATCAGCAATATTAGAAAGAAAAGAAAAAACCAGGGAGATACATTCTGCAACACTGTAGCAGTTATTTGGGAGTCCAGAGAGATGTAATTGACAGAGTAAAATAATCAGACTCAGTATTGTCTTACCTGGGTTCAAAATGAGTAGATTTAATCTGAAATGTTATAATTTTCCTTCTTTTTATAAGCAGTGATTCCCTCATAAATGTTCAAAAGGAAGAGATAATAAGTTCCCAGAAGAAGAGGCTGGAATTCCTGAAGGTGGCTAGCAGGTGAGCACAGCAAAAGGGGCTGGGAATCCCAGGCTTGTGTTTCTCTATGAATCATTCTCATACAAACTCTCCTTTCCTCTCTCCAGTATTTGCTGTAAGGTAGACAAAGACAGGATACTGTGAAGAAATATTAAATCATTTTGTATTGGAAGTGGTAATGTGCCACAGGGCTGGTGTATTTCTACTGACAGTCCCGTGTTTGTTTTGTGTGCTCATTTTTCACTTTATTTATTGATCTCATGGCTGGACTAAGACAAATCAAGACACTTAAACATGCCTGTTATGTCAATTCCACATTGCCATGACCTCTGTTCTTGATTAATGTAGCAGTAGAGGGGCTTCCCTTCCCTGTATTTTCTGAGGAGACGAGGTGATACAGAAATATTCATGACCATCTGTACGAGAAAGCTTATTCTGTTTCTCTTTATTTCTCCTCCTATTTTAGCAGCTCCTTTGTGAATACTATGAAGATGCATTGAACTACTTTAAACCCTTTCCCTACAAGGTAGTGAGACAAGCAGTCAGGAGTCAGTAATTTTGCCAAGCCATGTTAGCCCCAGACATCAGGACATAATTACAATTTAATTTTTCCAGACCTTTGGGGTTAGAGGAGCTATTACTCACTACACAACAGCACTGAAATCACTGAACATAAGCAATATAATGAAATGTTTTATGTGGAAGACTCTGCATCCACAGCAGCAAGATTTGGGGGATTTCTTTATATTTGAAGCAGTCTCAGTAGTTAACTACACTTTCCAGTTACTTCTCTCCTTAGAGAGCAGCAGAATGCAAACCAGCTCTCCCTGTGGGTCTCATATGCATC
The DNA here is from genome assembly GCA_008694505.1 of Cyanoderma ruficeps. Lineage (NCBI taxonomy): Eukaryota > Metazoa > Chordata > Aves > Passeriformes > Timaliidae > Cyanoderma > Cyanoderma ruficeps. Next base: position 2,124,121 of record VZDJ01007754.1, on the reverse strand, counting down.
TCCAAGGTTCAAGGGAAGACTTTACCCTGCAGGATATTTTCTGTGCACTCTTCATTCAAGTGCATAGTAGACAAAGCAGGGGCTGTTATTAATGGGCTGCTGCTCCCAGAGAGGAGAGGGACTGGTTCCTTCCCATCATCTTTTGCTTGTGCTTATTAGCCCCTATCACACAGCAGTTCAGTCTACAAGATTTAGAGGAGTCACTTGTTCATGCTTGTTCTGACATTTCTCCTTACTGATGGCTGGACAAGCTGGCTGAAGACAGGATCAGAAGGAGGGATGCAAAACAGCAAAGCCAACCTTTGTGAGGAAGTGATTTCTCCATGTTTTGCCTGGGGGAAAAGTTCTCTTTCTTCACACCAGTTTCCTAAGTGAGCATTAGGATCTCACTGCATTTTCAGAGGGTAACAACTAACATCCTAGGCATTGGCTTGAAAGTGCTGACCACCATGTGCTGCTTCCGGGACATGTGGTTCTTCACAGCATGGCATATCAATATTAGAACAGGGAAGATCTACACCCCTTTGGCTGGTTTAGTCATGAAAGACAGGAAGACCCTGCCTGTTGGTGTCACTGTCTCTCCTCCAGAAAGCTTTCTTGAAAAAAAAAAAAGTGCTAGGGTGTTGTACAAAAATATGGTATTTTACAAAAGCAAAACTGAGAACTGGTATTCATCCAATTGTTCCAATGATTGTTCTGATTGTTCCAATTGTTCCAGTGATGTTATCTTCAGAAAAATCTGTAGCATCTTACTTGGTTTTACACTCAGTCGCTACTTGAATAGTAATAATTAATTGGCTCTTCTAATTGTCAGTGAAAATAATGTATCCTTTGTTGTCAAGTATGGGAGGGGAGAGAGGAGGGGGGAATAATCCATTCCAAAATTTTAAGAAAAACTCCTGAAGTCAGATTTACAAAAAATTCCAGCTGTGAGAGGCTGACATTATATAGCCCAAAGCCAGTGCTTGTCATTGTATGATATGTGAGCACAACAAAGGCTCCAGCTGGCTGATATCGGGACTAATAGAGGCATTTTGGCTCATCTACCTGGTGGATCATTTGTCAGGATGTCACTTGTCTGTCCTTACCTTGAAGCCTGTTTTGTTCTTTTATTTCTTAACATCTTTATTTTATATTTACTCAATTAGATCTAATGTCTATCCAAATCAAATGCCCTAAAATCAACAGATGCTTGTTAAGATAGCTGAAGAATTAGATTGGGAGTAGTGGGAGGAGCAGAATTTTGCTCCCTTACTACATGATTTCTCCCAACACCTAAGATTAAGGGCTATTAAGATTCAGAAGTACAAAACATTGCAAGATTTTGATTAGCTGGTAGCAGTGAGATGGAAACTTGAACTTAGTGGGAGTGCAGCATGTCTCTGCAAATTCACTAATATTCTGAACAATTATGTCAGCTTTCAGATTTAGTTTGTGAACATTTCTCCTAAGAAGACCACTCCATCTTAAAATTACTTAAAAAACATATTTTAAACCATATGCATAGTTACAAAAGTCATCGTTGCATGATCATGTTAGGAAAATAAATATTTGCATTTTTTTTCCTGAGACATAGTCACAAATGTAGTCAGATTTACTACTATAAAACCAACAGATTAACACTGGTTATTAGGATCTCTGTAATCTCATGAAGATCACTGAAAAGTACTTATTCCTCTGCCCTGTGTTTATGTGTGATTGAGCTGTACCAATACAAAACCAGTGGTTTAATGTGGTCTGTGCTGAAGACTGAGATGCTCTGTCACCTTGATTTCTCTGATTAGATGGCTTCACAAGTGACTAAAAGCACACCAAGAGCTGTTTTAATTACAGATGACTAAAGCATTACACACATGGTTATGCCCTCTTACCCTACGCTACCTACCTTGTGAATACCAGAAGGGGATCAGTTTGAAATTCTGCTGCTAATAGACCTTGCACTACAGCTGCTTACATATGACCCCAAATAAACAGACATTGGCAAAGAAAACAAGGTGATCCTACTCATTATGAAGGAGGGAAAACCAAAATAAAGGGAATATGACATGAATAGGCGAAAGAAATTAGTAAGAGTGACAGGTAAAAATATAACAGGGTTACACAGGAGCTGTCTTAATGAGAACAGCTCTCATTCAGCCTGTTCTTCTTTCAGCTTCCTCAAAAACTTTCAGAATAACTATCTTTTTGTAAATAGGTAATTTAATGGAGGAATATTGCATGTTTATACTGTTCCTTTTTTTATAGAAGCTACAGTTGTTCACATGACACTGGCCTGAAGAGCTCTGAAGAGCTTTCTTTGAAGTCAGCATTAAGTATGGAATGACTGAATGAATCAGACTTCTTTTTTTGTAGGTTATAGAAGTTGAATTATCCCTCAGACTTGCATAGAATTATCCTCATATCCCTTGTGAAATGCTTGCAAATTCTAGACTAGAACCCAGATAATTATCTGTCATTGAGGAAATCAAATGAAGCAAGAAAGTGAGGTTTTGAAGGTACCAAAGAAAGATCAGATTTACTTTGGGCACAGTTATCAAAGAAGTCCAGGACAGTTCAGTGTGGGAGTCATACAGTTTTAATTGTTACGTAATTAAAACCTATGTTGTCAAGGGGGGTTGTATGTTCAGGTACCTCAGTGATAAACTTCTGTGGAAACATTAGGCACTGCAACACCAGCACATTGCCTCATCAGGAATCTTCATTTTAGGCATGTGCAGTGTAAAAATCTTCACCTGAGCTAGTTATGTAAACTTCTTTCAGAGTCAACAGAGACAAGCAAGTGCTTCCAGAAAACAATCTTCCTTCTCTGTGTCAGAGCTCCACATTAGGGTAAAATGGACTAGGCTGAGCCTCCACTGAATGTAGTCACCACAGATTAAAGGAAACCAAGAGAATTATCTCAGATACAGACTCCATAGGTCATAGTCCTCCAAATTCAGGTGGGATGGAAAAGACAAAAAGGGAGATAAGGGAAAACATCAGTGAGGGAAGTATGATTTCTAGGTGATATATGTAAGACACCAGTTCATAGATTCTTCACCTTTCAGTTCTAGGAAAATCAAAGAAGAGTAATTTAACAGCTGTTTTGATCAAAAGGTACACTTTAAAATGGAAGGAGGGTAAGAAAATCTGAAGGAGTTGAGGTAGGAGGAAATAATTTATTCAGTTCTTGAATGAAAAGATAGTGTCACCAATAACAAAACTGTAAAACTGAACAGCTGAAAATCCTTAGAAGAATTGTGTTGGAGAACTTCAGTATCATCTGTGTTTATAGACTTTCCTTGATAAATTCTGTAAAAAATTAATGATTTTTCCTTAGATCACGTCTGAACAATGAACAAGCGGTTGCTACTCGGAATTCCTCTAAGTTTAATTAAATGTTTTTTGTATGTTTTTACTAGACAATTTTAAAGATATGGAGCAGTTTGACTTAAGAGAAGATTACTTAAGAGAATGATATCATTATAAGAAAGCCAAGGATGTATCACCGTGACGCACAAAAACTGATAGCAGGCTAATTACACCAGGGGAGGATTTTTACCATGCTTTACTGGAGGGGCAGATACCTTGTGGTTGTCTTTTGCAGACAAGAAAAGAAGTGTTTGAAATTATTTGTCCTTTCAGGTCAAATAATAAGCAAAAGCAAATGGTCTAATCTTTGGCTTTTGTCTCCAAAGACCGTCAACAGAGCAAGAGGAAGACAGAAAATAATTTTAACAGTTCTCCTGTTTTGAAAGGCTTGACATTTAGGGCCTACCTTTCTGAACTCTTGATGTGACCTTCGGGAATGTGAATGTCTTCTTGGGCAGTGTTATGATATCCACATGACCTCTTTGTAAACCTAATTTCTGTCCTCCTCTAAAACACTCCAATAATAGAAATTTATAGTCACAATCCACATATTTCTGAAAATCAGAACTGAAGGACTGTCATGGTTTAAGCCCAGCTGGCAAATAAGCACCAAGCAGACACTTGCTCTTCTCTATCCCAGCCAAAACCAAGACAGGGATCTACAGAGACATTAAGTCCAACATCAGGGTGTTCTCACACGTGGTTCCCCACACTACTCCCTGACAGTGTGAAGTTTAAATTTGGAATTGTATTCAGCTGTAATATCACCATTCTGTTTAATATTACAACAAAAACTGTGTATAGAAAACATGTGAGATGTGAGGGACTGAATAAACAATACTGTGAATTGAGTCAAACTTTAGTTCACCGAGTATGCATTGCATTTGTTTCCGAGATGATATGATTTGTCATGAAAGTCTTTCCCACAGTCAAAATGGGGACACTCTTTTTGGCTAAAAATGTTCAGCTAATTGCATGAGGATTAGTGAAAACTGAGGGAAACTTCACATTGCCATTTGTTTATTTCTAGATCCATGAAACATAACGATGAGTTATCTTGTTTATTTAGGAAGACTGTCTCTGACATAAACCTGGGGAATGCTTTTCTCTCTTCCCCAACCCAACACCCAACACCTTCTTGGTTTTGTACTTAAATTGCAGTCTCTTCCTTCATCAGACTCGGAACCATGACAATTCTGTGGAATACTGCAAGGTTCATGTAAGTAACATGTAACTATTTTTAACAGCAAAGAAATTTGAAGTTTTCAACCTGGAGGCTGTAATGACAACTTTTTGAGAATTGGCTCAGGATTTGTATTCCGTTGTTACTCTGCACAAGAGTCAGCTGTGATCTGATTTCTATCGATTTGTTAGGACTCTAAATTATTCCTGCAAGAAAACTTCAAATTAATATCAAAAATTTCTTGAATTATGGACCAGTTAATAATAAAGTAACTTATAACAAAGAAAGAAGAAAAGGGTACATGCTCTGGGCTGTTTTTAAAGGACTTATTAAGAATTGTGTCTAAGATTCTGTGCCACCCCCTCAACTGAAAAAAACTGATTTGTGAAACACTGAGGTGAAAAAATAAGTGATTGGCTGCTGTGTAGACTTGAGAGGTGATCCCATGAAAACCTCATGAAGCTTAGTAAGGCCAAGTGCAAGGTTGTGCTCAAGTGAGGGCAATCCCAACCACAAATAGAGTCTGAGCGGATAATGGATTGAGAGCAGCCTTTAGAGAAGGACTTGGAGGTGTTGGTTGACAAGAAATTCCACATTGCGGTGGTCACGGTGTCACAGGATCCCTCTCGTGCTATGCCAGGCCAGCCCTGACACTGGCTGCAGTCCAAGGTACGGTTTGGTACCCTGGGGAACCCCACCGATCCTGTGGAGCCTTTTCTGCCAGCGAGGAGCGAGCGATGACGGGAAGCAAAGGCAGAGTCTGATAAGGGAACGGCAACTGAAGTTTATTGGCAATCCACGACAGCACACCTCACCGCCAGAGCATCAGCCTCCACAGGGCACTGAACACTCTGGTACAGCAGCTTATACTGAGGGGTGGGACAAGGGGATGGGTTCATTGCCGGGTCAATCAGGGATCTGAGGGGAGCGGCTCATTAGGTAACAGACAAACATTACAGCAAACCAAGGGGAAGTAGGAGGGGAAGGTCGGGGTCCTGTCCAATCACTAGATGCTCTCCCTGGAACTTGCTGGATGCAGGGAGAGGCCCCAAAGTGACGGACAGTTCCTGGGGGTTACATAACACATTGATTGACACAAAACTGTAACTTGGGAGAAACCATATGGGGAGGAATAAAGGGGTACACGGAACAAACCATTTTAACAGCAGAAGATAAGAACAAGGAACTTAGTAAGATTAAAACCACACCACTACACCCCATGAGGCCATGTGTGCCTACAGCCCAGAGAGCCAACTGTATCTTGCAACCTTCCAGTACCTAAAACAGCCTACAAGAGGGAAGAAGGAAGACTTTTTACAGGGACATATAGTGTTAAGGCAATGAGTAATGGCTGCAAACTGACAGACAGTAGGTTTAGAGTAGATATGAGGAATGAATTCTTCATCATGAGAGTGATGAGATTCTGACACAGGTTGTCCAAAGAAGCTGCCCCATCCCTGAAGTGCTCAAAGCAAGGTTGAATGGGGATTTCAGCAACCTGGTCTAGTGGAAGGTCTTCCTGCCCATAGCAGGTGGGTTGGAATTAAATGGTCTTTAAGGTCCCTTCCAACCCAAACCATTCTATGATTCCGTGAGTTCAACAAATAAATAAATGTCTGCTGCCTACATATAAAATGTAACTGGAGGTGTACATGGTTCTAGTATAAATTGGGAGATTTCACAGCCTGCCAGTTTGGCAAACACTGAATCTAGAGGGTAGGCTTTGTTGACCCACTTTGGCTAGTGTTAGCTTTATTTAGTTGGAGGGCAGATTTTTCAGAAGGAGAAAACCAAGGTCTGAAATAGTTATGACCTTGGCAAACACTACAGAACAAGCAACAGCAGAAACTTAAGCTGCTGGTTGCTGGTGGTAGTGTTTCAAATATATCGGTTACAGAGACACATCTGTGATGGAGCTCTATCTGTTTGCACATTTTTTACCCTTATTTAAAATTATTAATATAATATTACATTTGCCATCTCAGATAGTGTTACCTACAAAGAAGATACCTTAGCAGACAAAACACTCCTAATGCATGCTGGAATATCGTATTTCTCTTTGTTTTAACAATGGAATTCCTGTCTTGGCCTAGCAACTACCTGTTACCACTGTACCTCTTAAATCACACAAAGACCTCCATGGCAGAAATAACTTCATCATGACTATGAGAAGAGGACTCTGCAGCTGTGTGGCTGCACCTGCTTTTTGTGATGTGACCTGCAGAGAATGTACTAAAGTTGCTAGTGCTAAGAATCACTCTTCCAAGGTTCCTTCCATGCTGGCATGCCTCTGTTCTGTAGCCCTTTCATCTGGCTAATTCATGTCAGGCAAAATAAAACACAAACTCACTAAAATGCTTGTAAGCCTGTGTGCTTTGATTATGTTTTCAAATACAATCTGTGTTAGAAGGTCATCACAACTCAAATAGCTCTTTATTAAGAGCAGTGTAAGATTTATCAGTAGTATTTACAAAGTTTTCCATTGCCAACCACATTAATGTCTAAAGACAGAGCATTAGTTTCCCACCTGCTGCAAATGGGAGTAATTTCTCAGTGGCTTAGTAGAGATGTATTGATTTACACTGATTATAGATCTGGCTCAACACATCTACCTGTTACTGTGCTAACAATATTTCATGAATAAAAATGTTGGCTGGCAGCAGATGATGAAATCCACAGGATTTATATTGGACTCTTCTCCTTTGAAATGGATTGCAGAACCTAAATATCTTGTGATTCACATCCTAATCTTCAGCACTCTCTGTATCATTACAAGACTCCCAATGTATAACATTTTGTGAGGCAAATGTTTTACATAGGAAGAGTCTACCTTTTCTTTATCATTTTCTCTTTAAATATTAAACTTTTCCATCTCTGCAGCACAAAGACAAAACATCAAGGATGTTAAGCAGCCTTTGTTGCTCTGTTGCTTTGTCGCAGTGTTTAAATCTGGCTGGATTTGAAATAATGTCTGGGAACAAAACCCTTCATGTTGGCTTTTGTAACACTCTTGTAGCAAGCAGCATACTTTGGACACGTGTCAGAAAGTGAAAACCTATAGCAGCAACTTTAACACTGAATGTGGCTGCTGTTTCAGGAGCTGTTGGGAAGAATTATGGGCTCTGAGGGTTTAATCCTGCAATGTTCTGAATATCTCTCCATGTGGCTGAGTGCCATCCCTTCACATAGCATCCAGTGAGAGCAGAGGATGCTGGTACTTCCAAGAGATGTAAATACCTTGGAGGATTTGACTCTAATCCTCAGTCAAGACAAATCACCAATGGAATTTAATGTAAGTTTGGCCAGAGCAAAGTCATGGGGTGGGGTAGAGATGTATTAATCTAGCTGTGACTTAATAAATAGAAGGCATCAAGTCGGACATTTTCCTGGTTTGTTCTTCTTTGTGCTTCTCAGGTGTAGAAGAGTAGATTTTGAAATCAAGGACAAATTTACAGCTCTCCTAACTAAGTTTCTCACTGCACCGTATTGTGCAAAGAGTCATATCTAAAAATTTTAAACTCTGTGCCACTTACTTTGCTGAGAACACAGGACAACTCATACTGGGGTTGTCAGTGAGAACATTTTTGTGCAGAATGATGCCTGAGTGACAAGAGTATATCACAAATATTTTGTGAGAATGAAAGAAGGAGATGGGAGCATTTTTTAAAATTTGGAAGTGGATTAAAATGTTCATTTACCTGATTTGAAGAAAAGAATGAGATATGGTCAAGTCACAAGCAGCATACTCTGGTAGTTACACTGCATTTCAAAGTTGAAGAGTAGATGACATGACTTTTATTTACTTTGAAATACACATAGAATAAAAACTGAGAATGTTTTTTTCTATTTTTTTCACTCTGCTTTGTGGGCTGGCACTGCATTGCAGACTGAAACATCTAGTGTTTGCTTTGTGGCATGTATGGGAGAAAAAGAGAAAACAGGAACAGATTATTGGTATAATCCAGAGTTGTCATTCAGAGTTGGAAGATGTTTCTCAGCCCTTTCTCTTCAGTAGCTGCAGAAGTTATCTGTTATCAGCAGCCCAGGATGGATCCTAACAGCCATGAGCAGCAGTATCCAGCCCCAAAAGACATTCCTGGAGGTGTGTGAATCACAGAGTACAGCTTCACATAATTCTCCATTGGAGACGAGATTCACCGCCTAAGCTTCCTAAATAAAGGTGATGATGCATGAAATAGGAGTCTAAGTCATGACCTCAGAGTTGTTGGGGAGGTATTTAGTTCCCCAAGTGTAGGCATCAGTTTTATTTAGGATTCCATAGAGTATCCTGAAGTTATCCTAGGGTTGTCAAGATATCTGCATGAGGCTAGTAGGTTTGATACATTTCTGACAACTGACCAGTGTCTTTCTGAAGTGGCATCTGAAAACCTGGCAGAGTGCTCAGAGGTGCTTAAAGTGACTTTTGATGCTCTATTTATTCACCAGTTTCCCAGCTATCAAACCTGGCTGCCAGCTGCTGCTTTAAAAAGCCAAAAAGTCTTCAGAAAGTCTTCCCTGTCATATCTTCCAGACTTGTGAGTATGTCTTGAACACCAGTGTTGCACCAGGTGGCTAAGTTGGACTTGCAGAGACAAAGTACAGATATCTGCTTACTCTAATGGGAAATTCAACTCATGTAAACTTCTACACCAAGAAGCCTTAAATTCATGTCAGCAATGTGCAGCTAACTCCCGCTCTGTCAGTTCAGTGGGTTGGCCATGCATGGATGTATTTAGGAAGTCTTGAGTTATGTAAGACTCTGCACAAAATGAGTAGGTAGGACACAGGACCCATAGAAGAGCGATCCCTTTTTGCAGTGGCAATTTGGGACCAGAAGGACACTAACGTGGGAAGACAGAGATAGTGCTAAAGGCAATCCTGCCTCCAATCCATTGCAGCTGTGTTAATTAGCAAAGAGTGGGAACAGCCTTGCCCTCACTGCTGGGTGTGATAAAAGAGTGAGTTACTTGGTAGAGAGTCACTTGTAGTTTCCTGGTCCTGCTGTAAGGAGGAAGGCACAGGGGGCTGGGCAAGGGACAGATGAGGTCAGTCACTGTATGAGGGACAGACAGGGTTTGGTGTCTGTGCCAGGGACAGGAAGCAGTGAGCTGGAACTGCAGAGGGAAGAGAGAAGAAGGAGAGAAAAGGCCAGAGCTGTGTGGAGCTTCCCATAGGATTGCTACGTAGAAAAGGTGTGAAGACCTTCTGGATAACATGGTGCTGATACCTGAAGCCCTCTGAGGTTTTTATTGAAATGCTCTGAGTGCAATGTCCGTCTAAACTATGACGCACTAAGGCATCAACTGCTATATTTGGTTGAATTCATCTGTGACTGCACTCTCCACAAGTAAATAAGAGATAAGTTACTGGTATAGTGAACAGCTTTAACTGGCATTTTGCTCTTTGTAGCTCATCTGGGAAAGGCATTGCAACTGTTAATGTGCCTGAATCACTTCAAGAAGCTAAAAAGGCAGAGTAAGCAGAAGTTTTGTTTTTCCCCAAAGTAATCTGCTGGAGTGCTAGAAAAGGGAGAGCCTGCAGGCACAGATTTGTTTATGTCTGAAGTGCATCAGATGTTGTGGATATGTCTTTTCATTATAGTGGTCCATTTGTCCCATTAAGTCATACCAAGCCTTTTCTTATATTGGGTAAAAAGTATGTTTATTAGGAGAGGAGTTAAAACACTGCTATGCAGCTTTTTCTTGTACATAGAGAATCAGAGCCAATAGTAAAGAGCAGGTTATTCTGAATTGCACCAGTAACCGATTGAAGCCATTTTGTGGGAAAAAAATGACGAAAGCGTCAACGAATCAGGATATTGCATAGAGAAGGTGATCCCTATGCTATGATACTTTGATTCATGAGACAGAGTAGTGACAATTCTACACATTTGTATTAAATGAGAAATATGGGGTTACTTTTTGTTTTGTCTTAGATTTGATAGTAAAATCAGAAAACATAAAATCACCAGGTTTTGAGCAATCTACATGTTGACTTGGCAGGAATTCTCATCATACACAAACTGGCTGTCATAAAGAAGCTGTAGGGAGAGTGTTGATTGGGAGGCATGGTAGTCCTGGACAGATAAATATCACCTACGTGGTTCTGTGGATGTTTATTGAGACTTGCTTTGTATGTGGAGCACTAAATTGGTCTATGTAGGCACAGGAAGCTGGGCATGTCAGAATTAGTGGCCACCACAGATCAGTGGCATTGCACATGCACCATAAACATGACACTTGTGACACTTCCTGAAGTGCTCCTGTTGCATATATGGAATTTATCAGCACTTATTCAAGTGCTACTTCTTTCCCATTAGTACAGGGATCCTGGGCAAGCAGCTGGCAGCTGAAAAATTATTGTAAAACAAGAGTTCCACATATTTTATCTTTCTTTTCATAAAGAAATTGGCCATGAATAGGAAATGAATGACTTTTAGGAAATGACCTCAACAATCTTACCTACTTATGAACAAAGAGTATTTTGCCTGTTTACCTACTACATGCATCTTAGAATAACTGTAGCATATAACAAAACAAGTGAAAGATAGCTACACTCCCTGTATCATGAGATCTTCCTCAAAATTAGGCTTGCTGAACATAGACTCATGTATAGCAAGTTCATAAATGCATAGAGGTAACTGTCTTCAAAAGATACAAAGCCTCTTGTATCCAAATAATTACATTATTGAATATAAGAGAACAGAAAATCTACTTTGATTTACTAAAACTAATTGCCAGTTCAGCTTCCTTGTGGTAGAATTCAACATGATCTCTAGCATGGTGTACTATAATATCCCTGCCATTTTTTATTTAGGATTGACAAAAAATTTGGGTCTTGTGTTAATTTGTGATGGTTTCTACTCTTCCATGTGCACGTAAAACCTTGTATTTTCTTATTCTTTTTAAACTCCACACAATAATATTTGAGAGCCATGCATACTGTTTGTCTTGGGTATTGTACCAAAATCTATCCCTCTCAGCAGTGTTTTGCATCTATTACAGCTACACCTGACTGCAGTGTTCCAGATCCATCAGAGGGATAGGAGCCTGAGGCAGAGCAAAATGGCCCTGGATGCATTGAGTAGGCAGCAAAAACAAATGACAAACAGGATGGCTTTCCCTTTCTCTAACTGTTTCTTGTTCTTTTTGTAACAGCTGTGTACAGCATGGTAAACTTGAATAGGTCATGATGTATACAGGAGAAAACAGCTCTAATAAAAGTGCTGCTCTTGCAGCTTGGAATTGAATCACAGGTTACAGCCTATGTAACTTGAGTAATATATTTGAATCCAAGTATTAGGCCTCAAGTGAAAGAACCCTGCTAAAAGAAGGGTGGTGTTACATCTAAATATTACCCAGTGCAGGCTAACCATCCAGATTCCTTCTATATTTCAAGTATGTGAAAGGATGTGATAAGAAACACCAAAACCTATCTGACTTGAGTCTGTTTAGAGAGCTCAATGTCAGAAAAAGTCAGAGTATGGAAGTGTAGGGGAAAATGTGGGACTGCTGCTGAATGGGACAGGGAATCTGGTGTCAAAGGACATTGAAAAGGCCAAAACCTCCTTCACCTCAGTTCTTACTGTCAACATTGACCTTCAGGAATCCCCCATGAGACAAGACAAACTCTAGAGCAAGGAAGCCTTTCCCTCAGTGTCTCCATTCATCAGGGAAGGAAACACAGAAATTAATTACTTATATATAAGCATCTTCATGGAAAGCACGCACTGACCAATGTCATTGTGAGGCCAGTCTCTAATACTTTGGAAAGGTCATGGTGACCATGGACTTCTTGAGAACTGGAAGAACACAATCACTTCTATGTGTTGCCCTAGAGGGCAAGAAGAAGAATCTTGAGAACTACAGGTTTTTCAGCCTCTCCTTGATTACTGGGGGAGTGTTGAAACAACAATTCCAGGAAACTCTTTCTTGTCCATGAAGGATGGGAAAGTGACTGGGAGTAGTCAGCATGGATTTATGATGGGGAAATCATGTTTCACCAATATTGCTGCCTCCTGTGATGGGATGACTGGCTTGGAGGACAAGGAGTGGGTACTGTTTAGTATTGTATTACTTGTATTTAGTAAGGTTTTAAAGACCACCCCCCCATCCTTACAGACAAACTGATAAAGTACATGTTGGGTAAGGGGATATTGAGTGAAAACTGCAGTAGCGGCACTGTTGGGCACAAAGGGCTGTGATGAGCCGCACAAATTCCAGCTGGATGTTGGTCAATAGTAGAATACTCTCAGTCAATATGATTTAACCTCTTCCTTAATGACTTAGGCGATAGAGTGGGCCCTCAGGAAGGAGTGTCTGATATGCCATGTGCTTGTGCTGCCATTCAGAGGAGCTTTGACAGGCTGGAGAAAGGGGCTGACAGAAACCTCATGCAGTCCAAGCAAGGGAAGAGTGAAGTCCTACATCTGGGGAGGAATAACCCCATGAACTTGTATTTGCTGGGAGATTAACCATCTGGGAAGCAGCTTTGCAGTAAGAGATCTGGGATTCTGGTGCTAAGTCGGACACAAACAAGAAAGAGGCCCTTCATGGCAGAGAAAAAACAGTAACTTCTCTATTTGCCTGTATCAAGCCTTAGGTCTCCACTGTTTACTATAGAGCTTAGACACCTACATCACACGAAGGAGGGGACAAAGTCACTTAAACACAATGATCTAGCACCATTTGTACTATGACAGGATCTGTCAGTAGCCTGGGGTCCAGCTGCTGTCCCAAGAGGGTTTCCCACAGATCCTGTGTCTCATCTGCCATGCCCATGCAGCTGTATTGATTATTCTATGTAATCTCAAATAGCAATTGCTACTGAACTCTGGAGATGAATCCAGCCGTTAAAGTCCTATAAATGGTTATGGTCTTTAGATAGTTAAACCTAGGGCACATAAAGCCAGATCTAAATGTATATATTCACTGGTTATTTCATAGAAACAGAAAATTAACTAGGAGCTTCTACGGACCTAAAGTGTTTTCTGCCTCAAAGCCAGATTCTTACAACTTCCTTGTGAGATGAAGTAGCAGGCCAGGCACTGATCTCTTCTCTGATGACCCTCTGGCAAGAGAATGGCCTGAAGTTGTGTCAGGGAAGGTTTGGGTTAGCTATTAGAAAAAGGCTATTGGGCACTGGAAGAGGCTCCCCAAGGAATGTGGTCACAGCACCAAACCTGACAAAGTTCAAGAAGCATTTGGACAACATTCTCAGGCACATGGTGTGACTCTTTGGGATGTCCTGTGCAGGGCTAAGAGCGGGGCTTCATGATGCTTGTGGATCCCTTCCAACTCAGAATATTCTATGATTCTGAAATTCTCTTCAGTGAATGCATACTGTGAATGTAAGGCATTACTTTTAGGCAGAGGCTTAAATGAAATGCCTGAAAGTTCACTGCATTCTCCTTTCAGTTATGCACATACAGGCATGTAGATGCAATTGAGATGCTCTAGGGTATGCCATCTGGCATCCAGGTCTCATTCCAGAACAGCACTTCTGTATTTCTCTATGTGATGTTGTAGCTGCCAGCCCCATCTGAATGCCCCAGGTATCCTTGAGCATTTCAAATGGCACTAAATGGCATTTAGGCAACAGAAATTAGTCCCTACTGTTCTTTTGGTGCTTAATCACAGAGAGATTTAAAAACTACCAGTTTGATCAGAGTCCCACAAATAAAATAAAAGGCAGTTTAGTGCATATAAGTGAATACAACAAAATATTACCTCGTGGACATATAGCAATTGAAGTCATAACGTGGTTGTTGAAACTGTTTAATGTGATGCTGATGTCCCCTTGTGACTGGATATTTGGCATGCACATATGAGAATGCTATAGATGCATACATATCTCTAAGTATAGATAATGTTGGCATAAACCTGTCCCTTTTTTACCATTCGAAAAATAACAGTGAAGGGTCATTTCAATATGAAGGCTGAGAAAGCAGGCAGGCAAATGACTCCCACTGTTGTAATGAGCTGTAATTGTGTGCACACTTACAAGTATTTCCCAGTATGGCATACTGAAAACATCCCTGCAGGGGGTCTGTCTCTGAACAGAAATATGCTGAGAAATTAAAAGCCAAAGGTAAAACAGCTCTTAGTCCTGCCTGGCTGTTACAAGAACCTCTAAGTATTACAACATTTTATGTAACTGGCTGCCAATGAGGCAATATCTTAATGTAGCAAAGGTAAAAAGGTGGAAAAGATGGGAAAAGGATATAATTGTAGCTCCAAAGAAATTTTTTGTGTTTTTGTTAGACCTTTTAGAAAATTGCTGTTGCAACAGGGGAATAAAGAACAGTAGGTTAAAATGTTAGATGCCATAAAGCAGTGCCATTTTGAAATGAATTTGTAGAACACTTAGATATTGCAAAAGCTGCACTTTAATGAGGCTATCAGTGAGTGTTTGTGACTTATGAATGAAAGACATTCTAATTTTACAAATTTCAGAAGTTCCCTGATAGTTACAGACTTCACACAAATGTGGGAACAGTAATTTAGAGTAGTTGGACTGGTTGCAAAACATCCGAAATGTAACTAAATTCTAAAAAGAACACGACCAAACAGAAGAGCAACTACATAGACAAACTGCCCAGAAACCCCAGTTCAGACCTCCCCAGTGGGTAGCTGAGGAGGAGTCCTAAACAAACTCATACAAACTAATCTATCTGTTGCATCCCAATGGCCTTTGCTGAACCTAGGTCCCTTAGGTCAACACAGCCTGTGTAAAGGACTACTGCTGAGCAACTGGAATAATCCCACACAATTCAATATGGAAGAGACAACAATGTGTATAACCCTCAGGAAAAGCTCTTCTTTAGTTTCTGGATTAGAAGCAAAAGGCTTTTGCAATCGTCAGTGACCAGAAAAATTTGAAATCTCAATCAACTTTCTTTTGCTCACTGTCTCTCACTGTGACATTTTTGTGCTCTCTTTGGATGATCCCTATTTCAGTGCTGTACGTCACAGCAGTTTCCAGCTGCTGGCTCTTGCCCAGCTGGCTAGCACTGAGGAAACAACCTGTTCACTTTCTTATCGTTTTGGGACATCTCTGAGATGATGACACAGACATTTTTCCTGCTAGTTTGATCAGCCATCTCGAGGGAAGAAAGTCAGCCTCATTATCAAAGGCAATTCCAAGAAGAAAACCTACATCTTTCCATTGTTTAGTGCCTCCCAGAATCCTTGTGGAACCTCTGCAGGCTAGAAATTAAGCCTGACTCTACTGAATACATCTGAAACTGTTTTATGGAGATTTAAAGCAGGATGTTTTAGAACTCCCTCCATCGGTTTGAAGGGAAACCAATCCAATTAATTCTCAGCTGTTCTACTAGTGAAAATACAGGAAATAATCTTAGTTCCACTTAATTTATAATTTAAATGATTATTTGACTGTTTAAATAAAGCTTTATTTTATTTTTGAAAGGGCTTTGTTGTCAAGTTAATTGACATTTCAGAATCTGCTGCAAATCCTGGGGAAAATGCTATAAAATAAATGGTTTATTACAATTTAAATAAATCTTTTTTTATAGGAAAATCAACCAGACCATGTATGTCAGGGGAGAAATTCAAACCTGAGTAGTTTCAGGCAAGAAAGAGGGATGGAGACCTTTAGCCCAGCCACAAGGGCTCACAGGTCTAGAAAGACCATTTACAAAATCCAGGAACCTGCAGAACTCTGTTCCTGGAATACACCTATCTGCAGATATTCTGGCACCTGGAAAGCTTATGAGGCTTATGGGCAGACTGCAGTCTCAAACACAGGCATACTGAGTGTAGATCACAGCTCAGGTCAACAGACAGCAAGTGACAGAAAACTTTGTAGTTCGGCTCTGTTTTGGTCTGCAGAGCTCATCCCAAGCTGCTGTCTGCCAAGCCCTTGTTTCTATTATAGACATATAACAGTGTATAAACACCTAGGGATGCAAGAGGGGATATTCCTTTTGAAGCATTAGCAATGAGCTGTGCTGACTGCATTTTTTTTCTGGCTTTTCCCACCTGTAAGGCTCGAGGAAGATTAGAAATGCACAGACTAGGAGGAGGGGCACAAAGGGAGGTAGGGGAGTTTACAGCACCTAGAGTAATGATTTCGGGGAGGTTTCAAGAAAGAAGAGGTTTGAGGGAGAGGCAGAGAAATGATCCTAGGAAAGAGAAGAAAAGGAAAGTAGACTAGGAGAAAAAAAAGTGAAAGAGGTGCTGCTACAGCAAATGCATGTCAGAAATTATATTGAGATGTCTATGACTACCATTAACCTGGTTCCCTATTCAAATTCCACTTGAGGCTCTCACAACAACTACTATACACTGATACAATCTAAGAAAAAGCCGTGCTCCCTATTTTGTTTATGTAGAAGATGAAACAGCAAGATGTTCACAGGGATGCTGCTGATCATGCTCGCAATATTGTCATATCTCACACACTCATGTAGAGAAAGCTGCAAAATAACAGCAGTCTTACACTTCTAAGGCACACAGATTTCCTCCTTACATGTCATAAAGTGGAAAAGGAAAGTTCCTTCCAGGTCAAGGATGCTGTGCATCACCAAATCTTGTGAGAGTTCTTATTTCCAGGGAGCCCCACCTCTTATGAATTTAATTTAAACCTCATGTCCCAGCCTATTCTGTTCCCCTGTTGGCAAATATCATTACTCTTCATCTTTTTTCCACCCCTCTTGTTTTTTCTGTTAACCAGTCACCACTATCTGTCCTACATAATTGCCAGAACAAACCTTGACTGTTTTAAATCTTCTTTCCCTTGAGGCCTCTATATAGACACATATACATATCTATTTACATTCCTCTATGCCTTGGGACATCAAAAGGAATGTGCCTAGTGGTGGTGGAGTCTTGTGCATAACTCCCCAAGAAGAAACTGGGAATTCAGCAAAGACACTGAGGAATGTGGTCTTTGCTTCCTTTGTTTTCTCTTCACAGGTGGCATTTTCGTTTTAGCAGCCCTTCTTTAAACCTTTTCAGCACCTAAACGTGATGTGAATTTCAGGGCAAAGGAACTGCTAGTGCTGATTAAGTGACTGATGGGTCTGAGGAGCAGGAACGCCACAGAGAAAAATTATCACCCCTTGATTCTTGATGAAGGCAGTGGTCAGAAATGTGTGGTTTCCTAGATTCTGAGAACTATAGTCTGTGTTTCTCTAGATTAAATTGTGGCTCTGATATCTTATGGAGGAAGTAAAGACTTTCTGAGACAGTTGAAAACAGTCCACTTGGTATTTTCTTGAAAGGTTCAAAATACAGAAATATTAGGATGATGTAGCTAAATGGTTCCTGAGTATTATTACACTGCAATAAATAACAAAAGTTCTTTAGGCATGATCTGGAAATGAAAATATGTTTTCAGAAATTGAGATTTTTTTTTGTTTTATTAAACTGTAGTAATTGTCCAGTATAACTCCACTGGTTCAAAACTCATGATGTAACCTCTGAGAGAGGTAGAAGTAAGGTGGTGTTAATTTTCTTGTAATGAATTACATCATTTTATGTCTAAAATTATGTCTTGACAGAACCAGGATGTACTTCTTGCCTATCTCTTTTAGACTGCCTCAATTTTACATACTTTAGCGTATATATACCTCCTCCTTAGCACATGAAAAATAAAAAGTAGACTTCAGGAACAAACTTGTGGAACCTACATTTGAAAAGGTACAGAACTCATTTTGTAAAACCTGGGAAAAGAAGTACTCAGCCTAGCTCTAATATATGATTACATCCAGGATTTTGTAAAGTGCCTGCTGGTTTGCAGAAAAATCAATTATTAAGCTGCAGACTAGACATACTTCTGAAAGATAATTTTCAATACAACATTGAGCATCCATCTTTTTATAAATAAGTCTTTTTGTGGAATTGGAAGTGAGATGTACAAGAACTATTTTTTTTTATTTCTTGTAGACAATAAATAGAGATTTTCAAAGCATTAAATGATGTCTTGAATGAGACCTATATGTGGGTCACCAAAATCAGTTGTCTACTGAACACGGAGTGCATTCCCAGATGCTTCGTGGGACTAAAACTTGCTTTTTTTTACCTCACAATTACTTTTGTTTCATACAAATATCATGAAGTTCACAAATGGTAAACATCAAGTCACCAGGCATGCCCTGCCAGGCATACTGTGGATGTGACACTGCACAGTCACTATGTGCTCGTTTGCTGCAGAGCTGCAGCTGATGAGGGCACTGTAGGGCAGCCTCTGGCAGCACTGGGAGGATGCCTGGTTTCTGCTGCAGTCAGCTGGTTAGGATGTGCATTTGTGCTTAGTTCATTTATCTTTAAGGGTTGAAGTAAGATTGCAGCACCTTAGTTTACTGCTTAATGTAGCTTTGAGCTGTGGGCCAATGTGAGGAATATGCATTTAGATTACTCAGAAAGGCTGACAATTAAGTCATTGGTTTATCAATATGGAATAGATTGTTTTCTTACTTTCCTTTACAGTAAGATGAAAGACCCCCTCCCTTTATTCAGTCCAGCCAAGACTCTGTTCCTCTTTCTCCCCAGTTCTTCACATCCACTGTTTAAGAATCCAAGCCACTTGGCATCTATCTGTTTAACACATCTGTCTCACTTTGTCTGGCTAAATTCCTTGAGGCACTCCTGTGGTGCTCCACAGAGAAAAGAACTTCTTCTCTTAGACAATACTCTACAAATAAGTGAAATTGAGGGGGAGAAAAGGTAAAAAATATCCTTATGAGACATGAAATCATTGGAATTTTAATCTTCACATAAAAGAACTCTTTTTTTGATGTTTTATTTTATACTCTGTGCTTGCACTAGTAATGAAAAAATTGTAACCCTTCTGTCTCTTTAAATCAAATGGTTATTTTCAGGGCTATGAAACTGAGGTAACCATTTTTACAGCCTATCAGATTATACTGTGCTGTATATTCCTTTTTTTTTTTTTTTTTTAAAGTCACACAGATAGTGGCATTTCTACTACTCCAAAAGAAATATCTTTTCTTTTGGACTGTTTCAGATCTGCGTGTTATATAACTTTTCTTTGCTTGTTTTTCAATATTTTTTTTGATTGTACCAATTTGCATTATTTCTCTGAATTATTTCTTTCACTTTATTTTTTTTATTTATTTACAGCTAAAATTTACCCAACATAAACATGAAAAAAGCCAAACCTATGGCTGAGGTGGGACCACAGCTGTCTGTATATTTAAAGTATATGTGATTGCAATTGGATACATTCTGTCATGAACAAGCACAATGGGGTTAACAGAGAGCAAGAAGTTGCCCGGTTGTGGCTCAGTGACTAACTCACAAGAGTTGGGATAAAAAAGTTCCAGACCAGGCAAGGTGAGGAGACTGCCAGAGAGGTTAGGGCTTAACCTTAAGAAGACTCTTTAGCTACAGTTCAGTAAAGTGCTTTGGGAATTTTCTGAGAAAAGCCTTAGGTGTGCTGGCTGGGAAAAGGCTCAAGAATATAATTTTTTAAGGCTGCTGTTGTCTGTCGCTGAAGGATATTTGATGTGGGCACCAGGCCAGGAAGCTAAAGTCTTTGAAGACTCAATATCCTTCCTTATTTCTGGAATGGGTTCAGGGTTTCAAACCATTTAGGTACTGCCTATATTATTTCGTGGCTTAAAAAGGAAAGTACCAAACAGGGTAAAAATTTTAAGTAACTAGGAATCTACATAGAGTACACATCACTAGCAAGTAAAATGGGGTGTATTCAAGGAAAGTTAATTGATCTGAACTAAATAGGAAGGAATAAGCAACATCTAAGCAAACAGAATAATGATAATTATATCAAAAGAGGTTCACAGAAGTTGGATGTGGCAAATTGAGCTGACTTGGAAAAAAGAAGATATTTTTATGGATGGAATGCAGAGCTTCTACATGACTTCAGCAGAGCAGGGGAGACAGGGATTGATGAAACAACTGGAAGATGGATAAAGTGTGATTCAAGGAGAAACCTGTACTGATAGAAAATTATTTGTGTTCTGCAAGTTTCATCTTATTTACTTTTGTCATTCAACAGTCTTGGCACACTGAAGTATGCTGACGTTACAAGAGGCAACACCAACATAACAGAGGTGCAGGTTATTGTACAAAAGTTAGAGTGGAGTGTCTGAAATAGGATCATTTTCTATACATTCCCAGTGCAAGGCTATAGCTGAGGCAATCTGTTCTGCTGAGGGAATTGGAAGAGAAACCAGGGGGAGCTCATCGCCAGGAAATGAGCATGGAGAGAATTGATTGTATAATGTCTGAGTGTTGTCATAGGGTGCCTGACATACACTTGTGAAACATATTTATGGTTCTGGTGAGATATTCCCAGTAAAAGGTGCAGAAATATTTCTGGTGTTTAAAAGATGTTAATTAAACCTCATCTTGAATACTGTCTATAGTTCTGCTTGCCCTACTTCAAAAGACATTAAACCAGTAAAAGAATTACAGTACACTGCCTATACCTAAAGGGGCCTGCAAGAGAACTGGAGGACTTTGTAGAAGGACCTGCAATGACAGGACAAAAAGTAATAGTTTTAAAGTGAAAGAGGGTGGATTTAATTAGATATAAGGAAGAAATTCTTCACTGTGAGGGTGGTGGGACACTTGCACAGGTTGCCCGGCGAAGTTGTGGATGCCCCATCACTGGAAGTGTTCAAGGTCAAACTGGATGGGGTTTTTGATCAAGCTGGTCTAATGAAAGGTGTCCCTACCTGTGGCAGAGGGGTTGAAACTAGGTGATCTTTCAGGTCCCTTCCAATCCAAACCACTCTCTGATTTTATTATTACTGGGGTGATTGTGGAAATGGAAATCATTCTTATCAAAAAATACTTAGAAAACTATGTTTATTCTAGAAAAGTAAGTCTAATTTGAGAAGGGATGTAATTGTTCTTATAAATACATCAGGGAGATTCAATAAGTATTTTAGATTAAGTACAGTGCTGGCACAAGAGGAAATGGATATAAAGTAGCCTTGAAAAAATTCAGATTGGAATTAAACAGATGTTTAAAATGTCAGAGAAAAGAGCTTCTGAAACTGAATTTCTAAATGAGTATTGGGAGTTAAATTTAATTGATTTTTTAAAGAAATTAGTTCATTTTAAGAAGCAATTATACCACATAACGCTTATGATTGCTCAGGATTTAGTTCTCTTTGATATCCAAGAAAATGCCTTGCAGTATCACAAGCTCCCTCCTGGTCTATGACTACATTCCCACATTGTGCTTCTACCATATCAGTAATTCTGATGGGAAGGAAGGAAGAAAAATAGTGATCACCAGCACAAGTTTCTATTACTACCAGCCTCCAAGACTGAGTGTCAATAAGTAGTAACAGATTCTGGTTTTCAGGGAAATCTTGAAATATGTCTTTGCCAGCTTGTCCCAGAACTCTAATTTTAATGATTGACATACCTATAGCATTAACATTTTCTAACATTGCTCAGTCATCTTGAATCACACTCAATTCCAAGTTAAACACTAATAAAAATATTATAAAAACCTTGTAAAATCTCAAATAGCTGACAA
The DNA here is from genome assembly GCA_008694505.1 of Cyanoderma ruficeps. Taxonomy (NCBI): domain Eukaryota; kingdom Metazoa; phylum Chordata; class Aves; order Passeriformes; family Timaliidae; genus Cyanoderma; species Cyanoderma ruficeps. The sequence goes on along the minus strand of VZDJ01007754.1, from coordinate 2,102,085 downwards.
GGTCACAAAAGTTTCTGTACATCTGCTTTACAGTAGAACTACCAAATACCTGGATCCAAATTTTTTCCTCCTTTCTACAGTGAGAACTATCCAGCTGACACAATTTTAGAAGTTCTGGGTCAAAGCACACTGGACAGGTGATGAGTGTGAATTCCACATTTTCTCTCTATTGCGCTCTATCTTTCCAGTGACATTTCTTAGGGTCTTCAGCCAAAGCAGACTTTTCCTTTGGCATTATTGAAAATGTCATGTTCGTGGTCTTTACCCCTTTGGTTCTGAAAAAAACAGATGTCCTTTAGAATAGCTAAGCACAGTTTTCTACCTGCTTGGAAAACCCCAGCTATGTTGGAGATTGCTAAATTGAAAGTGGACTGTCAGCGTATAATAGGATACAAAGCTGTTTGCTACCACAGGAGATTATGTTCATGCTTTGGCCCCAAAATACACAGAACCTTGTTTTTCACATAAATATCTTCACTGTCAATCATTTCTTGAACATGCAACAGAATGAGATTTGAACACTGCTGTTTTGATCAAGATTGTACAGTGGTGAAAACACCTTTGAGCTAATAATGTATTTGGGGAGATTCCTGCCCCTGAGAGTTTTAATGAAAAATAATTAAAATGTTATACCCTTCTCTCAAGTTATTAATATATGTTAAAGATATCTTTGAATGTTAAAGTCTCTGTCAGATATGAATAGATATTTGTTATTTATTTAAGGAAAACTTTGTAATAACTCTCAGGCTCTGTAGACAAAGAAAAAACAATTTCAATTTTACTGTAGAAATGTAAAACTCCTTTGCATTGAGTACTGGTTAAATGCTTTTTCCATCTAAAATGTAACTTGCTTATTCAAAATTGTAAAAAACTGTAGCTCTATCAGCTACAAATACTACTGAAAATATCAGCTTTCAGAAAGCAGTAGTTGCAGGGTACAGAAAACAAGAAAATTAAGGAGAGAGTTTGATTTTGTGCTATTTGCTGTCTACCTTGTTCTCTGAAGAGTCCAACTGGAGTTATCTTGTGTATCCCTCCATCCATCTGTCTATCAGGTACTTTCAAACTGCTTTGCTCCAGAGAAGCCTGGTTTCATCTGGCATTTGTTTTATTTTCAAATTTGACTTCTTTGATGGTTGATAAAGCACCAGGAATGCACTGATTTACAGTTTGTATAAGCCTTATAGAATAATTACAGCTGCAGACTTTGTAAATCACGGGGGTACGTATGAATTTCTCATACACTGCTAAATTCATTATACACCTTATTGCTGAAAGAAGAGTGTGGTTTTTCCTGCTTCCCAGGCCACACTTACCAATGGCCAGGACTGTATAAAATATGGCATAGCTACAGACAAAGGAGAAGATTCTGCCACTACCACCTGGTCCCGCATATTTTGTGAAAAATAAGGATTCAAATTGCACTACAGCACAGTCCTATCCTACCAGCAAAAGGTGCTTCTGGTATTGAAAGTAGGGCAGATGAGGCAGACTCTTCCTGAAGGGCTGTCCTCCTTCCTCAGTTTTCTCAAGGACTCAGAGCAAGGTCTTGTAAATTCACTCTGTATACATGCTATCTGGAAGTGTTAAGCACAGTACATACTAAGACAAGTGACATTAAATTACTGGGAAAGAAGTATCTCTGTAGCATCTGGGGTTAGCATGATTACTTTACGGTTCATATTCCCCTTTGTGGTTTGTGTTCCTGGTGAATCAGAGCTGGTATTTCCCTTAGCTGTTTCTTCCTCCTCATAAAACCTGTTCTTCTGATCTCTTTGGGATCATTAATAATGTAGATTGATGCAGACAGCCTATACCGCAAATGGAGAAGGTTTGATTAAGTTATCATGCGGTGCTTCTGTTAAACAAGGATTATACTCCTGAGCTATTCTAGAGCATTTTGTAATAACATAGTTTTAAATAGATATAGGACCAAGTGATAAAATTCACATGAGGACCCAAAGCTTTTCTTCCTGAAGGTTGTAGCATTCAGATCCAGGTTTTCTTCAGAGTCACATTATTGCAACCAAGGACACTCATAACACCCGAGTATGAGGGCTTCATTTGGAGTCTTTTTGTAAAACTGTACCCTTGTCTGACAAGGATCCTTCCTCTGCTGCAAGGGAGAAAAATGTAGGGGCATAGTGATGGAAGGAAAAAAAGAGCTCAGAAAGAAATATTATGGCCACTTCCCAGAAGTGATGCTCATAGCAATCTCCACTATTTAATTTGGAAAATAAATATTATTTCTAAACCATATATGATTTTTCATTATTACGCATTATTGACCGGGCATGACACTTACCACTACGTTTTAGTTGACATGGTGATGTTTGGTCAAAGGTTGGACTATATGATCTTGGAATTCTTTTTTAACTTTAATGATTCTGTGTTTTTATATTCCATATGATTCTGTGTTTTTATATTCCATATGATTTTTTCTGTATGTACTCTGTTTTATTTGGTACACTTTCAGGCTGTTCTCATGCATTAATTCTAACCCCTCCTAGGCTGAACATCTCAATCATGTCTAAAACATTGTAAAAGTGCTTAAAAATGTAAACATGTTGTCATAACAAAATTTCTTATTAGTATAAGAAAAATGCATTCCTTCTATAAATAAAATTGCTGTAGAAGGAAGAAATTGTAGAGTATTAACAGGATAAAGGACATGATAAACAACATTGTTAATTAGCTTGCTTAGTCACACTTGTATATATTTGGTAATAGTTAATCATATTACATTACTGTACAACCATAACAGTAGTTGTAATGTCATTACAGATTTTTATTTCAGATGGGAACTTCACGTCTTCCAGCTGCTTAATGCAAAATAATTTCTAATTAATAATTCCTTTGGAGTAATTATAACTAGAAATGTGAATGTGGAGAAATTAATTCATTAGGAAGAAAGCTTACATTTTGTGTTTGGATCTGTATGCTAGACTGATTTACAGTTTTTCTGCTTACTCTGGTAATTGCTATAATTTAATTATGAAAACTTCAAGAAATGTCTCCTTTCCACCTCACTGATTCTACTTTTCCTGCAGCTGTCATTGCATTTACTCTCAGAGATTGAATTACAAAGAATTGCTTCAAGAGGTTATGAAAGAAAGGCAGTTAGTTGTTTCACCTTTTGCAGTGGAACCTATACTGGAGAGATAACTTCACTAGTCTGGCCTCTGCAGATAAACTCTGGGCTGCCACTAATGAAAGTTGCCTTTCTGCCACTTCGTGCTATTTTGGTCCGGTGACCTGTGCAGTCCAGTAATTCATCCATTGAACAACTTTTCCCAAAAGGACAGATAGAGAAGCTCATTTTCATCACTTCAAGGGTCCAGTTCTGAGCACTGGGATATAGACAACAAGCTCTTTTCCAAATCCACTATCCTGGGATAACTTTGCCTTATTCTGCCATCATTTTCAATGCCCTCGGGTGCGTCCTAAAAATTCTTTCACTGGCATAGAATAATAATTTGCATATTTATTTTAACACATGCAAACATTTATTTGAATCTTACTGCAATTGATGTTGTAGGGTGATTATACTTATACAGTGACCTGGCTACAAGTTGAATATGTCTTAATTCAGGTACATTTCTATCTGAATTATAAACCTGAATATAAACAATTTCATCAATTGTGGAGATTTATTTCAGGGAATGCACTGTCACTGCTCAAAATTAGTACTCTCCAGAAAGAATAGTCAGGATGGGAATCCTGGGTAGATCAACTTATAAAGCTTTGTTTATGTGAAGGGCAGACAGAATGATAGCTGCTACTGTGCTGCTTTTGGAACCAGTTCTTAAACACAGAAAAATGTCATATTACCTCAATGCATGTTCTGCTAAACACTGATTTTTTCTTTTTGTAAGCATTCTCCGACTTTTTAATAATGTGTGTATATAATATCTTCTGCTATATATATATCTTCTACTTTGTAAAGTCTCTGGTTTATAATGAGGATGGAAAAATGAATGAAAATGGATGTTGGCACTGTAATATCTCATGTCATCTGGAAAGACAAAATACTGAGTAAGAGGCAAGGTTTGGATGCCAGTTTTGCTATGCTAGGTCTTAGAGTTAGTATGCAACTGCTGAAAGGCAGAAATAGTTAATGATGTCAACCAGGTGATGTGAGCTGAATTAGGCATACAAAAAAGAATCTGAACACATTATGATTTTAATGCCAACTATTAAATAAACTACACTACAAAGGCCCAGCAAACTAGTAACTCCATTGTATTAAAGAACTCAATCACTCCTGTTCCCAATGACCACTTTCAGCTGGTTTTTACTGACATTTTTAATCTTAGCCACGATGCTGTCTGAGTGGTGCTCGGTGCAGGATGGCAGGAGATGTAGGGCAGGGCAAGGTGAAGCCAAGAGCACTCAGTGTGATCATGTTTGTCATCTTGTTCCTGGGGTTGCAAACTGATTCGGCCCCTTAGGCTGCCTCTGAGTTGCTCTGTGTGGCACCTAGATGCCCATGTCTGCAAGGAATCTTTCAACACACTGCTAGTTGCCAGGATCCTTGAATGTAAAGTGAGTTTAAAAATCATAAGTATTTTTTGTATAAGCTATATGCTGTATATTTGAGAATGTTAATGCATTTTATTTTCTAATTCCTGATATATCCTATGTTGGCATTGATAGATTTCAAAAAATTCTCTTGTGTTTGTTTCAGTGTTTTTAAAACTGCATTTCCTTTAAGCGTGGCTATTCTCATATGTAAATATATTATTTCTGCTGAGACATCAGTTTTGATTAGAGTTGGCTTTCTAGCTGAAGGCTCTTGAGAAAGCTGTCTGGACTTCTATCGAGGCTGTGATCAGATGTTGTTCTGTCCTACTAGCTACCTTACAATGTGTCTTTTTGTATTCATCAGAAGCTTCTAAGTCCCAAAGAACACAGTTTTCACGTATATATATCTTTTATAAATGCAGAAATAACATAAGCCTAAAGTGCATTCACTTTGGTCTTCCTATGATGTTTCCAAATCAGAATTAGAACAGAAAGCAGTAGTAATATTGACAGAGTATTATTCAGTTGCCTTTTCTCCCTCATGACCCTTACCTATCTACCCTGACTGAGACAAGATAGACAATTTAACCTTTTTTAATCCCTGGGGATTCCACATTCCCCCTCCTTTTTAAAATCAGAGTAATATCTGCTACTTTCTTTTAAGTGTGAGAGGTTTCTTCTCCAATCCTTCCTGTAGGACTGGAGACCTTCACCCAAGAACAACAGGGAGGCAGCGCTGGGCCTAACTGGCAGGTCTGGGGGGGCAGAACCTGCAAAGTGTCCTGTTTGGCAGAGGTTGTGAGATATGTTATTATGGTTACAGCCAGGTCCTAGCAGCTTCCATGCCAAGAGTGAGCACCTCATGACAGCAGGTGCTCAACCCCAACTTAGAGCACCTCCCATCACCTCACTAAAGGATTTGGAAAGGGTGAGTGTATTAGACAGCGAAAGCAAGGGAAATTGAGGCTAGGAAGTGGGAAGAAGTATTTGACTGAAATAGAGAGTGGTTTTCTTTTGACAGAAATGAGACTTTTAACCAATCTTTTTGGGAACGGGAAAAAAGGATTCCCTTCTCTTAGCACTATTTTTGTTTTCAATCATTCTCCAATAGGAATCCTTCAAGAGCAAAAAAACTAAAAAATCCCTCAGAAATATTGGCAAAGTTGACACATTTTGGTCAAGGAATCAAGCTCATGGAAAAAAAGAGAGCCACAAGGCACAAAAATCCTGTGTATTTGGGGAAAAGTATTGTTTCATTGGCAAAAACTTGCGTGGACTTTCTTCTATTCTGTAAAAACTGGATAAGTAATTTCAATAGAAAATAAAGTTTTCACAATTTATTAATTTCCAAGTGGGAAATAGTGGATCAGTCTTGAAATCTCACTCCACTTCTCTTTGTGTAGAATATTAATTAGAGACCTTTTCCAAAGATAACGCTGTGGGAAACCCAACAGAGTCCTGTGAGAAATAAAGATGTGGTGCTAAAAAAGAACTAAGATAGAAGCTAGGAAAGAAGGCTTAGATAGGGTAGATAGAGGGTACCCCCTCTCCTTTCCAGATGGAAGGATGGAAGGCATAGATGGAAGAGGGAACTACTTTCATAGATGATCTGATTCTGTGTTTACACTTGGAGCAAGATGAGAGATCGGATAAAAGGCTAAGATATTGTATCTCAATGGATACAGTGTTTGATAGCAGTTTTGACTGAATAAAATTGGTCTTTCTTAAGCAAGTGAAATCACTCCAGATAGTGCTTGGGCTTCTTGCCATTGTGTATAGTTTAGGTGGGATATCCTGAAAGATAATATTTTGAAAAGAAGAAAAATTTATACACCACATATTATACATGCAAGAGTAGTTTCTCACTACAGTGGCTTAATTTCTATCATTTGTCTCAGAACCCTGAGTTTATAAGCATAGTAGTAACAAAACATATTCCAGATTCTCATAAAGACTTGCAGAAAGACTTCTGTTTCAGGAAGGTGTCCAGATCTTGAAAACTATTTGAGATCCAGTAGTATGTGTCAAGATGCACTGGAACACCTCAAAGCTGAATGTCTTCCACTTCAAAATTTACCTCTGTAGGAGCTTTAGAAAATGTAGTTGCTGTTTAAGGGAGCAAACAGGGAAATATGGTTGTTACACTTCTGAGAACCTGGTTTATATGCTGTAACTTGTCCATCTCTCAAACTTCAAGTGTTTTGGTGGTGGTGTAGTCTGAAAATTAAATGGAATGTCTAAGTAGACATTTCTTCAGACCCTTACAAGTATATTATACCTCAAACGCATTATAATGCAGTGAGCCATATCCTATAATGTTTCATATTCAAATTCAATAACTGCAAAATTAACTTCATGACTAAAGTACCAAAAGCCCCTCTGGTCTCATTCTAATGTACATGATTTTCAGAAGTTAAACACTCACAAGTGAAGCTTACATTGTAGTTTGAGGTCTTCTTACTGAAATCTGGCTGTTATAAATGAATCTCTAATTGGAATTGTTTTTCTTCCCCCGGAAGATTTGGCAATAGAGCCAGGTATTTTTAGAAGCAAAGCATACTCAAATATATTTTAGTCTCCTTTTCCAAAGCACAAGTACTCCTCACATGATTATGCACCTTCTGCAATGTCAACTTTCCTTTACTTGGCAGCTTCAACATATTGCCATGAAATAGAAATTTATAAATAGCTGTTTAAAAGACTCTCTCCATCCTCTCTGATTTCTAGGGTTCTCTCTCTCATTTCTTCTTGAAAAAAACAGTTTTAAGTCATATTTCAAGAGGCTTCTGAGACTAGATTTGTGCTGACCACACAGAATGTTAGGTGTTTTGATAAGAAAGGGAATTTTATGAAGTCATATAAATGACATTTTAAAAGTAGCTGGTATCCAGTGCTGTGCATTCTTAATGTCCTCATGAGACAACATACAAATTTTAGTGAAGTAGAATGCATTTTAAAATGATACTTAACTAAGCACAGAACCTTATTGCAGTTGCACGCTATTAAAGTAAAAAAACCAACATTCCCCAGTTCAGGCTGGCAAGATGTTAGTATTTTGTTCTACCTGAACTCCTTAGGAAGAAAGGCTCAAATTTTTGCTGAGAAAGGGTACGTGGTAGCTCAGGGCGGCTTTCCCACTGCCGTAGAAGCCTAGTGGTTTAGAATCTGAGTCCAAGTTCAGCAAGTGTGGGGATATGATGATGCCAACTTGGCTTATTAAAAATTCTTTTTCAAAGGTTTTGGCACAACTCTAAAATTGTAATAATCCTAATGATCTAGTACAACAGCCTCCGATAAAAGTGCTGGAAGACTGTCTTAGGGATACAATAAAATTTTACTTCAACGTTGTAATATTTACTCTTGTTCTGTAACATGTATTTCCAATGAAGTGGTGAGTAATATCACTTAATCTAAGTCAATTAGCCAAATGGTCTCTATTCCATATTTCTAAAATTTATTTCCCTTCAGGGATACAATTTGCTTATCATTATTATTTTTCATCCTGTACTTTTGATTTCTACAGAATTTTAATTTTCTATTACCTTAGGGAGTGAGCTGAAGTCTGAACAGGGGGAAACTTACACAGAAGCAATTTTGCTATCAGCAAGACAGGAAAAATTAACCTTTTACTCAAAAAACATGGGGAAAATATGAGTTCTGCATTTGCAGTTTTTATGTAAAAAATTTACTAAATTCTTCCTCCAGACAGAGCCTATAAATGGAGCTAAAAAGAGGAAAAAAATACACTAAAGAACATGATGAGATCCCAAATTTTAACCCAGGTCAGAGACTGTAGCTTAATCGCTCATGCATCTGATTTCTGTGGGATTCAGGCTTGAATTAACGATATTCTTAATTGCTTATGTTGACTTTTTCTTTAATCAAAGCCCAAGGAACAGGGCAGAAAAGCAAGACAGTGTCAGGGTGAGCTGGCATCTGTGTGTTTGCCACACGAAGGGTGGATTATCAATCCAAAAGCTATTTCAGAGAGTGAAGGGCCAAAATAAATGACAAAAGAGGGGCAGGCAAAGCTCTGCAAGGAGAAGAAACTCCTTGTGGAGAAGAGAGACAAATGACAACAATGACTGGTGGTAACAAGAGGACATGGTTCCTGTCTGCCAACCAGCTAGTCCAAGGTGTTTAAGAAAAGGCTGATTATGGCCCTTAGTGTCATGGTGTAGTTAAAAAGGTGGTGTTAGGTCATGGGTTGGACTTTTGATGATCTCAAAGGTCTTTTCCAACCCAGTTGATTCAGTGATTCTGTCTTGCTGGAGACTCACAGAGACCTGTCACTTGCTTGGTGCTTTTTCAATTAATCCAATGCTAAGCTCATATTGTGCAGGGAACTGGCTGCAGGCAGGCATTTGGTATTGGCACAGCCTGTTGCTTCAGCATGCTGATTTGCCAGTATCTGTGAAACTCACTCTGGTATTAAAAGGATAGCAGGAATAGGAGGTGGAGCGGTGCCTTTACTCTTTGATACCTAATTTTAAAATGTTTCTCCACTTCAGCAGGTGTCTTATATTATTTAGAAAAGTCACATATTAATGTAATTTCGTAAATAACAAATGTTTATTAGCAATTTACAGACATAAGACACAAGTCCTTTTCTAAAATGTAAAAATCTTGTTTACATAAACACTTGACACTGTATTTCCTGAACCTTGCCAAATTGACATGGTTTGAACAAGAAATAGAAGAAAGGGGAAAAAATAGTTTTTCTCCAATGTTTGCTCTTAATAGCATGTTTTTTACAGTAAATGAATTTAGAATGCTCTCACCAGGTCTCAACTATGGTGATATAAGATACAAACCTCCTCAGCAGAAAAGAGAACTAAAGCTGGAATGGAATTTGGCTTAGTCTAGCTTCAGTGTGTCTGCTTGCAGGCAGTATGCACACAGCCTTTGTAGTGAGTAGATATCAAGAGCTTGATGCAGCAGCCTACTCCTTGGCATCATTTGTGTATGAATTTAATTTCTGTAGGTATTCTCTCTGGTTTCCAGATAGCCCCTCATAAGAACAACACTGTCCATAGGTCCTGTGTCATATCTGCTAGGCTTTAGGTGCCAGCTTCATTTTGGCTTCTTTAATGGCATTAAGGTGTCTGTGTGTAACAAAAAAAACTGAGGCCCTTCTCCATAAAGTCTAAAGGTGTCATAAAGATGCCTATTTCAAGATACCAGAGATAACTTTTCACTATGCTAACCATAATGGGACTTAGCAATTATTTAATACGAATATCTGCAACATAACTAGGTGAAGTCAGAGGAGCTGAATCCCAGCGTGAGCATCTAGTGTGTTATTGGGGGTGTCTCATCATGTCTGGCTACCATTTGAGCCTTTAGTACTCTATCACATGTTGAGGCTGACTGATAGTGTTCCCTGGATATACTTCCAGGATTCAACTGTCACGTGCAAAGGGAGAGAACAATGTTTGAGAGCTTTATGAGTAGGCTATGGCTGTCGCTACTCAGTTGTGACTGTAGTGCTTTTGGAATTCCAGGGAAAAATTTAAATTCTTGAAGAGATTTTTATTGAAAACTTGAGTATTTGCAAATTTTGTGTGTCGCCAGACTTAAAACATAAGTTTTTGAACAGTTGTGTGCACTCATTCGCCAAAACGATGTTTACACTATGCTACAAGGGAACATTGTCTCTTGTGAATCTGTAACTTATGTAGAGAAGATTTAGTGTCACTGGTGCAGAGTGGTAGGAATAGCTCACTGTTCAGGAGGGCAGAACAGGCTGTTCAGTAGGCATGGGCAGAGCAGGCAAGGTGCAAAAGTTGCACCATATATATGGGAGAAGTTCAGCTTTACAGCCCTTACAGGTAATGTTGATGTTGGTAAGAACTGGGGGGTGGAAAATAGAGAAGATGTCTTGTCATGTCTGCTCTTAATTAGGCAGGCAGGATGATTGCACTGATGAATTATTCTATAGGCATTAAGAGAAATCTCTGGATTGGTAGCCTTTGTCATGGGAGATTTCAATTTCCCACACATCAGCTGGGAATACCATACTATCATTGTTGGGATGACTAAGGCTGGGAAGTTCCTTGTTTCTTGAAGACAATTTCTTTACACAAAGATTCAGTGAGCCAAGGTGTCCTCCTAGACTTGCTATTTGTGAATAAAGAGGAATTCATGGAACATATGATAGTAGAAGTCTGTCTTGCCCACAGTGATAACAAAGAGATTGAGTGTCAGATGTTTGGTGCAATAAGAAAAAAGGCCCGCCTCTGCCTGCAGGCTGGGGAGCAGTGGACACCCAGGCTGTTTTCCTCTCTCTGCAGCTCTCAGGAGGAGAAGGAGCTCTGGATCAGTACACTTCTGCTCAGGCTCTTGGTGTCCTTGCTGCTAAACTTCAGCATAAATATGGCCCCAGCAGGATGACCTACACCAACCTGGCTATTTGCATGGGGCAAAATCTTTTGAGCCCAGCTGAGGAGGACAGGTTCCCCCTCATGCAGGCGATGGGGAAGGTGATATTTACCAGCTGACTACAGCTTCTGAGCCCAGCCAAGCTGTATTGGTCAGAGGTGCCATTCTTACACATTTCATTCTATAGGGTAATAGGACTGCTGTGGGGTCTTCAGAAGATTTTGAGTATTTGGATCATCAGAGTGATTTTGATTGTACTAGACGGACGTGCTGTCAGTTGGAAAGTGAACAGAAGCTGTGTTTCTCAAAGATGTTTTACTTTTTCTTTTAAACAATAGGTAAATACACATTCTATAAGAAGCTTAGATACTTTTCCCCAAAAGCTTAGAATCAATTTAATGTTAACAAGTTCCTGTTGTTGAGGTGACCTAAGATACATTGTGCAAATCTTTTTAAAAACAGTCATCGTATATTCTGGCTGTCTTCGAATACTTCTGCCTCATTTGACATAAGCACATATCACTTTTGAGCTGCAGATCAAGGGACTTGTGATCCAGCTGGAAGAAGTGGTGCTGTTGTACTTACATTCACTATCATAGGCAAATATTATGCCAACTGCATTATGTGACACTCTGCAAAAACACCTTTTCCCAAGCTGTCATCCAGCTGCAACTGCTTTATTCCAAACCCTGGGGTGTTGTCACTAGCTACAGCATAACATTCATTAAAAAGGCTCCTGTCACTGAATTTTTAGTACTGCCCCGTAACACAGTATTTATTTGCAAGAATTTCCTATAAGAATGTAGGAAGTAAAATGGACCGCATTCACTTGAAGTAATTTTCTCCAGGTTGGAGAAGACTGGTAGCAAACACTAAAATGATTTCCATACTGCATTAAACATAAAAACATATGAATGGAGGCATATACCACTATTGAAATACTGGTCCTTTGTGTCTCTCCCACTGTATTAGAATGTGTCTATGTAGCTACATCATGCAGGCAAGCTGTGTGTTTTTCCCTGTTAGACTGGACAGATATTCTGGGATGATGATATACCTATTAGGCGTATTAACTATATTGTGGTATTGCTCTGTATCTTGACAGTGCTCAAAAGCAGTTCACTTTGAGCCCTATAAAAACCAAAACCAATAACACAATAAAAATAGTAAAAGCTGAAGTCCTGAAGAGTCTCCGAGGTAAACTTACACAGGTTTTAGTGGAAGATAAGAATAAGTGAAATGGAGGCAGTGTAAGGTCTGTAATACAGTTTACATAAATGTGACTATTACATAGAAAAACCTTGTATTACATTGGCAGGTTTTCTGTAAAAATATGTGTGTAAAACAGAGATAGATGCTTTATTATAGAATGAATATATGTGATATAAAAGATTGTTTATGTGCAAGAGTGAGATTCTTCATATTAAACTGTTCGTTTCGATTTTCAATATGTCAGAATAACTGGAGGAAATTTGTGGATTGCTTTTTAATAACCTGGAGCACAGCAATGCAGCCTTCTATGGGGAACCTCACAGTTGTGGAATATATAGTCAGGCCATCTGATATGAAATAATGCAGCAGAGCATTGTTTTCCTATTAGAGGTGCTGTCAGGAGTTTGTTACAGACAACACTAAAGTTCTGAATGGAGACCCAGGTATCAGTGATACTCCATTGCTGCCTGAGTTCACTTGATCAAGGGAAAGTAAATCTTCCGTGTCTGTCTGTCTCTGTCCATCCATCTGTCTCTTTTAAAAGAATTATGTGCGTACCAACAAAGGTATTACTCTATAGGAGTATTAATGATATTAGGAAGGCTAAGCTTATAGCTCATAAGTAATGCAACTAATTGTCCACATGGCTCCCAACATGAGACAATCCAGTCCAGTCTCCTACTGCATCGAAGAATGGGGCTCATATCACCTGGCTTACACTACCAAAATATGAATTTTTCCCCTCTCAGCCCATCATCCAGACTGTTTATGATCACTGGGAAGAGACAGTCACACACTGAGGACGGTCCAGCTGTCCTGCACTGCTATTCTAGGATGAGATGAAACATCGTTTGAAGGCACTGGTCTGTCTTCCGAGTCTGAACAGAGAGATGTCGCTGTATCCAAGCTAAACTTACAACTATTAAAGATAAGTGATAAAAAATTGTACTCATAGTCATTCTATTACAGATCAAACAAGTGAATAATACCTCACAAGAATGTTTATGTAAGCTATTTTTATTACAACATTTTAAGGAAAGCCATCTGATGTTGGAAGAGAGAGATACTGCTAAAGGCAATCTTGCTTCCAATATATTGCAGCTGTGTTATTTACCAAAGACTGGGAACAGCCTTGCCCTCACAGCTAGGAGTGTGCTAAAAGAGTGAGTTAGCTGGTAGAGTGGTCAGTTGGAGTCTACTGGCTGTGCTGTGAGGAGGAAGGTGTGCAAGGAGGTTGTGCGAGGGCCAGAAAGGGTAAGATGTTGTGCAAGAGACAGACAGGGTTAGGTGTCTGTGCTAGGGACAGGAAGTAGCCAGCTGGAACTGCAGAAGGAAGAGAGAAGGAGAGGAAAAAGCCAGAGCTGGGTGGAGCTGCCTATGGGAGGCAACACAGAAAAAGTATGAAGGACTTCTAGATTACAAGGTGTTGATGCTTGAAGCCTTCTGAAGTTTTACCAAAGCACTCTGAGTGTCATGGCCATCTCAACAGTGGCATATGGTGATGCTGGGTGTGATTTGCAATTGGGCTGCAGGGTGAGGTGCAGCAGAGATGCAGCCCGGTGAAGCTGAGAGCAGTGGGTGAAGCTGCCAGCCCAGACTTGATTTTGGCACCTGGACAACAGGTAAGCTGCTAAGAACATAATGATGGTAGCTCAGGTATCAGGAGAAGAAAAGACTATTCAGCTAAATAACAAAGTAACTAGTGTTAAACAGAATATAATTGAGACAGTTACCAGCTACAAAGGAGAAATAAGGGATTTTGAGTGCTTGTAAGTTGTACAGTTAATGAACAGTTTGGAGACCATGAAACACATTTTTCAGAAAAAGGAGTATGAGCAAATGCAATCTATAGAACTGCTGTGTGAATATCTCTCTGAAAGCTCTGCCCTTGTACAAAGTTTGGAAAAAGATTTGTAGAGGAAAAAGGAAGAATACACAGATTTTTAAAAAGGGAAATTTCTGATGCCAAGAAACAAATTCAGTAAATACAAAGAGGTCTATATAATATAAACTCAGGAGAAATCCCTGAGGAGACAAGTTACTGAACTTGAGAAAATTAAAAAGCAGTTTAGTGTAGAATTAGAGTAGAAGAGACCAACAGATTAGTTTTGGAACTGGAAACATGGAGGCAGAAATACAAAGAGCTGAATAACCAATACAATAGTGACTGGCAGCAAAATATGAGGAGAAAACTATAAATGAAAATGAGGAATTAATAAAGTATTGGGGGTTAGATTTTTCTTTTTTTACTGTCATGGTGTGACACTGGACAAATGCCAGTGCACCCATGAGTGTATAGTTTTTAATAAACTACTGTGAGATGTGACCGGAACAGAGCAGAAGCAGGCCTATCACTTAGAATAGAAAACAAGACATTTATTAAACTACATGACAATAGACAACACACACAAGAAAACAACCCAATCACCCAAAGGCAGAATAAGAAACCTCTCACAACACTTTTCCTCCTCCCCCCAATTTCCATCCTTTACAATGCTCAACAGTTGACCCCAGCACATACTTTCATATCTACTTGCTTAAACCNGAGACAGTCCTCTTCTGCCTTAGAAAGAGTTAAAAGCTTTCATTCTCCCGGCGAGGTCAGTCACGGCAACTCCCACACGGCTTGGCTCGCAACTCCGCTCGCGCCAGCTCCCTGGGGAAAGAGAGACGGGCCGAGGGGAGGAGGGGGGGGGGTGGGGGGTGGGGTAGGGGACAGGGACGGGGGGACGGAAGGCACCCAGGGGTCTCCACCCTTCCATCCTAACCCAGCTCCTGTCCCGTTCCTTCTCTTCCCCCCCCCTTCTGGAGCCCAGGCCTACCCCAGCCAGGCCCAGCCAGGGAGAGGAGAGAAAATGCTCCCTGCCGCAGCAGAACCAGGAAGAAGAGGAAGTGCGTCGGGAGCCCTCGCTTTTAACCCCTTGTGTCCTCAGAGGCGTGTCCAAACTCTCAGTGGCCACCGCAGATGCCAATATCCAACCTGGCCACTGATTGGTTTGACCTGGGTTTCCTTAAAAAAACTTCACTTCCACCTCAAACCACGACATTTACTCATAGATTTTTTTTCCCCCATAACTTGCTAGGAGACTAACTGTTGGGTCCTTGTGGGTGCTTGACCAAAACAAAGAGGTGGCTAAAAGTTGGGAGAGGATGGTAACATCGGGACTGCACTTCTTTTGTCTGTGGGAGTTTCCTTCGGGGGGGAAGATAACATAAGTTTTGGGAGCAGGTAAAGGACAGGGCTGGGGGCAGCTATGTCCTTTCTTGCTCTCAGAATTGGAGGGAACACGGCCAGGCTGTTTGCTTACTGTGGGAGGAGTTTGCTGTCACCACCAAGTCTTGTCCTGGGAAATCTACCACCATCTGCTCGCGTGCCCGGGAATTTTGAGCTCGCCTCCTCCTGCCCTGCTGGAGCTAGGCCAGCCCTGTCCCGCTGCCGCTGCTTCTTCAGCACTGCTCTGAGTCTTTTCTTGCTACACTGTGGCCCCACACCCCTCTGCACTGCTAAGACATCCCTGCCATTCCTGCTAGCATATTGTGGAGTTTCTGATATATCTCATCTACCAGCTTGGGATTTTCCACCATTCCAGCTTGGTGCTCTCAGAGTCCTCCAGGGGCACAAAGATCAGACTGCTTCACAAAGCCTCTCAAGGTTCCTGGTTCTGTTTTGTTAATGCTGTAGTTGTTGCTGTTTGTTTTGCCTTGTTAAGCATACTAGTAAAGCGCTGTTATTCATATCCCCATGCCTTTGCCCGAGAGCTCGTGTAATTTTCAAAATTATCATAATTTGGGGGGAGGGACCTTGAATTCTCCATTCCAAGGGAGGCCCTGCTCTCCCTAGAAGACACCTGTCTTTTCCAAACAAACACATAAAGCTACAAAAAGACCTGAAGTAAAGTGAGGTGAGGTATCAAACTGATAAAAAAGAGAGTGGCTCGAGGGGAAAATGGGACTCATATATCAAGTAAAAGAAGGTGAGAACTATCACAACAGGGAAATAAGACAGTTTGTGGAAGATAGAGAACATCATGCAAAGCAACAGAGCTGAAGAAGGAACAAGAAAAGTAATCAAAGCAGGAGATACAGAAGAAACTGGAGACAGAGCAATTCTGTTACTCAGTACAATGTGTTTATTTGCTAGTCTAGTAAATACGTGTTGTATTTAAGCACTTATGTAACTGTTAGTCCTAAGAGAAATGTTATACTATCACTTTACCTAAACATGTTTGTTCTAGAAATGCTCAACTTTATAACTAAAAAAGAAAAGAGGAATTGTGGGAAGACAGAGATAGTGCTGAAGGCAATCTTGCCTCCGATATATTGCAGCTGTGTCAATTACCAAAGAGTGGGAACAGCCTTGCCCACACAGCTGGGTGTGAAAAAAGAGTGAGTTAGTTGTTAGAGAGTCAGTTGAAGCCTGCTGGCTGTGCTGTTGTGAGGAGGAAGGTGTACAAGGATGTTATAAATGAAATAGCCAAAAATTGAAAAATAAAAATAAAATTTATTTTCGCATAACAGCGAACACGGAAAAAAAGAAAACCACGGAAGGGGTCAGTTCGATCCCAGGATTGATACTGGGTGAACGTGAGACAGGCCTCTATTGCACCTATCCCCCCTCTGTTCACGAAGTCCCATCACCAAGAGTCCAGTTTTTATACGTTTTATTTTCCCTGGGGCAGGGTTTCTTTGTCCACCTCTCCATGTGTCTCCTTTTGGGATTCTAGTTCTCCTGAATAGGTTTCCGGGCTGAGCTGATGAACAGATGAGATTTCCGAGAAACCATCTTAGATGCAATCAGGCTTATCATGCAGGTGTTCCTGGTCATTAGGCTGTCCTGATGGCCCATCTCCGTGGTTGCAGTATCTCTTTTAGCTGTTGATTTCTTCCTCTGTTGTCTGTCCCTTCTTGGATGCCAACCAGCTTTCCCGGAATCCGCTTTTGTTCCTTTTCTATTTTCTTTATATTACTTTATTTCCAGCACGAATTCTTTTATACAGATATTTTCCATAACAAGGAGGTTGTGTGAGGAACAGAAAGGGTAAGATGTTGTACAAGAGACAAGACAGGGTTTGGTGTCTGTGCTAGGGACAGGAAAGAGCTGGCTGGAACTGCAGAAGGAAGAGAGAAGAGGAGCTGTGTGGAGTTGCCCATGAGAGGCAACATAGAAAAGGTATGAAGGACTTCTAGATCACAAGGTGTTGATGCTTGAAGCTTTCTGAAGTTCTGTCGAAGCACTCTGAATGTCATGGCCATCTCTACAACAACCATCTGATATGAATTAAACAAGCCTGTTGTCCCATAATGCAAATGCCTTTCATTTACTGCATAAAGTCTTCTTTTTTCCCCTAGGATTGAATCTGTTAAAAGTGAAGCATTTAGTTGTATTTTTAACTGGAATGGAGAAGAGCATAACCTGAAATGTCAGAAGAGTAGAAGTTAGTATTTGGAGGGAGATATATTCTGCATTACACTCTTGGTGGGTATTTCTCAAGACATCCAGCTGCCAAGTATGGCAAGGCGGTGATGCATTCTGTGGGAGATTTTGAGTACATTTATTCTTTTATGCCTTTATGATATATAAAAATTATATTAGTTATATCACTTTGTGGTGCTTTACTGATTTTCAGCACTTTATATCTAAGGAAGGGTAATATTGGTAAAAAGAAATTAAGTGGACAGACTACTAACTGGACCTCCCACCTGAGGTGGGCTCTTAGCCCAACTTGTCCCTCTAACCTGCTGGTCTTAAGAGGTCTGGAGGACACAACGCTTATGCATGGGGGCTTCAGAGATCCCACATGAGTATTTTGAAAAAACTGTCTGATTCTACAGCCTGTTGGATCCTGCTTTAACTTACATCTGGAGGAAGAAAAGGCTTTCAATAATTGTAGAGACAACCCAGTGACACAAAACTAAATGATGTCATATTGATGCCTCTTCTTGGACTTAGAAAACTGAGAGCAAGACACAGTTAAGGGAAAAGGGAATTTACCTCCGTGATTTAATAAGAAAAGGGAATGAAATTTTATGATTTCAATGAGCATCAATTGGGCAAGCTTCAGTCCATATTACTTCACTTCTTGTCATCCCACTCACTATTTGTGTTTTCAAGTCATAAGTGATTTTTTTAAAAAATTTAAAGCTTAATTTCTTCTGTTTCTCTTCTGTATTTTTGTTTCAATTTTATCCCAGATATTAGGATTTTATTTGGAATAATTTTGGTCGGTTTCGGTCCTTTTCAATGCCTCTCATTTAATCTCAGTCTATTTGGCTGTAATCCCTCCAGTTTCAAATATTCTCAGTATTTACAATTGCACTGTTTTTAGTCATATCACCTGACCAGAGCCTTTGTGAAACTTTGTTCTCCGATTTCAAGATTTCAATCCCTTTTCTGAAAGGAAGATTTTCCAATCAGAAAAAGAAATGGAATCTTGAGATTTCGATGAGGAGCCTTTGGGCAAGCTTCAGTCCATTTCCCTGCACTTCTTGTCATCACATTCACTTTTATTATTTTCACTAAGTTTCAAAATTTTTCCTTTTTTTTTTTTCCCCCTAACATTTCACTTCTGTAGTTTATTCCACTCTCTCTTTATTTATACGTCTTCCCTGATAAAGGGATTTGAATTGCAGCGATTTGGGAAAGTTTTGGTCCTAGCCATTGCCCCTCATTTCATCTCAGTCCCTTTGGTTGCAATCAGTGCATTTCCAGATTTTCTCGGGTTTTTTCACTTGCATTGTTTTTGCTCATATCTCCTTTCCAGAGCCTTTGGGAGACTATGTTCTCTGATTTCAAGATTTCGTTCCCTTTCCTGAAAGGAAAAAAGGTTTTGGGTTTTTTTTTGCGTTTTCAATGAGGATTCTTTGGGCAAGCTCTGGTGCCTTTCCCTGCAATTCTGCTCATCCCAGTCACTTTGATGGTTTTCAGTGGGTTTCAAATTTTTTCTGGTTTTTTTTCCCTATATTTCACTTCTGTAGTTTCTACTTTTCTCTCTTTTATTACATGCCTTCTTTGATATCGGGATTTGAACTGGAGTCATTTGGGCGAGTTTTGGTCCTTGCCACTGCCCCTCATTTCATCTCAGTCACTTGGTTTTAATCCCTCCAGTTCTAATTTTTCTCGTTTTTTTCAATTTCACTGTTTTTTGTCATATCTCCATTCCAGAGACTTTATTGGCCTTTTTTCTCTGATTTTAAGACTTCAATGTGTATTGATTTGGTAAGCTTTGGTCCATATTCTTGCACTTCTTTTCATCCTATTCCCTTTTATTGTTTTCACTTCCTATGTAGTTTTTTTTTTTTTTTTGAAATTTCATTTCTTCTGGTTTTTCTTCTGTGTTTTTGTTTCCCTTTCTTCCTGTATTTTTGGCATTTTAATGGGAATAATTTTGGCAAGTTTTGGTCTTTTGCACTGTACTGTATTTCATTTCAGTTCTTTTGGTCTCATTTTCAATTTTCTTGTTTCTTCAATTTCATTTTTGATTGATCATTTCTCTTTTGAAATATTGAAACTGGAAAATTGTATTGAACTAAAAATTATTTCCATTGAAATTGCTTAGATCTCTGAAAGATGGGAAATGAAAAGCCAGAAGGGACAGAGAGTTAATGAATTTTATAAAAATAACAAATCATGATCCTGATACGAAGTAAAAACAAGACAAGTGAATGTGATGACATGAACTGTGCAGGAATATGGATGGAAGTTTGCTGAATCGCTCCACATTGAAATCACAAGATTTCATTCCCCATCCTTATTATAATATTGAGGTAAAAATCCCTTATTCCTTAACCTTGTCTCACTCTCGGTTTTCTATGACCAACAAAAGGGATCACTATTATATAACTTCTCATGCTGTTGTGTGATGCAAGGAAAATTCTTAACCAGAAGAAGCTGTGTTAGAGCAGATATTTACCACAAGAAAGGACAAAATAAATTAATTAACATTTAAATTCATCATCCTATGGCCTGTGCTGTGGAATAATTCCTTTTCTGGCAGTCAAATGCTTTGATTGTGTTAGTGTTTGTCTTCAGAATAATATATAAAGTATGGACTGAGAAACATAAATGTCAAAACTATGAGTGGCATAAACCAATTTTAAATTACTAAGCATCTATATTTATAGTGAAGTGTCAAATGCACAAGCAACCAGAGTGAAACACAAAGGAATGCAGGGGAAAGGTAAGCATTTTTGTCTCTAACTGGGAATGTGTATGTTTATATAAATATTTATAATTTAAGCATTTCCTTTTACTGGCCAATGATGCAACCTGTTCAGGGGTAGCGAGTGGAAAGCAGATGTATGTAAAGGATAGAATGGCCTTTGCACTATTTGTCCCAAGCTATTTGCACATCTGCAGAGTAACTCAAAGGAGGCCAGTCATTTGGCCCTTTAGTATCCCAACTTATCCCATGAGTCCTTCAACTCATGAAAGAAAAGTGGAGAAGAACAAAAACAGAGGAAGGGCTCACTGAGGTCTTCCTGGAGATCATGATCAATAAATCTTTAGCACAAGCCTCAAGAACCTTGTGGAAACTTCAAAGCGCAGAGGAGCGTTGCTTTATTTATGTTCACAAGCAGCCTTTTGAGAGTGTGATTCAGTCAATACACCAATTACTAACGTAAACATAGTTGGCCTTCACCTAGTACTAGTTGTTCTTGTGTTGCATTGATACCTCATGCCCTTGCAAGATAGCAGGTCTTCCTCTACTCTTCCTGGAGTGGATCTGCCATTGGTTTGTTCCAAGGGGCTGCCCATGTGCTTCTGATAACATAAATATTTTATGGGCAGTGTTATGAATCAAATCTGGTCTTTAACTGGCATACTTAGGCATTGTTTCACCAAAAGCAGCTGGTAGTTATTAGTTCTGCTCTCTACCTAATATTGTGGTAAGGTGGGAATCTTATTTCCTTGATTTTTGAGCATTTCAGTATATATGTCAGTGGAGGGTCTGGATTTCCTTACAAAGGCTCATGCGTTCTAATTAGCAAGTTGCAATGGATCACATTTCAGGATTCCTATTTCCCTTTTGTTTCTCATTTTTTTGTTTGTCAGAAAACCAATTAAGTGGGAGTAAGTTCAGAGGAAGAAGGTACAGAACAGAAATCATACCATTCACCTTCAATTTCAGCTAGACAGTGAGTAAAATCAAGCTACTTGAAGAGTCCAAGTCCATTCATGGCTCAAGTATAATTAAAAACAAAAAACCCACCAACAAATCCCTCCTTGTTCTTGCTTAACATCCCCACATTCAGATTCTGCTTCCCTTACTAGCTTGTGTGATGGAAGCACGTGTTGGCAAGGGTGCCATTCATTATTGTAGCCTTTTGACAGTAGACACAGGATACTCATGGTCTTCAGACTGAGTTTCTTAACAGGCCTGCAGGGATGACAAGGATGTGACAGGAATGAATATGATGACTGTGAAGTTCAGTATTGCACAGCAAAAAGAGGTGGTGTGGACAATGGAAAGATGAGTACCAAGAGAAGGATGCAGGGCACAGATGCTGCTTCCTCAGTCTGACTGGAACACAGACTAAATTCTCGGCTCTGGAAGATGCAGGAGTACATCCAAATCTCAGTCTGGTTGGTCAAAAGGTCCCCACTGTGGCCACTGGGCAATGCTTTGAAAATGGGACTCAAGTTTGTTCAGCGTTAACCATAGTCCACAAAAATCATAGTTATGACAGCTAAAATTGCCTCTGTTCATTTTAATTCTGCTTAATGTTCAACTAGGGAAGCTCAGGATTTCCACCTCAGGCTGCAGTCTGGTCTGTAACTCCCATGTCATTAAAGCTTCCCTGAAGTTGTAGTGTTTAGCAGATACTGCTCCTTTAATTTCTGGCCAGGTTTCTGAAGAGATCTTCCTTTCCTTACAAACTCCCACACAGAGACAAATATTGAGAGGTAGAAACATTTCTTTCAGAAGAAAAAAAAGGATCTTACAGTTAGTGGAGCAGTAAGTTGATAAGTATAATGCATACTCACTTTCCTGTCACCTCTAGGACGGAGAGACCCGTGGTTTGCTGAGTGCCACAGATATAATAATCCAAATACGGAAATACGGTGCTTCTTTTTTTGCCAATTATTGAGATGTTTTGCTGTGTGGCAGGGTTTGTGAAGTTTTGAATTGTACTCCCAACCATAAGCACTGCACTTAGACTTCAAAAATGCAGTGGCAAGACCTATGAGTATTTTTTATCCATTTAATGAGTACCAAAAGCCTCACTTGTTAACAGGACTTTATTAGTAGTGCATTGACTTCAGTCTTTCTTGGTGGACCATTCGCCTCAATAGCACTTCTCAAGCTGACCTACTTTGAAGATTAAGTCCAATGGGTCTTACCCCTGGTGGCTCATTTTAAAACTCAGTGTCAAAGTCCAAACCAGTCACTCTGAGCTTCCTAGCAGAGAAACGGGTGATTCCAGCAGATTTTATCTGGCCTATTTCAGGATTACATGAATCAGTACCTGGAATTGCCTGGTTTCCTTCTTTTTTAGAATACAGGGAGCCTGCAATGACAGGTTTGAGACATAAATGTTAGACTTCTCAATGCCTGAAATAGGAACTTAAACTCTGTCTTGGATATCAGCATGATCATTGAAATATAGAAGCTTAGAGAATATGAAAGTAATAAAGTAGAACTAACAGGTTTGGGGTTTTTTTAAATTAACAAATAGTGGAAAGACTTTATGTTTAAAAACCCTTTAAGGTAAACTTGGTCCCATTTTAAAAAGGCAGATTTTCTGTGGCTTTGCCTTTTTAGTGAGTAACCAATCTCTGCTCCAGCAGGGCCATTAACAAATCACTTTCTACCAATTATTTTTTGCACAACGGTGATTAAGTGTCTTAAAAACTTTAAAGAGTTTCTAGTGCTACGTAAATTGTCCAGCCATAAATTTCTGCTCAGGGAATTTGTATTGATTTGACATTCTGTAAAACTGAGGTGGCAGAAACCTCCAGGTATGAGTAATCAAAACATTTTGGGAGAGATGGTATTAGAGGGAATAGATCTGTCACTGATACATAAAAAAGTTTTAATAAAAAAAGGTGGGTTTAGATCCTTCGCTCTCTGCTGCATGTTTCCACACCCTCACCTCCTCTAAATGTTAATAAGCTGTTCATGTCAATAAGCATCACAAGGTAAAATTTTCATGTGGGTAGAGAGAAAGAGAGATGATCAATTATTTCCAGCTTTGTTTTTCAGACTGATTTTTGCTTGTACTAACCTGGCAAAATCAACAACACAAGGCTTTGAATGGCCAGCCATACCCTATAAAGGTTAGAATGTCTTCTGGGTTTAATAAATAGTTGTCAGGGACCAGATACTGAAAAGTAGGATGGTGTATTGGTTCAGCTTTTAGAAATATTTGGATTCTAAATTAAAACTCACTGGAATCAAAGAAAGAACTAATGTTTCATAGATACTAACAGGATTTTCTTTTATTTATTTGGACAATTTGCTCCATTGCTTTCAAATAATATTTTATACAAAAGCTAAAATAGCTGAGCATTTTTAAGCCTCCCAGTTTCTTCAATTAAAATAAATTGAGGTATCTCAACTGTTTCCTTTCAATACCCTGTTTATAACAGGTAAGAAAGAGGTACAGCTAACAGTCACCAACGTTCTGTTCACAAACAGAAAAGCTAATGATTCACACATGATGTTTTAGGAGATTCTCCTTTATGCAAACATAGCTCCTAAAGTTTTAGTTCAGATAGAAATGATTTATATTTTGCTGAAGAATGCAAGTTCCTTTTGTCCTATTCCCTCTTACCCATTTTACCTCTTACTCTAAATAAGATCATTAACAAACACAGAAAAGCACTAGCAACTATTTTGTTTTGGTGTTATGGGCACTCTTATTATTGTTTTAGTGCATTAAAGTGCATTATCAAAGCATCTTTGGTGCTTTACAATACAATAGTAAAAAGAAGGAATAAAGGAGTAAAATATTTTTAATATTTTCTTCTGTATGCAGAGTCATTTTCTAGCTCTTTAGGACACAACTAACTTATCAAAAAGAAGATTAATTAATGTTTGTGTAGCATTTTGAAGAGTCAAAATACCTTACAAGATACAAATACTGTTAACAAGAGATTTGAACACTTGCAATAATATGGGGATCTTCTGAGTTAAATACAACACAGAAAAATGACATTACCTGATAGACAAAAATCAAAAACTGATTATGAAAACATTAGAATGTCCACATGTGGTGCAGGTATTTTGCTATTCTTAATGTTGCAGCCTGAGCACACATTCTGCTTAAGTTTTTCACAAGATGTAGTTACAAATAATTAAACTTTTCCTCTAGACCCAGGATGATATCTGAGTATCCGTGATGGAAAAAACACAAATAATTAATTTTTTTTCTTGTCACTCCCTACAGAAATGTTCATCATTGGGCTGCTTGATTACCTCTTATGGTTTTTTGCACTTACATGGCTCTGTATCTTGGTAACACCTGTTCTGTAAAACCTCAGCTTATAGGGAGCTCCAAACACACCAGCTTGACACAACCACTAAGTAACCACACTTTCAGGCTCTCAGAAAAGCAGAAATAGAGCGTAGTCATAGAATAAACACTACCAGAGGATTACATTTCTACAAGACATCCAAGCCTGAAGAATGCACTTGTTGCCCTTTCTCAACACTGGAGGCATCTGTTTATGAATCTTCAGTACTCATCCTGGCCGTCATGAAAAAATTGATTGTCTCTGGCCAAAGGTGGTTAGAAATTCCTTTCTATAATAAAACAAATAGGATTTTAACAAAATGTCTTCAATTTACTTTTCACTGAAAAGAATTTCTGAATTTAGGTTGTTTTTGAGATTCTTTCAGTGGAAATCCAGGCATAGCTTCATTCCTAGAATAGTTGTTTACTGTGTGATGTAATCTGAGAAAAATATTTCAGTGGAAATTAACATATGAAGTATTCACCCACTACTTCCTTCCTTGACCCAAGTTTCCTATAGAAATAATAGATGATATCTTCCAAGTGATTGCATTTTATCTGATAGTTTTTACCATCAAACTTTGAGACTTCAAGAGAATAAATTGAAATAAAACACTCCATTGCATTTATAGGAAGAGAATGGCCTTTCCTATGCCTTTACTGGGCATTTCTAGTTCCCCACAGTATCAGTTCTCCAATGCACAGCTGGCTAAACGGTTCCATAGGGGCTGCCTTGTCAGTCCCAAAGATGACATAAAAAGGAGGGAGAAATGCTTTTCCAAGACAAGCCACAGGGATGACAAATGTACTGCAGAGAGTTCCCAAGGGACATAGTCATTCCCCAACATATCTTATGGCTTTTCTAAGCTCTTTCCTAGCTTACTGGTGTGTTGATAATATCGGAAATGCATTTGCACCTCTCTCCCACACAAAGCACCTTCAGTTCCTACCAGCTAGGTAGCTACCAATATATATTGCTGTGTGCTGTAAGTGAATCCATAAAAAAGCTCCCTAAAGCAGCTGTGCTTTCCTTTGTCTAGGTCTGACTACCCACAGACTATACCTGCTTTTTATCCCCTCCTTAGAGAGTAATGCCAGTGGTAGGGTGACCATGGGGATGTGGAACAGGATGGTGGTTTCCTTAAGCAGCTTTGTAACTCTGGTGACTATGGGGTGCTCCTTCAGCTAAGTAGAGGAGGCCTGGTTGCATTGTCAGACTGTCAGAGATTTTTAAGCAATGGTAGTGGTGACAGAGGGTATAAGTAGCTATTTTTATCTTAGGACTGATTCAGCTGCAGTAGCTGTGCTGTGACACACTGACTCTGTATGCAGCCATCCCACCCCTTTTCTCCTCCTTTAGGCACTGAAGGGTTAGTCACAGTTGTCAGCCCCATCTTCCTCTTTTCTCCTTTCCCTTGCCACCTCCCTTTAACTCTGTAGGCAGCTCAGCTGAGCTTCATCCTCCGTAGTGTCACCTGCCACACGCCGATAGTGACAGGAGCAGATACCACTGCAGGCACTGACATCCCTCTGTGTCAGGCAGAATCTCCTAATCAGAGCACACAGCCCTGTGCAGTGCAGCCATCTAATTGTTTACCTTCCAATTTTTTTTCTGCCCTGGGAAGACAGTGCACCAAAGAACAGACCATCAATCGAAGCCCTCAAGACCTGGAAACTTGCCATTTATGTCCAACCTGACTACTGGTCCAGGGGCTGAGGCACGGCTGCTGAGAGAAGCAGGTTCTACATGTCTGAGCTCTTAATCTCCCTTCCATTTGTTCTCTAGTGTGTGGTTATTCTCTGACATAGCCTTAAAGTGCAGTGCTTAGCCTGAAAGGCTGACATTAGGAACAGCAACAACAATACTTAGCAATAATCCATTGCATTTCTAGAGTGTTTTCTGCCTACAGACTTAAAATGCCTTGAGAAAAACTTGTATTGTCAGTATCCTTATTGTAGAGGTCAGATCACTGCAAAAGAGATTAGATAATAGTTTCTCATCTTTCTGTTCCTTTATTCTAAAAGCAAGAAAAGAGTGTGTTTGAGAGAGAGGGAGGAGGGGGAGAGGAAGGAAGGAAGGATGAAGCTCAGCCTTGTTTTTAGGACTTCAGTCACAGGCAAAAGAAATGGAATTATATTGAGCCAAGTAAATCAAGATTTAAGTTAAAGTAAAGCAATTAATGTTGATTTACATGGATTGATGGTAAGGAATTCTTGTCGAACTAACCCAATACATACTTTTTTTTGTGATGTTAGAATTTTGTCTGCTAGAGGTAATTATATTTGCATTGGCTTCTCTGAGGCATTTCATTTGATGGTATACAACCTTTTAATTAAAAATGAAAACAAGAGAAAATCAGCAACAATGGATGTTAAATGGAGTAAATGCTGGGTAATTATCATCTAAATATGTGAGTGAGAAGTCATCGCTAAGCAAGTGGCATACACGGGATCAGGAGTGGATCCGTTCTCAGGCTTTGAAGTGCTTTTTATCACTGCAACATTTTAACTCTTGTGAAATGAACATTACCTCCTACTAATTACACCTGTAGCTGATCTGAAGATTATAGAGCAGCTAATAATGAAAGAGATGGAAAGGTGAGATTGGGCTGTCTTAGCTTACTGGCAAATCAGCTGGAAGAAAAACATCCTGTTTTTAATCGATGTGATTGTGATAACTTATATGTAAGAAAACAGAAAGCAAACCACTGTTATCAGATGGTACGAGGACAGTATGTAGCTGTCAGTTGGGAGATGAAGACTAGAATATTTAGGGCTGGACTGCCAAGTGGCCTGAAAGTATAAAATTGGGGAAAGGTATCTAAATAAGAATATAGTCCATGAGGTTCCTAGAAAATCTGAAAATTATCTGCATTTATTTTACAAGTATATTTAAGGACTCATACACGCACATTCCCAAAAACAGATTGATATGAGAAAATCAACAAAGTGAGGAAATCAGGAAAAAGACAGGTCAAACACACATTTCAAAACTTGTTTTACATTCCACTTAAATTCTTACTTAAATTCCTGAAATCATGAAGATTTGCCCCAGCCCCCTAGATATCTTTGACACTGTCCTGGGTTATAGTCTATTCAATTTCATCTGCTGAAAAACAGTTGGGGGCGGGTGCCTTTTGATAATGGGCCAACGGTCAGTATCAGGTAGACCATTGTTCTTATCTTTCTTCATAATGGGCCATTAACACTCTTCTCTAGCCGTCTCCCCTTCCCAACACATACCTACATCCTAGCGTACCTATTGTGTGATGCTCCACCCCGTGGGAGGAGCCAGCCATTCTTACCTGGATAAAGCTGGAACTTTAAACCAGCACAGTGTCTTGCTTCATCCGATTACGGGAAGAAGGCTGGACCCTTCTCACCACCTCAAGCCCCTTTTCTTTTCTGCTACTGGATCATTTTCTGCCTCAGCGGAGCTGTACCTGCCATTCCAGGAGGACTCACTTTTGGACTGCTTTCGACACCCTGACTAACAAGGTTGTAGCTTTGACCCTGTCAGGGCTTTTCAAAATTGTTGTTTGTTAGTTTGCTGGTTTGGTGGGGTGGTTTTGTTTTCTTTTTTTTTTTTCTTTTCTACCACATTTGTATTCTTATATTCTTAGTAAAAAGCTGTTATTCCTACTCCCAAATCTTTGCCTGAGAGCCGTTAATTGCAAAATTAGAACTTGGCGGGGGGTAAGGGGTTTACATCCTCTATTCTAAGGGGAACCCCAGTTTCCCTGGCAAATATCTGTCTTTCTAAACCGAGACAGACACTCACTTGTTTTAAAGGGGTTGGGATGTTCTAGTTAATATCTCTTTGGTTCTTTTATCACTATTAGAATACTCAGACCATTTCATTTCCAGACTCCATAAAAAGACTGGTGAGAAGCCGAAAACAGACACAAGAGAATGACACAAGGACTGTAAAACACACAGTGAATGACTCCGTAATGAATTTAACTTTTTGAATCAAACTTAAGTTTTGGTTTGGGAACATATGGGCTGATCGATGGAAATGTTGATCAACTAGGGCTGCTAATATAACTGTCTATAAACAGCAATGGAACATTTAGCTCATATCAATTCAAACTAGTCAAGGGACAAAATTAGTTAATGGTGCAAGGCAAATGATGGAAGGGGTATGGGTAAATTTCCCAACCATGAGGATTTATCAATCTCAGTATGGAGTATCTTTCTAAAATATGTGTTTTCTGGTTGATCTGTAAGTCAGATATGAAATGGCAGTTAGTTTAATTGAAATTCTGTGAACAGAATATTAAAGGAATACCTTGTGTAATGGCATTTGAATACCACAAAAGCTGCCTAGGCCTCTGTTGAGCAAGTGGCTTCTAAACCTGAGTGAATATGAGTGAAAGTCAGTGCATTCAAGAGACACAACCAGATCCACAACAAGACAGGCAAAGCAGGAACCTTGGCATCCAGAACTGCAGTGTCTTTTCTTTGGTCCATTATATCTCAGCTGTACTTTTACTGTCAGTATTTCCTAACCTAAGGACTTAAGGCAGCCCTATTTTAAATACCATTGCCAACTACTGCAGTGGGAACTGAGATGGGTATTGAAGCAACAAAAGGCAACTCCCATTTATGCCACATTTCTTCTTTTCTAATAAATGTTATGTCTCTTTATTGCACCTAGAATTTCAAACACCTGTCTCTCAGCTTTCCTAAGACTCTACCAAAGTATGTATAAAAATAACCTCATAAAGCAAACACAAGATGAAGAAGTAGTAAAGAATTACAAAAATGAATGTCATAAAAAGCTAAACTAATCCCCTGAGCAGAAGAGGACTTCATTTTTCAAAAGTATGTCTGACTATGCTAAAGAATTTGCAGTTTTAAATCCCTTCATGCCAGTCACTTTGCCAACAGACAATAAAGCTGCAATTTAAAACTGCATTAATCTCCTGCAAAAAGCAGCAGAGAGCTTTCAGTGTGCTTTTAAAATCATCTCTTTTTTTTGTAGTACCAGCTACTCCGTGGCGGGGGGGTGGGGGAACCTGCAATTAAAACTTTCAATTATCAAGATGAGGCCGGTAAACCTTTTTTTCTCCCTCCTACCCCATCACATCTTCCCTTTTACCCTGGTGTCTGAAGGCATACTTGCATACTTGTCCATCCTTCTCGTTACTTGAGCTATGTAATGCACCGGAATGTCTTCCAGACCCAGCACGGCTCTCCCCAGTCATGTCCCAACCCAAGATGAGGTATGTCTGTCCATGTAATAGATGTATCTCTGTTCAGTTTGTTTATGCCCTATCTTCTGTTTTCCCATGCCCTGAATAATCTGGTCTAGTGAAAGGTGTCCCTGCTCAAGGCATGGAGGTTGGAACTAGATTATCTTTGAGGTCCCTTCCAACCTAAGCCATTCTCTGATTCTATGATTCTGTCTTTTTAGATGCTGAAATCTCTGAAAAAAAGGGCTTATGTTGCTTTTGCATATGAGCAAAAAGCTCCTTGTATCTCTCCTCATATATCCTATCAGAAACTTGTAAATGTCCTGCAAATACTTGAATATAATAGGGCAGTGTTTAAAAAGGATGGGGGAAGAAAAAGAAACAAAACGAAAAAGGCATTTTCGCCAGGGGAAATATTCAAGATAGGAAAGAACATCTTTGACTGGGTGCTATTAAGGTTCCCCCCTGTGGTGTCCTACAAATGACTGAGGATTAGGACTGTAACACTTACCATTTAAGGATTCAGAAGCCTTTCTAGAAGTCTATATTCTCTGCTTGTTGTTTGCTTGCTGACGGCTTCACAGGCTGCAATGTACCCCATTCTCACTCAGAATAGCTCTGTGAGTTAGATAGGATTCCTGCCACTCTTCTTTTTTTTTTCCCCAGAGCCAAAATCAGTCTCATAGAGTTAAAAAAAAAATTGAAGATGAAGAGAAGTTCATTTCACCTTTCAGTAATTACATTTTGGATACCTTCTCCCTGTTATTCTACTCTCCATCATTTTTTCAACAGCCCCTTCATCTGAAACACAGGGAAGAGGCCGTCTCGCCTGGGGTCAGAAAAAAATCCTGCTTCACTAGGCTGAATATTAGGATCACGTTAAAAAAACCCCAAGATGATTAATCAAGATATCCAATTCTCTTAAACCTCCTGGAGGTGGTGTACTGGCAAGGCAGCATTAATAGATCCTTGGCAAGCCTCTCTCAAGTGTGATTTTTAATTTTTCTGAAAAAAAAGCAAGAGCAACAAACCCAGTGGTTTTCTAAGGTAATTATTATCTGACAAAACTTAACCATGCTTCCTTCCATGTATCACTGGTTTCCCCTTATGTATTCACTGTGGACATGTAAAGTAACAGTCAGATGGAAAACTACAGAACAAAAAAAAATAGTATCCAAAATTTATCTCTGAAATCCAAAGAATTGTTGCCTTGTGATGTGCCATAGTAGGAGTGACCAAAAGGCATGAAGACGTGTTAAATATTCAGTATCACAATAAAGTTCTTGGAAAATAACCAACTCAGATTCCTAGTTTTCAGAGTATGAGTGCCCAGCCACTTCAGCATAGCAGTGTCTTTGTTGCCACTAAAATATGCTAAGTCATTAGTTTGTTGTGAAAATTCAGGCAATGATGGTGACTGCTTCCTTTGGGTGTTTATAGTAAATTAGACAAGTAATGGCAATGTATGGAGCCTTATAGATGGCAAAGAAAAGATGAAAAGACAATTCCTATTATTTGGTTTATCAAGCCATGAAGGAGATATGTCTGTGCCTGTTGCTTGGCAGGAAAGGAGAAAGGCATGCTGATTCTTTAGTAAAAAGAGACTTTTACATTTTTGTATGTTAGGGCATCTGCTCCTTTAAAGGTAATTCACTAAAGCAATTTTAATATTTTCTCCATGCATAAGGAAAAAAACAGAAGGTTTACAGATTTTCTTCTTTAGCATGATCTTTTACTACAACCTTCTTACTGTTATGCTTTAGTAGATTGGAGGCTAGGGGAGCTCATTTATACGGCTTATACAGACAGATCTGGACTTCCATCTGTGCTGATTGAAAAAGCAGAAATGTGGTACAGTTATGTGCTTTGGTATGAATTCCCTTGACTGTATTCATGGATCAATGAGCCCTGCAGAGACACAGAGCTAAGCACGGTGACGATCTGGGCCAACCTATCAAACTAAATTTCGTCCAGAGGTGAACTGAAAAGTGATGTGATGCTATGTGGATGTGTCACTATCTAGGCAAGCATTTTCACATTGTTTTCCATTAGAAACATCTATTTCCAGTGCAGTCCCAAAAGCCTAGAAATCTGGAAGATGGAACTGGGCTTAACAGAATGGTATGGCCTCCTTTCAGTCACATTGTTTAAACCCCTGGTATATATGTTCAATTTAATGAAAATTTTCTTGAAATATAAAACTGGCATTCGGAAAGACATAGACAATTTATACATTGCCATTCTTAGAGAGGGATAGGAGGGAATGTTGTACTTTTGGAAGAGAAGATAACACATTAGTATCTCAATACATGTCTAAAGTCAGGAGGTAGGAAAGAAAAGCAACTTATTTTTTTCATCTAATAAATTACTTCTGTGCTAAATACACTTGTTAGACATAGACAAAGTATGCTTTGCAATTACATTTGGAAAATCAAAAAAAGCCGTGAAGTTTTACCTGATTTGCAAAAAAACCAGCAAA
This sequence comes from Cyanoderma ruficeps, assembly GCA_008694505.1. Taxonomy (NCBI): domain Eukaryota; kingdom Metazoa; phylum Chordata; class Aves; order Passeriformes; family Timaliidae; genus Cyanoderma; species Cyanoderma ruficeps. The sequence continues at coordinate 2,069,835 of VZDJ01007754.1, read as the reverse complement.
TCCCTGAATATTCCTTCGCCCCTTAGGTTAGCTTGACAGAGAAGGCTTAGGAACTAGAGCTGTATCTCAAGCTTGCAAAGTAGCCAGAGAGGAGAACTAGCAGTGTCTGATAAGGCTTTTCATTAAAACTGTTTAACATGCTTGTAGTTACATTGTGCCAGAAAACTGGCAAAAAAGGCTGAACACACAGCAGTGGTGGAGGAACATCCAAACTTTTATGTATACAATACTTGCCAAGAAAATCAAAAGGCTGATGAATAAAATGCATGTTTTAGTGCAATCCTATAAGAAGTAGTAATCCTAACAAGAAGTCTAATCCTAAAAGAAGTTGTATGTTATTTTTAATAGGTAGGAACATTCTGGAGAATAAATAAGATGCTTACTTAACGGTCAATAATTTAGTATTAGAAGACTTTGGTTGTGATTTCTGAGGCTGAAAAAGCATTTTGTTTAAACAGGCAAGTTGGCCACTGCAGGGAATACTGCTTTTTTCCCCAGAACAGCCTCTGGGCAATGCTCTAAATGACCCAATAACATGTTTTATCTCTGCTTTAGTATTTGTATAGCTTTAGAATAGTCTTACCTGAACAGCTGATTTGTCTTTACAACTCCCTCTGAGGTGGTGAAATAATATTTGTTCAGAAATATCCGTGGAGATGAGACACTCATGGACCGGAGATCCAAGAAAACAACTTCACTGTTATAATCCCACTGACTACACTGCCTACAATATTGGTACTTGAAAGGGTCAAATGCCTAACTTTACACTGGGAACCTGGGGAGAACTACAGACATCAGATGGGATAACTAAAACATTCAGAATGCAACCATCAGGTGAGAGGACATGAGACACTAAAGCTGGCCCCTAGGAAAATTCTGAGCAGAAAGGAGTACTATAAACCACATAACTACACAGGATTTAAAAAATTATTTCCTGTGGGGATATCACTTGTATTTTCTTGGTGTAGTCCTGCTCTAATTCAAAATATCCAGATGTTGGATGTAAGTTTGTTTCATCTCATTGTTTAAATGTCCTGCTTACCATGCTTCAGACCGTGTAGAGAAGTACTTAAAATATAGCAGGATAGTGACAGGAAAGATTAGAGAGTAATAAATAGCTAAGATTTTGGAGAAAACAGTTTGCCATGAAGAAGTTCCAAGCCTTCTTCAAAGAGTACTTATTTTATCGAAGGTTTACTACATTAGGTGTGGGAAGCAGAATTTGATTCTGTTCAGATTTGTCTGAAAACTTATGCACATAGGATGAAATTTCTGTACATAGGATGAAAGAGAAATACAAGCACAAGTCTTGTTGAAGTTTGCAGAACTGCAGTACTGAATAAAAACATGGAAATCTTCATCTTAATGATGCTTTTATGGTCCTGGAAATCCAGATTAAGATAGGAACATAAATCATGCCTGTGAATATTGGGGCTAGCGCTACAGTAATGACTAAATATTACAGTTTTGCAGCTTAATCCTGCATGTGCCTAGGCACCTATTTGGACCTATACAGCATCTCAGCTACACGTCATCTTACTTACACATAAATCCACTCTACTGAGTTGATGACTTTGTTTAGGAGCAAGGCTATTAATATATGTAAGTATTAACAGGATTGGGCTGAGAACTGTCCAAGTAAAAACCCCAACTAATACTCTAAACTGGACAGATGGATATGGTATGCTTTTGGCAGACTTTTGCATTTCCTCCTCAAACAGGTCACAACTGCTTATAAAACGGGTTCATTGCAGTATTCATTTATATGATTTATTTTTCCTATGGTTAGAGTTTATAACTCATTTGCTTCATTTCCTCTCAGTGTTTTCTATCCTCTATTTATTCCCAAGTTGTTTATATATGTACATATATTCCTTTACATAAATAGACATAAATGTTCTATCCCAAATACTTATGTTTTCCCATGAACAGTTTATGCTTTTTCTCTTCTATCAAAATCTTTAGATAAAAATTAGAAGGATATCAAATCTCAGCTGATCTGCTTGCATTCTGTCATGAAGATTGCATTCTGTCATATTACACTATGTTGAATATTGTGACCAAAGAATCATGGGAGCAGGTAAAGACAGAATGTGTACTATTTACTACATACTTACATTATAAATCTGGGAAAAAATATTAGACAGAGTAGATAAAAGCAGATCAAAGATAGTTATTTTTTCCTTCTTGTTGTTTTTGGTTTTTTTATTATTTCATAAAAAGGAGGATGATGGCACGGGACTGTTCCTTGATTATAATTACCTTTTCCTGATTATAGATCTGGGGTAACCCCACATGACTTAGGGTACCCTCTCCCTATTGGTGTGCTTGGTATCCCTAGTGATATACTTCACACTACACCAACGTGGGAGCTGATCCAGCAGTGCTGATGCAAATTTTGAAATTTTTTGGATGTCATCTTCTCTTTTGCTAGTCACCTGAATAAATCCTATAGAATTTGGGGTAAATAATCTTGATTTTACTGAACTATGCAGCTGTTGTTGCAGACAACTCTACTGAATTTCTAGAGGAAATAATGATTTCACCATTTTGACTTTGGTGGTACTCATTTACAAATGGATGGAGATACCAGCCAGAATTTGTCTCTGGCAGTCAGCAGTAGCAGAACAATTCAAGGCCTTTAAGGAAGGATTTTAAAAACATGTTTTTGCAGATTTCATTAGAGGAGAGAATTATGAGCCAGGTATCTTTATTGCTGTCCTCGGTCTCAGCTGAAGTCAATAAAAGGCCTCCCATTAATCTCCCTGGGCCCTACATGCCTTCCTGTGCACTTAGAAAAGCTGTTTCTTGCACAGTGATTCTTGCCTTTTGGATGAGATGAAACGAAGGGATGTCAAGGTACTTTCCCCCACTTTGGAAGCTGCCTGCAAGTTTTGCTTCAAACACTTTTTTGTAAACCTAATGCATTGATGACAACAGCCATGCCAGCAACTTAATGCCACTGATATTGAATGTCCGCTTTAAAAAATCACTTGTAAAAGTTCCTACCATTTGCATCTGGTTCTGAATTAAAGAAAACGAGACTGACCCATGGAAGCAGCTGTAGTTTTTGGCAGTACTGTTTTTCATTAAAAAACAGTTCCACTTCCCTTCCACATTTTAAAGCACCGGATGACTTAATTTCTTGCCTCTGCTCTTAAAGACATCTATATATTTAAAATACCTATGTATACATAAAAAGATCAATTTTTGTCCTATACACAAGAATTCAGCAATAATAGAAAACATGATCCTTCCTCTTCCGAGAAATCTGTGAGTATGGAGATGTGCTGGTGACCCCATTTCCTTTGCACCGGTGACCCCAGACAAAAACAGGATGCTGTGGAAAAACTTGAATTGCCATATTCTACCTCTCCTAAAGAGAAACAACATCAGTTTTCAAAACTGTCTTTATTGCACAGCAAAAGCAGAACAATAGATGAAGTACTAACCCCACAGTACTGCCATGTGAATAACCAATTTTTCAATTTTCTGGCAGTTCTGAATTTATTTTATGTTAACCTGTAAAGTAATTTGTCATACAGAGTACTCTGCTAGCTAAAAGCAAGAGGAAAAATAGTTCCAGTACTGAATAATGCATTTCTTCAAAACATTTGGTATTCTTTGTACAGCTTAAATAAATGTTTTAAAGAAATGTGTATTTTTAAAAGCTAATTTTGGAAATGTTTAAACAGAATGTTTTGGGGCTTTTTCAGGCTAGGTAAGATTTTGAACCAATTGGTTTGTATCATGTTTGTCCATCAAAATGTAGAAAAAAAATAAGATTTTACTGGGAAAAAATTCTTATACCATCCACAGGGTAATCAAGCAGTTTTAGTTACAGGACTGAGTCTTCATCAGAGCTGATCATATAAGTGCCTCTCTCAAATGTCTGTGATTACAAAGCTCATAACATATCCAGTGTCTTTTTCAATATTCCATAATTTTGCCATATAATATTCCCATAACTACAGGAATTGCTAACATCAGAATAGACCGGGTCTCCAGTGCAGGCTGTCTTTATACGTCTGGGATCTTCTTATATATTTGAAAAAAATGAATCAAAAGAAGAAGGAATCAGTGTCAAGAGATATCCCAGCTTTGCATGATTCACTAAGAGAACTAGATATTCCCACTGCAAATGTCTCAAAGGCTGTATATGGGGAATTGTGCTATTTCCAGCTTTGTGGTGTTAAACAGAGAAAAGTAGATTTGTGATTCGGCTTATTTGGTAATCCTTTCTTAATTATGGGAATATATATGAATCTAAAACGAAAGGTTGGGGTCTTTTAAGTTCCCTGTTTTCTGTCTACACATTCCTCTTTAGCCAATGAAACCTGAAGAGTGGGATACATCTCACCTGATCTCACAAGAGTAAAAAAGAGGAACCTATTCAAAGCTAGTCTCCATGGGCTTCCTTTATAATTAATAGAAAGACATAGGTGCCTTCACAGAAGGGTTCATTTCAGATGAATTGTTCTGATGCCTGCATTAGGACGAGATGAATAGCCTTCTGAAGGTGCCTGTATTTTTCCATTGACTTAAAAGGGATCCTAGTGTGACTTAGATGCCTGAGGTAAGTAAGATTAATCCTACCTTGAACCAAAAGGGACAATATGTTATAGTTTCTATAAATGCACTTAGACTTAAACAAGACTAAGGAAATTTCCATTACAGATCAATAATTTCCGACACTACATATTTTCTGAAGAATACGTTTATAAAAATGTGCTTAAAGTATTTCTTTACAGTATCTCATTACAGATGAGAGAATAAGAGAACAGAACGTTTCCTACCCTGTCCTCAACAGGATGCTTTTGAACCTCTACATTTAAATTTTGCCTGACTGACTGAGCCAATTACTAGTATGCAGAAAAGCAGTCCTGAACTCCAAGGGGGGTAGGATCATCCAAAAAGAATGACCCTAACTTCTACAAAAGGAAAAATGATGATTTTATTCATACACTTTTGTGGTCAGACTAGGATGCCAGGGTGAATGAATGAATACCATTTCTGAAATGGTATGTGTGTATCCTCACCTGGGAAGTACCCAACAATGGATGCAATTACCTTTTCTATGATGGCATATCATTAGTTTTCACTTAATTGTCACCTGAGTCACTTGACAAAGATTTATTTGATGTTTAATACTACAAGCCAAGCTCTGAAATACTTGTGAATTAGAAAGAACTGTACCTTTCCAGGGACAAGAACTGCTGGATCTCAATGCCAAGGTTTAATCACACATAGATTTACAGTGTACTGCTATTTCTAAGAGATGGTGAAGTAGCTAAGTGTGTACTTCTGAGTAGAAATGGCAAACAAAGAATGAATTCCTGAGCTGTCTTTTTTCAGAGACAGTGGAAGAGGGGAAACAGTAAAATAAATGCAAACTGATAATTATACTGTCTGCAGATTGACATTTTTTATAGTCACGGTGTATATACTAGCAAAATCTAAATGCAATGTTGTTGATGCAGTTGAGCTCTCCCTCATTGTTCCAGCCTCTACCAGCAGCTGGGGTCAGCAGTAAGGACATGGAGCACATGAAGTATGGCTGGCCACAGCAAGACCCAGATGCTAAGCTAGGGATGATATCTTTTCAGTAGCTGCATCTGGCTCGTTGGCAGGCTCTACAGGCGGATCTGCTGGCAGGCCTGGATTTGCCTCTGGGTCTGTCATCTGTCATGTTGTTACGCTGTTGATGGGCTGTCTCTGCTGCCTTGCCCTCCCAGGCTGCATTTGCCTTTCAACCACTTTTGCTGCTGAGGATTATGCGCTGTTCCAACATTCAGGGACAAGGGGATGGCAGTACATCGCTAAGACGTGTAGTTCAGAGAGCAAGATCAGGACAGCATTGTCAGAGTCAGAAATACGCCTGGCACATGCTCATTAATGCACGTTTTAAAAAACAGCCCTGCAGGTTTGGAATTCACTTGCAGCCTATTTGTTATGCTTTGCTGCTAGTTAGTAATTCAGGGCTCCTGTGACTCATGCACCTTTGTTTTTAATTATGACACTTTCATTTCAGCATATACCTGATGATGACATATACAATTGTTGATTAGCAAAGCAGAAGCCTTAATGAGCAGGGGGTAGCTTAGTGAGCTGGCTGTAAAAATAATATGAAATGTATCATTGATTTCTCCATTCTCTGCTGCATGGTGCATAATAACTTAGAGAAAACCAGTTAAAATAAAATATTAATGGGCTAGCAGTACTGGGAAAACAGCTCACTGTTAACATGCTCAGTAGTGAGAGAAAATTACAGGTTTCATTGTGTATGCCGCACCATCTGCCTACACAGAGAGCTGAAGCCATAGGCTCTCCCGGGGGAAATAGCTGTGGATAAGTTATTCAATTAGAACAGTATTATTGGCCAGCTACCTTGGAGAATTGGGTTGATGATGTTGTGATTATCCTGCTCCACATTCCTTCATGTCCCAGACAGGCTGCATCGCTTTGCAACTTCCTTAAGTGCTCACTCAACTGTACAGTAGGTGAGCAATTGAAACAGGGAATATCAGGGATGCCTGAAAGAAAATCAATTTTGAATGAACTTTCTCTGCCTAGCCACAGCCTACATATTCTGAGTCATATTGTATTTTTGCGGACTTCAGTGTAGTAAGTGTCAGAACTGGCAGTGGGAGGAAAGAGAATTTCATTGTGTGCATTTAACCTGTGGCTGGGCACCAGATTTCATATGGTAGCTTACAAAATAGTACAATGCTCCTTCAAGTGTGACATTCTTATTAGCGACACAGAAGCTTTCAGAGAGTACTGCCGGACATGTTTTAAGAAACTGCTCTGACCCTTTGTCAACAAAGTTACAAAATGTTTTTTTCTCTTCTTTGAACGTTGTTTTTTTTATTAATTCTTGTGTAAAACAGATCAGATCATGGCCTGATCTCTGTCTTGCAAATCCATTTTTTTTCTGACCTCCTGCTCAAATTAATGACATCTGAGAAGCATCATATTCTCAAAATAGAACTCACTCACTGTGCTATATGCATAGGAACATAAAGAGAGTGGCTTCTAATTTTTTTTAGTAAGCAATGCTGCATCTAAAGTTTAGATTTTTAAAAATAATTATATTATAAATCTTCATCCTTTTTCATCACCTAGTCTCATTTTAACTGTCTCTGATCTACTTTCATCAACAATGGGATTTCGAGACAGCCAGCGCTTGCTGTAACATTGGTTGTGATGCCTTGTATCACACAGGCTATAGAAATCTTTTAATATCATTAAATGAATTGACGCCCCTTTTAACTAAGCAGCAAAGGTTTATGATCTTACCACTAAGACTCAAAAAATCTTTTTTTTTTTAGGAATTGTTTCTACATTCAAAATTGTAGTCATATTTCTTTACTAGTCTGTCATGCACTGATGCAATGTGGAAAATCTACACGGGGAATTCTTGGGAGAGGCACATTTTTCAACTGTGCTTTAATCAGAGCTGAGCTCTCCTGGAAAGGTGACTTATGCCTGCTCTGAGTTCACATCACTATCAGTAATCTTTTCCTCGTTCTTCAAAGCTGTACGTCCTGTTAAACAAAGATAGACATCGTCCACAAGGCTCACAGGAGGGCGGCATTTGCGAGGTGACAAATGTGGTCATTGGCTTTGCAGCTGAAGAGTCCTCAGAAGAATTCAGAAAGGTGCAATCTCTGAAAACAGCAGGGATGCTGCCTGACTGATAACACCAAGTTGCTTCATTTCCTTGCCATGTTTTTTCATTGAATATAGTGGGTGCAGGTCAGCAGTGGGGAGATACCCTGCCTGATCACCTTGTCCTTGTTGTAGTGCTTTGCTCAGGGAGAGAGAAAACATAGTCAGCCATCCCAATTGCCCAGAGCAAGGCAGGCCTGGAAGGGAGAAAAGGGAGGACTCTCAAGCTGTGAGAGCTCTTGTGCTTTAGGAAAATTTGGATCATGATAGTAACTTCTTTGTAAGGTGCCTTGAAGAGACAGGACAAAACCAATGTCTAGGAATGAAGTAATAATATTTATCCATACCTGCTCGCACCAACCGTTCTGAACCATTTTCTGCAAATCCTTTTCATGCTGCACCTTACATGACTTCTCTCCAGCTCGCATCCTCCCTTTTGTCTGAACATCTGGTATATCCAGAGGGCATCTGCTGACTAGTGTGACTTGCACCAGTACATCTGTGTGACTTGTAGACAGTGGGACAGTGGCTTTGAGCTTCCTGCTTGCAGGGCACCAACACATAAAGCATGAATATGGATGAAGTGCTGCTGCGCCATGTGTGCTCACGCTGCTAATGATAAATATGATAATAACGGCAGTCCCGCACTCCGCGAGAAAATCCAGTTCCCCCACGTGCGGCCTCACTGATTGAGTCTGGAAAAGGCAGAATTCATCTATCAGCACCTTGTAGGGCCATAAAATACATTGACTTTTTAACTTCCTCCACTCTATAGAACCACATTTTTGCATGCAGACTACAACGTGGAAATTATTATGGGACTCCTGAGATATGCAGACCACTGACTGAATGGAGTGCCATTTCCTTTTATACTACCAGTGGAGAAAATTGTGCCATCTGAACCCACATGCTCACCAACTCATGAATGTGAGGCAACTAGCTTGGTCTTCATTCAGAGCTTTCCTGTCCATTTGCACACCTGTGGTCCATTTAGCTGTAGCATATGTGAGCTGCCTGAGCAGAGAAACCTGGAAGCACAGCCCTGGATCTGGCTAGAGGCTATGGCTGGAGCAAAATGGGTGGCTGCACACCATACCTGTTCATGTAGTGCCCGTTAGTGTGTCATTCAGACACAGCCAGACCTTTCTGGACAAGCTAACCTTCAGGAAGATGGTTACTTTCTGCAGGCTGCCCGTGAAACCTGAGAGATGAGCAGATCCACGGGCACCCTGCTCTGCCTGGTCTGCCACTTGCTCCTGGGGCCATCCTTCCCTCACACCAAGGGGTTGTGATGTCCAGTCACAAGCAGTGACCACGTAAGTGACACAAAACACAACCAGGCCCTAGGCAGTGGAGTTTGCATCTTTTGAGTTGATTGAAATGTTTCAGCTAACTTGAGTGGGTGCCTGATCATGCTGTCTCCTGGAGATGGCCTCCAAGAAGTATGGGACTTTCCTTGGATCAGAAATGGGAAAAACAAGTTGGGTCTGCAAGACAACTCATTGAAAGCTGTGGGTTTGAATTTCAGTTTCCTGAATACTAATCTAAGTTTCAAGTACTGACTGTGAGAATTGATTATCTTTACTGGTTTGTTTGTTTTTTTTTTTTTTTTGCTCTTGCTTCCCTCATCGAGGCACGAAAAGCTCTGGAATTCCCCATTAGCCTAGCTACATGGACTTCCTGAAGACACCTGACCCTAGGAGGAGTTACAGAAGGAAAACCATGTTCCTAGTACCAACACCCTGTGTAGCAGTGACAAATAGCTGGTTGTACTGATTCCAATTTTTCCATGGCACAATCAGGCAAACTGAGCCAATCTGCTTGCATGGTCCTGAACTTGCCAGTGCTGGAGAGAGCTGTGTCAAAAAGCTGGGGCAAGCCACCTTTGTCTAAGGAAAAGGTAAGGCTTGAATGTCCTGAATGGGTCTGTGGCTGACCTCTCCTTCTCAAGCAACTCCAACTGTAAATGTGGGTACAGGTGTGTAAAGCTCAGTCTGCCCCTTGTTACACTCCTACCTTTGTTCAAACTGACAGCCAAAATAACCAAGCTCCCAAAACTTAAACTACTAAGCCTCTACTTGAACACATATTACATTTTTTATCAGATTCCTTACTGTGGTCATTTCCAGAGCAGGAAAAATTCCAAACTAAACATAAGAGATTTGGGGGTGTTTTTGTAGATTCACTTCCTGAAAGATTGCTTTGCACCTGAGGTTCAGATAAAAAATAATAATATCAACTAGTTTAAAAGAAGCAGTGTTTGGCAAAGGACGTATTATAACTTTGACCTCTGTAACCACTTATTTATGTTACAGTCAAAAAACATCTTCAAAGTTACTGAAACAATTCTTTACAGGCTCTGGGAAGAAACTAGAGGTCTCTACTGGACAATATCTTCAGCAGCCTGTCATCTGGGATGTGTATTTATTATTCTGACAGAAGCAGGCAAGCGGGTATGAAGTGCAAAGCAAATGGTACCTCTCCAAAGTATGTCTTTTATTTAATTGTTTTAAAGTCCAATTTTAAAATGTTATATTCATCTAAATTCTGTGCTTGGAGAGATTCCAGGGCTGTCTAATGTTAGTGGAGAACAAGGAGAGTTTTTTGTACACATCTGCCTTTGAGAATTTTACAATACTGGACATTTGTGTTGTTTCATTTTTGTACATACTTCCCCCTCAGGGAGAATTCTGTATCTGGAAGCACATGTTAATTTAACCCTTGAGTAGAGCTGCAGCAAAAATGGTATGTGTTTCCCCCTTTGGGAAACCAGTGGTGATGGTGAAGAAACAAGCTGTCAAAGACTGAGAGTTTACTGTTGTTTCTGTCACCTGCTTATTTGAATTGTGACCATTGGTGCATATACAATTTACCATCAGGAGCAGGTCCTAATATATAAGTCAAAAAATCCACTTGCTATTGTGTGACTGAGATAAGCAGGATGTTTGAGACATGGGTATACCAACACTGCCACAGAAATGTAAATTTGTCTCCTTACAAGTGTCCTAAGTGCTCCTTTTTTAAGATCCTCCATTTTTAAAATAGACTCTGAGACTGACACAAAAGGAAGAAAAGGAAGGTGTTGAGATCCCTGAGCTGTTATCAGGGAATGTCCAGCTGATGAGGAAGCATTTGAAGTCAACTAACTGCTGAAAAAGCCTGTGTGCTCCTATTTATTGCAAATAGGCTCTGGCTGACTCCCTTTAGGCATGGCTGGGCAAATCTTAACCCTTGCAGCTTCAGATTTTCAGACCTTCTGCTTCAGCCAGCAGGGCTGTAAGTCATTGGATTGCCTGGAAGCAACCAGGGGGCTTTACACTACAAGCCTCATGGCAGAAGAATGTTAAGGTCTGGGCAGCTGGCCAAAACTTGAGGTCTTGTAAAACTTGTTTCCATAAAAGAAAAAGATTGATCAGGGAGTTAAGATTTCCTTGATGAAACTATAAATCTATAAGGGATATATACACAGTCTTGTTTCCTTACAAGAGGAATCAAACAAGAAATTAATTCTTCAGTCCCAATTCCAAACGTGTTCTGGCCAAACACACAACTGAAAACTATTGTTTTTTTGCTTTTCACTCTGCATTTCCTCAGTCAATCTACCATGATATCTGATGACTTCTTTTAGCTTTCGTAGTGGTTTTCTCTATTTAGTGAGAAAAACTCTTCAAACAATGCCTTTCATACTCCAGAGCAATTTTAGTGTAAAAATAAAGCAGAAGTCTAGTAATACTTCTGTTTCCTCTCCTCTCTCTCTCTTTTTTTTTCCTTTTTGATTATATTTTGAATAATGGCATTTAAATTACAAAGTATCACAGGTCTTAGTCAGTTCTTCTGTCCTAGTCCAATGTATTGTTTTAAAGAATTTAATCCAGGACTTCCATATGATCCTGTTTCCATGCAAAGAGAATTATCACTGCTATGAACAGTAGGGCTGATCAGCTTTTCTATTCAGCATACTGAACATCAAACTACTAAAAGAGGGTTTCTTAACATCAATATTCTTGCTAAGATTAGTATTCCACACCTCCCCACAACCTCTAACAATATCACCCACCGTGCTCCTCATACCATTGTGCATTTCCACTTCAGTACACCAACTAGCTTGGACAAAATTTCACCTTAGTTTGCTTTCTTACCACACAGCTGGAAAAGCAAATGGCTTTGCTGATAAAAGTGGCTTGGTTTTTTTGTACTTAACTCCAGTACTTATTATTGAACACAGCTTAAAGAATTGCCACACCATTATGGGGAAAATTTCTCGTCCTGATTACTTTCCCCATCTGTGCTGGTATGGCCATAACCTTTGGCCTCATCATTCTAAGTAGAAACTTAATTCTAACAGAGTTTGAGATAATAACTTAAAAAAAAAACTTTTTTGAGATTGTTCCAGTATATCCCACCCCATTCCTGGAAGGGATTCAAGGCCAGGTTGAATGGGGCTTCAAGCAATCTGGTCTAGTGAAAGATGCCCCTGCCCATCATGGGGCAGAGCAGTGGAACTAGGTGATCCTTAAGGTTCTTTTCAACACAAACCACTGAATGATTCTATTATTATTTGGAACAAAATATCTTTAAATACAAGTGTTGACACAATCTTAACTTTGGGCATTCATATCTTATGTAAGGCAAAACATCTCTGAAGAAAAAAGCCCCATTAATTATCTATTTAGGTTGTATAATATTACACAGTAGAAGCTTTTCTACTTCAGTCATCTTCTTTGACACACCCTTTATAGGGTCTTCTTCCCTGCCAGCTCATCTTTAGGCGCATGGAGACAACCTGCTCCTGTGCCTTTATATTTTCTCCTGGAGGAATGCGCAGCTTCCCGCATTCCTCTGCCCTCCAGGAGTGCCTCCAAAGAAACTCTCTCAATCAGGCCCCAAAATAGGGGCTAGAAAGAAATGGGAGAAAGGAGCAGAAAAAAAAGGGAATGGAAAAAGGACATGTAGAAGGAAGAAGGCAGGTCATAGCAGGGTTGTCACCAGGGCAGGGCAGACACGGATGCAGCAGTGCAGCCTGGGCAGCGGTGAGTGCCAGGGCATGTGGTGGAAGGGTATGTGGCTGGACAAGGGTCGGGGCTCTCAGGGTGAGCCCTTAAGATCTTTTTCAGCCTTTTTGGTGATTGTAACTACAATGATGATGAGGAGAAATACAGTAAAATTCTCTAATAACAGTGCAAAACAGCAAGGTTCCAGGCAGGTAACACAGAAACCTTGGTTATGTGCATATTGCCACACTACACTTCCCCCATTATGGCCTATGTGTCCCACTGCTCAAGGAACCTCAGCATCAGAGAAAAAAAGAATTTTTAAAAGAACAAAACAGGTGTTCTCTTTCCCCAAATTTTATTTGTGATCTTAATTCAAGTTTTACTAAATATGCAAAGTATGTTTAAACTGATATATATGCAGCATGTTTAAACTAATAAAATAATAAGAAAATGGGAAAGGAGGGACAGGAGCTGCATTCTTTTCTACCAAAAATGTTAAAAAGCAAGTATGTACCTGTTGGTGAGGCAGGAAAATGACCTTAAGAATTAAAAATGCTTCATCTCTTCACTTTCCCTTTTTCATTTTTTTCCAAGTTCTTGGCAGAAGATCAGGAAACCCAGAGCAAGCTCTTGCTAATCTCACACAGCTCTTTCATGTTGAAAGTACTGATCTAACAACCCTCAGGTGCATGGTTGGGAATATTGTGATTATTGTTCTGAGGACTTGCCATGGGGCAGCTGACCATGGATTCCTAATGTGTACCAGATGGGACCATGGCTCTTTACACAGAAGTATTTAGATGCACTCTGTGAATAGCTGTGACAGCCTGCACATTAGTGGTAACATGAATTTTGCGTGAATTAAAACTATTTATCACTGCTAGGGAAAACACAAATGGAAATGTCATGAGTTTCTAGAACCTAACAATTTATAAAAGATAGGAGTGATTTTAAGATCAGGTAGAACCTAACAATTATTTTAAATGTTTGATAAAATGTGAATTTCACCTTTTCTGAGTTTTTCTTCTTTAGTATATTGCTTATGTAAATCCCCAGTATAGTGGTTCAGACACTGAGTGGTAAAGGATTCATCTCAGCTGCCCTTATATTCTGTCTGCAACCAAGATGTTCAATTTCAATCCTCTCATCCCGCTCTACAGTCAGTGGAGAGAAGCAAGCATCCATTTTATGCTTTTCTGAAGTACTCTGAGGTGATCTTTATATGTGCCTAATTCTCTCCATTGCCCATGAGGGGAGTCCAGGACAGGCAGACACACGTAAATGCCTAAATGCAGAGAAAACTTACTCCAAATCCTCTGTTTGCTGTTACAGGTGGAGAGGAAAAATGAATGTGATGGTCATTCCTCCTCTGCCTTCTCTGCTGAGCATGTGGATGGGGTTTGCAATAATGGTGTTGGGCTCCAGAGCAAAATTATGAGTTTTGAGTTTTCTCAAATCAAGGCACTACCAATTAGCAATAATCATTCCTGATCAAAAGCTAAGGAGGCAGGCACCAAACCAAGGTATCATTTAAGCATGTACTTAACTTTAAACATGCAATTAATAGTTCTGACAAGTTAAGCACTTGTTTAAGTGCTCTGCTGGATCCAAGCCCTCTTCTTTTAACCAATATTCACCTTCTTCTTGCCAGTAGAGCTCTAACAGGAATGAATTACACAGTTGGGATGTTCTACAAAAGAAAAGCATGTCTTCTGTGACATGCACAAAGATACCATTTAATGAGAAACCATGTTTTTAAAATAATAGGAAGGAAAAAAAGATCAGAGAAAATGTCCTTTAAATTTTATTCTGAAAACCCATGAGTCGATATTTTTATTAAAACAAGCCGTGTTTCCGTCATTCTTTCCCCCTTAACTTGTAAAATTGAAAGTAGTTTTACAAGGAAAATCTACAATTCTATTTGGCATGCAGAATGCTAGAGAAAAGTTCTAAATTGGCAACAAAGGGAAATATTTTTGTCAACTTTACTGATTGAGTAATAGAATTTAGAGCAAGAAGTCATAGAAATTGTTCCAATAAAGAAATCACCTGACAAAAATGTTTTGCCTCTAGGGAAACTGATTTCTGATGAATGCAACTCATCCAAATATTTTTTTAATATAGTTTTGAACTTTTTATGCTAGATATTTAGTAATGTTTCTTTGTCTTCTTTATTTTTAGAGTTGTACACATTGCATTTGGTCTAAGATTGCACCATGAAGTGTTCAAATTGATGCTTGACAGGAACAAATTCAGGAAATCTATATTTAATGTTCCTAGATTAACTGAATCTCCTATTGGAGATATATCTTCAAACTTGGAACTCGGTTTTTTAATTATTTACTTCAATCTATTGAAAGTTAAAAGATCAGTCAGTTGCTGAAGATGTTCTTGGCTTAATCTAAAATAACAATGATGTCAAAATGCTCCCATTGCAATTCCAGTATTTCTGCAATGCCCAGATAGGAAAGGACCAGACAATAACTGGAAGGCTCTTATCTCACCCAAAAATCTACCTGGGCTTAACATTGCTCCTATTTTTATAAAACAACAAAAATTCTGGTGGAAACAAAACCGTTTTACAATAATACTGGAGATTAACTCAGGCAATTCTAAACAGGGGAGGATATCAAGCTGGCTATGTGCAATTTCCAAAATTAAAGAGATGATGTGGAAAACACTACAAAGTAGTAATTTTTCTGTTATGTAAGAGTTCAGTTTCAACACAATTGCTGACTAAAGCCGTGTCACAGCATAATATAGCATCCTTATGCTCATGAGACACCAAGTTACCGCTAATATGAGAATTTTGAGAGAATTTCCTGACCTGTTTAACAAAAATCCCTCATCCACTTTAGTGCAAAGTCAGTGTTTCACAGATAGGAGAAGGATAGAGTTTTGAAATTGCTAGCAGAATGCACATAAAGGAATTAATTGCCTGCCCTGGTAACCTTAAGCAGCTGCAGCTTTAGCAGAAACATCTTCCTGCATGGGTCTGGAATCCCTGGGGGTAGGGAGTAGGGATGTGTAGGGGTTTTTCCCATGGCAGTATGGAATTCTGGCAACTTTGTAGGGAGTCTAGACTTCCACCTGGGCTCCAGATACCAAACAACTCTATTCTTAGAGGTAAATGTATTGCATTCATTTTTAAGAGGACATTGTCCAACTCCTACCTCTCAGATTTATATCTCTCTAGAGCATTCATCCATTTTAGTGAGATTTTATACAAATACACTGAAACTAGCAAATTCAAACCTCTCCTGTTGACCACTTCTGCTATGCAGTTGTTACTGTTTTTATTGACACTTTCCTCCTGAAAAACTCATGAAACCAGATCCAGATGGTAATGTCTAGTTGTTTTCTTACTTGTCTTTATAGACTAAGACTCTGTTTCTAAGGACTCTTCATCTGTATATACCTCCAGAGTGCTGTTTGACTTGTAATTTCTTAGTTAATTGGAGTTAATTTCTTAGTTAATGTCTGAATGCAATCCTGTGCTCTAGCATGACCCTGCTTGAGCAGGGAGGTTGGATCAGATGATCCAATCTGTGGTTCTTCTCATTCAAATTTGCGTTGTTCTCAGGATGAGCTCCTCATATTAAAACACCATCTCTACTTCAGTGGCTCAAAATGCAACATTATTCAGCAGACACCTAATCCTTCTCAAAGTAATTGGGAAAATCAGGGACTATTTGTTTTCTCTGCTCCCTACTGCTCCCAAACACCATTTAAATATCAATTTACACGCTTTATAAAATAATGAGTAAATTTCTTTTAAATGAAAATTATTAATCTTAATACTTTTGTATTTAACACTGAAGGACTCATTATTTTCAAGTTTGAAAAGAGCTATCATAATCAACTGTTACATAAATTGCAGGTTTAAAATAGAGATTTTAAAGGTGTTAATTATGGATCACATTTTGAAAAACTGCTACTTGGGGTTTTTTAGGTACCTGCTTTTTTGGCAAGATACCAAACTTAGTTTGGACCCTGCCAAGTATTGTAGTGTCCATTGTTTAAGAGGACTTTGTTGCCCAGCTCCAACACCTGCTTTCTCAGGTAAGGTATTCAAAGAGGAAGGCTTTGAAATGTCCAGGAAGTAGAACTCTTGGTCTGCTAAGAGAAGTCTTTAAATTGCAGAGATTTACCACATCACTGGCACCACAAAGATATTTATTCCCTGCAAGACACTGGATTTTGGAACAGGATGGGGGAGGAATAAATTGAGTACTTAAAGCATTTTGCAGATACTTTTAGAAAAAATTGATATTTGAATGAAGTGTATTTTTGCCAAAAGTTATATACATTGTTACTTAAAACTTATGGGTGGTGATTTCACGTCTTTTGGTGATGAAAATTTTGGGGAAAAAAAGCTATCATTATCTGATCCTGGAGAAAAAAAAAGGTTACCTTTCACCACTTTCAATGGTGTGGTTTATTTGGTGAAATTCATTCTTGATATTTCCAAGATACTTCAATAAATCAGGACTGTGTAAATCAGTACCACACATCTGCCTCAGAATTACCTTCTGTTTCTATATAACTATGTCCACAGTCTTTTGATCTGTGCTCCTAACCTAGCTACGCTTTATTATATTTAAAAAAATACAATTCTTGGGCCTCTCTTTAAACTAGACAGAGTATTAACTTCCAATTTAGAAAATTATTGATCAAAATTCAGGAATTCTACTGCTAAGGTCATTATTAGTACTCTTAAAAGGAACTATTGGTCTATCATGAATGCTAAAAGAAACAAGCAGCATAGAACAGCGTTGATAATTGCTGTAACATGGTTTTCCTTAATCTCAGCTATTCTTGTCCTACTCTTTATCTTGTTGACTGTCTGATGGAATAGAGACTTTCCTCATACAAGTCCTAACAAAAATTACAGGCCTCATGCACTCCTAGCTTTCCCCATTGCAGAGATTCTGTAAGTTTCAAATTCACAGCACTTTACCAAGATCTCAGGATCCTGGCTGCCCAGGATCCTCAGGGTTCCTGAATGGTGCAAGCATTCTGCACCCCTGGAAACCTTTGTGAAAAGCCGCCAAGACAATTATCAGGCTTATGTGTCTGTCTCATGACGACGTTTTTTTCTCAAAGGGTAGTGCAGAAGAATCCCCTGAGAGGAGACTGAGGTAGGGCACTACAAATTACAGGAAATATTTATTATAGCATCCTTTGCTGTTCAAATTCTTAGAATCATAGAATCATAGAATGGTTGGGGTTAGAAGGGACTATGTCATCTACTTCCAACCCCCTGACATAGTCAAGGATGCCCTTCACTAGACGAGTTTGCTCAAAACCCCCACACAATAGCCTTGAACACTGCCAGGGATGGGACATCACAGACTCTGTGGGCAGCCTGTTCCAGTACAAAATTTGTTATTGTGAATAGAAATGTGAATGAGCTACACAGCCCAGTGGTGATGCCAGTGGGTGGTACAAGCTCTGGGCACTTGCAGAGGCTCTTGGTGTCTTGAGCTCATCAAGAGCTCATCAAGTTCTTGTGGATTCAACAGGACCATCAGTCTCTGGAACTCAGTATCTCAGCACAAGTTTTTCCCTACCCTTTAGCCTGCTTTGTGGGAAATATTTCTCCATCCACACCAGTGGTTACATACACAGTCCATTCACACAAGTAGCCAAAGGGGTATTTACCACTGGCTCACCTGCTAAGTGAAGGTAGCAATGTAAGGTGGATCATACAGTACACATGAGAAATTAATACAAAATTAGTGTATTTTTTCCTGTTTTCTCTTAGGTATAAATAAAAATCTCATTGTGAAATCTTCATTATTTGATCTCCAGCGTTTGCTATCCCCATTGTTCTTTTCAAACATACACTTAAAATGTATGTAGTGTTTGTGATTTGATTCTGAAAAGCTTACTTGCAGATGTTGGGGGATGCTTGCTTATGTGTTAGCTGTTCTGAGTAGAATTTAGAGGATTGGACACTACTTTTTGAAATGCATACTGTGAAATATATGGATACAAAACCTAGGCACATTAATATACAATTATATTGTAATTGTGAAACCTTAACACCATGTTAATATAGCTTTCTTGCATCTAATGTGTGATACATTTGAGAAAACATATGGCACATAATTCTTTCCAAATGGTTTTAGAAATGAAAAGGTGTCCTCTATGAGCCTATGTCACTGAGGAAGGGAATGTTTTCTCATTTCTCTGGGTGCTGGAACCCCATGATGAGCAGATTTGCATAACAATTAACCTCTAAAAATAATTTATAACCTCTCAGATGAGAAATTAGCTTCGGGGTAGTTAAAAGGGGACACATTCTTTATTAACATGACTGTTTGTATAAAGGAGACATCAAAGCAGTGTACAGTCCCTCATACTTCTTATGGACTATAGAGAGTGCACAGTGGTACTTTGCTTCCATTATTCCCTGTAGAATTGTTNTGGGGGGGGGGGAGGAGAGAGAGAGAGAGAGAGAGAGAGAGAGGCTTTTTTATCAACAGAAACTCATCCAGCCTAATAAAGTATTTAAAAGATTAAACACTCGATTGTTTTTGTGCTCATACAAAAGGCCAAGAATGCCCTTATTTCTTACAGCTGTCCTGCCAGGCTGACAGTGGAGATTTCCTGTTTTCACTTACTGTCTCCCTGGCTCTGGGGTGTGGACAAGGAAAACACAAGGGCAGCCATGAATAGGACAACTTGTAATTTAGAAGTGCTTGTGGTTTCACACAGCCAGGGCTGGTCCTAGGATAACACACTGCATCTCAAGTTAAATCCTCTCTCCCATAGAAGGAAACCAGTTCGTTTTGACCATTTTCTACTGTCTTGTACTGTACTGTAGGGCTTTCTCTCAAACATTTCTCTTTGTTACTCAGAAGTCAACATCCAATGTCCCTTGAAGCTGAAAGCCTTTCAACTTTTTTGGAGTGTGTGTTCATTTGTTATTTTTTTTATAGATATCAATAGACTCTGCTTTGCAAAGCCTGTCCCGAACAACTCACACACTAATACAACTATTCTGTTCAGAGATACTCCCACCACTGTTTCCCTCTGCTGTGACAATCCACCTCCATTACTCAGCTTGGTGTGAGAAGACACAGCTCTGTTTTCAGTGGCTTGGTGCTTGCTTCCTGCACAACTTCCCACAGAGCATTCCAAGTAGAAACAGCAAATGGGGCTACTTCTGATGCACAAATGCACATCACAAACTGAAAAAGTTGGTCTTCTGTTTCCTGAACATGGCAAAAATTTTGGCATTGGCAGTTGAGATGTTAAATCATAACAGTAAATTACAAGAATGAGAAACACTGGCAAATCAGTGGCCCATCATTTTCAGTCTCAATTTTACACTGGAAATCTCACTAGAAAACCTGCCATGGGATTTCATTCCCCAGTTTTGCAATCCTAAGTGCCTAGAAAAGCTTCGATCAATCAGCCAATATGTGACCTTAGCTAGGTTAAAACATTCATGATGCCAGGTTTTATCCATTGAGCAGGGATGTGAGTAATGGGAAGGAGTTCATCCAGCATCCAGCATTCTGTTAAACCAGTCTGTGTGCTGCTCTCAGGAAAGGGATTACTGCAGTCCCCAGGTGCTTACTGAAGTGTTTTTTATTATTTTGAGAACATATTGAATTTGGTATTTAGGATTATACCTATTGGTGCCAGGTTTTCTATATAATGTATATATATATTATATGCATAAATACCCATACATTGAACCTTCTTTTTGAAAATATGGCCTTTTGAGCACCATTTAATGTCTTTGGTGATAGCTCAAAACATAGAAAAATAGAGTCGTATGCTTTTGGTTGGAAGGGATCTTTAAATATTGCCTAGTCCAGTCCTGTTGCCATGGGTGGGGATCCTTTCCACTAGAGGAGGTTACTCAGTGCTACATGAAACCTGGCCCTGAATGCTTCCAGGGCTGGGGCATCCACAACTTTTCTTTCACCACTTTTACAAGGAAAAAACATTCTTATGTTCAGTCTAAATCTACCCTCTCTCAGTTTAAGACCATTTTCTTTTGTAGAGTCACTACAGGCTTTAGTAAAAAGTCTCTCTTTTCCAAAGAGGTTTCCACAGAGCCTTCCCTTCTCCAGGCAGAACAACTCCAACTCTGTGGGGCTGTTCACGGGATTTCAACATTGGAAATGCAGTGTCGTGGCTTATAAATGTATATTTAATGGTCTTCTTACTGGGGAGGTATTTGACAAAATCAAATAACTTTTTAACTAGAAAAAATTAGTTACGAGCCAAATGAAAACCAAATATATTATTCATGGCATCCTTGTGTTGGTCTTATAATACAGATTTGTTCATCCATCTCAATATTTCAGCTGCTGTAGAACAAGAAAACACACAGGTATTTTCCATCTCATGTTTCATTTTTATCTTGTAAGTCAACCTTGTAAATTAGACTAAGTTGTATTTTATTTAGGTGAATAACATTACAGTCCCAATACTGCTCATTCCTTTTATGTGACATGAAAAGTTCTTTCCATTGCATTCTAATTCAGCACTCTGATTTCTGCTGAGTTTGAATGCTTTCTTGAAATTCTTACTAGGCTTCTGGTTAAGGGCTGAGGAAAAAAGGAATCCCTCTCTGTTCTCTCACTGTTTCAATCATCACCCTAAATCTATGTATGAAGGTTTATCATCAAAAGATAGTGTACTTACCAAGGCTTTTATCAGGCTACCTTTCTTTTGTCAAGGAGATGGAAACAAACTTTTTTTGACCATTATTTCCATCTTCAATTTTTCATTACCTACTGCAGTAATTTAGCTGAATGGTGCTAAATTTATCAGTTTTGCTGGTTGGGAGAGATTTGTCTGGGTAGCAAAGGCCTTGAGAAAGGCAATTTCTGCTCTGTGCCAGAACAACACATAGAAACAGACTGCTCAGAGAAAGGGTGGAGTCATATCCTTGAAAGTCTTCAAAAAACATGTGGAATATGGCACTTGAGGGCACGGTTTAATGTTGAACAGACTGTTGGAGCTGGGATCACAGTTGAACTTGATGATTTTAAAGGTCTTTTCCAGCCTTAATGATTCTATGAAAACAAATCACCACAGACTCATGTGTGTGGGTTTTCCATCTCCCCCTGCTTACACACCCTGGGTACTACTGGATTTCAGAGATTGCTGCCCCAAATCCTAGGCTAGACTAAGCTAATTGCTCAGGTTTTATGAACTTGAAGCATTTCAAATATCCTTAGAGATCCTGACAAATAGTTTCCCATCTCCAGACAACTGTATAAAAGTGGCAGCCTGAAAACAAGACAGTGGGAAGCAAGGCTTCTGCTGACCACGTAGCCAGATCTCCTACTAAATGATCTAGCACTTTCAAGAGTAAACCTCCCATTCAAAGAATGCAGTTCTGGCTTTGAATCATCCAGAGCTCATAGAATTTGTGTTTGGATCAAGTAATTTTTGTCAGATGTGCCATTTTGGCTTATACTGTTTTAAACTTGGAAAAGACAGAGAGAAAGGTACACTTGATATTAATTAGGCCAGTGTCAAACTGTTATTTCTGGTTTCCTATTAGGCATATATTATTATGTTGTTCTCTGTCTCAGTGACTCACACTTTTTTGCTACTGATTGAATCCTGATTGATACTGGCTCTGAAATCCCAGCTCCACTGCAGCGATGAGGAGTTGTGCCAGTGCTTTAATTCCTGCCAAGGTATTAAGCACTGAGCATTGTTCTTCTTACTTATTTTTACAGTGACCCAGTTGAATGTCTTCTTATTTCATGAGAATTTCTCAACATCTGTGTAGCACTTAGAGTATTAGATTTCTGGTTTCTGTCTACAAAACATTATTCTTTCTAATTGCACAAATAAGTTTTTCAATATGAAAAGAATTGAAAAATTTGAATGAGTGAACTGAAATTTAAAATAGTTAGTAATACAGCTGTGATGAAGGGACATCTGACTACGAGACCAGAACATGAGATTGCAGAGTGCCCTGTTCAGCCCCTATTTTTCAGATTCAAAACACACTCTAATACTGTAGATAACTGAAGACAATGAAAATTATTAAGTCTCATACTTATCCAATCTTAACCATTTTTCAGTAGAGATGAAAAAGTATTTCCAATTACCATCACTACTCAATTTGAGGGCTTTGCTCTCCTCTGTAGCACTGAGGCTGGGATGTGGATCAAGGCAAAAGTATTGGACCTGGGCTAATATGCTCCTAAGCACCTGGAAATTGTGGCCTAAGACTCATCACTGATTCTGGATAAGGAAGGGACCTTGTACCAGCTAAAACTCAGCTGGTTTTGTTTTATGAAATTTGAGTGAACATCAACACGTTTCAGTCAGAAAGAGATTGTCACAATCCATAGACCAATCTCCATTAACCTCTAAGACATGTATCACACAAGTGTTGTGCTTTCCTTTCATTCTTTTCACCAATTTTTCTGAAGCAATGATCACCAAATTTTAAAAACATAATCTCTCCCCTGCATCTTGAGAGTCTGTTTAAAATGTGAAAATGTGTTTCATTTTGAAGGGATTGAACAGTGCTAGGTATAAATTGGAAGATTCATAAAGTTTAGAAGGCTGATCACAAAAAGGCACTCACTCTCCAGTCTTTTTAATCTTTTTTCTTAATGTGTGTAATTAATTTAAAAGATGAATTCCATCCTTCCTAACAGCCTTGGTTATTTGAGAAAATTGTTGCTTCTACAACCCTATGTTCCATTTATTTTCTCCTCTCCCCACTTCCTTAGTGCCCATTAGGTCTTACTGGACTCTCAGTGAAATAAAGGAAGGAGAAAAAAATGATTAATTAAGAGACAGAAAGATAATGAAAATTAATTCAAAGCTGGTAACACAATTAGACCTCTCATCACACTATGTTTTAAAATCTAGATGAGGACATCAGCTCTATAATTTTTAATCACAGCATACTGGAGTTGCAGATGACTTCAAATTTGGCATCCAGACTGCTGTTTTGCTTAGTCCAGCACACATGAAATATATAAAAAAGAAACAATCTAAGGAGAAATTGTAGTTTTCTTGTGGGAAAAATAAACTTCTTTAGAGAATGCTTTATAAAACCTAACAAAAAAAAAGAGAGTTGCAACATCCTGATGGCTTCTTAGCATTGAAAAATTGACTGTCATTCTCTGCTTGAAACATTGTATGGATTTACGCTTAATGGAGATGACCAACACTTTAAACATTTATTAGACCATCCTGGCCACAGTATTAGAATATCTGCTATCAGCTAATATGAGAAAAGAGAGATCGAAAAGTTTTGAAGTTTTACTTATAGTCTTACTAACTGGAATACAAGTTTAGATTCTGAGGAACCATGATTTTAGCATCTCTCTTACCAGCAAGAGCATTTGTCAAGTGCAGAACAACTGTGAATGCAATCTTCTGTTCTACAAACAAGGTTCTGCCCTACCTTGTGACACAGTAAAACTCAGATCTGATTTTGATCTCTAATTTTTAGGTCAGCTGATGCTGTGAGTGGTGCCAAGGTTAATACCTCTCTGTGTATTATTTGCTATTGTAATACTACTGTCAAAAGAAATTTCAATTCTAAGTCAGCTATACTGCATTGCATGACACACACAGAGACCTAGAAAGTGTTATAATGAGGTTTGTATCTTAGTTTCTATTGCCCTAAAGATTGTGATTGTTAATAGCTATCTGAGATTGAATTTATTAAGAACATTTCTATGCTCCTCCTCAAGAGCGTTGTTAGAGAGGTTTCAGGTCAGCCTCCCTGGAAGAAAAACCATAAACTTTGCTCAAGCACTCAAAATGAAATGTTTGTGTTAACTCAGCTAATAAACAGCTGAAGTGAGAGTCTTTAAACTACTCTACCTTTTTAGCGTGGGCAGAAGGAAGAGTAATGACACACACTTGAAGAAATGTAGCACAGGAGACTTGAAATCATGTACATTTAGTGCTGATGATCTCGCTTGGGTCACTGGGCAGCCGTTTCACTGGCTGGATGCTGCCAGTCCAGGGCCTCTTGAAGTGACAGGCAGGTTGTAACTAAACAGAGATTCAAAAGCCTGAGAACTTTGTAGAAAATCCTCCCTAGGAAGTAATGACTGTAAGAGTATTTTGGAAGGCATTTAATGTCCTGCATGTGAACCCAGCTTTCTCTGCAGCAGGAAAGGTGAGAATGCTCAGGTGAGAGCTGACACCTGAGTCTGAGCCAGACTTTCTGCCTCAGTCCCTCCTCAGGTGTCCTTGCTGCAGCCAGTGAATCCTTGGCCAGAGAAAATAGGCCGCTCCCATCTTTGCCTTGCTACACCACTGCTGGCATGCACACTGAGTGTGTGGCTTTCCAACCACTCTGAGATCATTCTCAGGCTTCCTCCAGCCTCCCACAGAGCTTGGTGCATGCAGCTGCACCAGGAACCCTTTGACAACTGCTAGGGAGAGGCAGTGCCCTCCTCTACGTGCTTCCCTGTAAACCCTAGAAAAAAGAGCAAGCTCTGGCCCTGGATAGCATAGGCTGCCTTGGGTGCTGGATCAGACTGGAGTGTAAGGAAAGGGAAGCTGGGTGAACTGTGGGTTTGTAAGTAGCAGTAGTTCCCTCCTCCCTTGCACGCTTCCGTGAGGGTTTCAAAGGGAAGCACGTTTAGTACTGGCTCATGCAGCAGTAGTGGTGTCATACACAGCTGAAGCACTGAGCCAGTGCAAAAATTACATGCTGTTACTCAGTCTTCATAGGGAGATTGGTGCATGTAAAGAAGCTGGGTCACGTGGCAAAATGTGCTTTAACTTGAATTTGGATTGTTGGCTTATTACTCTGCAGCTATGTAGATCTCCCAGACTCTTCGCAAGTAACAGTCCAAATGTGTCCCCAAACTACACATTATTTACTGTTATTTAGTAGAAGAGATTAGCTATCTGCTGTCGTAAAGAAGAAATCCCAGTTTTTCTGTGGTCTTTTGCAGGGGACCTAAAGTCCTTGAGAGGTTTTTCAGGGCTTTACTCCTCATACACTTTCACAAAGGGAAGAGCAAGAACAAGTCAATTTTTCTGAACTCAGCTAGTCAGATATTGTAAAGAAAGTTTTCAAGAACCTGGCTGCAGCAGGAACAGGCTTTTCTGAACATGAAGCTCAGCCAAATCAGACGGTTCCTGCAAAAGCTGTTTTGCCAGTGCTGCTGTCATGGAACAAACAGTGCTGTGTTTAACATCAGGAATACGTTGAAGAAAATCACACATTTTACTACTGAAAACATTGTATTTTTGGAACATCCATAAAATCATAAAGATTAATGAGATTGCATTACATTTCACTAGCTCTAGTCTATGGGAATCTCCGGACTTCTAAGTGGGATTTGTCTTATTAACGTCCTTTTTCTATGGGATAACATACAAATTATCACATTCACCTGATGTAGAGGCTTTCATATTGTTCCACTGAGGTGATATGGAAGTGAAAATCCCTTAACATCAAATGTACTGTCCTTAGTATTTATGGTTTCTTAGTCCTCTACTGCTTGAAGATAAAATGCTATTGGGAGGTAAAGTGGAGCTGGATACCCAGAAGACTGCAGAAGATATTTTTCTGTTACCACACTAAGCTGAGAGACCGTGTTTCCCACTATTGGTGATGTAAGGAATCTCTGATTGCCCTAGGTCCTAAAGTTGCTGCAGCTCCCTTACAGCAAACATGGAATAAGGTCTCTGCACTAAAAAAACTGACAGCATCCACTAAATTCTTATTAGGCAAAACCCTCTAACTTCAGAGTCATCAAGTCTATTCATATTACGAATAATTTTGATCTATTATGTTGTAATGAGTACTGAGCCCAGCTTCATGTGGGAAAACTACCTAGGTTTTGCGTTGGGTGCAAGTAGCTGCTGCAACCATGATAGAATCAGAATTTAAGCTTCAGAAGCAATGGAATCTTTACTGAGTGTGGGAAGGAAGCAAGCCTGAACTATTAGCGCACTGGGGAAAGCTTTCTCAGATTTGGGATCCCTGAAGCACTGTATAAGCAAAGCAGCCATGAATACAGCACAAGGGGATTTTAAGCTGACTTTAACTAATTTTCTTTTAGAACTTGCACTTGGAATTGATGTTTTTTTAATGTTTCAGTGATTGATTGATTGATTGATTAAACCACAAAAAAAAGTCTGATGTAACAACTCTATCCTAAATTGTTGCAGCAGCCCTGTAATAGGGGAGTAGGCTTAAAACAGTGACATAGCAGTAGCTGGATTCTGTGTGTATCATTTAATTGCATGAAGCATCCTTATTTTTCAGCCTCTTTTGAAAGATTTTGACCTCTCTGTTTCCTGCCTGTATTATACTGTATTCCAGAGCACAGTTTAAAATTTAATGCATTAATAAATGCCATCAAGAAAAATATCGAGATAATTCACATTAGGTGCCATGAATAATTATAAAATCAATCATCAAAATTATCTTCCTTAAAATTATGCATTTTTCCTTTTCATTGCATCATTAATTTTGAGGTCTAATCCTGTATACTCTGTCTTTCCAACAATCCTGCTGATGTCAAACAAACCCTCATTAAACTCAGATGTTCTTCCCTGCTGGTTCAAAATCCAGCTTCAGTGTCTATTTTTACAGTTCCTCAGACTTTCTTTCTGTTTCTTAAGAAGGTCTGAGGAAACCTAGCACACCACATCTAACCAACGCCCCCCCCCAAAAAAAAAAAGATCTTACAGACATTTCATGTAGAGAAAACTCAGCTGTGCTGATTTCGGAAAATGCCTCTTCACAAGTAGCTCTGGGATGACAGAGTGGATGTGGGGATTTTTTCACAAGTGTTGCCTTCTGCTATTAGTAGAGGTACATAGTGAAGTGACGGCCTTCTGTGCAGAAGCAAACTCTTATAAATAGGTGAATATTTTTCAGACCTTTCTTCACCATGTTATTGCAGACAAATGTGTCTCTGTTCAAGGATCTTCACATTCAGCAAGGATCAACATATCGTGAAAATTTGAATTCCCAATAACCTCCTTATTTAAAATGACTAGTCTGGGGCTTTTTCCTCAGGGTGAAAGGGAGGGGAACCGTTAATGAAACTCATTTTCTGCAGTGCACTTTCCCTTCCTGACAGAATGGAAAGCTGGTGGCATTCCAGGTTTCTCCTGGCAGTAAATAGACCTACAGGACCCATTGTTCACTAGATTAAAGGATCTTCTTCAGTTTGTGCTGATTGACTATTTTTCCTGCCCCTTAGTAGCCTTTTGTGCAGTATCAAACCATACACCGCTTTCAAGTTAAAAGAAGAGGTACTGGCAATTCAAACAAACGCCATTTTTTTAGGTAGATGGGTGTTTCATTTATTTTTGTCAACAAGAACTTCCTAAGAATTCTTCTTAATTACTGTATAGGCAGATCAGACGGTTCTAACCCTATCATGATTTAGTGCCTACAGTACCCTCACCCATCCTGTCTCTGAAGCATTATTAGCAGTGTTACCCTTCCTTACAAATAACTCGTATCATGTTTCATTTACCACTCCAGAGGGAAACACTAGCAATTTTTTGGAGTTGTTTTATGATCCAGATGACTTCATCTGACCCAAGAGCTACACCGGAGCCTTCACACATGAGCATACATGCCAGGAAACTAGAGGAGTATCTCAAAGAAATTAAGAAAAAAAGGATACAACTCCCTGGACTGTCATTTTGAATGCGTGTGTGACTTTATGTGACATTTGCATTATCATAGAAATTCTCACTCCTATCAATAAAAATTATAAAAAACCAGTGGTGAATTAAAATGTAAGCCTATGTAAGAATAACAGTGTTGATTTTGTACAGAAAGAGTCCAACAAAAAATCCATTCTTCAGATGCTTATGGGTGGGACTTGTAAATAATGTGAGTTTAGTCATTGATTTAAGAGAGAAGTATATCTCCCTATTAATATAAAAATGTCATTTTTCAGGTTTTGATATATGATAGTTGGTATATTCCAGCAAGAAAGACTGAGGCCATATTTCTTTAGTGGTTTTCTAAATGTGATTTCAATGATTGAGCTGAGAATTCAATTACTGAATCCCGATTTCAGGCATATATGCAAGTGGTTTTGACTTCCACCACTAAGTCTCAAGAACAGGACTGTTCAATAAAATTCATATCTTTTGAAATGCAGGAAATACACATTTTTTGGAATGTTATCATGATAAAAATAGTTTCTAGTCACGCTTATTCTGTGTTACGTAAGTATTAATTCTTCAATACTGATGTTGATTTTACCAGCTTACCATGCCACATTAAGTGTTTAGTTCCTGCTTGCTCTGCCTGACTTGTAGCTGGACAGATTCACTGGCCTTACCTGGCCTTCCATCTGTCTGGACATTTATAAACATTAATCACAACAGTCCTGTGCTCTGTGAATAAATGGAGGAATGTACCTCGCAGAGCTGCCAGACTGCTACACTCACACATATATTCTGTGAAAATTTCCACCATAAAATACATTTTCATGTTTTTTCAGTGCTTCTAGTGCACCACACAGGTAGTCAGATATCTTCGTGACTGGCCAATGTAAGATCCTTTATGGATATACTCCCTACATTATCTCTCTTCTCTAATTTTCTTCTGCTGCTGCTCTTGTAATTACAATAAAATGAACACCAGTATGTTTTCCTTCTTTATTTCTCTATAGCAATACCTGGATTTATGTTATTAAACAGCTCTCTTGATATCTTTAAAAGATACTCTGCAAAACCCAAGGTTGCCCTCCCCACATGCATATCATCAATACAATATATTGTCTAGAAGTTATGTTTACCCATGATCCTTTACAACTGAAGCATATTTTCTCCTATATTTAGAGGATAATAAAAACGGTAATTTAAAATCAACCTGTGTTGAAGATGATCCCTTTTTCAGTGTTTCCTGTCCATATTATTTTCATTCTTCTGCTCAATCATAAAGGAATGGGTTTCAAAGAGACATCAGGCAACAGCCCTGGTAGAAATTCCTCTGTCAAGACAACATCAAAGCGATGTTTTTTACAACTATAACTCAATTCCCTCAATTTTGTGGCAAGCTAATAACACTAATATACCCTTAAATTGTTGAGTAGCAGGCAGTAATTTCCACTCTATGGAATATTTGTTTCTCCCCACCTCCAAATAATAAAAATGAGAGCCTCCTCGATTCCCCGTGCCTAGAGTTTTTGAGAATGATGAACTCTCATCTTTCCATTTTGGCCCATTTCCCCCTCACAGAATAGGCCAGGAAATTAATATTGTGCAAGGCTTATGATTCCCGTCTTTCTCTATTGGCAGTGCTTTCTTTTCAGTTGTCACTTGTGTCAGTCTGATCCGACAGTGTTGTCCCAGTGGGAGACAGGCCGATACCATCTGAAAGCAGTGCTGGGTATAGGTCTGGGAAAAATCAGCTCCAGGCTGCCTTTGAAGCACAGAAGACACCAGTTGTCTGAACCAAGCTAAGAGTGAGATTACATCCACCCCAGTCCAAAGGTGCATATTGACAAAAAGGTAATGAATGTACACCAGTTGCCTCCCTGAGAAATCTCAGGGGAAACAGAGGCTTCCAGTTCCATTACAGCATAATGAGCTGTGGGAAGGCTCCCAGCACTGACCTCGGCTAGACCTGCTATGTAAGAGGTGTCTGGGCCTTGCTTCATGGTAACTAGATTGTTAGCTGCTGCATTAAAAACCTCTGGAAGTCGGGATAACACTCTAAAATTCTGCTGGAAGATAGTCTCTGTCCCTGTAAAAGCCAGGCTTCTGCAGAACAGTGCAGCACTGCGTGTGGCTGCATTTCTTTTGTAACAAATTCACAGTTCTTTCTCCTTTAATAAGACTGGTCTTTCCTGCCTCTGAACTTTGGTTGGGTATCCATACAGCTGACATGGATACTAGTTCTTATCTTATACCTTATATCACATCTACTTCCCCTGATCTGAAGGCACTTCTCTGGGTGAAAAATAGCATGGTAGAGAAATTATATTCACATCTAAAGTGACTTCTTGTGTTGTGCTCCCAGACTGAATAGAAACAGAGGTAAAAGCAGCCTAAGCAATTAGTTGTTCTGGTAGGATTATTTATGTTTATCTTTTGCTTTTGTTGCAGATATCTTTTGTGTGTGGGGAGGTATGTGTGTACATGCTTAAGTATATGCAGCCATATACATACAAGTATGTGTCAATCTGATATTTTAGACTAATTTGAGGTGACCAGGATATGTTTCTAAAGGAGACCCCGTAACTGCTCTCCTCAGGGAGCTGAACTGCAGTTTCCTTCTTTCTGTGTGCTATAATGCGCACTGCTTCATAACCATACTTGAAATTCATTACCACTTCAACCTGAAGGTATTTCTCTCATGTAGAGATACCTTTAGTTCAAAAGATATTCAGAGGTAGTTCTTAAACCTCAAATTCACATGAGACAAGCTCTTAGCAGATTCTCTTCTTGTGTAATTCATATAGCACAGGAGATATAACATCCAGCTGTGCACTGCTTCATTTTCAAGTAGATGCTTAACCCTATGAAAAATCACATCCTGCTCTTTTTTCCTACAACATCAATTTTTTTATTGACATTCCTTAAGACCTCTTTTTCTAAAACAAAGAAAGAAAAAAATGGGTAGACAATAACTCTCCCTGTATTATAACCCACCACACCCAGGTCCTCTTTTTGCAAAATAAGAACTTGAGAAGACCGTTCCATTCTTCATTAACAAACACACCAAACAAATATTTTAAGACATTTCAGCTAATATCATTAGCAAACTCTGAATCCTGAACATATTTTTACCAAGATTTCCTTCTGAGATGACAGCCTGAACTCATTTTCTCTCCCTCCTTCCCTTAAATCCCCATGTTACCTCCCCTAGGGAGGCTGAATGCAGCTGATTGTGCAAATTCAAGCCCATCAGCACTTGTCATCTCTCATGGAATCTACCCTTTGACATTCAGCTTCTACATCCCACTTGCAGGCAGAAGTTTTATCTTTGCAAAGCATAGAAGTCGTTTCCTTGGAAAAAGCAAGAAATATATTTGGGGTTTTTTATGGGAAATATTTTTTTAATGTTGCCATAAACTGAATGGCCAATGACAGAATTTTGACCAGTCTTCCTAGCCCCATAATCCAAACTTTCAATCCAAACTTTCAATACCTTGCCTTTTAACTCCAAAATACAGGCAGTAAGCTCTATTTCCTTATTTAGTAAGTATTGTAACAATATTATCTCACAAGACTAGCCACATGCCTGCTTTTAATAACAGCCTTGTACACATATGCTTTAAAAAATTTACCAAGAGAATAAGATGGAAACTTCTAAGGGCTTTTCATTCTTGTTCTATCTGACATGAGGAACTCTTAGGTAGGGGCAAGTTTGTCCTCATTTACACCTGTTAAGCCTCATTGAAATCAGTAGGGTTGAGCTAATGTAGCTGATTACAGTTTGGCTCATAATCTGTCTCCTGTTAACTCGCAACACCACTTCCCGCAGGTGGAACAAGATGAGCTCTGCTGACTGCAGTGCTCCATTTATAGAAATAGTAACATGCCCATTACTTCTCTACAGATCATGATGTTGGCTGCTTTGCCTGACAGGGAACATGTATCTCAAGATACAAAAATTAGCAGAAATCTCTTTCCTCCTCATAAATGAGTGTGTTTAGCAATGCCATCTACTAATGGATATGAGAAAATGAATTCTGGACCTCATTTGCAATTTTTATTTCACTCAGCAGACAGCAGAACACTCTACTATAAATCTGTGTTAAGAGGTTAGCTTTGTTACACTTTCTATACCAGGCTTGTATTGCCTTCTAACTACAGTTTCACTATAGAGCTTATTATTTTTTGGAGTTAATTCTTCAAGGGTATATTTGGGTCATAATGTTAGTACAATAGACTTATCCGTGAACACGTAACAGGACTTCTTTTAGCATTCACTCATAGCTAGACACTTCCTGAATTGTTACACAATCTGGATAAAACTTTTTTCAGATCCCAATATAAAAAGTCAGTTATCTCCTCCACAAGAAAAATGCTAAATTCTTACCATTACTCTTTCTCGTGGGTGCATTAGAGAGCAGAACTATGAAGAGGAAAGCAAAGCATTAAGGTGAGAGGTTTCTTGTTCTTCTGAGACCAGTCTGGGTACAAGACAACAGTATTAGGATCATGTTGTGCTACTGGAGCCAAACAATAACTGTTGGTGACTTTAAAGGCTAGTGGAGAGGTTCAAAGTATGCCAGCTTTGGATTGCCATCAGCTTTGTTACTCTTCTTATATTAGCATTGCTAAGGATTGCTTAGCCCAGTGAATTTAAATAATGGGGTATGCCTGATGCTTAGACCTTTGTAGCCTGTTTTTTTAGTAAAATAAGGCTTCTGCTTTCCACAGAGAGAGAGAGAGAGAGAGAGAGAGAGAGAGAGAGAGCACATACATTCCTGTAGTCTTCAACCACAGGTTCCTGACTCCCAAACCTGTGAGATACTGCTGTATTGCTGTCTGTGTGTGGTGGTTATGGTGAGATGGCCAGGAGTGAGCTCAGGCCTCGATCCCTCAGCCTCAGTTGAGGCACAGAGCAATGGCAAACCAGATCTCATCAGTCTATCACTCACTAACCTATGTGGGATTTGGTGGACACTCCATGGGCTGGATAATCAAACCTTTCTAGAGCTATCTCTTCAGTCTCTGTCCCATTACCTGTGGTTGTCTGGCACAAGCAAACACTGGCAACAAGGGAGTTCAGTGTGGATGAGTCATAGGAATGCCATGTTTCCTCTAGGAATGGGGAGAGAGGGTTTTCCTCATTTTTCCAGATTTTAATTCAGTCAAAGTGATTATCCAAATGCCTTGAAATTTTTCTTGGAAAATCGCAACTGTAATTGCAATGCTATGCACAGCTTTTTGATCACTGTGTTCTTGAGCATAACTTGGAAGATAGATTGCAGAGACACTAAGCATTTTTAATGCTTACAACTCAAAGTGGCAGTAATAAATAACCATAAAATAGTAGTCTTGCATCAATAATTTTTCATGGCAGATCCTTATGAAACCATTATGTAATTAACTTCTTTTTCAGCCGTGTGAAAGTCCAGGTAAGGAAACTGGATGATGAAATATGAGACCAGCTAAAATTGTAACCAACCAAATCTTTTAGAGATGAGTGCGTAAGTTTTTTTATTTCTTTAGTTTCCATGTTGTTCTACCATTATGAGTTTTCCAAACATGAAAATGGGTCAAAAAACATGATATTGAACTTCAAGAACTCCGGAAGCTTTATGGCAGAATATAATAGCAAGCAGAAAAACACATATAATAATACAATATAATAAATAATAACAATATCATGACGAATTTATTTTTAGAAGTACTAATGATCATTAAAAACTATACTTTTCTTCATTTACTGTGTTTCTATGAATGTAGTGCAAAACTTTGCATCAGTACTATCAGACATCAACATCAGGATTCACTGAATTTAATTTTACTCATATAAATCCCAGGTACCCAGCCAAGGCACACCGTCTGCATTTTACCTTACAGCACATGTAAAAAGAAGATAAATCAATAGAATTCTAGTGCCATCCCTCTCTTCCTCCTGACTGTTGAAGGAATATGAGTGTTTGGATTACAGCATCCAAATGTAGATCCCAGTGGGCATGAGGAGCTAGGACATGCAGAGATATGTTTGGAGTGTTTTAATATGCATTGAAGTATAGATATCTAGATACATATCAAATGTCTTAAGTTCGGCCCAGGTACTACCTGGATTTTTTTTTTTTCCTGCATTTGTTTTGTTCCCTTTAAAATTTGAATTGCCAACAGTCTTGGAACAGAATTGTTTTGTTATGGTCTCTGCAGAGCATACACGTTTACTTAAAGGCATAAACTTTACTGGGGAAGAATATAGAAGGCAATAAAATATTGTGCATGATTAAAAGTTCATGCCAACTTTTAATAACATTTCCTTCACCATTTTTTATTTTTTCATAAATAACTTTGAAGGTCCTGAAGTTTCCAGTAGGATTACTTTGATAAAAATAATTTGAACAGATATTTTTCCTTTTTAATTTGACCTTGAACCATCTAAATAGATGAAGAAAAATATTATCATCTTTGGAGAGATAAAAGTAGGAACAAATTACATTGGCAGAGCACAGTCCTCGTGCTCTTCCACAGGATAAGATCATGCTGTAATACCAATGCTTGTTTAGGGATCTAAGCAATAGGCAAGTAAAGTTGCCCGTTGGATGGGGTTCTGAGCAACCTGGTTTAGGGAAATGTGTCTCTGTCCACAATAGAGGGGTTTGAACTGAATGATCTTTAAGGTCCCTTCCAACTCAAACCATTTTATGGCTCTGTGATATAATTCTGTGTTCTGTCTTCAGTGTAATCTGGCACGAGGTGAAGCTCTCCAACCCTGTTCTCCACAGGCAGAGAGAAAGTGCTGCAGGACTCATAAGGGACCACAAATCAGTTTGGAAATCTCCAGAGCTGGACTGATATGTATTGCTCATCTTCTGTTTCTGTCATGTCTAAACACTGATTAGTAACAGAATATTAAAAATGGTACTTTCATGACCATTTATAACCATTTGCCATTATGTTCACTCATGAAACTTACTGAAATCAGCTAAGGGCAGCGCAGGGCCTTTAGATATGTCCTGTCTTGAAATCTGTGTCAGTTGCAAATGATGTCTTCACCACTACTTGGAGGATCCTTGCTCAGAATTAGGAATTAGCTTGCTGGCATCCCCAGTGCTTTACCTGGCCTTTCCGTTCCTTTTCCCAGATGTTACAGCCGTCATTACCACCCATGTCAGTTTTCTGCCTGCATTGCACTAGCCTGTTCTTTTGTCAGTGGCAATATTTCTCCATTATTCACGTAGCATTGAGGTTAGAATTCTTTTCCTTTTTCCTCATTCACTCTTTTGTAGCATGCAGTTCACCTTCTAGTGCCACCTTTGCTTATACTTTGCTATTGATGCATGACCTAGCTGGCTACAAGAGTCATTTTTTCTGCTGATACTTTAATTCAAATCTACCCATGGGTGGTGGATAATTTTAATTGCTACCAGCAGGAAGCTGGGCGTATTCCGATTCAGACACCTCTGTCAAGAAATGAGTGGTCATTTGTGACATACTGGAAAATAAAAGTAGCTAAGGGCATTATCTGACTTGAACTGAGCTGACAGATTTTTACAGTTATGTCTGGAGTCCAACACCCTATGTTTAGAAAAAAAATACATAGAATATTATGCGTGAGAAGGGGAAAAGTAAGGAAAGTCACTGTATAGAATAAAATATAGCACATGACCTCCAAATCTCATGTGTAAAGGAATAGAAAACACACATTTTGCCTATGCTTTAGAGATGTATAGTATTTTCATCCCTAAGTAACAACTTTGTTGCATTTCCACATTACTGGAAATTACACTGCATAAACATTACTGCATTTGTAGCTTCTAAAAAGTGGGCTGGGATATGAACTTCATTGTCTTTGACAAGAATATTTACCTTTCTTAAAATACCTATTTCCAACACAAATTAACATATCCTATCAGTCTTCCAGAGTACTGGAAACAATAGACCATTCCAGTTTAGAGGCTAATTAGGATGAATAAATATTATAGTGTCTAACCATAGCTAGATCATGATACATGTTTCTCATTGGTGTATACACACCAGTTAATACCAGTAAGAGCTTTCATTTCTGAAGAACTCTTCACCAAATCTCAGGTGTCAAGAATAGTGAGGTAAACTCATTGATGGAGGATCTGATGATTTGCCTAAGGTCAGACTGCAAAGTGCTGTCGAAGGAAGAATATTAGATAAACCTCATGGTGTGACACAACTTGACAAACAAGCAGCTCAAACTCATGTGCTGTAAGCTTGTTCAAAATACTGTCTGCAAAACAAGCACACAGCATTTGTGACTTGATTTTGCTGCTGTTACAGAGAAGTATTAAAGAAAGACAAGGAGATCTACAGAAGATCTATCCCAGAATAACCAATGTGCTATAAATAAGGTTATTGTCTCACACATGGAGAAATAAGCAGTGAACTGTGCCTTGAGGATGTATTAAACAGCCACTCTGGCAAGTGTATACTACCTAAATGAACTCAGGATAGCTCTGTGCACTTGCTGGTACATTAATGTCCCAGTGATCTCTGATGTAGTGGTAGTGGTTTAGTGAGACAGCATAACCGCATCAATACAGTGTAGCANAAAAAAAGATCAACTTTTAATCAGGGCTTCTTAGCTTGGGTCTGCCTCTAGTCTGAATGAGCGCTAGATGGGCCCCAGTACTAAGTGGTTGCCACTTTCACATTTCCCCCACAAAGCCACAGTTTTTTCCTGGGCTATCAAGGCAGGCTTAGCAGCTGAGTTTCGTTATTATGTTGCACAAGTCAGCTATTCTGCCTCTGAAGCATCCTGTTTGAATGTACATGCGTTGTTATATCCTCAGCCTGGCTCCCCTGACAGTTTTGGATGCTGACAGTTTCACAAAATTTTCCCTCCAAAATGTGGCAATGTAAAGCTATAACAAAAACAAATTCCAATCCTACTTGTATTGCAATCCACAGTGATATTGCAGAAGCACGGTATTTTCTACACTTAATAAAAACATCCTTTCAGTAGGCTTTTATACATCTTAAATGGGTAACAACTAGAAGTATACAGTGTGATGTGTGTCAAAATCCTCACAGGTTGATGTTTCTTCTTGTCAGAATGGCAAGAACATCGATATAGAGAAATCTTTCGAACCAAGTGGGGCACTGTTTGCTCAGCTAAAAACCTGCTTTTATCTCTCATAAGCACTCAATGAAAAAATATGCTATTGACATATCAAAGTTTATATGGGTTGCCAAAGAAAAATAAGGCTAGGAAGCCAGGGTGTTTGTCAGAGATAGGTAGAACAAGATCAAGATACTCTGCCAGGAGCTGACAAGGGAAAAGGTTGTAGGTCAGCACTAATAGTATGTGATTTAGCTCTAAGAAGCCACTTGTTATATAGCTGCAGCCTGAACACTGTCTCTTAACTGCTCATTCTTTGCAACAGGCTCACTTTAGCGTTGGTGATTCCAGCAGATACTCATGCATCAGGTCTGTTAACTGAGCCACTGACAAAGCCTCTAACCTCTACCCAGTAAATCATCCAGTTAGCTGAAACACAATCAGGTTGCTCTTAACAGGGCTTCATTTTCCATTTTGTTATTTACTGGCACAGCTGGAGGGGATTTTTCACGCCATTACATCGCAATCTTCACTAAAGTTAGATGAGTTGATTTGGCAAAGAAGGGCATTGCCATAGCTTGCCCTGCTAGACCCTTACATGGACATGCAACACTCTCCCTGCTCAGCTGACCTAATACAACAATGCTAGATCTAGCTCCCCAGGGAAATATTTGTCAGCAGTTATTCCCACATACTCAAACTGTGAAATCCTAAATACAAACAAGGAGAGATTTTTATGCTGCCTGCTCAATTACTATTTACTTTTTTGTTCTCAGCATGTCCTATCATTCATGAAGCAGGCAAGTATATGTAGAAAATTTCTCAAAAGATATGAATGGATTACTAATTTTTTTTCCTGGCATCTTTCCAGTATTCTGCCTTGTTTTAATCAAAATGGGTGGAGCACATATTGCACTTGCTTGCACTGCACTAAATCACTTTAATAAACTCACTGCAAAATTCAGTCAAATGTTGCAAAACTTAGTACATACAATCTGTCAACACTCTAAGGCATTTTGCTCAACAGGATGTGTTACTAAGTAGTCTGCCCTTTCAGTTTAATTTCTGAATTCCTGAAGAAAAAAAAATTCCCCTTGCTGTTCTCCTGAGAATCCTCACATATGTCAGTCTTATAAAAACCAAGTTGCAGTGTTATCAAGTGTATGTTTTCAAGTTTCCTCAAGGATCAGTATAATTGCAGACCCATTCTGCTCTTTCACAATACCACTTTTTTCCTAGAACAGAGGTCTACCATTCACCCAAAAAAGGAGAAGGTATCTTCTGAAATAAAAATATGTTAAATGGGAAAGGTATTTCAGAGAAGGATGGTCCTTACATTCAAATACTAAATAGAAAACCTGGTTATCAACTAAAAGGTCTTTACCTGAAGCTGTGTGGATGCAGTGGTATAAATTTGTGTGAGCACACACACACCTCCATCATACACAGTCACGCTGATGAGTTCCCTCTGTCACACTGACATCATCTTTGTGCTGATTTTCAATGCCAGTTTATTCTAACAAATTCATTCATATTTTTTTAAATGCTTAAGGTTTTTCCCATTAGTGCTCAATGTAAGCTTAGTTTTAACTACAACTCAATAAACTGGGAAGAGAACTGCTGGGACCTGGATGTGAGCCTCAGGGAGCAGCAATCATATAGCGGTACTCTCATCTTGTTGTACACAATTGATCAACACCACTCTGGTCATGTCTGCTGGGCTGCATGCAGAAAGTGTACATGATCATCTAGGTAACACACAATTACAATCTTTCCACAAATATTAGGTGAGAAGAAAAAGATGTCAAAATTGCCATGTAAACTACCAGGTGTGAAATATTAAATCAGCTTAACTTAATACATATGTACCATATGCAAATTATTGCTGTCATTCAAGTTACAAGTGGGTCCTGGCACCCAGGCAGACTCCCACAAAAGTGGATGAGGCTATACATAGGGATACTTTGTGTAGGATAATATATTTTCTATCATGCTCAATATCAGCATGGTGACCAGTAAGATATTTGAATAATAAAACATTAAAAGAAAACTTTGTTCTAAATTATCATAGCTCTTTTAGAAGTCTACTGGTCTGCCAGTTTACATTTGTTCAAAATAGGAATATTCACTTTCTCATACCCTCCTCGAAGCACGATAGCCCTCCCTGTAAATTATTTCAATTAATATTTTTCCTAGAAGGCTACTCAGAGGAAACACCCCAGAACTCTGTGTTTCTCTTTCATACAGACTTGCACAGTTCAGCAGCTCTTATAAGGAATCCTATATAGATTACAGGATCTAATTATGCTCATTAAAACTACTTGATGGCCTAAAAAGGGGCCATCAACTAGACTTCCAGTGACACCTGTTGCTGTAAAAGGCAAGGGTCCACTTTATACCCATTCATGTCTCACAGAAAATCACCTGTATAGGAGATGCATACCTGAGGGAGGCCACTGGCCTGTCACATGAAATGGCTGTGGAAAATGCAGTGTTTGCAGAAAACAAAACAAGATCCATTTATTTCTCTTTTAGAGTCAGTGGGAGTCTCAAATATAAAATCCCCAGCAGTGCGGAAAATGTGACTTGCATAGAGACTGTTGCCATATGGTTACTTCTGAATTTACCTGCTGTTACAGGATGCCTGGAGCTGCCCTCTCAGATGTGCATTTGAGCATCTCTCCCATGGATGTAAGAGCAAGGGGCTGAGGCTATCCTAGGTGTCACATTCACATGTGACTGGGGTGGCTGGTGGACATCCTGGTATTGCTTTCACACAGCTGGAACTGCTTAGACCATGGTTGTACCTTCAACATTCACTGTTATGTCTGTGGGTCTATTTCTTTACCATTTTCCCCTGCGTCAGGTCCCCACAATCCTGACAGGATGGATGCCATCCTCCAGCCCTGAGTATGGTACTGCTGACTGGCTCCACCACAACTGAACCCCCTGCCTGTGCCTGACCCCAAGCTCCAGGGTGCTCAAGGAAACATGGTCTCCAACTTCTTGCAAGTTGAGGTGGCTCTCAAACACACAGGCACTAAACATGCTCCTATCCACAATTTCCTAGAGGTGTTCCTCCCATTGCACCAAGAGTGCTCTTTTAGGTCTCTGTCTCCCAGGGTCTTTCCCCTGAGCCTCAGGACCTCTCTTCATAACTGCAAAACTCCTTAGGTCAGCTATTTTGTCTAACTTTACCTCTCCTTAAATGTAAATCCAAGCTTCAGATTTCCCTGTGAAGGCATAACCACCTAATTCTTTCTCCACCTCAGAGCTGACACTGTATCTTTCCAGGTTTATATTTCACCTAACTCACATATGGCTTCATTTTGCTGTGTCTGGGAATTTGCCGCTCCCAAGCCACCACACCCTACAGAAAAGCTTTTCAAGAAATCTTTCTGTGGGCTTCAGCTTGCCTGATCTGTTTTTCTTCAGTTAGTAAGGTTTTACAATTGATTTTTAACCCAAAAGTTGTCAGGGAACAATGAATTCATATCCTATAAGAAAGTTCATTATATTCCTTTTGCATTGATTTGTAGTATCAGCCAAAACCCTGGATTATGAAAAGACAGATCTGCCAAATCATCACACAGGGAAAACTGTGAGAATTATTCCAGGCACTTGGGGCTTTCTTAAGAACCAGCTTCTGAATTTTTGTGGTATTAAGATCTTAGAAAGCTCAGAGCAAGAAAAGTGCCCTGCTTAATTCTGAAGGGGCATGTGAAGCATTTAGCTACAGACTACCCACTACTTTCATAAGCAGTTTAAAAGACAGCTTAGGCAATGGATCAATGTTTTGGGTGCTTACATAATTTTCTGCCTCATTATCAGTGTCTGCTCTCTGCTAAAGACAATGCTGTTCAGACGGTTTTGCTTCTGTGTAACAAATTACATTATATTAAACAAAAAGATGATTTATGCAATGACAAAGATTTTTAAAAAGAATCAAAAGAGTGTTGTTCATTTGAGATAATTTTTCTCATGTTTTGGGGTTTTTTAATTTTGTTTTCCAGCAGCATATAGCATGACTCTGATAGAAGACCCTGAGCTCCATTTTGGATCTGCCTTTCAGGCTCTGTTAGACATAAAGGGAACTAATTACAGTAGAGGACATTGCAGGGACCAGAAAAGGGATCGATACATGTATTCCCCTAAGAGTGTTCAGCCATTAAACCAATGCAGGAATTTTCCGAGAACTAATAAAGCCTTTCTGGTTTTACCCAATTCTTCTGATTTTCCTGAGTTTTGTCCCTGTTTGCTAGCACAAAGCTTTTTTCATCATCGTGTTCAAAACTCTTAATATAAAATGCACAATTTAGCTTCCATTTTGTTTTATTCAAAGTATGTCTGGTAGATCTTGGCTTTTTCCAAACAGGAAGTGTCTTATTAGTGGTCTGAAGAGCATTCACAACTTATTAATCATAGTAAGAAGCATAAGACCACTCAAACTACTTTTAAATACAAATACATAAATATAGAGCTTGAGTCTTGAGTAGCCTCAAGTAGCCACTGTTGCTACCAATTAACTTCACTAATTAAACTTGGAGTTCCTGGTCACTTGGCATGTTTTGGAAATATGCAGACCTC
The DNA here is from genome assembly GCA_008694505.1 of Cyanoderma ruficeps. Lineage (NCBI taxonomy): Eukaryota > Metazoa > Chordata > Aves > Passeriformes > Timaliidae > Cyanoderma > Cyanoderma ruficeps. The sequence goes on along the minus strand of VZDJ01007754.1, from coordinate 2,027,889 downwards.
AGACAAAGACTTAGTTACAAAATCAGCAATTCTAGAGCAACAATTCTTTAACAGATTTCCTCTTTTTAGATATATAAAACAGGTCACGTTTGAGTCAGTGAATCAAATATAACCAGTTTCTACCCAACTATTTGGATGCTTAATCTGTGAGTTTCTATCATGGTATACATGCCAAATAAAGCCCCTTGAAATATTTAATTCAGATCCAGACATATCTGTTGTGGCTGCCAGCCCAATTGTGCTAACATTAGGTTTAGCCATGATTAGACACTGATTTATGCATTCTAATGTCTTTCTTTTACAATAACATCATGAACCAAGTGACTTGGGAGGAGTTTTTAGAGGCAAAATTGCACTGGGAATATCAGTTATTACTGAAAATATAATGAGGATGTCTAGCAAGAATGTCCTCTCTCAGCTCTGAGGCTACAACAGGCTCATTAAAAGTAAAAAATAACATAGCATTTAATGACGTTTTGAAACTCTTACATTTAATCTTTAGTAGAACACACTCATGGAAATAATAATGTATTTCTGTCAGGCAGTCTGCTGAACACTGCCTGCTCACAGCAACTTCCCTAGTTTGGATAGGAAATATTTTATAATACTGCTCTATTTTTGAAGAGTTGTGTTCATGGAAAATTTATGTCTCCAGCATTCTGTGTTCCTAGTAGATTCATTTTTCTACCTTTTTTGTTTATACCAGCATTATTTATTCCATGAAATCAAGTTACGATTAAGGCAATATATTTTGAAATAAATGCCCCTTGTTGTATGCTATTGTTTTACTTCTACACAGCTCTGTAGAGACCTGGTGGCCTGGTAGTTCAAGCTCCATATTGAGAAAGTGTAAGCCTGAGGTTTGGGCTGAATGCTGGTGGTGGCTTGCAGTCAACTGAGATGAAGAGAGGTTATCTGAACATTGGGACTGGAAAGCTATAGGTGGCCAAGCACAGTACCAGGCATAAAAAAATAGGGATAGATATATTAGGCACATTGAAAAACTCCATCAAAACAGCATTGCCTGTAAGAAAGAGACAGAAAAAATTAAAAAATAAAGAACTTTACACAGTTTTAAATAACACATTTGTAAAATACACATTCAAAAAATGTGTGAAATGTCAGTTTAATATCTAAATGATAATGTTAAATTCCAACCAGAACAATTTATTTTAATTAGAAAGGCATCCAGAAAGGTGCTAAAAATAAAAAATAAAACAAAATTTTAAAAAATAAAAAAGGTGCGGCAGGGGGGGATAAACAACAACATCAACAAAAAAACCACCAAAGATTTTCTTCTAAAATGTAAAACCTTTGTGGGTAGAAAGTTGAAAGGCTTTGAATTAGGTTTAAGGGGCAGCAAAGATTTTGTTATTGTTGTTATTATTATTATTTAGCTAAGAATAGACTGAGATACAGGAATGGGAAGGAGTAAAGTCTAATCACTCAGTAATGTTCTTTTCTTGTACAGTGTATTTTGTTCAGTTCAACCAACACCTGGAAGTACATGGCAGAAACCCAGGAGCCCACAAGTGGGTGATCAGGGAGATAAGGGTGAGCACTGATCCACTCTATAGGATAAGAAACCACTTTCAAGAAAAATTCCAGAGACTGAGACTGTTCCTTCAGGGGAAAGACAAATAGCCAGGAAAAAGACAGCCTTGGAGAAGGTGGCACATGTAAGTAACGGAGACAATGCTTACAGCAGTCAGCATAGCACAATACAATATTCCTACTAAACTACAAAATGATTAAGGGAAAGCCAATAAAATCAAAAGAGAGCAACATTTAGTGGACATGCTTGAAGCTAAATATTGTTTCCCTGCTGTGAGGAGCCAATTAGCACAACATGTATTTGAATCTGAAGCACAGAGTGTGCTCTTATGGCTAATTAAAACATTCTGAGCTCTAAGTTCAAAATTTTAGGTAGCAGTCTCTCATGCAGATATTGAAGTGGCACGAGAAAGCTATTTAGCCTCTGGGCAGCTAGCTAAATAGGTGTTTGATGATTGTTGTTTGAAAATTTGCTTGTAAAAATAGGCGGGACAGCACGCCCTGAGTTTGCTGGGTTACTGGCCTGATCTGGCGCTGTGGTTTCCACAGCCCTCAGCCCCACAAGGGCACAGCAATTGCTGGAGTATCTGCAGCAATCCCAGGGGCGTGGGCAGCTTCCACTATTTCTAAACTGCTGAAAATATGAAAAGAAAATTCATAGTACAAGGAATTAGGTCCCCTTAATCCACTTGTTTTATATGCCGTAATGAATAATATAAAACATGAAAGAAATTTTTGGAATGGACACAATTGCCAACATATCCTTACATGAAATGTAAACAACCTGTTAATTTTGAGATCCTATTCAAAAGTGAAACCCTAGTGCACTTGTTAAATTCAAAACAAACATTGCAGTGCCATCAGCAAGTCCTTGCTTCATCCTTTGTACATAGTTGCTTAAATATTCTTCATCTATCTTTTACCCAGGGTAGTCAATAAAGTACATTCTACTTATGGAGTGACATTTTTCCACAATACAGTCAGCAAATTAATAGCAAATGTTGTGATTACGCCTGCACACAAAAACAGTTGTATTTAACATTGTCCACTGCCCTGGCAAATAATTTCAATGGACCCAGTTCTCATCTACTTTACATTGGTACAGTCTCACAAAAAGCCACAACGTAAGTGTATAAGGAGATGAGAATAAAACACTTCTGTATGCAGAGATAGGGAAAAGCACCTTATGTTGCAGAAATACTTGTGCCTAGGAAAAATAAGCAGTATCAAACATGCAGAGAAAGTTGTTTAATTCGTGAACTGAGAGTTTAATAACAAACAGTATATTTTTGTCATAACTCAAGTTTTATTGCAACTCTTTTGAACTCCAGACAGCTGTAATTTCCTTTTGTGTATCAGCCAGAAGAAGTTTTACCACACTTCAGTATTTTGCAAGGAATGAAAGAAAGAATGACTCAGATAATTGTATTTGAAGCTGCTGGGTAAGACTGTTTTCACTCCCTAGAGGTAATGTTTTCATGCCAAGCTTGAAGTTTTGAACTACAAAATAAAAAGTGTGCTAAATACTGATTTTATTAGCCCTTTAAGCATTTTGCTTTGAAATAATGGGAGGAAAGATCATAATATTTTTATATGTGTGATAAATCAGTCCTAGAAATAGAGATGCAGTGCAATGCAATTATTTAATATTAGTAGTTTTCTTGGCCTTCTTGGAACTTGTCTCCATGGGAATAGTTTGTCTTGCTGCCATCCTATGTACTGTCAGATCACAGAAGTTCACATTACTCCCATCAACACAGTTTTAGAAAAGTCAGCAGGCTGCAGAGGCAGAACCAAAGAACTGAGAGTCTTGCTCCGAGATCTTCATATCAGGAATATATTCCCACCCAAGGATAAATGCTGTATATGGCATGAACCACAGGCAGCCCAGTCACCTGCACACCCCAACAGGAGCAGCACAAAGAACAGGGAATGTAAACGAAGGTGAGAGCTCCCTAAATCTTTCAAAAACCCAAAAGATTTTGCCCTGCAATCTAAAGATGACCAAGGCTCCTAGGCAGCTCTTGCTTGACTGAGCTTGTTTGTCCATGCCTATTGGGTACTGAAGATCAGGAAGGGCCTTTCAGTGCACAGAATTATTTGACAGTACAATAGGCTGCCAAGAGAAGTAGGTGCAGCAACAGCAGAGCCTGGATGTGATAAGCATCTAGGGACTCTTAAAACGCTGGGTATATCTCCTGAAAGGGAAAGGATTAATCAGATGGATGATTCTTCCTATCCAAAAATCCCATTCACCACCCATCAGCCAGCATGGCACTCTTCCCAAAAAACTCCCCTTCCTACTCACTTCCATATGCTTCTTTAAAGCCCAATATAATCACAAGGGATAATTACCCCAGTGAAGCAAAACACCTGCACACTGTGTCTTTACCGTGCAGAAAACAAAATTCTTCAGCTGAAGAGGGTTTTGGAGAAAAAAAATACACTGTGCAATAGGTAAGTTTATATCCATGTATTTGTTCACACACACATCCCTGGATATCCACACACTATTTATTTCTACCCAGGGTCAATTCTAACCCTTTGGTTGACTGCATTTGTATTGACTGCATGTCTGCTGATGAGATTTCTGCAAAGCATGTCACTACATTTTTGGGGGGGTAGTTTATGTTATGGGGTGACATCAAAATGAAATTCTAGCAGCGCTGTGTCTACTGATCCACCCATAATCTTTGCAGATGCAGAGGTAACTGTGGCTCCTTTAGCTCACCTCCCCCAGTCTTTTTGTTCTTATTTACTAAAGTGGCACACCTCATTTCAGAAAGTCTGCTTAGCACACATCTTCCCTGCAGAATTAGCTCAAGTTATCTGCATGCAGGTTAATCCCTTGAGTCAAACCAGCCAAGTTGTAAAACACCACTTAAAAAAACACAGAACAGGGTGTAGCTGGAACCTGACTACATGCTGGCATAACTTCACCTTGCACTCATAATCCCTGAGCAGCCAGCCAAATTCAGACCTGACTGCAAACAAGGGATCTGCAAGAGCTCGGGGAAATATAAAAACTGAACAAGAGCCATCGCTGCAAGATGATTGCATTTAGTGTTTGACCATACACAGCAACAAGGTTTAAGAATGCATCTAACAAATTGGTTTTTTCCCTCCACTATTGAGATGAGAGTTTTTAAGGGAGTTCAGGTGTAGAATTAAGTAGTCATACTTTTTCACACGCCTCTAACTTTCCTGGTCCTTGGCTGCCCCTCTGGGGAACAGCAGTTTCCTGCATTCTATCTTTGATCCAGTGTTCCAGATCTGAAAGATTTCAGCCCAATTTGTCTCCCACCATTAGTATGTTTTTCTTATGCTTTAAAAGTAGTTGATAGGGAATTTTCTATGAACTTTTGCTGCTAAAACTGCTGTAGTAATAATATTAATAAGATGTAAGACAGCCAAATAATGCATCAGAGACTCATGAAGCTTTCATCTAAAAATACTGGAATGCAATACGTGGAAAGTATTACACATCAAATTGATTTTTCATAGAAAAGCTTAATGAGTCAATACCCTAGTCATAAACAAGGTGGCATAAAAGTTCTGAAACTGCTCCTAGAAAATCCAGAATTTTTCTTCAGTAGGTAATTGATACTGCAACAATGCATCTGTTGGGCAGATGCAGCTGTCACTGTTAAAAAATGCAGCCTAAGATGATCATGCAGGAACCACTAATTTGTGATGGCCAGGTTATGTCTATCCTTGGGCATGTTTGGTAGCTCTCAAGAGCACTTCACCTCCCAGACTGATCCAGAAAAGTTCAATTTACCATACACTTTCTTAGTGATATCTGGTTGTTGAAGGGAAACATCAACAATGCCATGGAGACCAAAGAAACTAAGAATCAAATTCCACACTTTAGAGCTTGAGACAGAAGGAGCTTACCTAACCATGTAAGTAATTTAAATAAATGTACAGATGCTTTTAAATTCAGATTTCACTTGTTCCTTGCTGATTTTAAACAATAATTTGTTTTAAGACGATAACATGAAGTTGTATTTTTTACTGGTTAGTGTTGTAAGAGAACCCACCTGGACATATTTTTTATTTATATTTTCTACACAGTGTACTGGGAGCCTAAAGCTCAGGCTAAAGCAGAAAAATCTGCTATTTAACCCCAGTCCATTAAAGACTTTGGTCATATGCAATCCCACAACAATTAAAAAAAGACTAAAAAATCTAATTAAATGCACAACAGTGAGAGTGGTTTAAGGTGAATTTTTCTTGGCAGCAGAAACAATTTTAAAAGGGCTCTGAATCATGTAATTTGTCTGATTTTAAGGGAACATTTCAAGCAGGTGTGTCCTTCTGTCAACAAATAAACCAACAGAAATGAAGCAAAGGTTGAGAAAGGGGGTAAAGCTAAATTTTACTTTTCATTTGTTTAGGTGGGATTAAGATTCTATCTGTAATTCAGTGGTTATCAAGATTCCCCATTCTATAACTCGCAACCTCATTTTACCATTTTTTTTCATGCACATGTCCAGTGTAGAAGATGGCATATTTCAATCAATCGTTCCCACTTTTTGGGAGATGCCATGCCATTCATCTGAAATACTAACTTCTTTGAAACTAAGTACTTTCCAAGAGTTTCAGGACCCTGCTTAACCAATCATTGAATTTTATGTTTGGCATTTCCCCATTCCTATAAGCTTACAAGGTCTGTAATGCAGAAAAACCCTTCTGAGGAAACATGAAGTAATAACTAGAGGAAGAAGCGGGGGGGAATCCAGACTGGTAAAACGAAAATACTTCAGTATTTAGAAATCCTAGCTTAAAAAGCGTCCACGGGGTCTGATACCAGCATGTGTTCTAATATTTACCAGGGAAAGTATATATGATGATGCTGAGAGCAAGTAAACCGCCAATAAAGGGATTTGCTATTTACTATTGTTAGCAGCTCTTGGGAAAACTTCAAAGATTTCTGTAGAGTAAAAACCTGTTGTTTATACATTAGACACGTACACTGAATGTACAAGGAGAGATCACTTCTTCCCTGAAAACATGCTCTATGCTTAGCAGCTACATTGCTACACTGCTTTTGCAGGAAAGTTCTGCCCAGCATGCTCCATCCACTCCCCCTTCATCTCTCTTTGCACCCAGCCTACCTTACAGGTGTCTGAGATCAATCCAGATTTGCCCTAGGTTTGCAGAGGGTTTCTTTCCAACATACAGCTAAGGGAATGACTGGCAAAGTTGTCAATAGCAGTATCTTCTGAAAAAAAATATTTTGCGCAATTAGAAGAACTCCCAGCTCCTTAGATACATTTTCTCAATTCCTTTTGACTTCTTTAATTTGCTTTCCTAAACAAGTCTTGTTAACATCGACTGCACTACAGCATGATAATATGAAATATCATCTGCCAGTAGACTCACAATTTAAGGGGCTCAATGAAAGGCATACTTATTTTAGCACTTTACATTCTTAGGCTTCCATTTTTATTGGGAAGTGTTAAAGAAGTTGCTCCAAAAGTCCCTTTTTGATAAATGCTCTAAAAATTTAAACTGATAACTAGAGAGCTGCTAGAGTGATCAGGCAGCCAAATCTGTGACAGTAAAATTGTTCAGATAACTAGTGCAGATAGGAGAACTTTGAAAGACTATTTGAAGTTTCATTTTTTTCAATGACTTTTTTTTACATAGGAATATCTGATTAATTACATTGCTATTAAAAAAATTACATTCTAGCCTTGTTGTAGCTATGGTTAAACATAAAGTGAAAAGAGATGAAAAAAACCTCTGCATTTCCCTTTGTCCAAATTTCAGTAGCCAGTGGGAGCAATCTGCAGAAAAAATCCAAAAACCTAACACAAAATCAATATTTGAAATGTGTATAAATAGAACTATTTTGTTTGAAAAAAGTTGAAGAGTTTATTGCTCAGCAGCAACAGATTAGATACAAGATGCCTGAAGTCTAGTTCACCTTCTTGGGTTTATAGCAAGAGAGATTCTGTTTGTTTGAAGTGTATTAACAGATTAGTTCATTCCTGAGTTTGATTTGAGTCACAGGAAGACTTACAGGTACATCGTGACTTATAGCCATGGAATTTAAAGCCATTGGTTTCACTAGGATTATTTATCAGATGTGGTTTGTGTGTTCCTCAGAGGCTGCAAAACATTAGAAAAGGCAAAATATACCAAAACCACTTCCCTTTTTCCTAAGGTTAGGAGGGCGTGGAGAAGCCACTGTAACTGTAGTATGAATTGGAACAGCTGCTAAATGCCTGCAATGGCTGAAAGATGTTACCTTCACAGCAGGAACAGATGTTGGTGTCTCCAACAAGATTTTGGTCTCCATTCCCAAAGCAGAGTTGTCCCAAAGCAGAGTTGTTGCAGTCTTCAAGGATTACAACAAGTTACAGTAGACACTTTCAAAAGATGTCAGGGGATAAGTGGTAAGCACTGGCAGGACAAAATCAATTCTGAATTTAGTCAAGAATTTTGTTTACATTTCCCTTGTCTTTTTTTGAAATACATCCCCTTCTGAAAGAAGTATGAAGTGATGAAAAATTTACCATGTTTCACATCTGAAAGCTCCTACATTCATCAGTGGCTTCGGGTAGGACAACCACTGGCATGTGATGGGTAAGATAAGATTTTGGAATACATCTTTAATGCAACAACTACTTCTTGCTTACGTATGGGTGATGGAAATGGTATTCTTTGCTATCTCATCACCAGTCTATCTCTTAAACTACATTGAAACTTTATATTTATAGTGAATAGACTTACAAACTGATGTCAAATGGAAGTGAAGTCTATGTATTACTATTATTTATTCATTACTCTTCTATGGATTTAATACCCAGAGACAGTAGATAATTTACACAGCAAGACAAATGCCTCTCAGATGACAGTAGCAAATAAGTATCAAAGAGAGAGAAAGGTAGTAATGTTATATTCCTGCTTTCTGCTTCTTACTATGTGTAATAGGTTTGTATATTTTATTGCAAACCTAAAGCACAATAGGTTGATGCATGACAGTAGGGTGCTAAAATGAAAATACAGCTTAATTATATACAAGATTTCAAACAATTTGTTAAGGTGGAGCAGCACAAGCTGACACAGCAGTCACAGCAACTCTGCAGCAGTGTTATACTGCCAACAAGGGCCAACAGTGTATCCCAGCCTCTGTGACTTTCTGAGCATTTCTGAAGGTTCTTTCGTAAGTTGCTTTATAGCTCCATCTCTGTTTCTAACATGTGATGTCTCCAGGTAAATATGTGGGATCCTCAGAATATCTCTCTTGCAGTTCCTCATGAAAATTTAAACCCAAGTAACCTTTTCCTCATACAATAACTCAGTCTTTTTAAAATAAAGGTTTTAAACTTTGATATAATGTATAAAACATGTGACAAAGATAGTTTTGTTTTTATTTTCTGCTTGGGACAGAGGTTGGGCCCTTAAGTTATTTTTAGCATGCTGTGTTTGCTTTTGCTTTAACTGTGGTTTTTCTCCTGCAATGGAGAAGGCCCCGGATTTAAAGTGCTGGTATTCACATAAGGAGCAGCTTGGGTTAGTACTGCCAGCAGACAAGGAAGTCACAGAAACCTCTGCCCTGAGCCCTGTTTTTTCAAACAAGTTCATTTGTTCCTTGTAGGTCCAAAATGAATTTAATTTCATTTGCTTATTCAGGCAACAGATGCTTGGATGAGAAACTTGCCTCCCTACATCCAGCAGTTTTAGGTCCATAGCAGAATTACACTTGATAAAACCTGATAAATGCATACACTTTATAAAGAAAAGCACTGTAGGGCTAGAACTGTAGCCAGACCTTGATTAATTTATCTAGAGAGGAAAGAAGAATGACTTTTTTTCCCATGCTTCAAGTTAATGCTATAAGAATCCATTTCTTTTGAGAAAAGTGGCTACTGAACTTTTTCTGCAGAGAAGAGCTTATTGAAGTGAATATTTAGGACTTCATGCAGAAGTATTTCCAGTCCTTTAACTGCTTTGTTAAAAGACCTGTAGATAAACTTTCTGAAGAATTTTAGTAGAGTTCACAATTCACTTACATAACAATTATTCTAGAAAGCTGCAGAGTGTGAAATGTGATTTCCTTTCTGTGGGATGAAAATTCAATGGTATCTTAAAGAGGATGAACTCTCATAATTTTGCAAAATGTTATACAAAAAATACAGCAAAATTCTCTTTTCACATTTCACATTACATTTTACTGGCCTTCTGCTTCCAAAACAGCTATATTTTATATGTTGGCTTCAAATACAGTGGAAAGCTTGCAGAATGGGAAAGTGATTTGCTTATACTGAAGGAATGAAAACATTTCTAGATCAGTTGGTAGCATCTGCCACTAATAGAGAATTAGGTAGCTAATTTCCTCAAGGACAGATTACTTCCTAATTGTCCATTTTAAAGGTTCTTCTTTATGGTTGGCATTTATGGTGTGGTAGTTCCTACAGATCAAACTAGTACTGCATGTTGAGCAGACACACAAGAAATAAATAGTGGCAAAAATAACAAATAATCAAAATAACAGGGTACTGGCTGACAAGGAAAAATATGCAGATGTTTGGTATAATTTCCATCACAATTATTTTTGCTGTAAAGTATGAATGGAGCCAGCTAAATAGCTGTTAGTAAACAGTGGCATTCTCTATAGCTTTTCATTAACTGCTACATTAAAGCCTCAGTCACGTGAGTTTTAAAGAGCTTCCAGCTTTCCTCAGAGCCACAAATAATGTGTGTATTATTTTGGACTAAAATATCACTTTCTCCCTTTCAAATCAAAATTTCCAAGAAAGAGGGAAAATATCCATTCTCCATCAGATGAAGAATATTTCAAGCTTATGTCTCATATCAGAATTTCTTTTCTCCTACAACACCCTCTTTACAAAAATCTATCAAAGGGAAAATTTTGAGTCAGTGTATATGGAAATAAATGCTTCTTTTCTTTCCCTGTTATTTACAATCCTGTTCTGATCCAAGAGAAAATGATGGAATAAACATAACAAACGAGGTCAGCTAATTATATAATCACATAAATAACTATAAAAAGAAACAAAAAGCATAAGGGTAAAAGGTTATGTACACATTGGTATATTAAGCCATAAAAGGTATTTTCCATTCTGCCAGCCAGCAATGCTGCAAGTGTCTCTTCAGACTAATCATATTAATCTGAAGCTAATATGTATAATGGGAGAGGAACACAAGAATTTTTCTACATGGCCTAGAACTGAAGAGTGTAAGGGCTACATGTACAAAGTTTTAACCCCAAAATATTCTGAAAGTGTGTTAAGAATGGACAGTCTGCATAAAAGGGAACAATTAAAAGAGAAAGTGTGCTGTGTATTTTTCTGAAAAAGGGTACTTAAGAACAGAGGGTGAATGATATGGAATGAGAGAGCCCTGGGTTGTTGCTCTTACTAAATTTCCTGAGTAATTTTTACTTTGCCTCATGAAACAGCATTGTAGCTCTGGGGTTTTCCTTCGTAGTGGCTGTGCTATTTTGATTGCCTCATGTCATTCTTTCTATTGACTGCCTCATGTCATTCTTTTTCTTGGGCCCTTCTCATTTACTTGCAGGAGTTTTATTATAAAGGGAGATGCACAGGGAAGATCCAAAGAGGGAAATACTGACAATCCCAAAAGAGTGGTGAGTGACAGAAACATCATTTTCTCAGCAGATCATACATCACACCCTTGCTCATTTGTGATGATGTGCTATGGTGCCTAAAGTGTTAGGCTGACTTGCAATGGGTTTGTCACCACTGCACAGTTTGGGTTGAGTATTCAGGTTTCCATTTAGTATCTTTGCTAAACCTAACTAGGCTTGTGCTTTGCTTTGCCTGTGGTAAGGAAAAGGCTTCGATGTGTGCCAGTATTGTGTTGAATCAATACTTCAGTGCATGCCTAAAAGTAGGATTTTTTCCTTTTTTTTTTTTTTTAAATAGGGTTGTCTCAGTTTTCCTGTAAACAGCACAAGCTCTCATTTCTTTGAGGTACCTCAAGGTGTAGCAAACCACGTTGTTCCATATTTTTTTCATATATCATACTAACTTTAAATAATCATTATTATACTTTAATCCACAGCCTGCCAAGCTTCTCATAGGGGTGCAGAAGAGAGAGAAAACAAATTTCATTTACATCCTTTTAAGACTAAATATTGATTGAAAGATCTGATACCGTCTCCATCTGGATTTGTGTCAGTACTCTAGTAAATGCTGCAGTGAATGCTTTCCTGGGGATATTAATGCTGTTTATTCCTGGGCAGTGAGCATGGCATAAAAGTAGTATTTCAAAACTTTCAATTCAACACACTGTATTTTACTGAGATGACCTCAAAGTGCTGGGACATGGTATTCATCTTCTGTTGAGCTCATAATAAGAATACTCCTTTGACGAGCTCAGGCCTTCATGTTTTACTGCCAAGGATTGAGCCTTATTTCTAGTGTATGTTCTTCCCACTGAGTTCAGTAATATCCATCAAATCAGAAGTGTCCTGAAAACATTTCCTTTTGCCCCTTCTAATGCCAACATATGGTTTTACCCTCTCACCTTCAGTATTTTGACTCAATTTTTCAGTCTTCATAAACTGTAGGCAGCGGGTGTGACTTGGTATTTCAGCTGAGTTGGCAAGGATGATCAACAGATCTGTTCCCTCTCTGTTGCCATGTATTCTCTCAGTTGTTGTATATGTTTTGTTAGAGTTTGTTTTCTGATCTGCTAACTGAATTGCCCACAATATAGTATTCACAGGTGTTTTTCAGATAGTCCCGCACAGTCTACTTGATTGCTCATTCATGTCCTCTGCTTTTGGGTTTGTTTTGTTTTGTTTCTAAAAAAAATGCATTAACACCACCTGAGAATTTGCTTTCTGATGCAGATTTCCAACCATTCCTTTTTTATTCAGTTCATCTAATTTCAATTGTATAATTCTCCCTAAATGTATATAGGTGTAACATATCAGAATAGTGTCATAGAATCTGACTTTTTCTTCATTCCATTCTGATTTCTGCTTAAAATCAAGGGGCTCAAAATTCCTTTAATGTACTTATTCTGTATGCAAAACTGCATGTGGTGAACAAATTACAATCATTGTATCACAAGTTTCAGGAAGGACTATGCAAAATCGTTTTTTTCCCCTGGTATCTGAAAAGATTTGATTTCCACTCAGAATATTTAACCTTCCTGAGCAAAGTCTACATGTTTTACATAATGATTATAATTCTGTGATGTTATTTTTGTGTAGACATTATACAAACCACATGTTCTAATAAAAACCACTGGCTGTAGCTGAATATCTGCACCACTTATTTTTTCTGCTCTTGCAAGAACAATACTTGTAGTGTTTTGCTACATTTTTTTGTGTGCGTTATGGTTTAACGTCTTTGACATGACACATGTATCACTGGGGGGTTTTCCACTAGAAGTTTTTCTGTCCCTCATTTCTTTTTCCATTGGCTATCTCTAACAATCCTATCCTTTACCACTCAGGGTTAAATACATGGAAAAAAATACACACTAGGTTGAAACGGGATGAGATTAGACTATCCCATTTTTCCCCATACCTAACATAAGCTTATTGGTTTACAAGGACTAAAAATTAGTTAGCTAAATGTGTTACCAGGTGAGAACTCTCCTCCTCTTGAGAATGGGAACATCCTTTGATGACTCAGGATGACCTAGAGAGATGTGGTGCCCTCCCTGAGTCAGAGAGGTGGCCCAAGAACCATTCTCACGGGTCAGGGCTCTTCTCACACCACCACCTCCATCTCCATAGCTGCCTTCTTCTGCCATAGTTGTGTCTGCTCACTCATTCAGGTTCCATGCAATTTCAACAGGTCAGCTCTGTGAAATGAGGTGATGGGACCACCTTCTAGCCCTTAGCCCTTATAACACGTGGTACACCAGGTTTATCTTGGGGTAAACAGGAGGATCAGGATTCATTGCCTGAGCTCCAGCTCCTCTGTTCAGCAGTGCAAATACTTCCATCTGAAATGAAGACAAAATGGGGGCTATGTTATATACAGAGGAGCTAGAGAGGCTGGGAGGAGTCATTTTTCTCTTACGTAAAGTCAATGTCGTAATGGTATTTGTCCAATTCATCAGGAGATGACAGAGAAACTGCTGAGACAGTTTTTAATTTTCAGTGACAAACTGGATGTTCAACTTTTTCAGTCACACCCCACGAATGTACAGATTTCACCCAGAACTCGTTGATTTGATGGAAAGATAACATTTCCTGGCAAGAGCGCTGCTTGATATGAAATTTAACTGTCAAAATTTTCACTGAGACTTTACTGAAATTTTTTCAGATAGTGTTTGGTTTTAGATATACAATTATATTTAGGGTGAAAGGCTCCTGAAAAAAAATACTGTGTGAATTGCTTTTTTTTGAAATAACTGGATTACTTGGGTTTACCCAAAAAGCACTAACGTACTTTACAAAGTAACTCTCTGTGACTTGATGGTATTTAAACTTTGGCATTTAAACCTGGGAGCTTACTGCAGTTCAGTTGCTCAGCCCTTGGCACATCAGTGGAGGAAAAGCTCTGTTTCATCCAGTTTGACTTCTTACTCATTTAGAGGTTAAAAAAGAGTGGATTGTCTCAGTCAAACATCTGTGACACCAGGCAAAAAGAGTTTGGTGCTGGGAAATGAAACTTTTTACAGCAAAAAAAAAAAAGCCTGAAGAAAAAGTGTGTCCATTTTATAATAGGAAGGGTGTTGTGCCCCAAACAGTTTCAGAGTACTTAAAAAAAAGAAACCAACAAACACTGATTTGGAGAAGATATAGATGAGTAAACTGTCAGCACCTGGAACAGGTAGATTGATGGGCTGCAGCTTCTCCAGATAAATCAATGGAAGTGTACCTGCTTCACATGTCCAAAATCTTAAGCTGATCTCTGCAAGCTAAAATTTTAGCCGATATAACCTTATAGATTTTGTTGTTGTTGCTGTTTTCTTTGGTGGTTTTTTGGTTTTGTTTGTGTGTGTGTGTGTAACGTAAGATAAATGTTATAGATTAATTTTTCAGATAATTTTGGGGGAGAGAAGTGAGAAAGTAAAGTGTCTTTGCTCTCACAAATCACTTTGGACACCTGCAAAAGGAGGTGAGGACAGGCAGACATGAGCGTTGATCACTAAGTAAGTCTTCAGCTGTATTGCTGAAGAACAAATCAGAGACTCTGACAACCACTGGAAAACAGCTACAAAAGCTGTGCCATAACTCTAATGTGTTTCCAGACACAAAATAGTACTGCCTTGCCATGCATCTGTTGAAGGATATTTTCCTCCAAAATATTTTGGGTAACACATGATTCTATATTGTTCTCTATTTCCATGAAGGTAAAAAACACAAACATTTCCTTTGTGCAAATTATTTCTGAAATCTAGAATCACAAAGCAAGATGTATGAAAATATCCTGTGGCTTAATGAAAAAAAAAAAAGAGTCCAAGTAATTTTTTTGACCTATAGTTCAGAAAATAAGTGTATCCTGTGTACATCTAGGACTCACCATAACAACTATTTCTACCTTTGGAACTGTAGAAACAAATGGCAATTTAAGAATGCAGTTGCTCATTTTAAATCCAAACGTAATTGGTTGGGGATTGTTTTCTTAGATTTGAGGGGTTTTGTGGAATTGTGCTTGTTTGCAGTTTTTTTTGCTTTAGGTCTTTCTTGTTCATTTAACTCTTGCAAATCACTCTGCATCTCTTTTATTTCAATCTTCTTTTCATATCTTTACAAGGTCAAAGAGGTCTAATAAGTAAAGTGGTGTTTTGCCCTGTAGATATGCAATATTTGCAGTTGTGTTCTTGTCTTCCACCTCCCGGCTTGCTTTCCAAATGGCACCCAAGAGATTAATATCCATTTGAGTTAATGCTTAAGTTAAAACTCCAGTTTTGGCTTCTGTACAATAGAAGTGTGTGTGATACCATGGAAGCTGATACTCCAAGCATTAAAGCTTTTTATTAGCTTTCACACATGGATTGTTTGCTATATGGAGTTCTTAAAAATTGGTTTTATTTTTTTTTACTCAATTTTGATAAAATAGCATAAAACATTTTGTAGTTCAGCACAAATCAGCAAATTCTTTTCAGTGCTTATATTCTCTAGATTGATTACATGCAAAGCACAGTACACTCAAAACCTAAAGAATTTAATGATAAATAAAAAAAATTCCAAACATAAGATGAGATAAAATAATTTCTTTGCTCATTTCCTTTTTTGAGGGTGGGAGTTTCGTTTTTGTTTTCTGTCCCTATGAGTTATCACTGGTTTACAGCCAGTGTATGGGAGAGTCTGTGACACTGAACTGACTTGAAATGTGAAGAAAGCAGTGATGTATCCAATATCAACACGTAGTACAAATTTTATCTTTATCATCCGATGTTAAAACTTTCTGAGGATGAAGTAAATAAAAACAGATATATGGATTTCACTAACTTATTGTTAGCAGCATTTTCTTTATTTTCAAGAAAGCAATAGTTACAGGAGGCCCCTTTGTTGATTGCCAGGGGATACCAACTGCTCTAAAACCTTAGAGTGAGGGACTGAGCAGTTCTAAATCTCATATAATCTCCAAAGATAAGACCAAAAAATTTGGCTCTAGGTCCTATAGATTGGTGATTTAGACATCCTGTTAAAAAATCCCATTATCCATACTGGTAGTCTCCATGCAACTATTTCTCTCCTCTAGGAACCCACCTCGATGATAGACTAGACTTATAGATAAGGCAGTGGTGCCATGTGATATAAATATCAAGTGTAGGTACAAAGAGTATGAGAAATATCTAGGTGGATGTCTAGGTGCAGAATTTGCCATGGCCCCATAAAAGGGCTGACTTGGGAACAGCTACAAGTCAGTGTGTAATTAATGAGGATAACAGTAAAAAATTACTTGCACTTCAAGTGAACCAGTTATAAGCACACAGTTATAAATGCAGTAACAATGAGTGACTCTTCCTTTTCAGATTTTAGTTTAACTAAAGAGGCCGCTGTGTTTGTACCAACTCCAGTCTGATACTTTACTTCAGCAGCATGAATCCACTTTCGAGGGTGAGAATAACACAGTATGGTCAAAATGCATCCCGTTTTCATTGACATAACAATACCCCCCCTGGATAAGAAAGTGAAATGTGAGGTGAAAGGTGAGATGGACTCAAGTATCCACAGTGGACAGTATTTCAGTAACACTTTCACAGAAAATGTGAAGAGTCCCTGCACATACCAAATCAGAAAACAACCACAGGCAGCAGTGCTTGAACTCAGGATATCTGAATCATGGTCTGAGCTTCCTTGCTCAATCAATATTGTCATTGATAGTGTGAAAAGAGGATGCAATTCTGAAAATTAAAAATTATTTTCCTTTTGTTGCGTACAAAAAGAAATTTCCTAAACCAGCCTTTTTAATGGAGTAGATGTTTGGGTTTGCATGGCCAGGTTTTGGTAGCAGGGGGGCTACACGGGTGGCTTCTGTGGGAAGCTTCCCCCATGTCCAACAGTGCTGATGCCAGGTGGCTCCAGGACTGGCCTGTTGCTGGCAAAGGTTGAGACAATCACTGATGGTGATAGCACCTCTGGGGTAACAGAGTTAAGAAGGGGGGAAAAGCCCTGCACAATGGCAGCCCAGAGAAAGGAATGAAAATACATGAGAGATAAAGCCATGCAGGCATGCTGGAATGGATGGATGCCCAAAGGAAGCTCTAACCACATGGGAAGCCTGGGCTGGAGCAGGCTCCCAGCAACAGCACTGGAAGAAAGGTCCACAGAGGAGCAGGTTTGCAGGGAGGACTTCAGCAGGGATTCCCTGCTGGAGCAGCGTGTTCCTGAAGGACTGCACTCTATAGAAGGGACTCATGCTGGAGCAGTTCATAAGGATTACCACTTGTGGGAAGGCCCCATGTTGCACCAGTTCATGGAGGGCTGTCTCCTGTGGGAAGAGCCTCACCCTACCCTGGAGCAGTAGAAGAGGGTGAGGGGTCCTCCCGCTGAGGAGTAAGCAGTGGCAGCAGATACAACCTGTAATCTAACCACAGCCCCCATTCCTGGTACCCTTGTGTCACTTGGGAGTAGGAGGTAGAGAAATTGGAAGTAAAGTTAAGCCCTGGATGAAGGGAAGGGTGGGGAATAGGTCTTTTTAAGATCTGTGCTTCTTTCTTATTATGATACTCTGATTTGATTGGTAATAAATTGAGATTTTTTTCCCCAAATTAAGTCTGTTTTGCTCGTGATATTAATTGCTGAGAAATCTCCCTGTCTTTATCTTCACCCACAAATCTTTTGTTACATTTTCTTCTTCCTTGTTCAAGTGAGGAGGGAAGTCATACAGTAGCTTTGGTGGGTACCTGATGTCCAGGTCAGCCAGGGTCAGCCCATTTCAGTATATTTTTTTTGCCTACTTCAAAAGGCTCTGCCACACACTCTGGATAAAAATCTGCTTTGAGTTTCAAGTTCACATTCAGATGCAATTTCCAAGACTGGGACACCTGGAAAATTTTGTGTGTATGAGATACTCACACTCAGGATAAGGTTAATTTCATGTAACTTCAGATATCTGCAACACAGGAAGCTGGATATGAGCTGGTTACTTTAGGGTCCTGCAGAGTCAACAGAGAAATAAACACTACAGCATAATTCCTCTAATGAAAATATCTAGTTTAGGCTGAAATAAGTAGCATGCCCTAGAGGGTCTGGATCTCTGCAATGACTCAGGGTTGGGGGGAGTCACCAATGACAAGCTCAGATAAAGACACACAATAAGCAATAGCCCAAGGAAAAAATATAACCTCACTCTATCCAGTTAAAATTAAAATGTGATCTTGGAGTAGTGGAAAGTAGTCATTACTGGATAAAACAATGATCAGAATCTTCTTTTATTCCTTTAGCTACGTTGTGAAGTTGCCTATTCCATAAGTTAGCCCAAACCTGGCATGTTCTGAAAAGCTTTTAACATCCTGATACTGAAAAGAGTAACTCCACAGTCTGGAGCTGAGGTCATGAGTAGTTTTTAACTTTTCTAGTTAAACTGCAAATACACCCCTCACCCCACCCCTCCATCCCATCTATAAAATTTATATAGTTATATTCACCTTAGCTGTACTTTAAATATTAAGATCTTAATATATAGACTAATCCTTAGCATGTTTACATTCTCAAAGAAGTCTTGAATATATGAATGAAACAGGCATAGAGGAGAGTTAGTAGATCCACTAGTAAGAACCATCATTTGTCAGACTTTCAGAGACAGGATTTAATACTTTCAGAGACAGGATTTAATAGATTTAAAAATCTAGAGCAAGCTGTCTTTAACGAATAGATATCTTATTTTGAACCTTTCTAACTAACTGCATCCTTCTGTTTTCCTTCACCTAAACCCATTATCATTTGTCTTTTTCAATCCATAACATGCTGTGTAACTGTCAAATGTTTTCTACCTTTGTTATATACCAATCAAACACTCTCCCTCCAATCTCATCCGTCCCTGCTTTGCTGCCAGCTCTTCTAGCTGGAATTCCTTGCTCCATGTTTCCTCTTCTGATCCATTCTGCAAAGGTCAAAATAGTTGTCTGACTTCACAAAGTCAACACAGATTAGTATAAAAAACAAAAAAACACTCGGATATCTTTCTCAATCAGTTACTTTCCACACAATTATATATTTTCTTTGCCTCTCCAAAAGAGTCCTGTAAGAGTCTATAGAGTGCAACACCCTCTGTTCTGGATTCATTTATGACTTATGACAGATTTTTGAACTTTTTCAGCTCCTCCATGGCAAACACAAATATCAAGGGTTCATTCATTCATTCATTCATTCATATGGTCTTGTCCAGGAAAGTGGTCTATAAGCACATTGTTGACACTTTTGCCATCTATTAGCCTTGCAGCCAACAGCTTCTTGGAAACTTCATGTACATGATTTGTGTCCAAAGGATTTATTTATTAAATTGCATGTATTTATTAGTTCTCAAGCAACTCTTTACTAAAAATATTTTTTATCTGGCTCCATTTTGATTTTTAATTTGCCATATTTTATATTTTTCCATAGTTCCTTATTCAGGAAGGAAGGATATCATTCAATCTTTGAATGTGAATGACTCATTCCTTCCATGAGAATATATAGTTCCTGGAATGATGCATAGTTATCTGAATAGTCTTTTTACCTTTTAAGTCACTTGTTACTCATAATGGTTTGAATTCTATTGAACTCTATTTTTTCTTCATTGTTTTGGCATAATATTTTTTAAGGTTTGATATGCGTTTCCTCTGAAATTTCAATGTGATATTTTTCAGCAAAGCTGGACATATCTGAACATACATACTTTTTTCAGCATCTTTTAATTTTTTAATTTTCTAGTTTTGGAAATAAAAACACTATGGTGGTGTTTGAGGGGGGTTGTTTTGTTTTCTTTGAGTTTTGTTCACCTGTTGTTCCTGCAGCCATGTGCCTTATAATCTCTGGTACAAAGGAGTGCTTGGACAGCATTGCTTTGCACCAGCACCTGCAAGCACATCAGCATGACCAGTTGTGCTTTTCCTCACTGGCTGCCATGTGCTGCAATCATTCTCATGATGGCTAAAAAATAAGTCTCTGCATCACACTCTGAAAAAAGGTTTATCCAGATCACACACAGGTAATTAACATCTTTTATTATGACTGTGTTCCTGTCCTGAGATACCCTCTGATCTCCTAAAGCATGTCATAGTCAGACATGAGAGGGTACAGGGATCAGCAAACCAGTTCAAATATGACATTTTCTGGTTTCACCTTGGAGCTTCAATCTATGCAGATTCTGTGTTATTTACTGAAAGTTAGATGTTTGCATAAATTATGCAGTCATTCAGAGAGCTGGCTATGATGAGCTGCCTCTATTAGTTCTTCATTCATCTTGCCATATGTATGGGGTTTTTTGCTAATTCAACCTTCTTGTATTTACACTAGTGAAATTAAGCCCATTCAAAAATCTTATGACCACATGGCATAAAATCTTTAACAAAGTCTTCTTTATCAAGGATATCTGGGAACTGTTGGATCATTAATGGATCCAGGTTCGCACATTGCATGATAATTACAGAGACCAAATATACTCCAATTAAATCAATATATGGCTGTCACCATTTTTGTGACAGGAAATTTCCCAGCTTCTATATGACATCTTAAGATCAGCTACTGTGTAAACAACTAACATCAATATGACTTTGCTCATGACAAAAACGTGTCAGACAGGGAATTTGCTTAGCACAGGGAAACAGGCGTGAGCTGTCTCTATTTTCAGGGACAGCAATTTGATTCATCCAAGGACAAGCCACACAGACCATCCAGCTTTCCCAAAATGTTGCATGCAGTTATCCATGTAGATATAATCAAAGCTTGATGTGCAGTGACAAAGTAGTAGAGAATGAGCAATTCAGTAAGAATTGTGGAAGCATCCTCTCATTTTACATATCAATCCAAGGGTAGTAGAAAACAATTTCTAAGAGATACTTCTGGTGAAAAAAGATTAATTTTAATGTCAAGCAAAAAATTTATTACTCCTAAATATATTCTAGTTACCAGAATAACAGACTGTTAAAATAGCTAAATCATCATCATCAAATAACAATCCAAAACTCAAATAGTGCAAAACACATATAGATGACTTTTATGAAACTACTTTATAAAAAAATACAGCCACCATTTGGTGAATGATGTATAAATATTCATTTAGGGCTCTTCAAAATGCATTTTTAAAACCATGACTGCTGCTTAGTTGAACTATCTTATTAACTTTCTGCTCTACAATGCCTCTTATAAGCAACATACAGATAGGTCCCCTGCATCATGATGTGTTTTGCAATTACACATATGCATAGGAAATATACAAAATTTTACTGCTTTTCCTGCCTTGTCACATAAACATTTTTGGTTTTTTATGGCTCTGCTTCTGCTGAATTTATTGCAAAAATTCTAGTTGTTAAAGACCATTGTATTTAAAATAATAACACTTCTCAATACATTCACTTAAATCCTCCTTAAGCATAAAAACAACTGAGAGACATCTGGTTCCAACTGAGACAGGAAATGTCTTTGCTGATGTGGGATCATGTTTATTTCAAAGAAGTCCAAGCATGATCTTGGGAGGTACAGAGGAATATATTTAATACATTATCAGACAAACTGGTAAAAAACTACAATAAACGAAAGAATAGTAGGAAAACAGATAAGTATGGCATAGTGAACAATAATTATCTTGCCTGTTTTCTTTTCCCATACACCTCTGGTAGCCCAATAGCCTGTAGATGGGTAACATGCTGTTCCAACAGCAGCAGAGCTAGCAAAGCCTCATTTCCTATGTATTTGTGTCCTGTGCCTCCATATTATCTCCTTTCTATTTCCCAATATCCTTGCTCCCACCCATATCCTGATGCTGTCTCTGACATCAAGCAGCAGAGCTCTGCCACTGAAGCCATGGGGTAACGTCCCCTGTGACTGGGCACTTGTCAGGTGAAATGGAGCAGATTAGTGCTGAATTTGGGCTGAGGCCCTTTCCTGGGGCTCTCCTTCAGTAGTCTTTCTGAACAACATCAGGTGGCCCTAGAGGAAGAAGCAGGAGAAGCCCTTTTAGTGTGTACCCATGTAAGCACTAACGCTTTTTTTTCTGCATTTTTTGTCCACTACTATTTTTTGTTTAGTTGGCTTGGTTCCCCAGTCTGGTTCACTGCTAGTTCAAATGCTGGGAGGGAAGGAATGCCTTCAGCGACATTGTCAGTTTAAAATGGAAATGCTTGTCAAAGTGGAGACTCGGTTTATGAGTCTACCAAAAGTTAACCACCAGTAGTTACGAAATGCATAATTTTTATGAGATCATTACCCCACGTCAGATTTGGTAGTGCTTGATCAATTTAAACATTATCAAGAAGAAAATAATGGATGAACTGGCAATTAGAGCACATAAACCCACTTTAGGAAAGTAAGCTATAAATTATACACGCAAGCTTACATATGGAGTAGGAGTGACAAAGATTAGGACTCATTCACTTCAAAAAAAGCCATCTGAAGATGATATATAGTAAAGGGCCTTATTTACAGTGCTGGAATGTGTTTTACTGGCTGTGGTGTGAAGGGACGCGTCATACTGAAATTCCACGTTTCCCTGTGTGCTCAAACACCCTTGCAGTCACCACTGGTAGCAGGACACCACCTTTCTGCCTTGTTCTGTTATGTTCTATGTAATGACACAAGCAGTTCAAGCCAAAAAAAGGGTCCCTTTCTCATACAATACATGGGGCATTGAGAAATTTGCTCCCTCAAGACAACTGGTTGCTAAACAGTGACAGATGTTATGATAGATTCCAAAGAGCATCAGACATATTCATGCTTCCACCAGTGAGTATTAGATGCAACAGGCTTGACATGTAGCCTGCCCCAGGATATTCCTAAACCACTGGTGAGAAAGCATACTCCAGGGTGTTCATTCTCATTCCTTTCTAAGAATTATTTCCCTAAACCTGTGTAAGAAGCAGTATGCTGGATGACAGGTACCTAATGTCTTTTTTTAGTATGATCAGTGTTACTTCCTACTGTTTGGTTGAAGAGTAGGAGAAGGGAATACAGGTGACCTTGTCCCTGATGAGTAACAGCTGTGTTAATTACCCAACACAGTCTCACCCCTGATGAGTCACAGCTATATCCAATGAAGGCAAGTGTGATAAAAGGGAGTGGGTTAGTTGGTGAGGGGGAATTATCATGGAGGATTATGAAGAGGAAGGTTCCTGAGGAGAGGAAACCACTGCTGTGAGGTCAGTCTGGGTCTGCAGACCTGTTGTTGGAACCTGCAGCCACAGTCTAGCCAGGTAAAAGCCTGCAGTCAGAGTCTGCAAACCAATACCTGCAGTCATAGTTCAGCAGGAAATAACCAGCAGTCAGATGCTGCAAGGGAAGCCTACAGCAGGAGCTTGCTGCAGCCAGAGTCAGTGGATAGTTGGAGTCAGGATGGCTGAGCTGTAAAGAGGAATAAACCAGGACCCTTTTCATGCTGTGGTAAACCAGAAGTCTGTGTCTCAGCTCATTTCTACTCTCTAATGAGAGGGCTGCTGTAACAAGTAGGAAGGAGAGACTTGTCCCTGTTGCGTACTGTTGAATGGTGTTCCACAAAGGAGGCAGATAAAAAATGGTGTACCACTTCACTCTCCAGTGCTGGCTACACAAGAGAAATGCACTGCCTTTCTGCCCCTAGGAAATAGCAGCAACTGCACTATGGTTTTCAGATCTACCCTGCTACTGTATTTGGGACTCCAGTTCTCTCATATCTCTGCCTCGGTGAGGAACAACACACAGGGGGCTTTAACTGTCTGTATCAGACATCCTTTCTGCTGCCTCAGATTGGATCACCATTTTCAGAGTGAGGACTGAGCCTTTGCCTTTTCCCCTGCAGCCCTTGTGGCACTCAGATTCAGCTGCACTGAACAATGCAGTGGGAAGAGGAGGCTTTTGTTTTGCAAACATGGCAGGGCAGATGATTCACATCTAAAACATGTACATAAATACGTACAGATATGCAAGTATGTATAAATCCACATAGGCACACTTTATACAGGGGAATATAATAAAATAAAGGTTATGGAGAAAAACTCTTAAAAGTTAGAAAATTTCATCATTAATTCTGCACAGTGTTTACATGTTCAGTCCCTTTCAGCCATTAAAGATAGGTTCATGGGTTTTTGTTAACAAGATCTTGCCCTGTTAAAGCAGATGGTTACTTTAAAATGAATAAGCAGCTATTTGTTCAATACTTGTACGTTCCCTTGCCCTGAGCTTTATTTATGGAACACTACACAAGCTCTGCTTTGAAAATTTATTAACTTCATTCTGGGTTGAAGGAATTCAAAATCTTCCAATAAAAAAGTACTCTTTATTCAAATCTAAAACTTTCTATGGCAAACTTTTAACATAAAGCAAGTTCACTCTGAAAAAAAGAGAAAGAGAAAAAAGGAAAGAAGGGAGGGAAGGAAGGAAGGCTTTTGAATATGCTGTGATTTTTTTCTATTATTTTAATGAATGGAACATATTTTCTTTTATGATTTTAGACAAAATGTAATCATGCATATATATAGATACTTATGAATTAAATCCTTCTACAAAGATTTGACTTTTATGACATAAAAAGCTCTTTAAGCTTAATTTTTTTTGCAAAAAATTGTTTCACCAAAAAGATCAAATTGTTTGGGTTTTTTTTTTTCTGAACCAGTAATTCCCACAGAACTTTATTTTTGAGGTTTATGATGCTCATTGCTTTAGATCTTGATTTTTTTATACTATTAATTAAATTACACGGTGCTTCTATAGGAGTCAGGAGTTTTTTTGAAGACTATTTTAAAAAGAATAAAATAAATGAAGATGAGATGGGATTCAGATACAACCTGAGTGTGTAGGATGAAAAAGAAGTCTGGAAACGAGAAGACTATTTAAAATTACTCATAATAATCAACATGACCATTTTCCTAACCATATCTACTATTCACATACTGGATTAGAAGAAAGCCAATGAAGCTAGTGCCAGAAAAGCAAGAGAACTTATTATCCCTCTCACTCCCTTTATGGAACACACCATCATTAAGAAAAGAGTGCAGAGAAATGTGAAGCAGCATTTCTGCATTAGGTAACCACAGAACGGTGACAGTTCTCTTGCCAAATCAAAATGATAACTCTTTGGTATTTGTATCAGTAGTCCAGTTCTAATAAAAAATTGAAATATAAACTGTGATGGATCTCTCCTGTTTTGAAATAAACTCTCAACTCCTCGTGCAGCTTGCTGCAATGTTTGGCAGTGAATTGTGAACTGAATTTGAATGTGAAATTGCTGTTACATCTGCTAAAAAACTTCATCAAATCTTGAGCTTTTCCCTTCTACACCCTGTCTGCAGCACTGCACACATTTAAGCTGCACAGCTAGTTTGTTTGGGAAGCTTTTAAAAAGCACTTCTGCAGTAGAAATACGTAAATATTCCCATAACACTGAGTTTCATTTGAAGTAAAATTGGTGTGCAAAATGGGCATTCAGCCCCATCGATCTGGCATACACAATGACAACAGCACAAGGACAAACATGTTACCATGGAAGTTGTGGCACTCGTGAACCAGGAGCAAACTGCTTGCAAATAGATTTATTATGAAACAACGTCACTGATTGCTTCATAGATTACTCCGTGGAGCTGTGTTTTACTTCGGATAAGCACTACTGTCTGGAAAAGCAATTAGGGATTTCTGGATTTGAGACTGTTAATCTATCAACAGGAGGCACATCTACTTATAGTACTACGAATTCAAAACGTATGCATAAGCCTACAGGATCAGGCAGAGAAGCTAAGGGCAAAATAATGTCCTACTCACACCCAGTGGAGAAGGAGAAGCCTTGTTAGGTGTTGTAGCAGGGATAAGACAGGTTCCTTGCCTGGGAAACATGCTTTGCAGTGGTGACTTGTTACAGTGAACACCGCAGTATATTAGGTAAGACAGAACTGTAGATGTATAAAATGTCTTTTCCAGCTACAAAAGAAAGCTCCACAGAGAATCTCGTAAAAATTTTCAGAGGATGGTGGTGGATGTTTAATTGTGGACAGCGAAGGTGCTGGGAAGCCACTTTGTTGCTATGATTAGTCACTCTGGATGAATTGTGACTGCCAGGCACAAGGAAGGTAGAAAGCAATGAAACAAAAGGTTTACTTGGTTTGCTGAAGAAGTCGGGGGGGGAGAAAAAAATTGTTTCCTGCCATTTCACATAGATTACCTTTCAGACACTGGGAGTTCACCCAAATCTTTCCAGTCAAACAGTCTTTATGTAACCTGGATCATCACCAAACCAAAAGCAGAAAGCAATTACAGGGTGAAAGATGTGAAGGCCAAATCAAAGGAAATGTAACATACAATGCTCAAACTATACAGTGTCGCTGCTTCCTTGCTCATGCTGAAGTTGTCAATATAAAACACTCCCTCTGAGGCATCTGTGGCCAAAGACAAATTTTACCAGATTATGTCGTCTGACTAGAGGCCTGTTATCAAGTTATGTGTGATTCCTGGTATAGCACAGCTGACTTGTTTTGATACATTGCTGTCATGAAAAAAATGTAAGATGTGCCAGGAACAATTTCCAGCTGATTCTTAACTTGTTCACTGTCTTAATATTTTTTATGAGTCCCTGAAGTACTAGAAATGCCAACCTCCATCCTCCCACCAGAAATAAAATCAGGAACATATAAGCATGGGTTTCTCAAGACCAATTTATTTAGCTAAAGGACACAAACCACACCATTTCTGTGATAACTGTAATCCTTTGCAGTGTTGTTTTCTCTCTGGTTCTTGGAATTTGCATTTGCAAGACAGAAGAATAGCATAGTGGTAACAAGGTGAGTATTGCGCAATATCTATATTGTAATAGTCAGGTGACATAAAGAAGGAGATTGTCATTCAAACATGTAAATTATGTTAGAAAGAAAGATTTCTAGGCAATACAACAAAAAAATAGCAGGAGTAATGAAAGTAATTGCTCTTTATCACTAAGGATGAATGCCTTTATTGGCCCAACGATAGTGTGCGTTTTCCATTATTTATGGCATAAAAAAAATCTAAGATTGTCAAGAAAATACAGATGTCATTTTAGTATGGCATAAATTACTGATTCCAGTGGATTCCCTGTTCTTAATGAGGGACCTTGATTTACAACTTCTTAAAAATCAATGAACTTTGTTAGAACTCATCTTCATGAACACGGTTACAATATTCAGATCCGCACACAAAGTTAGTTGTGGTGGAAATTTACCCATGGATATGGGGCCTGGATAAATACATATATACATGTGTGTGTGTGTATGTATGTATACATATATATGTGCTTGGGCACACTGTTTGATCAGCCAAGTGAGTCGTGAGATACAGCAGAACTCAATTACAAGCAATTGATTCCCATCCCACAATTCCCCATGCCTCTAAACATACCTTGCAATCTAGTTTAAAAATGGCCTGGAATTCAGCAGGGCCTGGGAGCAGTGCCAGAAACGACGGGATACCCATCCATATGGAAATGTGCAGCCACCAATGCAGCACAGCACGGTATAGACGCCTGACATAAATCATAGGTAACATCTAACAGTGCAGGCACAACAGTGGGAGCAGGCAGAGCAGAGATACATCAGTATGGATACACTGATGTAATTATTATTCCAGAGGAGATTCTGAATGTAAGAAAGCCATTAGATGTGATGACAGCTTCTTTGTTTTTTCTTGCAGAATTTCACCATAATATACAGGCTAAACTTGATTGGAGATGGCAGGATATTTTTTCTGATTATTCCAGGCATTAAATCATAGTCCTCTGCATGTGTGTGTTTGGTCTCTTCAGTATCATTTTTGTTGGTACTGAAGAAAGATATGGATAAATTCTGAATTAAAATGTAGTAATACATTTATTTTTTCTCCCATGTCAGACTTTTTCTTTTTAACAGCAGAGGAAACAGTAAGTTCTGGGTTTTTTTTGTGAAAATTTATATACATATTTATCATAGTACGATCTTGGAAAGCTATTTTCTTTCTTGTTTAAAATACTAAGTTCCAGTTTTGTATTAAAGTTTCAGGGTCTTTTTAACCATTTCTAGAATGTTCATGAATACAGGTTTCAATATTATAATCTATGAGGAATCTTAGAGATTAAACACTGTGAAAGTAATCTAAATGTATACACTTAAATTGTAAAAAATTCTTCCAGCTATCATACAATGCAAGAAGCATCTGTACCTGGATTAAGAACTTCAGCAAACTGATCTCTGCACTGATGGAACTAGTTAATTTCAGCAAACCTCCAAAGTAATCCAAGGTATTTTAGTAACCATATCATTACTTCAGCACTCACAATACCACAATGATGGGTGGGTTAAATGGTTGAAGTGACCTTGTTGTGGACCCTTCTCACATGGACATCTAGAAAAACATTGCCCTGATTTTCAGGCATGCTGAGATACTCTGAACTGAAAATCATGAGAACCGTCAATTCTCATCTCTGAAAAACACCCCCAGGTGAGACACCTTGGGAATGTTTCTATATCAAGAGAGTTACGAGTGCTATGTCTGAGAGCAAATTTGAATGTGGACTGTGCTTCAAATCCCTGCTATCTTTTGCCCTGCTACTGATTCAAAACCCAGAGATCTGGACAAGAGACATTCAGGCACAGTGTAACAATCAACAGATGCTAAACTATGATTATCCTACCAGCACAGGGGAAAAAAATCAGTATCATTCAGGCAAACACCAGTTTTTCCAGTCTGAACTTGAAGAGACCAACAATTCACAAACAGGTGATAGCTTTCAATCACCTATAATGAAAATGTTATGGCTGGTCATTTGACGGAGAGAATTAGTGCCTATAAGGATAACTGGTAAATTTAATGAGTGAAAGAATGAACATACTGCATGAATGGAAAACAACCCATATCACCAGGGGAGGTATGGGCTCATTCCATGATGTATGTTGGCAAGTATCTCATGAAAGGAAATTTAGCACACACTCTAGGATGTTGATCACATCCTCCAAAGAATGCCCAAGAGTGGTAACAAAATTAAGTCAAAATGGCATACATGAATCTTATTGTTTTGTCTGAGTTCATACATCCCTTGTGCTTTCTAATTAAGGGCAAACAGGCTCTCAATGTTTTTTAAAATTGTTTTATGTACTTAACTTTTCCCTGGAGAGGTAAATTATGCCCACCAGATTAAAGTTCAGAGGAAGGATGTGATTAAATGCTTGAGGCACTATAAAGTGCCAGTACTGGCGCTAATGCCAAGCAAAGATAGATCACAAGTATCCACTTTAAAGAAGGAATAACATACAGTTTGAATCCAGCAAATACACCAGAAAGGACAAAGGAAAAGTCAGTGCTGGTGTCTATTTATACTGAGGAAGCTGAAAAGCACACATGAGCTGTGATTAAAGTAACCCTTCTCAAAATCCACAGGAATTGCATAATTAAAAGATAAATACTTTGAGGTCACATTAAACTTTTTGATTGACCCTGAGTTATCACTCTAATTACAGGCATTTCTAACAAAAGGGAGTGCGATATCCTCAAGAGCTTGCAGACATATCACACAGCTTTAGGCATCTGGACACATACGCTAGAAACCTATTTCAGCTGTTCTTCCTCTACAGCTGGTGGAGAAGCTAAGCAGAAAATCTGACCAACCAAGAAAAGCTGAGTAGAAAAATCTAAGACTGTCCACATCATTTAAAAAATCCATAAAAGTAATGACACTGCATGCCCTGACTGAAAACTACAGAGATATGGGCATTAACATCTCTCCTGCCTGATTCAGAACAGTCATCTGAACCTCCTGGGGAACATCCTAAGTGGTCTATTCAATGGCATTCTGGCTTAGACTTTCTAGTTCTCTCTGAAGAATATTTCACTTTGCATAAATTAAGCATTTATGGGCACGTCAGCACTCAAAAGGGCTATGAGTGTCCTCAGAACAAGGAGACCTTTGGTTTGTTTCACATACCTTACAGCACACTCTAGCTCCATGGTTATAAGAACTTATAGGGTTCAATTTTTAATTATCTAAATGATGAGGTACAATGCCTCATTTTGTGAGTGGTAGATATGGTTTGCATTCAACTTGAGAAAACAAAATGCATAGAAAATGTTCTCTTTTCATAGTTATGCTATTTTTAACACAAATTTACAAGTATTTGAGGACATTCCATTGTCTTTCTTTTGAAGGATAAACAAGCAGTCTTTCAGCAAGGCTGTTTTATGAGGTTCATAACAAGCCTCTGATTTAAAAAGGAGGCCTTCACACTAAAGTGGTATGGTGTAAGAGACATACAGGCTGTATAAACAAATCTAAGTATAACAGGACGCTCAGAAACTTTCAACATTGTCCAGTTCAGCTCTCCAAAACTAATATTAAGACCACGCAATAGAGGATTCAGGAAAACAGCAAATGAATCCTCTGTGTTCTTTGCAGCATCAAGTCTGAAAGTGGCTTGCCTCTTGATCTGTGAGCTCTGTTTCTCTTGTCTCAGACAGGAATACAACAGACTATAAAGTAAAGGGAGTGGTCACACAGACACAGTTGTGTTTCACACTTACTAGGCTTGTTTTCCACACTCTTCCTATCCGAACACAACAGTATCAAAAATATTTATGGGGTGGTAAGTAATTTTTGTGGATTTTTCCCATTCCACACAGCTCAGAATACTCTGAACAAGCTCCAGGAACACAAGAGCTTGCCAAAACATTAGTTCAAGCAGGTGGTTCCAATTCGTAGGACTTTTACCTTCTCCATGCTTCAAAGGTTCTTGGAACAACAAAAACCTCACATGCCTATGCTGGCAAGTGTAAGTTTGAAAGGCAGATGTTATTCTCACATCCACCCATTGAAATCTCCTTGCCAGATTAGCTAGTATCAGAACTATGACTTTTGAACTGGCCTCTGGGAGGGCTGTTATAATAGGGCCACAAGCCATGTGCTGCCACTTATCTTTGTGCCTCTTACTAGGAAAGGAAAGGAAAATAAAAAAAAAAAAGAGGGAATTCTGAAGAATGGTAATTCTTACCTAGTAATTTGTTTCTCCACATGCCCTAGTATGCAAACTCAAACTCTAGTTAAAACTCCTCCTGTCAGCAGATGGATACAATGAAAATATAAAGCCCATGGGATGTCAGATTTTAAATACAGAGGGATGATCTCTCTGGCTAAGTTCAAATGCAAATGTCTAAAGCAATAAAGGTGAAACTGGCCTTTCAGAATGTACAGTGGAAAATTACCATAAAGAAATTCTTCAGAGAGAGAAAACAACATTAAGTCAGATGAAAAGATCTTAAAATTTTGCAGGTAATTACTAATTTCAAAAGCAGTATTAGCTAGACAGTGGATCACTGATAAATATTTTTCTTCTGTTTTTTGTCTCTGTGCAAGCATTTTGATTATAAGATTGGTCTGTGCCCCTCCTGATGTTTTACCTCCTGTTTGAACTAATATGGGACAAACAGTGGATGATTGTTCTCCCTTGATAATTTGTTGTTCAGATGAATACACATGGAATGCCCAGCCCACCCAAATAGGGCTGGTAACCAAACATTTGGCCACCTGGAAAGACAATTAAAGCTTATCACAAAGCCACATGGCAATGAAGGATGACTGGACATCTATGAAAGAATTGAGACTGATCAAAGAAACATCTCTTTTCATTGATTTGGAGGAGAGAAATATATGCTGGAAGATTTAGAGCAATGTTTGTAACAAAAACAGTTTAAGAAACAGTAGATAATAATGTGGTCACTTCATACATAGATGCAGCCATGTCCATGCTTTTGCCCTCAAAATCTACATTAAGCAGCTGTCCTCCAGACAGGAATTCTCAGTAACTTCTCAACAATGCTCTCAAGCAGCCAGCACCCTGAGTGAGAGCTACTGAGAGCCAAGGTAAGAAATACTGACAACAGGAGACTACCTTACATCCATCCCTATGCAAAACTTAGATTAGTCAGAACTATAGAAAAGTTCCTCTGTCTTTTAAAGACATGGTATCCTGATTCCTTCTTGAGGAAATGTAGCATAACTCACGTGCTTGGAGTGGTCGGTTTTCATGTTTTGGTCTGGGTTTTTTTGTTGTTTTTAAAATGCAACCAGAAGTGGTGCCAACAGCCACCTTTAACATAAGGTATGGTGTCCACATTTCAATTTGAAGATTCAGGTTCCAGCTTCTCCCAGCAAACAGTGCTATTCACATCTCCCACCTGATAAATAAGGGTTCTAATAACCAGCCACATAACCAACTAGAATGGGTGGATTTTTTGTCCTTCTGTACAGCAAAGCATGGAAGAGCATTATGACATTGTAATTCAGGGGCTGTGGCAATCAGCAGGAAAATGGCATCTGTAGGCTTCGGTCCTTACCTCTAGCAGAATGCTGTTAAATGAGTGAAACACAATTAATGCACATTGAATTTTTCAGGCTGAGAAAAGTGTTACATTCCCCATTCCTAGGGGTGAGAGTGTCCTGAACATTTGGTGATGTATCTGGTGTGCATGCATGCGTGTGTGTGTATTTGGCATGGAAGCACTTCCACCTCCTCTTCAGCTGTGTTTCAAGGGAAAGCATCCATTGCATTTTTGTGAGGTCTAATCCATTAGGCACACTCCAAAAATATTTGACATATTGGGTCCCTCAAGCATTTGTAGATAGAGCATAGCCTGCTTTCTCAAACTTCCCCTTACTTTGGACAAAAGAAAGGTATTGAGTTCTTTCATTTTGCTCTAAGTGTCTCAAGAACTTCACAAGAAGGCACCTAATCAAGCTAGGCAGCAGATTAACAGCTGGCTTTTGGATCACCAGTTTGGGCTCAGGCAATGCAATTCCACTTAAGTCCTGCTGTAGATGGTTCAACTCTTTTATTGCCTTCAGCCCCGTGATAGTATCTATGGCAGCTGAGAGTTCAAGCTGATATTGATGTGAAAAGGAGAAAAGGTTGGAGGATTCGAGCAGCTGGCTTAAAAATTGCACCAGGAAAAGCGCATTCTCTCTTGGTACAAGAGGATAAGGTTGAGTTGCTTCTCTTGCAGTCCTAAAACTTAAACAATCTCTGAAACCTGCCAAGCTTCTCATAAAACATTGAAAAGAATAAAAAGATGACCCGACTTTCTGTCACATAAAAGAATCCTCTGAAGGTAGAGGAAGTTTTTTCATTTTCAGAGGTTAAAAGGGTAGAAGAATAAGAGAAATTCTGTAGCTAACAGTGAGGTTTCTCTGAGGGAATGGATATAAAGAAATGTATAATGGAAAAAAGTGGTAGGAGATCTCTGCAGCTAGGGATGGGTCTTCTCCCACCCTTCTACTCAAATTTATGTTAAGCTCAAAACTGAATAGTTATATGTCCCATACATACCAGATTTCCTTTCTCTGTATTGCCTTCTTAGAGAAGCATGTTTGCTTGTTTTTTCCCAGACTTTTTCCTAGTGTTTGTATACTTTTATTTTGCTGTTATTGTCACTGATTTTCCTTCACCCTTCTTCATTTGCAGTCCTTTCCTGAATGAAACCACTCAAGGTAAGTGCTTTCAGCCCTGTCTTGTAAAGGTTTTGATCAACATTCAACTTCACAGAACAACAAGTTTTTTATCTTCTCACGTTTTTCAGTTTCTTAAATGGCACTCAGGTTCCCTTCTCCGCCCTTTTTATCCATTTAACAAGGGTCTGCTTTCTATAGCAATAAAGAATCTGGAAAATAAAGGACTTGGTTTAGTTCTTTCATACTTAGGCTTAGATAGCTTTGAATTTTTAGAAAAGATTGAGGCTATGTATAAAACATCTTTGTGGATGGAAAAAGGTAAACTTAAAGAGGGGTGTTTTCTCAAAAAATTATTGACAAACTGAGTTTTCAGAGGAAAGGAGTTCCAGACAGGTTGAGTGCATGGACTGGCTGCCATCCCAAAAGACGTGGGTCTTACTTAGGAGTCCCATGTGATAACTGACAGTGCTGTACAGCTGTCACACAACACTACTCACAAGCATTTAGTCAAGTAAATTAGGTCTGCAAGGATAGAGTTCAACACCTGAATTTAAGGTCCTAAGCATAGACACCTTGGTGTGACCTAGGTTTCCAAGCCACACATCGTGGTGACTGCAGGTCTTGCCAGTGCAACCAGTGGAGCATACAGACTTATGCAGCTGACCAAATCAGAGTACCTACTTTAGGGTGCAAATTCCTTTGAGCCTGTTGGGTTAGCTTCAGTTGCCTCAATAGGGCATCTTGTGCCACTGGGGTTGTCTTAGCTAACCCTGCCTGGCCTCTAGCTGTCTCTCCTGAAGTCATGTGGTGCTGTATCTGAAGGCCTCCTTTCAATATATGAAAGCTCAAGGCTCAAATGGCTCCTGTGGAGGAACTTGAAACCCACCCCCACTGTCTGCAATGGAAAGTTAAGATACCTCACTCACATTCCCATAACTAAATTCCTGTGCTTGAAGCCAAAGCTGAACCTCACCCTAGGGGACTGCCTTTGAAATGCAGTGTGCAGAGAAAAGAACTAACCCTCTTTTACAGTGGAAACATTAAAGGCATTCTCAAATACCTTGGGAACCACAGAGAATAGGTAATTCATTTTTGTACTTATTTCTCCAAGTTAAAACCCCATTTTGAAATGTTGGAGTAAGCAGTAGGTCGCTGGTAAAGCTTCCAGATTCTTTCTCAGTTCTGTTTCTCCTAAGACCTCATCAGCATCTCGGCTGGACCTTCTCTGAAACTTCTTCTCCAGACATTCCTCCTCCCTCCCCACCATACCCATTTATACTTTTGTAACTCCCTAATTTAATATTCCCTTTTTAGAGTGTCACAGAAAAAAAAAATGTAGGCATGACTTGTCTTGATTTGCTTGACAAAAAGGTGCTTTTAACAAGTAACTCACAAAGGAAGACTACCCCAGCTTTATGAATACTGACAGAACATTTTCTGCTTAACTCTTAGGTGGATACTCCTAGCTGCACTTCAGATAATGCAGTCTACAAAGAAAACAGTAAGAACAACTGCATTTATCCAAACATTGCAGAGCATCTTGTTTAACAGGTGACTTACTAAAGCATCATGCCTTGCTAAACACCGCCTCCACCTGCACAACCTGGTTTGCCTGCAGTAGTTGTTTAAGCTGCTGGTGAGAATACAGCAAAAGAGAAAAATGGTACTGCTGAACTGAAAGTCTTTTAAAATTCCCAGTGCTCTTCGTCAGTCTCTGCTTTTTGTCACTTTTCATTCATTTTGTATGATAGCAACCTTGCTAAGTACAATAGCAATACATTGCTGAGCACAATCAGAAAGCCAGTCGAGAGTGGCATTTTTTAAAAAATACAAATGCTCCCAAAAATCATCTACCTAGGAAATCAGACATTAGGATCATTAATCATGAGGATTAGCTGGTATCACCCTCTTAAATGCTCGGGATCAGGTATTTAAATAAACAGCAATCTCTTAAGAGAATTAGTATTTTGGGGTTCTTTAGGCATTATGTAATGCAAATGACATGATACACTAAGTCATGAGATACAATGAAAGCACACAGAAAAGCAGTGCCACTCTTCTGAGTGCCAGGGCTTCACTTTAATTTATGACTGAGAGTACATAACACGTACCCCTCTTTTGAAGGGTACACAGCCCCCTCTTAGACTGAACTGCTTATTGCTTTTACCCTAGCCCAATTCCTAATGAAATTAATTTATGCTATTTAGCTTAAGTCTTATTTTTGCTGACTTTTAGCTTTTTTAAAAAAAGTACTGTTTAATCTCCTTTTTTTTCCTCTCCAATTTCATCTTAAATAACTTACCAAATCAAAACCTATCCCACGAATGATCTCATAGTGCAGTTCAGCCCAGATTTTTTTTTTTCTGCTCTCTTCTGCTTTATTTTTGGACTGCGATGACAAATCTTAAAGGGGAAAAAACCCAACACACAAAACCCAGAAAATATTATATAACTGTATAAAGCCGGGAATTTAACTCTTCCCAGCAGAAAATTGTTTCTAAATACAACTCTGTCTGGAGCTGGAAAACGTCAGTATGGAAATCCAGCTCCAGGACACAGGAGGGAGCGCAGCAGCTCCCCGAGCAGATGTCCACACACAGTGAGTCATCGGCAAGGGCTCAACCTGGGATCATCAGCACCCAGGCGCAGCTGCCCAAGGTTTTCAGCTGAAAGAGCAGCTCAGCCGCCTGTCCCTTACTCAGCGCTGGAGCCCTCAGCTAACCCGAGCGATCCAGGGAAGGGCAGCGAGACGCTGCGGAAACCGCTGGAGATGTGATTTTTGTGTCAGCCCTCCAGCTGCATTAGTGAAAGGGGGCGCTTAGCAGCATTCAGAGCGCCGCGGCAGCACCGTCTCCATCGCTTTAACCTAGCAGGGGCACAGAAACAGGACTGCCATCTGGGGGCATCCCGCTGCCTCGGGCCGCCGGAGCCTCCGCCACTGCGAGCGGCCAGCGGGCTACCGGGGCCGGCAGCGGCCCGGGCGGCCGTAGCTGAGCGCCCGCAGGCTCGGCGGGCAGAGCAGGGCAGGGCAGGGCCTCGGCGGCCCTCAGCCCCCGCCGTTGCTGCGGCAACCCGGGGGCGGGGCGGTGCCGCGGCCGGCGGGCCCCGGGCGGGCCGGGGTCGTTGTTATGCGCGGCGGGTGCGGGGCGGACAAAGGCGGCTCCATCCGGCCCCGCAGGCAACTCGCGCTTGTGCCGGGAGGGGCGAGGCGAGCGAGGGTCGCGCCACCGGCCCGGAGGGAAGGGCGGGGAGGCAGCAGGAGGAGGGAGCCGCAGCGCCGCGTCCCGTGGAAAGCTGAAGCTTCCCGTCCCTCGCTCCGCCGGGCCCCGGGCGGCTCTCCCGCACCGCGTCCCTCTCCCGCAGGACAAATGGGCCGCCCCGGGGTGGCCGGACAATTGGAAAAAAATATATATATCTAAGAGTATTAGCTTTACTTTGTGTAGAAGCCATATGGGATGTATGAGATGGTGTGGTGATTTCACTTTTTCTTTTTTTTNTTTTTTTTTTTTCTTTTTGCTCTCTCCTATTGAACGCCTCTCGCTGAATGGGAGAAATCTCCTTGTTTCATTAATGTTTATCCTTTTCCCCCAAAACAAGACGAAAAATACTACCATTATGTTAGGTCTGGAGAAGCTTTAAGAAGGTCGTGGGAGACTACTGAGCCTTCCCTCTTTTCTTCCTCCTCTCCTCCCTTCATTAGCACCACACCTAAAGGCACACATACAAAAGGAAAAGGGAGAGCCGAAAAAACTGAGCAGTTGCCTGAGAAACCAGATAGGGTGCTGTAGGGCACCATGGGTACACCTGTACCTGAGGAATTCAAATGGGAGCAGTAACCCCTGCCGTAATCACCCTCTGAACCACACCTCATTCCGTACACTAGTCCACCCTATGCTGAAATATATGTGGCCGGGGCATGCACAGAACAGTTTTGTAGCGTCCGTAACATGGTGGAATCCTACATTAAATGTTAAAATCTTACTCTAATGTGGATTTTATATAATTCTCTCCAAAAGAGTAAAAAGAGTGATAGCTATAAACCAGATAGTAGATCAACCATCCTTTGTGATGTCTGGTTTCCTGTTCTTACACTTTGAAAAATAATAGTGTGCTTGATGGAAAATAGACAAATCTCTGTTAAACAGATGTAAATATATGAACATTCCCCCCAATGTTTGGAAATGTGTTTGTGCTAATTGTAATCATGAAAACATTTTGATGAATAATATGTTCTCGTTTAGATGTTTTGAGGCATTACTTTGTAGTTCATTAGTATGGTACGGGTTCTGCTTTTCCTTTAAAAATACTCAAATACTACTTTTGCTGGTAGCCTTGCTTTGTGGCCGATTTGTTGTGCAACTGAAAGCCTGTTTTTAAAAAGATTATATTATATTTATATATCTGGAAAAAACTCTGCTGTAAGTTTGAAAAATAAGTTACACTTCTTTTTTGACCTTCGTTCCACTTACACCGTTCTGTGCACACATCCTGTGTTGTAATCTATTACTGTGATCAAGTTTGTCTTTCCATGATGAAGCTAGACATTTAGAAAATACCCTAGCAATGTATTAACATAGAAATGTGGTTCCAAGTAATGGGAACATGGTGATCACAAGCCATACTTGGTGAAGAAAATCACTGTGTTTAACAATGTTGAGATCCGGACTATGTCTTAATTTTACAGTCCCTGCTTAAGTGCTAGGAATTTTCAGACTGAATTATTTAATAGACTACCAAGTCTGAAGATGAAGTCAGAATTTGTAAGGGAGGATGCAGTGTTCACAGCACAGCACTTTTATTTAACACTTAATTATGAAGCTGTGCACAGAGAAGCTTTTGAGATTGTTGCCATTAGAAACTGAGCCCTTGTGGCTAGAGTTATGGTCAGGCTGCCGTCTCCACCCCCACCCTCCTTCCCTGCCCTCCTCCTGCTCCGCTGACTGACCTTGCCACGCTTGGCTGAGCTGAACCTTGAGGTGCTGCAGTGTTTTACATCGCTGGGATATAAGGTTTGAGGTGCGAGCATGCAAGGGGTGGTGCCATCTGCGGGGACAAGAGCCTTTTCTTTTGCTGAAAACCTGCCAGCTGTTATTCAATATCACTGAGTATCATGTAACAAATATAAAAGCTACATGTCAGGGAGAATGTCTCTTTCCCTACTGATCTAGGCTGGAACACAGCAAAGTTTCCATTTACTTCTAGCTATTGTGAAAAGAAAGCTCCATTGACCTATTTTGACACTCAGCCAGGGAGGTGACTCCATCAGTCAGAAGCTGACCATTTTTGTTTCCTAACACACCCACCAGAATTTTAATACTGTGCTTTGTTTGAACTGAAAGGCTGTCATTTCAGTGCTTTTTGTCAGCATTGATCTCAGACTTATGTATTTTACATGGTATTTTGGAGATAAGTATTAGCCCTCTTTATAGTATTCTCTGTGTAAAATTATTTTTGTGAGTAAGCCTGAAGAAA
Source organism: Cyanoderma ruficeps (assembly GCA_008694505.1). Taxonomy (NCBI): domain Eukaryota; kingdom Metazoa; phylum Chordata; class Aves; order Passeriformes; family Timaliidae; genus Cyanoderma; species Cyanoderma ruficeps. The sequence continues at coordinate 1,988,851 of VZDJ01007754.1, read as the reverse complement.
ATTTCTGGTGAGTTTTTTCGTTATGCAGTGGCACCGAGTGATCTTTTGTGCAAAGATAACAGAGATTTGCTCTTTTGTAACCTCTTCTTCCCAGGGAGACTCTGATCCTCCACCAGCACAAGACATTTGAAGTTCTGCAGTTGATTTTTGCAAGACCAGGAGCAGACCTTGAGGTCTTCTAATTCTACCTGCTACTGAGCATCTCCCCAGTTGGGAGCCAAGGGCATACAGGCCATGGTGGGATCAGATCCTGAATTAATTCACTTGGGAGTAATTGATCCTCAGAATGATTTCTACAGGCACGGCTTCCAAAGGTACCCAATGCTGAAACAGAGCAGCACAGATCAGCAAAGGAGTGGTCACTTTAAGCAACAAGGCATAGGAAAATGTTCTGTAGAGAACAATTCATTAGCAGGACATTAGCAGCCTTTAGTCTGGATTTTCGATGGGTTGAACTGGATCATTGCAGGCCCACTGAGGGAATGAGGTGCTTATGCATCATTACGGCCAGACAGGATTCCTTCAGGTGCACCTAGAAGCATTTTTGCTATTGTGAGACGAGAAAATTGAGCCCAGTTGTCGAAGATACTGAAAGCTGGGGATTTTTTCCCCAAAGTTACAAGCATCAATTAGGCACTGAAGCTGCACTCACTATCAATCATTTGAAAATCTCCCTCTGCATGATGCTGCCTGGCCTCAGGGCTGGAGCAACAGCTGGGCACTGCCTTGTGCTTCGGGGGGACTGTCGTCCCTTAGCTCAGAAACCTCTGCTGAGATCTTGTCAGGGAGGGAGCTCTTTGAACTCTTCATTCATTACCCTTTTTGAGAACCATACCACATTTAGTTTGAATATGTGACCAAGTCTTAGATTGAGGTACAGGCATAAGCTTTGTGCGTGGAATCTCTTGAGTGTACGTGAATATCTCAGCTGGGATGGGCAGCAGAACATCTGGTCTCTACTTTCAGTACCTAGGAAAACACTGTTTGTGGCTGATGCAAATGTATGTTAACCAAAGTAAAAAATAGGATTTATTTTTATGCAGTTACTGAGCTGTGTGAGATGACAGCAATTATTTTTACCATTGCTTAAAAGCCTGTATTTCAAAGAAAATGTAGGAGTTCAAATGTGTTTGGCATTTGAGAAAGTCAGAAGAAATATTATGGATTGATTGACAAAACCATCAGTTTTACAAAATAATCTTCAAGCACAGTATCTAAAAAATGCTGTGATTATCTGAAATAAATCTAAGCAGAGAGATGTAAAGTTAAAGTCTGAAAGGAATTTTCACGGAGATGTGGTGAACATATCCACTGATCTAATTTCTGGTGAGATAAGAGATGGTAAAAAAAGAGAATTTGCTTACAATTTCAGGTATCCCCTTTACTGTAGCAAACTCACAAACTATATTGCCTTTTGCTTTCATGGTCAGAACTGGTATTTTTTGAAAAGGACATCTTTCCACAACAGACACTATATTTATAATAAATATCTTACACACATTAACTGTTGCTGCCTTCAGTGTGATTTTAAACAAGCCAAAGTTTTCCAGTGCTTTTTGATGTTTCATCAGACTGTGCAGGCCCACAGTTATACTCCTTCCTTTATCTGGAGAAGTACCAGAGAAGCTAAAATGCAAGCAAGGCTAACTAAAATTATACCTTTCTTCTTGACAAACATTGTCCTTGGAAATTTTACATAGAGTAACCTGTATATTGGAGATATCTCAGATATGTTATGGCAATCAACAGTATTATCAGAGTTGTGGTTCACACCTCTAGAAATGCTTGGAACCCAGTCTGTTTTGTTGTTTTGTTGGTTTTTTTAATAAGATGTCAAGCACATTCTTATCACTTCAGATTACTTTGCAGCTCTTTTAAGTGTAACCCAATAACATGACCAACAGTTCTAAGCTCCTGGGATACCACTGTTTGTTTAATTCATACAATAATCATTAACATACTGCATTTCAAGAGCAAAACTTTACTGGTGGACAGAAATTCAAATGTGTGTTTTCCCTTAAGTCAGACTTCTGGACTGCTGGCAGTTGGACCTTTCCCTTCATCATGAAACCAGGCCTTCTCAAAATCCAACTCCCAGTTCTTCTTAACAGCTTTCCCTGGCTGTTCAGAGGCAACTGATCATTTCCCTGTCCTCAGGCTCATATTCAGTCCTCATTTGAAGAACTTGAAAGGAAACAAAAGATTTACTTCCTCTCTCCAAAGAAGATACGAAATTACTTGTTCAGCGGTATATTGTTGAGGGACCTATTTAGATGTTCAATGCAGAATTTCTCTTCCTTAGCTTCCATACTCCATAAACAGGATTTCTTGCTTAAAACCCTATGAGAAGTCCTTCTAGAGCAGTTTGCTTTTGTACAAGTGGATATGAGGAGAGATAGTGACCATACTTCTTTCTCCCTGTGAGCCAACAAGCCTGGACAGCTACCGAAAGAGACCTCTGTCATTACAATTTTGTAGCATATATCAGCATGTGCCCACTCAATATTCATGACAGCATTCTTCCAGAGCTCTGACTAGAGTGATTAAATGCCCATTGCAGTTTTGTGTCTTTCAAATATAACTAAACCTTCAGAAATCTGATTATGACAGTAACCAGAAAGTTGACAAGAAAGTAATGGAGCTTGCAAAGGTTAATTTGGATGAAAAACTTGTCATGAATCCAGGTTACAAAGCAATATTTTCTAATCTGTGAGACTTGCATATAGTGGGCATGTGGTGGGAGGAAGGAAACTAAAAAAAGGATGTCTTTCAAGCTGACAGATTTGATCATGAGAAATCTTCAGCTCCAAGTTTGGGTTTTGTTTAAAGTAAATATCTTCCTCCTGGCAATGCAGGCTTAACAAGTGAGGAAGTAATTTTCAGGCACTACACTAAAGTAATTTTCTGACACTAATGAATCTGCATTGCTAATGCATACACACTGCTCAAATTCTCCTCTACGATATTCAAGACTGTAGAAAGCCTCCTGAAATGAGTGAAATTATTAGGATTTCACTGGAACACATGAGAACGTAGTTTGGTCAGCTTAATCACCTGTCCCTGTATGAGCTGGGGTGTGCACTACGTATTTTCTGTCTTTGGAAAAAAGAACTGCTTTAATAGCCTCATACCTTTTGTTACAGATGTTCTGAAAGTGCTTGTGATACATGGTGAAAATTTCTCCATACAGTCATAAGTTGACATTATAAGAGATTTTTTCTATGAGAAGGATGCACTGAAAGCCGGTGATAAATTATTAACCATGTCATTGACCCAGGTTTTGGATAGCTTAATTTATATTGAGTACATTTCTATCCAGAGGTGGCATCATTGAAATAAATGGAGCTTTGTCATCTGTAAGGAGGCACAGAACTCTGAGTAAAACTATCAGAAGCAGTTCCAGGCTGTGTGATTTTTTGAAGAGAGATACTGTGGGAAGAATGTGGTACATTCATAATGGAAGATAAATCAAGCTGGGTTTTTTGTTGTGTTGTGGTTTTTTTCAGTATGAAGCAATATTGAATAGTAGCTTACACATTTACATAAACAGCTCCATGAGTAAAGCAAACCAACACAAAGCATTTAAAAAAAAAATCACAAAACTGGAATTTAGCTGAAGTGAAAGCTGAAGTAAAAGCTGAAGCTTCTGTAAACCATGGCAAATATCACTTGGGTGTCTAACCTACAGCTGCAAGTTAGCCAGGCTCTTCCTAGATATCAGTCATATCCTCCAGACAGGAAAGCTAATATTGCTCCTCTTTGCATCAGTCAAGATCTCAGAATGGTTTTTCCCAAGACCCTTTATTTTTGGGAGGAAAGAGGAACATTTGCCTGAATTAACATGGGCATGGACCTCAGACACCCTTCTTGCAAAGACCATTTCTGAAACGCCAGGATGAGAAATTAAACTGGGGTTCAGCAGATTAAAGAACATACTATGATATCAATACTCACAAAAAAGGCAAGGGAAAATGTGATTCAATTGATTTTGTGATTTAAGTTAGCTGCCAGATTGTACTTGACAATCTGCACTCATTCCTAATGTTTTTATTGTGAGTTCTTGTAGACAACATAAGCCACCTGCACAGTAAAACCCAGCTATTATTCACTATCACAAAGGGTGATTTTACAGTACATGCAGTAGATTGAATGTCATTTGGTATTCGTATCAGCTTTTGTGAAAGAGCTTAATATTTTACAGTTGCTTGTAGTAACTGTCATTCACTGGATCCTGACATTTTGCAAAAGTATATTTTAGAAATAATATCAATTAACATTAATAATATTACTGTGGATTCCAGTGGAAAAGGCACTAGCTAGCTTTTGTGATAATCAAGCAGGAGAACTATTTCTGTTATTATAACAGGTATAGCAATGTACTTAAAAATGTATTTCCTTTTATATACAAACATTTCTTCATTTTAAAGAGCTAAATTCTGTGCTCATGTATATATGACTTGAATTTGCTGGAGAAATTATGAACTATAGGATCAGTATCCTGACTTCCAAAATATCTGAACAATTATAACCTTAAACTGAAATAGTGAGCACAAGTGAACAGTCAGCCAAGTCCTGAATAATGAAGGAAAAGGATGGGAAAAAAGCCTGAATTCAGCCAGGCTGACAGAAGGTGAGAACAAGACCAGCAGGTTTATAGCAATGTCCAGGAATAGTTGTTCTAGATAGCAACGTAGAGGCAGAGTGAGAAGCATTTATCACCTTTGATAAGATGAGTGTAGATTTCCTGGGGTTAGGGAAATAATCTCAGGAGAAGGCAGCTGGCTTTCTAGTTGAAGCAAACAGCAAGCAAAAGTAAAGTTCAAGGAGCTGGGCAGGTAAGTGGAGTTTGACCAGGGGCTGTAAGAGTTAAAGAGAGCCCCCATAAGCAACTGCAAACAAAAAAGAAAGAGAGACTAAACCAGACAGAAAGATAACAAGAAACACCAGCTTGCCAAGTTTTTCCCGACTTGTGTAACAAGGAGGTGTCTGAAGAAAAAACAAATACACATACATGTTTGGAGCAGAAAGAAAAAAACAATATCAAGAAATTTACATCTGACCCATAAAACCTTGACAGACCTTCAAGAGAGAAAACAAGTGTTGTTTTTAGGCCTATGGCACTTACCTGAAAGAAAAATATTATCTGAAATGTAATATTATTGTTCAACATTCTGGGGAATGTAAATAATTTTAAAAGGAATTGCAAAATACTGGAATTAGTTTCCTGCAATAAAAGATACTGCAACATAGCAATACATGTGTTGTCTTATAATACTTGTAGGTTTAAATGCCACCAAGTTTCAGAAAAGAAACTTAGATCCATATTCATGATTGCTAGTAAAAGGTTGGGGTTTTTTTATAAGATTTTAAGTCCCTCTGCAATGGTCTATGTATAGACTTAAATTCCTGAATCATCTTGAATGGCTTCAGTTACGGTGCTATAGCAGTGTGTGTTATACCAAACCAGCTCATCCTTGGAGGCCTTAGATTGCCCCCAGCTCAGCACAATTTCTATGCTTTGTAGAGGTACTCACCTCTCATGGGACATCTTCCAGCAAGCCTCTCTGTAGCTGGTTCTTAGAGGTTCTCAAATTCTTACAGCTTTACAGTGAGCATTTTATTAGTTATCATCTTCCAGCAGCAGGGATTTTCCCTTTTTTCACTGATGAAATATAGCCCATCTCCACAGCTTTGATTTCAGCTGCCTTACCTAGAAATGAGATGCATCACTTTGCAGATAAAACCTGTGTCGATACCTTGAGATCAGACCTCCTTATATAACCACCACTTAAATTTGGTGTTGCAACGTGGAACTGAGTTCTGCTGGTGCTTATTTCACTTTACTCTGTAGCCTCTGCTCCCCGTCTCAGCTGGTGCCTTCATTGGTGAAGTGCTGATAAAGCAGACAGCTTCTCAATGAAGTGCTCTGGCACGTGATGCCATGCTAGTGGCCTGCTATTTATCACCCAGTACCACAAAAGCTCCGATATCTGCTCCCAGACTGGCTGAACTTTATGTCTCCACAACAGTAAGGATCAGGGGATGGACCTACACAGGCAGTGTTGTAGAAGATATCCCTACAAATAACTTGGTCAAGAAAAGAAGGTAGATCAATCCTTCTTTGGGCTGCTGAAGAAAGCCTCAGAATTAGAGGCACAGATGATTACGGATGACTCTGACCACCACAGTATCTGCTGGAAGGATAATATGGTACAAACAGTCCACTGGATTTGTGGACTATATTGAAAGCTTTTTCTTGATATAGGTGATCAGTGAACCAATGAGGAGATGTTGGACCTAAAGGTCAAGGGCAGTGTTGACTGCAGCAACTATGAGACTGTGGAGTTTAGGATCCTAGGAGAAGTGAGCAAAATAAATAGCTGAGTTACATCTCTGGACTTTAGAAGAGCAGATTTAGGTCTGTTCAGGGAGTCTGTTCATGGAAAACTGTGCTACAGGGCAAAAGGCCCCAGGAGAGCTGGCTGATCTTCAAAGACAGCTTCCTCAGAACAGAAGAACAGCTCACAATGTTCAGAAAGTTGAGCAAGTATGGCACGAGGCCAGTGTGGATGAACATGGAGCTCCTGCCTTAGCTCAAACACAAGAAGTACACAGCAGGTGGAAGCAGGGACAGACTGCTTGGGAGGAATGATACTGTTCAAGTGTGTAAGAATACAGTCAGGAAAGCCAATGTGCAAGTCCAGTTTAAAGTAGCAAGGGAGAAAATGGGCAATAAGGAAGGTTTCTTTGAGTGCACCAGTAGCAGAAAGAGGACTAATGAGAATGTAGAACAAGGAGAATGGGCAGGGAGGCAGGGAATCCCATGACAAGGGATATGGAAAAGACTCAGGTACTTGATGTGTTTTTTCCTCAATTTTCCTTGGCAAGTCTGCCCCCTGGCAGTTCCCCAAGCCTTCTAGAAGTTTGCAGACATGAAGTAGTACCCACAGCAGGAGAAGATGGAATCAGGGGGTAGTTAACCCACTCAGACATTCACATGGGATGCATGCAAGGGTGCTGGAGGAGCTGGGTAATGTGATGCTGGTAACATTTTTGAAAGGTCATGACAGTTTCAAAGTCTCAAAAACTACAAAAGGCTAATGTTGCACCCGTACTTGGAAAGAACATATGTGTAACTCCAGGTTGGTTAGCCTCACCTCAGTNCTAGAAAAATGGATGATAAGATGAGTGGAAAATTGGCTGTAATATTGGGCCCAGCAGGTTGTGATCAGTGACACAAAGTCAATTGTATGATGTCCATTAGCTACTGGTGTCCCTCAGGAAGCCCTTCTGGAACAGCAGTGTTTAATCATGTCATTGATGACCTGGCTGAAAGGACAGACTGCATTCTCCACAAGTGCGCAGATGACACCCAACTGGGGTGAGCAGCTCTTCAGAGGGATTTTGACAGCCTGGAGAAACGGGCTGACAGGAATTTCACGATGTTCAACAAAAGCAAATACAAAGCCTTCCACCTGGGATGAAATAAACTAATGCAACAATACAGACTGAGGGTGACTGGGAAACAGCTTTTCTGAAATGAACCTGGCAATCTTGGCAGAGAAGAAGTTGAGCCAGGAATGTGACATTGTGGCTGACAAAACCAACAGCATCCTGGGTATTGTATTAGCAAGATCTGCAGGCAGCAGATCCAGAGAGTTGACCCCTTCTTCTGTATTTGTCCCTTGTGAGAATGCACCTGGAATAACATGCCCAGTTTGGGGGTCTCCAATAAATAAGAAACTTGGAAATACTGGATTGAGTCCTGAGGAGGCCAGAAAGCTGCTCTGGAGCTGAGGCACATGACCTATGAGGAAAGGCACTGGGTGATGGACTTGTTAAGCCTTGAAAAGTGAGATCTGGGGGGAAATCTGCAACTAAATGTTGTGTCTGCAACTACTTGATCAGAAGACATAAAGGAGACAGAGTCAGACTATTCCTGAAGATGAACAGCAACTGGATGAGAGGCAGCGTCTACAAGGGGGAGCATTTAGATACAATTTGAGGTTTGTTTTACTATGAGGTTGTTTCAGTACTGAAGAGACCAGAGACAACACTCCATCCTGGGACATGTTCAAGATTCAACTGGACACAAATCTGAGGAACCTGATCTGATTAGTTCTGCCTTGAGCAGTGTGGATGAGTAGCATGTTACCCATATCTGGTCTACCTCATTCTGCAAATCCATGATTCTGTGTCACCTGGTCTAAGGCTCCTACTATAAATTCCACAATGGAAGGAAGGAGTAAGTATTGATTGTAACTTGATTTCAAAATTCTCAAGGGGAAATGAAGATATATTTACTACAGCAATGCCTAGAAATTAGCACAGAAGGTTGCACAGGGTCACAAACTGTAGCACTCTAGAAACAGATCCCAGATAGTGATCAAGGGAGTTCCCACCATGTCATATAAATCTAATGTTATTCTGCAATTTTTAGCGTTGTGTCCATTGCTGGAATTGCTCCAGCAAACACCTGTGACAAATTACAGTTCCTATTTTTATCTGGGTAGCTGGAGGCTCAGAATCCAGTTTCAAGCTCTGGAAATGATTGATACTCAGCCAAAGAACACAGATAGCCAACCTGTATATGGCAAATACACTTAGTAATAATGGAACACGAAACTGAACTAAAATAATAACCATAACGATATGCCTGGTCAGTCAAAAAATGCAGATTTTTTTTGCACCATCAGCAATATTCAAGCCAAAGTATGTAAGAGCAAAACAAAAAATAGAAGCATGTCACAGAACTGGGGAATTCTGCACATGGGTATAACCCATCTGAAAAGAAATATCAACAACAAAATTGTGGGAAAGGCACAAAACTCATAACTATCTACAGTGTAGATGATGCATGCTAATTCAATCCTCTGTGAACTGGCATTTCTAGCAAGGCTGTTCCAAAATGTTACTAAGGGCGCTGCAGCATATTGCAGAGTGTGTTGGCAATGCCAAAAACAGAGGGAAATCAGGAACACGGCAAAAACATAAGATAGCTGCCAAATATTGATTTTCTTTAAAGGTGGGAAGCAAAGATACTGGGGTTTTTGAGAGTGAGGAAAAAATGTTGGCATGTTTTTTGCAGGTCTGTTTGTAAGAGCTGAGGAGGCAAAATGTAGTATTGAAATGGGTTTAACGTGTTCATGCTCTGTGCATAATTACACTGGGGGGAGCACATTTGACAAGAAACCAATAGTAATATATCAGTGCCTGTCTGGGAGCATCTCAGTTCTTACCATGCAGCAATTCATGAGCCTTTGGATTTCCACAGTTTCTGTCGACAGAACTTACACTTCCATCCCCCAAAACCTCAAGTCCATGCCACCTGAAATTTTAAACAGTCCCAGGTACTGCAATATGTCAAAGGTAATTCGGAAGAGTGGTGAGCGAAATCCTAGTTGCACTTTTACTCCTCCACCATGATGGTTTTCAGAAAGTTTGTCAATGAATGCAAGCGGTATGAATCGAAAAATGTGGAAACTATATTTTATAAGGTTCTTATCCAGTTGGGTCACTGATCACAGAGGATCATGGCAAATGTTGAAGAGTTAAAATTCAGATGCTGAATGAATCGAAACTCTGTCAGAGTATCTGGTGCTGAGTAACCACTGAATCACACACAGAATCTACAATAAAATGCACTAAAAAATTCCCACAAAGAGAAATAAACCAGAGAGAAAAAAGTCACACTGGAGCTCTGTGAATTTGTAAGACAACTAGAAAAATGTAAATAATGTTCTCAATTGAAAAGTAGTGCCTGGAAGAAAGAGTCAAAAATTAACTTTATTTCTGACAAGAGCTGGTTTAGAATCATTTAATGTTTTTAATTCTTTTCAATTAACATCAGTAGAAGAGCCGAATGATGAGAGTACTGTAGAAATCTGAGGAAAATATTACTTCATATAGAAACTAAAAAACAAATTATTTTTTTAAACCGACCAAATCTAAAAATGAAACTACGAGAAGCTGTGACTGATTTAAGGGCTTTCATTCAGCTTTGCTCAGTGAACAGCTCAGATGCTATGTTACTTCTTCCCAGCTGTTTGCTACAGTCTTTTTGTAACAGGTCATCACCCTTCAGCAGAACTGACAAAAGGAAATGTATGCCCATGCACAATCTCCTTCAGTACAGGAACTGTACTTTGTTCAAGCCCACCTTCCCTGGTGATTTCAGACTGGCTGTCAGCCTCTGTGATAGCATGGCAGAGGCACAAGCACAGGTTTCCTCATGCCAGTCCCACACTAGTGACAGTAATGGAGGCACCAGAAGACTTTTCAACCTTGCAGCCACATTTGTTCAAATAGAACTATCAATGTCTTGAGCTCACCAAGAGAGTCTTGTGCTTTTAGAGGGTTTTTTTCCTTCTTTTACAGAGGAAGAAAAGTTGAGGGGCTGCATTACAGGGCTGAGGAGTGAAGTGGTAACTGTTAAATGAGCAACCCAAAATTAAGATCTAGGACTTAATATTTGTGCAGAGACTACATCGGAAGGAAAGGGGCAAAAGCTTTGGAGCTGGTCTCCTGAGGGGTCAGTGGGTTTCAGAACACAGATGAGAAAATAATATTTTCTTCCTTTTGCCACTCTCCTATGCCCCCCTGTTCAAATTCCTAGGAGGACACACTTCATCCCAAAATAGAAACTGCTTTGGAACAGGACAGAGTTACTGCTCTACAGGAGGAGAGCAAGTGGAACAGCAGGTAGCATGGGTGCAACTTCCTGGCCAGAGCATGAAGCACAGTGGAAAAAAAGGGTGGAACCTTTCACTTCTGTATAGGTCCAAAACCTTTAAAGTGAGAATGTTTCCTATCTCATTTCTGTACAGAAGAGTTGTAAATATTTCTCCTCACTTGATGCAAAGTGAAAATGAAGTAGTTTTTTTACCATTTCCCTCCCTGCTGGGTAAAAACATCTGAGTTTTTTTTAACAGCTATTTAATCTGAAAATACAACCTTCTGATAGTCTAGAGGATGTTAAATTACACACAGATGATGCTTCGATGTGAGGAAAACAGTCAGTTAACAAAAGATTCCTGGCAGCTTTGAAAAGTGTTCAAGCTTCTGGAATAAAGCAAAGAGAAGCAAAAATGTAAATCTCATACATAAATTTCAGTGGAAATAGCAAATCTCATTCAGAAACTAACCCAACAATACTTACAGGGTAATGAAAGTACAGCTGAGGCCAACACCTTCCTGCCTTAACAAACCAGAAGGTTTTTTTGGTTTTTTTTTTAATTTTATTTTCATGTTTCTCATAACTGTATTGTGGCAACTAGAGGTCACTACCTCAGAGAGACTGACAAATGCAGAATGGTGATGAGAGCAAATGGGAAGGGACTCTTTGGCATTCATGGTTAGGTGTATCAAGTTTTTGTCTCTACTAGTGAGAAGGTAATTTATGAGACATTAGTGGTTAGGTATATCAAGTTTTTGTCTTTACTAGTGAGAACGTTATTTATGAGGTATGGATGGAAGGTAATCATAAACCACTTTTGCCATTGTCAAAAGCACTTCACAAACAGCCTTTCCACACTTAGGAGAATACTTGCTTCCTTTTTTTTCAGATTGAATTCACATCTATGGGGAAATGCATTGGTTGTCGTGTTCACAACAGTAGGGCTCTACAAATGACAATTATTCTGCCCAAAAAAATAATTTTTACATTTCTAAAATGCATTTATGCATTACCAGATATACTGCTGTGAGCTGTTGCTGCATTCATAAGACATGGGAGAGTAGTGTGAGAGCACAAACTGCAGATGTTTCCAGAACAGGTATTCAGCCCCAATTCAAAAGGTCAGACATCCCTGACATGAAGATTTAGCAGAAGTGCAACAAATCAAAGTCTTAAGGCAGGCTGTGCATCTGTAGATCTGATAAAGAAAAAATACCAAACTATCTGATCTTAGATGCAATTCAGATTATAGGTGGAGGTGAGATACTAAGGAAAGTACTACTTTTACTGTTGTATTATAATATCTAAAACAAAAGTATAAGATATTAAATACATTTTAATAGTGTATGGCCAGCTGTTGCTATTGATTTATGGGTGATCCTCACAATACTAGCTGAGATTTTGTCTAAATACAGCAAGATAATGTTTCCAAGATGTTGCACAAAAACTGTTTCAAAAGCCACGAAAAGGGAACTTATGTATTGGAAATATATGAGATGAAAAGGAAGTATTTCTAAGTTTGTCACATGTGCCAGAAATACAAGCCAAGTCAAATGAAAGAGCTCTTATTGGCACCACAGAAATGTTTGGACCCCTGGAGCAACATAGGCATAGCTTTGTTTATACTGGCTGAAGAAACTAATATTTGTCTTAACTTGCTATTTTCACTTTCTTCTGATATATTTACTAGAAAATATTGCAACTAAATAGGCAATTATTCATAACAAATTATCTTCTAGTGTAGAAAGAACCAAACACAAGCCAGAAAAATTAATTAAAGAATAAAGATAACTTCAAGAATTTTGTGGGGAGAGGAGTCATGTAACTGCCAATGCTTGTTATCTCAAATCTAAACTATTTTTAGAAAACAGTATCAAAATAATAAAGCACTGTAAAATAACCTGCAGAACCAAAATGATCTGTATTTAGATTAAATTACAGAAGGGCCATGATTAAATTTAGGTTGTCATCCATTGATATTTTACTTGACAGGATGCTGAAAACTATTAAAACCCACTGTCTGCTGTATAAAGAAAGGAGAATGGCAGGATAAAAAGACTGATATGATCCAAGAGCTGCCATCACTACATAAATTGATTCTGTGCATCAGGGAATCATGGTCTCAGAAGACAATGTCATGCTTTTATGAGAATATCACTTTTCAAATGTGCTGTGAAAGGATGGGTGACCCCTTCTTGGAAATGGTAGTAAGAGATCAGCAACCCACAGAAAATGCCACCATTCTGAGAACATCTCTCCTAAGAAAGTCTCTGGCATAAACCTAAACAAGTGCTAATTGCTGAGCCTTATGAGGCTTCCATCCGTGCCCCAAAGGACTTAACTGGCCTTGGCCACCCTTGCCTGAGGACTCCCCCCAGCCCTGCCCACAGCCCAGAGGGCCCATTTCAGCCCAGCCTTAGGCTCCCAGCCCTGCCTTGAGAAATGCTGGAGGTGTCCCTCTGCCCAAACTGTTTTTTGAACTGTCATTCTGGATTGACCTCGCACCTGGCTGGTGGCCACACGTGTGCCTGATGGTCCCTGGACTATCGTCTCAACCCAACACTGCTGACTAGCACTAAGAGACCCTTCACATGTCAGGCTTGTTTCTCCACTGGTGTACATGACAAATGTATTTGAGCATTTTTTGTTTCAAGGCCTCACTCTCTCTCTTTTTTTTTGAATGGTCAGACTTCAGAAATTCCTATGAATTAACCTATTTCAGCATCCAGCTGAGATGCTCTAACTGCTTCTCTAAGAAGTGTCTGGGTTCCAGTACAAAAACGTGCTGATAAGGCTTTTCTGTTTTTCAGCTGAAAGAACTGTGTCCTTCTCACTATAGTCAGTTACCTCATGCATGAAAATCATCAGCCATAAGGGAAGATTGAAGACCCCTGAACTGATGAACTTTCAATCCTGTCACTTTTAATACTGACCATGTCTCTGTCATTGCAGTGGAACAGGAAGCCTTTCCCTTTTGAAACCACTGAAAACAGCCTTTTGAGCCTTCACAATGCCACACCTTTATTTGTGAGATCAAAGAGCCAGTTATTACTGAATTCCTGTTCTCCAGGTAGGTACTTAAGTAATTTTTCTCCTGTTTCAATGTCTTAAGTAGTTCATTCCATGAGTTCCATGAGGAAGAATTTCCATTTTAATCATTCTTGAGGACCTTGTCTGAAATGTCTTTGAATTTTCAGAATCCTTATCAAATTGTAGACACCAGAGCTGGACTTATTGTTCCAGCAGGATGACACACAGCACTGTGTAACCTTCCTACACTTTTTGAGTATAAATTCCTAGATTATGTGTAAGAATTGCATTACCATAGCCTGTTCAACTGATTTATTTCTCTCAGGTTTCCTCAGATTTATTTTTTCTCCCATTATTTGTTGATGAATGGGTTTTCTTGTCACCATGCTGAAAACCACGTACCCTTATTAAACTATTTGCCAAACTCTATGATATTGTCTGGTCACTCCCCTAATATTTTAGATTTCTACAGACTTTAAGAGGGATATTTTTTACCTTTTCTTTATCTGTGACAACAATTTCAACAGCATAGAGACCAAAGTCATCTAGGAATATACCTATTCAGTGAAGAATTCTCTCTTGCAGTTGCTGTTTTGATCCTGTGAAGTAACCATGTTTCATATTGACTTTGCATTGATTTGGTTCTCAGTATTCCAGTTAATTATGATCCTGAAATGTCTTCAACTGTATAATTATACAAATATTGTATAATTATAAAAAAGATATGCCTCAAAATGCAATAATTAAGCCTTCAGTCAGTAAAGGTGAGTTTAAATGACTACAGATTATACCAGTTTTGCCAGGGACAAATAAGTTTAATGGCAATGTTTTGCAGAGTCATGCAAGACCCTGGAGCTGATTTTCAGTTCTTGTCTCTTGCTCATTCAGACAGAATAAAAAAGAAGAAAAAATGTATCATAATTTGCTCCCAAGGTAGAAATATTTCACATCCTTCAAGGTATGTTTATTACAAACAGCTAAATGTAGCAGTGCTGGTCATCTGCCACTGCACTGATGCAATGCAGTTCATCTCACATGGTGGAAGAAGAGGAGGGAAGGGAAGAACTGTAAAGCACAGAAGATTGTAAAACAGTTTCCAGACCCTATCTCACTTCAGCTCCTTAAAACGTCTCCATTAAAATGCATTGTGCAGCATCAGGAAAACAAAGTCAAGTTTTGGTGAAAGAAAAGAAGATATTTTTGTGCCTGTTTAGAATAGCCATGAACATTGGCCATTCTAGAACAGTCACTGATCCAGAAGAAAGACATTCAAATAAGAGGATGATTAATCTCACTGTGAGACATTCCACATGGATAATGTTTTGATTTGATACCCTATATTGTAAGCACATCTGATAAATATTGAGTGGCTTAACTGACCCTGAGGAAGCTGAGAAATGAGTCACTGAAACCAGAACACCTGTTATTTATGCATTCAGTTTATAGCCCAGCTGCAGGTAGGATAAAAGGGCCCAATTCCAGTTGCAAATGCAAAGTACTTAAACATGTACTTACATATGCATTAAGTAGGGCATAAGCAGTAATCAAATATATTTATTTCTTTTTCAAAATATTTGGATGCATTTAAAATCATAATTAATTATTCTCCTACAGTACTATCACAGTATACTTACACACAAGCCTGAACCAAAAAGTGTTAACACTCTAATGCTAATATTCATAAGCAGATCCCTGGGAAAAGGCTGATAGAAAATTTAAAAGTAATTACAGTGAGACAATATATGGATACCATTTTAAAAGCCTGTAGAATCTACTTTAAACCACATGTCCACTGAGTTTGAAACTAGTTTGTAGAATATAACAGAAAATTTTCTCTTTGGCAATGCTTGCTGTTTGTAGAGACCATATACCTTTCTTTGTGTTGGCATTGCATCTATCATGATGTGGAATGTTAAAAGAAAGTAAAAAAATGGTGCAATTGCAATCTAAAGCAGTCAATGGGGCTGTTTTCACTGATTTCAAAAGGGTAAAGTTTTCTAGTCTGTTTTTCCAGAAGACAGATTTTAATGCCATTTTAATGCCATAAAAGCAAAAACATACTGGCACACTTATTACAGAAATCAGTATGAATAGGAAGCAGGTAAAAAACCACACAAGCCAGCTTAGAACAGCTGAAGTCATTAAGTTCCTTTTATGAATAATCTAAGTTTCAGGTACCTTTTATTTATATACCTCTTTTGCTTTAACAAAAATGATAAATTTAAAATACAGAGCTGAGGTGTATTCCATTTCCCCTCTACTGTTTTAAATAAGATATCCCCATTCTTTCCATTTGTCATGGTGTATTAAGGGCGTATTTTCATCGTGGATTATATAGTATCAATGGGTAATATGCCATGTTGTGATGGACCACAAAACATCACATAACCTGGAGCAAATTTCAGATGCATGGAAGAAACTGTAGCTGAATGACAAACCATGAAAATCTAGGGGAAGCTAGGCCTCTTTGGCTACAATTAAAGCATGCAGTAAATTTGTTCCACCGACAGGTTTTCCTGTGTTAAGTGATTGACAAAGTTTGTTCAACTTCTACGGTACTGAGCGTCCTAAAGTTTGTACATGAAATTATTGCCACATATGGATTATACAGATGGTCTGCAAACAGAGAATACAAAAGTGATCACACAAGGGAGGAAAACCCAAGGACATAGCTTACAGCCTTTTATATTTATAGTTATATTCCTCTCCTTAGCAGGAGACAATGCTTCTTTTGACTTCCAAGTCAGTATGTGACTGAAGGCGTGTAGTATTAATAGCTTTGGTAAGTCTCAGAGAGAAGTCTTCTTACGCTGCCCTGCCACTAGCAGCAACACACAGTGTCCCTGGCTTTTACCCAGTTTGATGCCAGTTTCTTCTGGGTATTCAGTGCCTTCACCTTTTCTGAGGATCCAGAGGAATCTTAGGGATAGCCATGGTTTTGTTAATACTTTCATCCTTAGGGTTTTCACTAAAACTACTGACTTATTTCAAATCAGCAATTAAGTGATTACATTAGAATCATTTCCTTGAATCGGGCCAGACTTTGAATCTGTAGTCTTAGCAGAAAAGGTGAAGTGTTATTACCAGCTCTCTGGTAGTAAGTTTTCAAAATACCCTACAAGTAAGTCACATATTCATGGATCTGTAATGACACAGGAGATGTGAAAAGACACCCTCTAAGTAGTTGGTTTCTGAGTTTTCTGTAGCAACCATCGGTTTCTCTCTAAAGCAAGCTTTATGTACATCTAATACCCTTACAAAGTCATGTTTGATGGCTTCTATACATCAGTGTTGTAGTAGTAAGAGGGAAAAAAATAACTATAGGCCAGTTTCATGGCCAGATTAATTTTTATTGCAGCCTTGAATTTTTGCTGCACTGTTATGATGGAGAACCATAATAATCTGTCAAAAGTATCATCAGATGTCACTGTCACTGTATGTAGAGTGCTGGATTGAATTTGGTGCAGTGGCTGTTATTTTTACCAGGTAACATGTCAATTGCTTCGTTATTAAGACATAAGTAAAGACCAGCATGTGCCTGACCTCTGAATAGTGCTTTCAAAATCACATGAATTTTCTTTAAGCTAGTCCTTTCATCCAGAGTTCCTATTGCTAGTAATGTCTTTTCTTATACTTTTTTCCCCCCAAAAGATAAATACAGCATAAATTATACAGTGTACAATAAAAAATACAGTGTAAATTGAAGTAAAAGAATCACTTCCCTGTTTCACACTTACTATATCTTCACTGAATTTGGGCACAGGTGGGTGTCTACAAATACAATGGTTTGAGGGCAGTCTAAGAAAAGCAAATGATATAGATAATACATTAAAATCAACAGGTCTTGTAGGTATTTATTGACCAGAAAGACTACCATGCTAGGTGTGACTGAGCAATGAATAACTAAATTTGTGGAACAAATATTGCAAAAGAAGTGTTGTCTATGATAGGAAATTCCCTGACTTTTATTTTTGAGTCTACAAAAAAAAAATCTTAAAATACAGTCAGAAAGTTTTATGAGCATTAGTGGAACACTAAGGTTATGTCACTAATGTGAACACTGCTCAGAGTAAGTAAATAAAGCCTATATTTTTAGAGAGACAGGACTTAAAAAAAATTAAGTTTGGGATTGTTTTTTGTTTTGTTTTTTGGTTGGGGTTTTTTTGGCAGATTTACAGAGTTATTCCTGAGGCATAGGACTATAGCCTCATAAGTCCCTATTACATGTATTAGGACCACTGCTAGGAAAGATTTGTTTGCTATATAAGCAAATACAGGGTGCTTTTCTCGTGATAAAAGACAAGAGTGATGGGGTGCATCATGACAAAGTTGGTTGTCTCTTAAGAAACTAGTGCCTTTTTTTTCCTTTTGTGTGCTAAATATGGCATAATATATGTGTGAAACAGAGAGGGAAACCTGATTATCAAGGTAAAAAGTGAAGTTAAACACTTGATTTTGTCAAGTGCTGTCAAGGTGCTATATAGCTGAAAGCTCCTTTACGGTTTGTCACAATATAGCAGTATGTCTTGTACATACTTTTCCCTCTGCTTGACTGGCATAGGGATTTAAAATCGCTTCTCAAATGTATGTTCTGAATTCTGTAGGAGTTTGCTGGCTTGCTGTCTGATATTTCTGATTTTTGAATATAGACACATAAATCATTACCCTTTAAATCTTCTTTTTAAATTTATTGGATTACAATTAACAAGGATCAATTTAATCAAATCAGTAACACTTTAAAAAAACCATTAAATCTGACCAAAGTTATTGCGACATTTAAGAGCAAAGTGCAAGGTGCTTACTGTTCCAACATTAATCATGTGGCAAGACAGATGGGATTCATTTCATTTCACTATGGCCATCTAAAAATTAGTCATCACATCTCATCTACTCACCTAAATTCTATTAAATCAGTGGACAGAGACAGGAATCCCCAGGGGCACACCAGCCCATTCTCACATAGGTGAGAGAAACACATGCTTCTTACCAAGAGGTACAGACAGAATTAGTTGATATGAGGCAGGCAGTTGATTGTCACAGGTAGGGATCTCACACTGTTTGAGATTGCTTAAGATACTCAAAATATCCAGGTGGATGTGGCAGATGTGACCCAGGGCTGACCCACAGAAGACCCTTCCACAGTGGCAGCTGGAGGCTAGACAGATAAAGAGAAGAGTAGATATTTTGGGGTTCCTATAAATACACTGAATATATGACTGCTGCCACTAAATCATGATCAATGAGTGTAAAGGGAGCTCTGGGACATACAGGTTGCAGCAGAGTGAAAGTACCACTGCCACACTACCTAAACCAGGTAGGTTTACAGAAGGAAGGAAAACTCAAAACTGACTGAAAACTGAAAGTTTCGCTGTACAGATACTCAGAAAAATAGGCAGGTCTGCATCAAGAGAGGACAGTGCAGGACCTCTCTCCATCCCTCTTGCCTGCTCTGGAAGACATAAAATTGAGCTGAAGATCTGTAGCCACCAGATGAAATTGCCCCTATGGAATGAGGCTGGTGCAGGAAAAACTGAAAAAGTCATACTAACACTGATTATCACTCTTGGTGTAGGCTGATGAAGGCAGATTAGCAAAGTTACTTGAAGTCACCCTGGCTTGCATGATGCCAGCAATGGCATCAAAAAAGAGCACCACAAAGCAGGTTTGGAAGAGCAGCATACTGGTCTTTCAGATGACTTTCATTACTAGTCCAGGAAAGGGTTAAAGGCTGTTTTCTTAAAAACAAAAATGGGATTGTTAGAGGACAAAAAGACATTCATGCTTAAAGCAACAGAAAGCTTACAAGCAAAGAACTGTTGTGGCTTCCTAGCTTCCCATGCCAAAGCAAAGTGAACACTATGAACCACCCACACTGCCTTTACCATGTCCCTCTGCCTCTGTCCAAGTACCACACGAGAGGAAATTGTTCTTGACTTGAGCAATGTGGCTTAAAACTAAAACCTCTGTTTTCTGCAATCTTTAATCTACATGTTTATTTTACCAGTTTACCCTTAATGTAGGATGGTTTGGCACTGGATTGTTTGCAACAGTAACTCTTAAATTTTTTATGTTCTTTTAGATTTACTCTCATGTATTAGTGACATCAAAGGTTCTCTTTACACTTATGCCCCTTGCCTCCCCCCATCCTTCTCCCAATGTTTTCTGTTGCTAAAGAGGCATTTCAGGCAACAGATGGAAAGCAATATTTAACAAAGGGTTGACCATGCCTACATATTGATCCATCCTGCAAGTGGACTTCCTTGTCTTTTTGAGAGCCCAGTAAAAAATACCTCTAGCCCTCATACATGAGCAGGAAGAACAGGAAGTTCCTAAAACCTCTGGGATTTCATGCCACACATCCAGAAGATTTCTTTTGAACAATTAATTTTTTTCACTTGTCATTTTGCAGAACTTGCCTGATCATTTTGCAACCTTCCGTTTGAGGTGCCCACCCCAATGGGCACTGAGGGTTCTGGTTTTCACATAAGTCATGCTTCTTAATAACCATATTATAACCTTAAAGGTTGTTTTGTATGGGTTTTTTTCTTAAGGAAAAAATAATATTCACTTAGTTGTCCTCTCATCTGAGAGCTTAAATTTCATTTTTACCCTTAGTTCATATTTAAGTTATCCACATCTGTCTTTCCTTTAGTTTCAGTATCTTATTAGGGCTACATGCATGAAAAGTGCCTTTATTTTTTGCTTTATCCTTACCAAAGCTGTAAGTTGGAAAAATTGCTGCTGTCCATGTTTAAGCCTCAAATACTGTTTGTTAAACACATGCTGTGTTCCAGTCTGCAGATAGCTTTACTCCTCTAAGACCTCAAGTATTTTAAGTGCTCTTGGGATAAGAAGTGCTGTATATATGTTGTAGTGTTATAAAATGTGAGTTTACAGTTGCCCTTTTTTTTTAATTGTAGACTCATATATCATGACTAGAAGTTATAAAACAGTTCAGCATACAGAAGAAGAGCAATATGTTGTCAGTATTATCTCGCTTTCTGGTATTTGATTGTTGAAACAAAGAGGTCTAGTGGAATGTCTGGCTCTTAAAATTATGCAGCTATGTCCCACAGAAGCTTAGCAGTTCTGGCAGGGCAGTAATTGTATTTTTCCTGAGAGTTTTTTAAA
Source organism: Cyanoderma ruficeps (assembly GCA_008694505.1). Taxonomy (NCBI): domain Eukaryota; kingdom Metazoa; phylum Chordata; class Aves; order Passeriformes; family Timaliidae; genus Cyanoderma; species Cyanoderma ruficeps. The sequence continues at coordinate 1,968,015 of VZDJ01007754.1, read as the reverse complement.
TTATCTGAGCACCAACCAAAATAATAACATTTTTAAAGTGGTGGATTCAGTTGTGGCTACGCAGATATCAGCAGTCTGTCTTTGTTAGTGTTATATTTGTGGCATTGCCGAGGGACACCAGTGACAGGCAGGGACTGATTGTGCTTGGCACTGAACAAACAAGGTAGAGTTTGCCCCAAAGAGGTTATAACTTAAATACACAAGTACTGGGAGCTGGGGAGAGTGGTGTCACATCAGTCAGGAGACTGGGAGTTGAGGCTGAAGTACCCCTCTTCTCTCAAAGCTGAACACCTCTAAACCAGATTGCTTCTCTCCTGGAGCTCTGGTCTTCATGGCACAAGTGCCCTTCTAGCCAGCTAGGGTGTTTTCTGCTGTAATGTTCTGCCTGTGAAGCAGACAATATTGATTTAATAAACAAAACCAGAAAAAGAAGAGCCAGAAGGGTCTGCTTAGAGATGCCAAGGTTAAACTTTGAATGATTAGTCACTTTCCATTGCAGTCAGTGCAAACTACCAACATTTCTTAACCATTTCTTTTAGCAGCCACTTACATGAATAATTAACTCCCATGACCCTGCCTTGTCACTTACTGGTTAACATGGTCAAATGCTATCATTAACTTTCAGCATTAGATGTGCTCTCTCATACTTTCCACCTGCTGATGCAAATGCTCAGGCTTGAAGCTCACATTTCTAAATGTAGAAGCATAAGCCTGTGTGGACTCTTCAGAGGCTTCCTCCCGTGCAGGCAACGAGCTGGTGCCACGGGATCCATGCTTTCCTTGTCTTCTCGGGTGCCTTGTTTCTGGGCAGCCTCTGGGAAAACGTGTCAGGGACAGAGCAGAGGTTTACCTCACAGTGGCCTTTCTTTATCAGCAAAGCCAGGAAGCTGCACAAATCCCTGGCATGCATCCACCTTCGGCTTTCTGAGAAGCAGATAGTGTGTCCCAGCCTGTGCTTTATTTAAAGAGGCAGACCATTTGGGGTGAATAGCTAAGCTATGGAGCACTGGGGTATCATACTTGCCTGGATTTTTTTCTCCCATCCAGAGAAAAATGCAACCAAAATGGTGATGGGGAATTTGCAGCTGATTGTGGCTAACAAGGCGGTAAGGCCTCCTTGGGATGTTATTGAGAATTTCTGAGTTCTTCCCTACGGGACCACATTTTGTAGGTCTTAATCTCATGGGAAATTTTGTCTTGGAGACAAACACAGGATTTGATCTGAATGTAAAGCTTTCATTTTGCACTCCTGACTAGGATGGAAAATTGTAACACAGCAAGCTCCCTCAGTCCTCTTGACACACAGGCAATGGCAAAATGCCATCAATCTCAAAGATTTATGTTCTTGTCCTTTTAAATCCCTACCTTGCATTACACCATTATCACAATACATAAGGTAATGGCAGGAGTTGAATGAGTCATGGGAGACTTTCACTAAGATTTAATCCAAAATTTAAAAGCTGCCTACTCTGCATTGCCAGGGCATGGCATGTTTTTAAGCTACAAGAAATACGCTGTATTCAGCAACATCACATAATATTAATTGCTGAATAATCTACCCCGTGGTCCTCAGTATCAGTGCTGTAGGTGACAGGGTTAAAAACAAAACTCTGATTATTAATTTAGTCTGTCACTAGCAAAAATAATTCTTTGGTGATAGAGGAGCCTGATTCAGGGACAAAAAAAGCCCGGATTAAAATTAATCATAGTGGAAAATCTTTAAACTGCTCTTTGGTACATTTAAAAATTCTTGTTGTCCCTCTGGAAACAAAATCTAAACCAAAAACTAATATTAAGGAAACAGATTTGCTGTGATGCCAGAAGAGCTCTAATTAATGTATCTGTTTTTATGGTGATAAATGGGGTCTGTCAGAGGGTAATAATTAATTCTTAATAATGTGAGCTTTTCAAGGTTATTTTACCCTCAGATTTTTGAAGACCTGTCCATAACCAAAATTGATACTGTAAATAAACAAATCTTGATTTGCTAGACACGTGGTACAGGGGTGTGTGTGTTAGTGAGCTCGGCTTCCCTCTGAAGCAGACATTTCACTTTTGATGCTCTGATTTTGTTTGCACTCGCTTATCTGTCCACAAATGGCCATGTTGACTCACCCTGCCCCTGCAAACCTGCTCAGCCTCTTCATCACCAGGACTGACCCATGATCTGTGTTTGATACTGGCAGCCATGCTGTGTGCCCATTCCTCTGCTTTAATATTGTAATTTCTAAAATTATGGTCTACTTTGTTGCTGGAAGTGCCTACAAAAAGAACATGAAATGTTAGAAGGAGAGGGTGTGTTTTAAAAGCAATTGTAACATCAGGGAGGGGGAAATTTTTTTTCTTTCCTAAAACACTAATCTCTATTCTGCATCTGTCTACTCACTTACCCTCTGGTAACACTGTTGGCTCCCCCTTTCCCAACAGTTCTCTCTCTCTCTCATGGAAAAACTGGGCAGGAAGAGGTCATTGAAAACATTCTTGGGGATTGAGGCTACCAGGGCTTGTTGCTGCACAATTATGCAAGCAGATCCTTTTGAAAACAACTTTTAAGAAGGAAATAGGGAGCTTATAGTGAACAAGTGAGAACAGTACTTAGTGTAACTGTGTGCCTAAAACTACTAACTTTCTGGCCTTAGACTGTAAATTGGACTCTGCTATGGTATAGCTGAAGAACATAAAATTGAAACAATAAAAATGATACTAGATAGCTATATTTATGTTCATAATTTTAGGCTTTATTCTATAATTTAAATTTTTAGTAGACAAAGCTTGAAATTACATAAAGTATATATTTAATAGTAAAGAAAACATAGTCATGTAAGTATAGGTGGCAAACTCCAAACTTCCACTTGTCATCACACAAGTCATTTTCAGTGAACACTGGCTTTTTTTAGTTTAGTTTTTGTTTTTAAGATGAGATTCTTTAGAGGAGTTTAGAATGGTGAACTTAAAGCTGAGCTAGGTAAACACAGTTATGGATCCTGAGTAATCCTTCATTGCCAATCAAAGTAATGACTTGCTTTCGCTTGCCGTTTTTCTCTCTCTCTCTCACTTTGATTTATACCCTGGAGTTTTGCTCAGTGATTTTTCAGAAGCTGCAGAGAAGTTAAAATAAACATGTTTAGTGCTGAACAGATTCATCTTCTTTTCATATTTTCCCTCCAGTTCTTTACTACGTTCACAGAGCTGCCATGCACAATCTCTGCCTCTGGATGACAGCCCCTGCCATGGTCTGAAACCACAGCTGTCCCACAGAGAGATGTCCTTTTGGGGCATGTTTCTCCTGTGGAGGGGATGCAGTAATGTGGCCTTAAAGCTGTCTGCCCTCTGGGTTAGGAAATGTGCCTTATGTAGGTCACTGGTCAAGTTATCAAATCTGTATGCGCAACCATCCCGGCTCGGCTGCAAGTCTGCTGCGGACACTGGGAGGCTGTGCAGGGGCAGGGTCCAGCTGCAAGGTCAGGAGCTCGAATTTGGGAAATACCTCTGCTTCTGATTCTGCATGTCACAGATTCACTTCAGGGAAAAAGATATGAAACTGATAGCTCCAGACTCTAGCACCATTTGTTAAATTCTCTTTCCCTTTTTTGATTGCTACTTTCTTGGTTTCACGTTTTACCTGTTCAACACAGGTTCACCAAGCTGACTGAAAAGAATATTATATGTGCTGGACCTTTCACACTGCTCAAATTTATTGTTCAGGAACACCAAATTTTTTGTTTAGACATGAACTATCTCATGCTTGCCACTGATGGCCACAATTACAGCCCACCTTACAGCAATAAACAAGTTTGAGTCAGAGGGGTTACTTAGCCCACAAATGAGGGCAGAACTTTGAGATAAAAGCATAGAATGATCACATTTCATTTTAAATGCTGTAATCTTTGTTAGGTTGTATTACAAAAATTCAAGGCTAATATTTAATAGACAGAGGGTGCAAGTTGCATGAGTGGCAATTATTACACCATGTTTATCGAGTTCCCTGTAAACCAATTTTAGTTTAAGTTTATTTTTAGACCACTGCCACTATGAAAAGCAAGGCTTGGTATAAAAAACCCAACCAAAATAAGCAAATACCAAAGCAAAAGCCCTTAGCTACTCACAGCTATGCAGATATCCCTAATCAATGCTGCTTTTACGCTACTGACTTTAGATATTAGTACTAGGGAAATCTCCAGTCCTTGGGTAACTGCCACATGCCCACTTCTGTGGATGCCTGTCTCCTCCTTTGCTTTGTCTGGCTTATGGCTCCTTTGCATTTTTGTTCTTTATCATTAACAGACAAGTGGCATATTGCACTCCCACCTGGTATTGTGCTTTCCTGTCTATATGCCTTCAAGTAAAAAACCCACTGAATCGATGCCTTGCCAACATGTCTAAAGGTTGAAAAAATAACTTTAAAATTGCTGACATGTATTTGTTTTCTCAAAACAAACCTTGTGCCTGTAATGTTAGAAGCTCTAATTGCCTAGGGAATTTCATCCTCTGACTGTGTGAAAGTTGGCAATAAAAAGGCATCTTCTTACAGGGAAGTCTTTTTTCTTCACTTCACCAAAGAGTTTCACTATGAATCAAGGTTATAACTAGGATTACAAAGCAGCAAAAGGAGATGGGGCTTTCATTCAGGCCTGTTTTGACCTTAGTCCTGGCTTACCACCCTGTGTCCTGGGACACTCCTGCTGCTGCAGAGGTGGTGACAGCTTGGCCTCTGTCTGGCAGGAATCCCCTAGGCCCAGGCATGACAAGGGGAGGGCCCTTGGACAAAAGGAAAAGGACCAGAGAAGCTGCTGCTTTAGGATAAGGCTGTTGGAGCTAAAATGCCCAGAAGTCTTTGGAGAAGATCCCTCCTTCCTTTTCCATGGGTCCAAAATAGACCCTTGCACTTGGTAACTTGCAGATATCACTGCAACAGAAGAGACTGGAAGAAAAGCAGTACCTGTCTAAAAAAGCTTTTATTAATTGTCCTTTATCATCTATTCCTGCACTGGACTCAAATATTTTCAAAGAATCATTGGATCACTTCAGTTGGGAAGTACCATAAGATCACTGAATCCAACCGCTGCCAACTCCACCATGTCCAGTCCACCATATCCCTAAGCACCCCGTCCATACATCTTTTAAATGGTGACAGGGATGGAGGTAGCCACTTCCCTGGCAGCCTTTTGGAGACAAAATTTTCCAGAATATCCAATCTAAACCTCCCCTTGGGCAATTAGAGGCCATTTCCTCTTGTCCCATTGCTTGTTACGTGGGAGAAGAGGCTGACCCCTTCCCAGCTACAACCTCCTTTCAGGTAGCTGTGACTGCCCAGAGGGGGCAGTGCTGCAGTTCTGGAGGCTGCTGGGAGCCAACAGGCTTGGCAGCTGTGACACTGGCGGTGTTACCACTGCAGGATCACCTCAGCCCCTGAATCAAAGCCAGAATGGAAAATGTCCTCCGCAGGTGTTGGGGAGCAGCTCCTCTGGCATGTGTACAGCATCTCTCCCTTCCTCAGGCCACTGTGTCTGCACCAGCAGCAGCTCGGGGTGAGAGCTGCTGGGTAGGACAGGGACTCAGTCTCGGCTGCTGAATGGTCATGTCTCAGGGGAAAAAGTTACTGGTATTTTATGTAAAACACATATGACTTCTCGTGATTTCACCCTTGCCATGCAAGGTCTGAGGTGGAAGCTCAGCTTGTTGCTGGTACCTTTTCCATAGGGTCTGACAAAGCAAGAATTGAAAATGAGATAGGTTTCTAGGGTTTTTTTTGGAAAAACAGGGTGTAATGTGCTGGAGAGGGAGTGTCAGTCTTTGGTTTTCTTAAATTTCCTGGCTATTGTTGATTCATATCAGATCCTTAAAGCTATTTAAAACAGTGTTTTGTTGGTATTTCCTTAGTAGAATGAGTGAAAGCGATGACATATTTCATGGAAGCTGATGTATGTATTCTTCTCAGAAAGACCCAAAGGGTTCTTTTGGCATCAGCACGTCCATTAGGCAATTGTTTTTGAGATGCATAATATGTACCAGGTAGACTTTGTGGCTCCTAGAAGTTTGTCATGCTGTCTTCCTTTAAGCAGATATCTATAGTATTTTGTATATGGTCTACATGCAAAGTTCAGTTTACTTATGCTATATACCAAACGACGCTCCATAAAACTCTCAGGTCTCTCTTATAAAACACTTGTCTAGGATATGTGCCATGCATGGAAAAAATTCTGTACCAAATTACATTTTACAAGTTTTCATGCATGCTCATTTAGATGATTTATCACCCTCACAAGGCAAGATCTTTCAAAGCTCCAAAAGGAAGCATATACCATATGATTGCTGCCAGTGCTTAGTTCTAATTAAACCTGTCCTGAAATAAAACAACAACAAAGTTTATATGAAAATAAGTACCTTCAGAGTAATTATGCTAATTTTTGTACTTCTTTGCTCTTACTAGAAGGCAGTGACAATTCTAAGAGCAATTCACAAGGACATTCATTTTTATCAGTTCACACTTAGTCTAAACTAATGGTCCTTCCACTTTTTTTTTCAAAGTGGTGATATAAGCACCGAGATCTGCAGGTGAGAGCTGAGTTCAAAGCTCTGCCTTGCTGCTGGAGACAGCAGTATCCAGGTAGGAGCCTGGGACCACATGGAGGTTCCTTGTCACTCCCAGTGACAATGACACTCCTCATGCCACACTGATTTGGCCAGAAGTCAGTCAGGAGCTCAGCCCAACTGCAGGGTCTCAAAAGCAGGGAGGGCAAACCAGAGCGAGGTTGGATGGACAAAAAGGAGCCACAGTAAGGCTTCTTTTGACCACTGTGTTGCTCACCTGCAAAATGGCCTTTTCCAGAAAAGCAGATTCTCCTTCAGAAGTGCACCAGTCTTCAGCTCAACTTCTTGCATGTGTACCTTAAAAATGTTCCCATCAAACTCCAAGTGGCATTTACAAGCATGGCAATGGGTTGATGCTGTAGTGCCCTCCCTGGCTATCTGCATGGTTTGCAATGATTACTATAAATTATGGGAGTATTTCTGATTTGAAGAGCACAGCAACCAGATTTCTAAATCCAGATCGTGCCTTTACCACTCACTGGTACCACAACCAAATCACCGAACTTTCATTGTTCTGTGTTATTTGAATCCAAGCCATTTGCAGTGGCAGGTCAAATAAAAGTCCAAAAATATAAGGCGACAAAAATGTGGGAAAAGTCTCTACATTTCAAACACCTTTTTTTCTTAAGCTATTTTATATTTTCTTCTTCATAATACTAGAACTGAGATTTTTTTTCCCTCACTAATTAATTCTGTTTTGGTTCAGAATATACAACAAAATTACTGGAAATAGTATAACAACAACTTCCCAGAGTCTAAACAAAGTAAACCCCAAGATATTACAGAACATATTCAGCAGCATCAAAGAAGATGCTGCTTTGACCTGAAGGTCCAACAAAAATACATTTTTCTATCTGAAAGATAATAGCAAAAGATAGTTAACACGAACTGAGGAAAAAAAAAATCACTTTAATGATACAGAAATACCGATCTNGAGCCCCAAGGACAGTGACACCCTCGGGGGCCGGGGGCACCCTGCAGTGGGCACACACACACACACACACACACAGAGGAATGGGGAGGTGGGGTGTGCCCTTTTTGTAAATGAAAAAGATCTGTCTTTTCCTATATTGAACAGTATGAATCCCCAACCATATGTCATAGCCTAAATCTCAAATAATAAGTTGCATGGGTTAAATTGATACGGTATTACAAGTTAAATAACCAGAGGGGAGTATTAGTCAAAAGCTTGCTCCCACCAAAGATTTGATATATAGATTCTAAGAAAAAAAAAGAGACTGCTGGATTCTAAAACGGGCCCTGGAGACATTTGGATATTATCTAATAGGAAGAGGGTTTATCCTGGAACAGACCTCAGTGCATGAGAGTGACTGAGCAGGACGAAAAAGACTCCAAGAGCAGAAGCACAAGGTAGTATCTATCATTCCACCCTTTTCATTTCCCAGCCAGACATATGGCTGAATCTTGTAATTTAAATGCAGATTATCTATCCCAGCAGGAGTGCCTGAACATCCTGGAACCAGTGTCATGTTTCAGTAGGAGTGTCACTGACTGTTTCGTGTTGCATAATTTCAAAATATTTTGTTCTCTGCCAAATCTAAGTATTTTTTATGCTTTTAAAGGATGGGTCTTCCTTCTACAGATGCTTTTTACTCTTTTAAGCTGTAAAGCATTCACTGCTGTTTTTCTGTGCTACCCGAAAGCTAGTTTGTCTTCTATTTACACAGGAGCAATGAATCCCTCCATTTACTGTACCAGGATGCCTGAACGTCAGAGAGTTTGCCCTTGGCCTGGGACAGAGCTGTAGTGTACAATGCACAGTGGTGAGCTGGATGCCAAGGGCCTTTTGATGCAGACCCATCATTTAGGTGTGTAAATATGGGTTTCATTGAAAATCAAAGTCAGCAGATATATGGCTATAGGTATATAGGTGTTAGCACATGAAACTTTTTGCCAGATTTTCTTTGAGGAGCAAGCATCAACAGCAACACATACACCTTTCAAATTATACTGGGACTTGGGCAAAATCCACATGCCTAAATCCCAGGGATCCAGCCTGCCGACTCTTTAGCACTGTATAACTTACTAGATGTTTACCCTCCAGAAACATCCTAGTCTGCTGTCAAATCCTTCAAAGGAAAGTTTTGAACCAGCTCAGATGGAGCCAAGTGTTAGGAAATGCCCCATGTCTTTCACCTAAAATCTGTCATACTCCAGACTGACCAGACAAGATGCCCAACCTGTTCTGAAATTCCCAGAGGGGCCTTAACCTACTGGGCTCTGAGTTCAGCTTTCAGGGTCTTCAGGTTTACCACCTCACCTTGGAAATGAGATGGCTTTTGAACTATCAGGTTTTTAGGCTGCAGTTCTTAAAAACCTCAAGAATGCTTAAATCACAATGTTGAAAAAATTGTAGGGGGAGTAAACTCTCCTGCTCATGGTAAGTGGTGGTGCAGGAAAGGCGCTGCATGGGCAGAAGGAGAACAGGGAAGAGAAAGCTTGTCTGCCTCAGCAGCAGCACACCTTAGGGGAGGCATAGATGCTGCAGCTGTTACTGAATGCTGAGAAGCTCATATACAGAGACAGGGGCATCCCCAAAGTCATGGTGATGGTACCAACAGGTAGTTTTTCTCAAGTCATATCTGTATGGGCAACCAAGGCAGAGGTCCAAACATTAGCAGTCTATTAGGCACACAGCTAAATCATTAGTGGGATCTGGTGCTATTTTGGTGCTTGTCACCAGGGGTAAGACCACATCAAGTCTAGGACTGATGTGAAAAAATCAGTTGCAGCCATGGCAAAGCCTAGGAAATCCCAACTGCTAAGATTCATCTCCTAAGTGAAGGAGAAATGCCTTTTAAAGGTTACTTTTTAGACTGGAAGTAGGTAGCAGATTACAATGGAGGACACAGGAGAATTGACTGCACAATGTAGTGGATAGGTAGAGCAGGATTCATCCTGAGCACTGTAGAGCCACATTACACAGCTGAACACAACAACCTCTGTGTCCAGAGGAGAGAGATAGAAACACACACTGAGCACACCTTGATGGAATACCACTACATCATATGTCCAAACAATGCAACTTTAACTTATGTGTAATGAAAAAATTGATTTTAATAGAACTGAATCAAATGGGACATATCCCAGCACAAGAAACATTCAAACTACAGTAAATTTATGTACAGAGTGAAAGATAAATCCCTCCGGTAGCAGTTGTTACATTTATAGTCTAAACTAGTATGTCTGGTGCTGTGGAGAGCAATGGCAAATGTAAAAAATTTACATCCCTAAGTACATACAATAGAAGTGGAAAACTGAGAAGCTCATCAAAACTTATTTCAAAAATTCACTGCAGTGTCTTTGTAAAGGGTTTTTGATTCTTCTTCAGTTGCACGCTAGAAGAACAAAATCCATCCTAAAAACTTGCGTGTAGGGTAATTAGTGAGCAAAACTGGAGACAAAAGTGAAAAAAGGACAAGGTAAGCAATTTTTCTTTGGCATTACTGTTCTTCCCACTAAATTTCCAAATGCCTCTTTAGCAAATGTGTTTGATAGACTAGGAATGAAGAATTGTTTCCACATTTTTGATGCTCTTTAGGAATTGGTAGAAGAGAGCAGATCGGCATTTGACAGCCTTCTTTTAAAAGCATGTTTTTAAAATATCCATGTTTTACTGAGAGATTTTGATGTCCTCAGTCTACAGACCCCAGACTTTTAGGTTTGTCTTTGCATGTTTCAGTTTAAAATCCCAACCAAGAAAATCGTCATTTTCTATGCCTTGTAGGCTTTGATCCTTTGAAAATCGGACTTAATGAATTTTCCTTTTGCTTCTCACCTAGATAAACAGTCTTTAAAAAAACCAACAAACAAAAACAAAACCCCCAAACAAATTAATGGCATCAACAACAGTAACAAATGTCTTGCCTGCGAGCACAATTAGTAAGAAAACAGCCTTAGTGGTGTTTAGCCTGCGGACACCAGTGGAGCTCCACAACCATAGATTCTAATTAAGGGATTGACTTTTCAAGAAAGATTAAAATAATGAAATGCATTTAGCTTTGCTAAATGATGACATGGAGGCAATAGGACTACCCTCAGCAACAATAAGGAGATTGTAAACAGCAACAACGGACAAGTGTTGTTTAAAGAAAGAGAAAGAATATTTTCCTAGGCACCAAGAATAATAAGGAATAATGGATGCATAGATAGAATAAATAAATTCAATCTTGATTGTTGGTATTCTTATTATATTTAATCTTTTGAATGAACACAGAGATGTTTCTTATCAAGTATGGATTTATTCATGACCAAGGAAACTGGGAGGATGCTGACTACCTTGTTACCACTGCCAGGTGTAGCATCCAGTTTTGTGTGACTTAGGAGAGGCTGTACCACTATATATTCATTCATCATGGAAAGGCTTGAATCAGGTGTGATTTCTGTGGAGCCTCTGTACAAATGTTCACCAGAAATAACATTTAAGAATTGCAAACCCACTTCATCCTTCAAAGGAGTAGTGGTGAAGCCACCACTTTGCTGCTGCAGCAAGAGGGGAGGAGTGGTGAGGAAGGCAGTGCACTGTGCCCATGGTTTTGGCAGTTATCCAGGGGCAAGAGGTGCTCTGCTTCTACCAGGAGTTTCAGTAGATCCTTGTCTCCACCACTGGAATTGCTTTGTTAGGTGTCTAACCAGCTTGGTTGGAGGGGAGGCAGAAATAACACTGAATTCTTCATAGTCTGCCGTTGCTGTTCAACCCTGCTGCAGGGGTTTCTCCTACTTACTTCCAAGGAAGAATCATTTTGGGATTAGAATAGCTCCAAAACCTCTGTGAACACAAGGATTCTAACACGTATTTCAAAAGCCAAACTCAACACTGTTAAGTAGTTCTAGGTTACAAGATCCAAGCTCAAGCAGATGTCTAGTTGCAATAAATGATAATGCTAATGACTCATTAAAATACTGTAGTATAACCCATTGTGGTTTTTGGGTCTTGAAAATAGAAATCTATGTTATTATCGCTGACAGTAGCCGTATCTTCAAATTAAACTGTACTGTGTTCATCAAAGCTCTTGTTGAAAAACATAACCACTTCCACTGAAGTCACAGGATCTAGAGATGGATATGGAGCAAATACACAGATCTGAGCGTTGAAATTTAGAGATGAATCCAGCAAGGCTCAGAGATCGCCTTCTTCCTTTGTCACCTGGGAGCAGTTTCTGATAGCCCCCAGAATTTTTCTTCTCAAACAGAAAAATAATCACCTTTGCCCCTCCCTACCAACTTTAAATGCCCTGCTTTAGCTCCAGCATGTGGGCTCATCAGGTTAACACTTTCCCTGCATTCCTTGTGGACAGAGGTGGAACATATTATTTCTAATGTGAAGTTTGTATCAAGTTATGCAAGGAAAAAGACAACTGGGAATTTTTGTTCCACTGCAGAGGATGCATGCAAGCGTAGCATTACCGTGCTCACCATGCAATTGTGATAGCATGTGATGGCAGTATTTCCAAATAGAATATCCCACAACAAAAGGTCAGCAAGGAATCACTCAGACAGACACAGTGCCAGACTTCCTTTCTACCTGACATGCAATCTTCCCAGAAAATGAAGACAGAAAATCCTGACTACATTTGTAAAACAAACAAGGAGGTGTGAGTACAAAACCAATTAAGGAAAGAATTGCTTTTTGCTGCTTTTTTCCTAGTGCATTCTTTTTGAAATTAACCTTCATATACTAATTAACCTCTGTGTGACTTTATGCAAATTAGATGGTGTTCTTTGCTGTATTGGTATGGCAGTGTAAGTGATATAAAGATATATGAAGTACTTTAAAGATAGCCAACAAAGTTTCTTTTTAATGTATTACACTGTAAAGATGCTGGAATGATCAGCCTCTCTTGTAATGATAAATAGGCAAGAAGGACAGATAGGTGAGGAAGAGAAAAGGTGAAAAGTAATATGAAAGATCCTGGGAAGTTCACACATCCATGGGCCACATCACCAAGTTGATAAACATGCTGAGGACCACTAGCTCAACATAGATGTTCAAATTAATATAATCTCAGGACCTAGGCTCATACACTGGAAATTGATATTAAGAGTGTTAACTGGGGTTCTAGAACCCGTGGTGATTTTGGAGAAGTAATTTCAGTAGATGAGAAGTATCACTTAGGCAGCCAGGTGAGTGGTTCCCTTATGATGCACAAGTGTATCTGAGACATCAGGGAACAAAGAGTCTTGCAAGGAAATTTAACTAAGGAAACAGTGCCCAGATTTATTAAGATCTGTTGTTATACCTGAAGTATTTCACACCAGACTTAGCCTAGGTGACCTAGTGTTATACATAACTACCCAAAGCACTTGGGGTAGCAAAGACATGAGGAGCAACCAAATCAATGTCAGAAGTGCTGGAGTCCATGTGGAAGACAAGTGTGACCCTTGATGTCCACTGAAGTGTTTGATATGGCAAAGACATCTGCTAAATCTGTTTATATTATTACTATTATTACTANAACAACAACAAAACCACCATCACCACCACCATCACATGTATTAAAGCATTTGACACTAAAATGTGCTTGTTACATGTTGTATTACATGTCATATATGGTCAGGGTACTGAAGTATCATTTAAATTTTTAAAAAAAAAGCTAATTCAGCTCCTTGGAAAGATGGCTGAGATGCTCAGCTCGAAATAGAACCACACTGTGACTCCCGACCGCTAAAAACTACTGCCTTGCAACCCATGTGTAGGCTCCTTACATGCTGAGATGGGAAATTTTACTATACAACTGTTTTCAGTCACTTTTCTTGATTAGTTTAAAACATTCCCTGCTCAGTACTCTGGCTGTGGTGAATCCCAGGCACCTGATTCTCCCCATGACACATCCAGAATAGACATTTCCCACTGCACAGTATGAATTCAGAGCTGGGAGCCTACAAGTGATGTGCAGTGAAACTCAGTATTGTCATGTTGTCTGTGGATGTAAAGCCAGGTGTCTGGAAGTTTAGCACAGTAACAGCTACCCTGTAGGTGCACAAAATTTGCTGGATTTACGCTGCTGTCTGTGAAATGCTCAAAGACTTGGAACAATGCCAAACAGCTACTTGGTTCACTGTCTGCATCAAGCAGTGGATAGTCAGACTGAGAGATGTACTTCAGGGTAGTCTAGGGTATAAAAAGGAAAATTTCAGAGAAATATTAAGGGGAAATGATATAATGAATTATAATGGCATTAGACAACTTTTCATGCTGCTGTTACTGAGGGAGTGAGTTTTTAGCATGATGGAGAGGAAGGTGTGGTGATGGCCCTGATGATGAGGTATTTTGTCCTCAAGGCATCCTGATCATCAAAGTCTCCCCAGTATTCTACTGGGGGAACAACCTGCTTTTAACACCTCCCCTCCACCCACCCTTTTCCCAATACACTTGTTCCTGGGTGAGACAGTGGGTATGTCAAATTCTGAGACACCAAGGAAATTTCTGAGATGCTGTTTCCCTTTGCTCTCTCCATCTTGTCAAAAGAGGCATTCAGTGAACAGGACCTTTGCCACAGCAGCACCAAGGCTGCCAGCAGGGCACTGTCCAGAAGAACGAGTCATTCCATAGTGCACGTTCAAACCTCCACCCACAGCAGCCAGCATTTATTTGTGTCTTGGTTGGAAAACCAGGTTCCCTCCTGGTTCCAGCATGTAAAAGAGGAGTGGAGGTTTCTGAGGCTGAGGAATGGTGATGCCTTGCAATCAGGCCCAGGTTTTCCAGGTTAGGCATAACTTTGCACTGCTACAAGAGACATAGCAAAGACACGATAGCATAGGAGAGACACTCATATTAATGCTTTAGAAATGAAAAGAAAGCTTGTTCAGAGCAAAACCACACAGACTAAGGAAAAGGAGAGAGCTGCCTTTTCTGTCTACCCCACGGCTGGCCTCATGCTCTCGTGTGTTTCCATGGAGGCTGTTGCTGTCACTACACTGCTCACGCTGGAGTGTCACATTGGATGGGGGCCAGCTCAACAAGAAAAATAAAGTGAGTTTTGAAGAGGTAATGTGGTAAATGTTCTTCTCAGTCTGGCTACCAATATGTGCTGTCTAGCCTGAGGCACACAGCACATATGGGTAAAGCTACTGAAGTTTGGTACTTTTAACTTCTCGTGTCACTTTTTACAAAACCAAAGGAGATGCATTAGACTAATTGTGGAGATTAAAAAAAAAAAAAAAAAGGTAAGGAAAGGCAAAGCCGAGCGATCTGATCCCAATAGACTTCCACTGCCCATTTCTCAATTCTTATTCTGGGGATTACAGGCTTTTCTGCATACTGGGTGATTTTCCCTGCTGCTTAGGCACCAGCCAAGCAAGCAGATGTTCACAGCAGCAGACGGCCAGGATAGCAAAGCGCCCTGGCCATGCTGATAGGGCCCAGGCAGGTGACAGTGTCCAGGGCAGCAGCAGATGCTGGCATTTGGGCCACCTGCCTGGGGCAGCTCTAAGGATAGTCCCACCCTCTCACTATTCTAGCAGCTGCTGGAGGAGGTAGCCTGGCTCCAGCTCCTCCTTCTGTCAGGCAAATTCAATTTTACCTCCAGTGCTGAGGTTCAAATGAGTTCTGGTGCTAAGTGCTCCGCAGAGAATTTGGCCAGCTCATCAGAGGAGGCTGTAGACAGGGTAACTTCTGTAGCAAAGCAAAACATAGGTGATGTCTGCTCTTCAGAAACCTGCTTCTCTCTCACTTACGGTCTGTCAAGGCACTTCAGCAGTCATTTTGCGGTGCACCCCTGGGCTTCTGGGAGGGCATCACAACCTCCTCCTCTTTTTCCCATCTGTCAGCTCAGTAGTGACAATAGGGCAGACTGGAGTTTCTTTCAGCTCATTCGATTTCTATGGTTAGCATTTGCCAAATGCTCAACCATTTGTAAAAATCATGTCACCAGTTGTCATTAGAAAGAGAATTGATAACTCGTACTTACTGAGCTTCGCAGTCACTCAAACAAATCCATTCTCTTAGTTGAAAAAAACAAAAATCACACAAGCCCAGACATTAAGTAAGCAATTGCTACAATACAATGCTTAGACTGTTTCAACTGTTATATTGATACCCAATGATACAACTATAGCTAATAATCTGTGAAATTCAGCATTTAAAAAAACCCTATAACTCATTAAAAGAATAATTTACTCAATTTACTCATCTGTAATGTGATATGTACAACTGAGTCCAGATAAAGCCTGTTAATGCCTGTGAATCATCAACTTTCCATATCAAGAAGGTATACTATGCAGAAATCACCATGATCATGGATATGTCCATGATGCTCAGGTGCAAACCCAGGCATTTCCAGCCAACCTAATTACATAACAGAAGAGTTGAAAAGAAACGGTTTTAATTTTCAGTCACAGAAACATAGAATATGCTGAGATGGAAAAGACCCATCAGAATCATCAAGTCCAACTCCTGGCCCTGCACAGGAAACCCCAAGAGTGACACCATGTGCCTGAGGGTGTTGCTCAAATACTTCTTGAACTTAGGTGTGGTGCTGTGACCATTTCCCTGGGGAGCCTATTCCAGTGCTCAACTCCCCTCTGAGAAACAAACCTGTTTCCTGATACTCAACCTAAACTTCCCTTGACTCAGCTAATGTGATTTCCTTGAGCCCTGGCACTGTTCACCAAAGAGTGATACCTGCCCCTCTGCTTCTCCTCAGGAGGAAATTGTAGCTGCAATGAGGTCTCCCCCACTCTTCTCCAGGCTGAACAGACCAAGTGGTTTCAGCCACTCCTTACAGCTCTGCCTCCAGACCTATTCTTGTTTCTTTCCTTTGAATGCTCTCTAATAGCTTAATGCCTTACATTGTGGTGCCTGAAACTGTCACCAGCACTCAAGGTGAGGCCACCCCAGTGCAGAGCAGAGAGCGACAATCCCCTCCCTTGCCCAGCTGGTGATGATGCCTTGGGAAGGCTGACCTGGAACAGAGGCCAGACAGAGCTAATAGAATAAAGTAGGTATTTAAAAAGGGTATTTTAAAAGGCCTTAAAGGATACACCTTGGGCAGTACAAGAGCCTGCCCAGGGCTACACCCAAGGTGGACCCAAAACGGTCGCAAAATGGACAACCGGTCACAAGGTCTCACACTTTTATAAGTTTTGGTTCATTTGCATGTTGGGTTTAATTGTCCAATTACAGCTTCAGATTATGAAGTCCCATCCTTCTTGTTTTCTCTCTTCAGTCCACCCATGCTTTTGGATCTGAAAAGCTCTAACAGTTGTCCTTGGCCTCCATCTGGAAAAGGATTTGCTTTGTCTACCTACTCTGTAAAGAAAGCTTACTAACGCTTAATATGAGGCTCAGAACTACACCCCTAGGTAGCACAGAATCTGAAAAACTTGAAAGTTAAAACTTAAAGCAACAGCAATGCTGTACCTGATGGCCCCTAGGACAGAGTTGGCCCTCCTGGCTACTGGGGCACTGCTGTCTCACATTCAGCTTGCCATTGAGCAGGACCTGCAGGTCCCTTTCCCCAGAGCTCTGTCCCGTTTCTAATCTGATTCTTAATCTCTTCCATTCTTGATGCTGGGTAAATGCTTCCTGAATCCAAGAGTTTCTGGTACTGGAAAAGCCAAGCTGCATGGCCTTGAAATCAAAAGTTATCAACATGAATGCTTTAGTAACACCAGAAAGCATCTGTAAGATGGGGAGGAGGAATGCTGTATGAGTAAAGAAAAAACATCTAAGGGCTTACGTATTGGGAGATTTATTCTGTTTTAATTTATTTAACACCTCCATAGAAAAAAAAGAACTTCACTAAATTAAAAACAACTGGGATAAAACCCATAAACTCTTGAAAATATTTGCTATATCTAAAATTTGTCAGGAAAAGCCTGAAGGATTGTTATGATAATACCTGCAAAGAAGATATCCCAGATGGTTTTGGCTTCCTACTAGATGCAAAATCCATGCTCACATGAACATGTTCCTTTGCTAACCTGACTGCAGAAAGCTCCTTATTCCTGTGCACTACCCGCAGCTATTTCTGAAACATTTCTTCCAGCTTTGAATCTTCTCCTCCTGGAAGTAGGGGGAACTTATTTTGGAGTCTATGGAACCCATGCATAGGGAACAGATTAGACATCATCAGTTTTACCAAGACAAATGTAAAATTACCAGGAGCCAGAGAACACAACACAGTGGGAGTTACAGGGCAAATTGGGATAGATTTTCCTATACTATGTCTCTATCTTACCATAAGAAATGTAGTAGCTCTAATGTTCATGTGAGACTACTGTGTGCCTCTTTTTATAAAGCAGTTTAAGGGATTACCCCCTTTTTTTGTGTATCTCCAAAATAACCAAACAACACAATGTTTAATGTAAGGAGCTGAGATCATAGAATTGAACACAGACCTTAAAATGACGCAAGAAATTTTATTAGGGTGATATTTCAGTTCATAAATTCATCTAAAAACTACAGAGTTTTGAAACAAAAATTCAGAGCAATCCATTCCATTCATGGGCATTGCACTGACATGGTGTTCAGAAAGTGTCATCTCTCTTTTTTTTTTTTGCAAAAATGTTAACAAAACATTAAAGACATGTACATATCAAACCTTCCCCAGAACACATCCTTTGATGATTTCCTACTCCCTCTTAATTTTTGCCAGTCTCAGATTATACTAAATAAGGAAGTGTTCCTCCTGTTTTTCTGGATCTTGAATACGATCATAAGCCTTTGGGGACTCTTTCTAAAAGAAGGCAAGTTCAAAATTTAAAAAAAAAAAAAATTGCATGATCTCAGTCCAAGGTTATAAAAGGGGCACAGAGCTTTTGGATCAAGGGAGTGAAGCATTACCACTTTGTGGCCCCACTTTCCTAGTCTTGGCAACATTGCTAGTCTAAATCTGGCAAAATTAATATTTTGATCTCTGTCCCTGGATAAAAACGCACACGCACATATCAGATTATAATTTTCCTCTCTTGTGTAGTGTAACTGAACTACTCTCTGTTATATAATTTATTGTATCATAGAGGCTGCATTGTGTACACTAACACTGCCATTTATGCAATGAGCTAGGTTGTGTATTTTTAGGGGGGTTTAATGACAGTGGGCTGTAGGAAAGATTTCCTGATAGCCCGTTTAGGAACAAACAATTCGTTTATATGAAATACGGAAAAAAATACAGGTAGTGTCCAAATCTCCAGTGTTCATACCTAAGGAATAGTACTGCTGAAGTTTGAGCGAGGCCCGTGAAATACAACCCTGATACTTGATAGTTGTACTTCCACATTTGAGACTGACTGTTTTGGTTAATGGCCACCTAGATGTTGACTATAAAGCTTAGCATTTGATGGCAGAGTGCCATGCATGTTGAAACATTTTGCAAGTGGTTTCAAAGAAACAGAAGTTGATGTCCTGGCCCAAAAGAGTCTGTACTCTCATGCTTGATGGCAGCTGTCAAATAAAGGGGCAAGGTACACATACTCATGTTGAGCTTAACACCAGTTTGAATGGAAGAAGAGTGGAGGAAGCACTTGGCAGATGTTCACAGGCTGGATTGCAAGACAGTAACCATACCTCTATCTGCTGGTGTGGTCAATTCCTTGGCAAAGAAAACACGTTTATTTGCCTGTATCCAAAAGGGAAAGCTTGTGAAAGGAATTAGTAATACAATCCCTCAACTGTAGGTATTTGAATTGATTATCTGTCAACCCAAAGGTTTCTCTAAGTTCAGCAAATGAACACAATCTGTCTTCTAAAATGTATCATGTAATTTGTTAAAGCTTTTGTCTAACCATGCATCCCAAATAAAAACGCATTTAGATTTTGGTTTGGGTAGTGAGGCTGATTTTTTTTTTGGTGTTGTTTATTTGAATTAGAAAATTGAATATAATCTGAAATGGAATGAACAATAGATAACTTAAGTGATTTCTTTAGTAACTGGTGTTAAATTACAAAATCTCTCAATATTCAGCACATTACTGATATATTTCAGAAGTATTTTTATGTGTTTCAGGCAGATATTGTTAAAATATGTTATTGATTTTCTGTTTTCTTTTGTTCTGAGGTTCCAGTGTGCTCTCTGCTGGTGGTGCCATTCTCCATTTCGAAAAATGATCGTTTATTAATAAAAACATAACCTTAATGCATGCCTAAAGGTAGAAGTAGCTAAATTGCTAAATCACATTGAAGAGTATTATTTATTTGCACATGGATTAGGATCTAAGACAAAATTATAAAACAAAGAAGACAATGAAGAAAATTTTGTATCAGTGGAGGACAAAAACAGGAGAGATGAGAGACTGAGGAACATTAAGGGGAGATTTTGTAGTACCTTGGTTTTGGTAAGTTTTAGGAAACTCCATTAGGGGAAGAACAGCTACAGGGACACTGGAAAGAGCCATCTGATACTGTAAGCAGTGGGACCCAACAAAAGTGATTCAGTAGTACTGCTCTGTAGGTAATAGGGCAGAATTGGAGAAGAACTACTGAAAAAGTCTAAATCACACATAAACACACTTGTTGAACTTTAGAAAAAACAAGCAACCAAAAATGGTCAGTAGGCTGATTTTTTCTCCTGGTTTCAAAAGTACAATTTTCTCACTTTAGAATAATATATGGCAGTACACCGTTAAGGTTCCTGTTTCAAAATTTAGGACTGTGTTTCTGAAAAAATGCTGAAAAGTCCTGTTGATTCAGAGGAAATATAATTAAAGTTTCCTCTTTCAAGGGAAAAAAAAGAAGAAAAAAGAACTTTCTAAATCTTGAGAAACACCAAATGCTTTCAAAGTATTTCTGTGTTAAAATGTAAGCCAGAACATTTTCAAATAGACTATGTATGCTCAGCTTTGTTAAGCTAGATGAGACTGAAGACAGAGGGGTCAGGTGTATGGAGTGAGCCAAGATAGTGATTTAGTAGGACAGGTTTTCCATAAAGGCATGTGATTGAGAACTACATTTCTCTATAAATCTGTGTTATATATCAAATACTAATGTGTAATATCCCTACTTCTGTATCAATCTATTGATATATAATCATGTAATACATTGCTCTTGCAAATGTAGCCACATATTTTTTTGCTTTAGATACTGCCCTGCAAATTCATGTATATGGGTAATAGTTTTTAGTAGCAGGCAATAGACCATGTAAACACCCAACACAGCACATAATGAAACTCAAGAAGAACAAATTTTATCACCCAATGTCAGTCAGCCAACACCACTTCTAGATGATTTCTTTAGACATTTTATATAAATGAGTAGAATATTTCTAAGTAGGACAAAATAAACATCGACGTTTAAAAATATTTTATCTGAGATTCAATGGAAATAAGCTTTGTCTTTTTCTCAGGGCACAGCAATGTGTGTAATGTGATGTTTCTCTGTTATACACCTTATCACGCTGTCTACACGCGATCTTCTTGCTATCACTATTCATTTTTCATGTGCCAGGTATTCATTAATCCTTTAACCTCAGTAGGTAGAAACCAGTTTTTTTCTGCAGAACACTCAGCGCTCCCTGTTCCAAGTGGTTAAGAAGGATGAATGCTGTTAATACTCACATTTTTATTGATAAATCTGAATATAAGCTATGCATCTGTCCAAGGAATGTTCCCAGCTGTCTTCTATAGTAGCCTGCTTCCTATGGGATCGCATATTTTATCTTTTAAAACAAGTGTTACAACATTAACTTTTGACTTGGGTGAAATCTAATGAATCACATATGTAACTTACTGGGAGTAGCTGGAGCTGGTTCTGATATAAACTACTAGCATAAGGAAATATGTTGCTTGGGTCATTAGACTGTATTTTAACTCTATGCTCACTTTTCTCCAAAGGAATTGATTAGACCAGAGGCAACATTACAATAGCAAATCATGCCTAATCCCCTTTATGGCTTGTGGAGACATATATTTCTGTTTATAGCCATTTTAACATTTCTTATTTATTATTCTGCCTTTTTTTTTTCATTGTGGAAACAGAGGTAAGATGCAGAGACAAATATGAAAGACCCAATATGAAGGGTTTTATTATCCAAACCATTAATGCCAAGAGGAGGCAGAGGACCATTACAGGGAAAGAGATGAGTAGATGTATTTCTGACAGCTGGCATGAAATCCTCTCTGAGAACACTGGTTCTGGTTCTTCTGGCTTCCTCAGTAAATACCGTGATGAGTAGCAAATATTAGTTTGTATTTACTGAAAGTAATAGCATTTAGCAGTAATTATTTACCTGCGCTCCGCCTGGCTTTCTGTGTAAATACACAAGCTGTATGGGCATTTACAAACACTCCCACATGACAGGTCAGCCTCCTAGACACAGGATTCATCCCTCTTTTCACTTTTTATTTACCCAGTAATTGTTATGACTGGGACTTTCAGGAACTGTTGAGCTGATTGTGAATTTGAGAGAATAAGGGGTGAGACTCATAAAGAACTTGGTTTTCTACCTGCTCTGACCGTGGCTTTTGCCAGAGACCAGCACAGTACCCTGATTATTCAAAAGGCTATTAAGCTTCCTTAAATTGAATGGCCTGCGACCATTGCCCAGAAATCATCTGAGCAGGCAGCACTGGTCAAAGCTCACCTGCACTCTGGCCATTCCGTATTTACTTCATGCAGCAGGAACCACAGGGGAGGAGGCAGAAAACAGCCACATCAGCTTTACATTAACAAAAGGCTGTCCAAGGCAAGAGAATTCCTAGGTTACCTGTCAGGCCAGCTTAATAGCTTCAATACTGCCCAGGCATGGACCAGGAACTTTCCATCAAAATATTTCACTGTGTAAACACGTGTAAGAATACTTTTGAAAAGAAATAGAGATTTGCCCCTTCAGGTTTAACTGACTCTTAAGGTTTATATTTTTGTTTCCTAAGGTTCTGAAAGTTCTTCTTTTAAAACATTAATGTATCCAAGACTTTATGTTTTAAACAAACTTTAAGATAATGGAATCTGTTCCTCTGTATGTTGTTATTAAAACCTTTACAACCCAGTATCTGCAGCCCTTACGTGAGA
This sequence comes from Cyanoderma ruficeps, assembly GCA_008694505.1. NCBI lineage: Eukaryota > Metazoa > Chordata > Aves > Passeriformes > Timaliidae > Cyanoderma > Cyanoderma ruficeps. The sequence continues at coordinate 1,945,457 of VZDJ01007754.1, read as the reverse complement.
AAAATCTTCCCCATAAAGGAAGTTCTCAGTTTGCAGGGGCGCGACTCGGGCTTACAAGCGTTGACCAAAAAAACAAAAAAACCACAACCCCACGCCTCGCATACTTCTCACGAGCTGCAGTCTGGCTGTGCGAAAGAAACAAAATAAAAGGGAAGGGAAAGGCTTGCAGCGCTCAGCCCCAGGTAACAGCGGGGGCCGGGCCCGGTCAGACCCTCCGGCGGCGCAGCCATGGGGCGGACACTTCGCCCAGTGTGTCCTTTTCCCTCGGGACGCCCCTCAGTGTCACGAATGCCTGTCCCCCCGGGGCCCCTTCAGCGCTGCTACCGCCCCGTGCCGACCCCTCGGCGCTCCCCTCCGCCTTGTACCCTCGGGGGTCCCCAGTCGTGCCCACCGCCTCGCCCTCTTCGGTATCCCCTCGGCGCTCCCATAGCCCCGGGCTCCCCCATGGCCCCACACCCCGCTGAGCCTCCCCCGGCCCCTCCTTACCCCGCCCCGCCCTCGGCGCCCCCCGCCCCGGGCCTCCCCTCGGCGCCCCCGCTGCCGGCCCCGCCCGGCCCCTCCCCGCGGCGCCCCGCTGCCCTGCCCCTCCCCGCGGCCGGGCCAGGGCCGGGGCCGGGGCCGGGAGGGGGAGGCGCGGTCGGGCGTTCCCGTCCCCACCCCCCGGGGCGGGGCGGGCGGCGCACCGGGGCGGCCGCGGGGCGGGGGCGCGGCCCCTCCCTCCCTCCCCTCCCTCCGCCCGGCTGCCGGTGGGGGCGGGGACGCGCCGCATGCCAGCGACGCCACCGGCGCCCGCCGTGGCCGGAGCAGGGGCCGGGAGCTGGGGAGGGGGACACCGGTCCGGACCCTTTGTCTGAGCGGCCGGCGGGGTGTCGCGGCGGCCCCACGCGAGGCGCGGCCAGGCGGTGCCGGGAGCCTCCACCCCCGGCCCACCCTGCCCGGGCTCATCATGTGACGCGGGTAAGTCGGCGGCGAGCGAGCGCCGCGGCTCCCCGGGCTGCCCCCATTCATTTCCCGGGGACGGCCGCCGGCTGCCTCCGCCGGTGCGGGGTGCGAGTGCGCGGGGCACTGTCCGGGGAGCGCGGGGCGGGCGGACAGACAGACACAGAGCGGGGACCCTGTGTCAGGGAAGGAAACAGTTTCTTCTCCTGCTCTGCCGCTTCTGCTCAGGTCTGTGCCGATTCCCTTTCTTACCAGGATAAACGGCTAACGTGTGTGGGTTTTGCTGCTGCTGTCCCAGCCAGCCCTCTATTTAAAAAACAAACAAACAAAAAATCGCTCCTATACTGAAGTTAAATAATTTTAAAGAACAGAAGGGGGGGCAGGGCGCCCCCGCCGCTTCCCCCGGCGCCGCCGGGGCGAGCCGGGGGTTAACGCCGGTGCCCTCCCTCCCCCGCTCCCTCCCCCGCTCCATCCATCCCCTCCTCCCTCCTGCCTCCATCCCTGCCGGTGCCCCGGCGGCAGCGATACCGGGGTAGGGTGCTAGGGGCCGGCCCGAACTTTTCCCTCAACTTTCCCGCTGAGGCTTTAGGAGGGGGAAGAAAGGGGTGGGGGTGGCGTTTGAAAAAGCGGGGGGAAGAATAAAAAGCGATAAGCGGGGAGTGATGAGCAGCGAGCTGGGAGCGCCCAGCCCTTTGTGCTGCCGTCCCCGGGGGGGAGGTGGGTGTGGGTGGGGGCGGGCAGCCCCCGTGCGCATTCGGGGCTGGGCAATTAATATATAAAAACAAATATCAAAAAAGTATAAAGTGTAGCGCTCTGTGGAGGGGAAAATCGGAGTGTAACGCAGTATGGGAGGAAAAATCGGACTACAACACGCCATGGGGGGGAAAATAAAAAAGCAAGAGTGTCGTGCTGTATTACCTTCTACAGAAATAATTACCTTCTGTGGAACAAATGCTCGCTCTTGCAGAAATCGGGAGCTTGGGGAGCAAAGCGCTCGTATTTACATTTAACGCGTGAGCCCAGAGCCGCTGCGGGAGGTGGGTTACCCCATGGCATCAGCGTCGCCCTATGAAGCCTTCCGAAAGCTTTCCGCTGCTGGGATGAAATTTCCTCTGGGATGTGGGCTCCTCTCCTCCTCCCCCAAAATCCTGCACCACCGCTGGTGCTTGGATGTTGGGGGAGGCGGATAGGAGCTACCAGACGGGTTATTTTATATTCCCGTCCCCGTGGTTTGCAGGGATGCGATGCTCCGGTCCAGACAGCGGCTCTTTGGGCTTTTTTTCCCCGGATCTTGGTGTGGTATTCAGTCCCGCAAACGGGCTCGTGTAGGAAATAAGATATTTTATGCGCTTAAGGAGGAGGTACGAGCCCTTTCGGTAGGAAGCACTGAAGAGAAGTTCACTTGATCGGGGTCTGTATAGAGCTTGTAAAATTCTGCTTGCTCTTGGCAGTCCCCCTTCCCCTGAGTAAGACAGTAAACTAGTTTATTTCTTAAATTACCCACCGTGAAGTAAATGGTACTCTTCTCCCTACCTCCACCACCCCTTTTTGTTTTTCGGGGTTTTTTTTTCTTTTCAGTTTTCGTCTCGCCACGGCAGGTAGATTATGCGCGGCAACTTTGCGAGGCTGCTTTATATAGCGCTGGCATATGGGCTCCATTTTCTGCTCTCTGGTTGGTCTACAACTCTGAAATGCACAGGAACAGCAAAGTGGTCGCAGCGTGGGATTAGTAACTGTGCTGAATAGGTCACAGATGGGGCGATAGGAGCATTTTATTAGTGACGTAAGGCTGCATAAACCGGCTCTGCTTTTTTTTTTAATATATTATTTGTGCTGGGAGATGGGGAGTGTCTTTAATATCTTTCTAATGGGACGTAATCAAGTTGAAACCGCTCTCTGCAAGCTGGCATGTCACCTATCGTCACAAACCAACCGCGCATAGCGAAGGGAAACATTGCGGATTTTTTTTTTTTTTTCTAATGTCTTTTTATTTTTTTCCCCTCTCCGTGCTGCCGGAGGCTTTGGCAGCCGCTGCTATGCTGCTGCTGGCAGGTGCCCGGGCTGGAGGCTGGTGGATGACATCACCCCCTCGGTGACACCCATGCGCGCCCCTCCCCGGGCCAGCACCCCCGCCCGCTCCCCCCCAGTGCCTCCAGAACAACAGTGGTGGCATTTTGCATTTTGCTCTTCTTATTTCTTTTTCTTTCCCCTTTTAGGATTTTTTTTCCACCGGCTTTTTTTTTTTTTTTCTTTTTTTTTTATATGCTATGCACGGTACCTGGAACTGAGAGGAGGGGGGCAGTCTGAGGATCACCGCTTTTTTGGGGAAAAAGGCTTTTTGACAAAGACGTATACTATAGGCCATTTGATGAGTGAGTGCGCCTATGCTGGATGGCTGGGAAGGAGTTTAGGATATGCGAGATACTGTTTGTTTTCTGCTTCTGATAGTGAGGCAATATTAGACATGTAAATGGGGGGATGGGAAATGATGTATTTTAAATTCTATCTTTTTCCCCCAGCAATAGTTCGTGATAGTATTTTCAGGCCTCTCTTTGCTTTCTTGTAGAAAACCCTTTTCTGGAAAGGTCCCTGACAGCCCAAGAAGACTCTGTGTAACAACTTTTAAAAATAAACTTTAAGATTCCAGGACAGGCTAATCATGGAGTCCTCTGCCAGCTGTTTCTGTCAGGATCAGCCAGACCTGAACATGCACGAGCAGAGTTTAACTCCAGATGCGAGGAGGCAAAAATGTGGGGCTGAAATAGCTCTTCCCCTGGGAGATGTTAGAATGGGGTCAGTGAAGGGCTTGGGCTGCAGTACCCTGGGGTAGTGATTGTTTTACTTTTTCCCTAGACCGAGGTGGTGTGTGATGGTAACTACCACATTTAAATAGAAATACAGACCATGTATTTGAGGAAAGTGGGCAGTGCCTTTCCTGGGTGCTTGGGGTGCTTCTCTGCTGCGAAGGGGAGTTGCAGAATATCTGTAATTTGCTGGAGTTTTGAGGGCTACTAGGGTATCTCATTGTTCAGATTTTGGATGGTCTGTAAAATAATGGCAAGTTGTGTGCCTTTTCTCATGGCTGGGTGCATGATGTCCACTTATGCAAGCATTTCCAGAGATAGAGTGCTGGAGCCTCCTTGCTTCAGGCTGCTGGATGATGTATGCAAACCTTGCACGGCTGCTGGCACCACTTCTCTGCGTGGCCAACCTCCTTGCTCTTTCCTTCAGTAAGTCTTCTTTGCTTTGTGGAACAGGTCTCATCAGTACAAAGTTGGTTTGGACCAAGTCTTAGTTTGAACCAAGTAAAATAGGCGAGTGTGAATGATGTGTTTGTTCATTTGTAAAGATGAAGATATGAAAACACTTACTTTTACTGAAGTATTTGCTCGTGGCTTTTGAAATACTGTATCTTGATTTCTTTTATTGGAGAATGATTGTGATTTGCCTTTCCTTGACATAACTACAAAATGACTCAAAAATTAATTCCCTGAAATAAAAATTTTGTTTTTAGAAAAGCTGAAATGGATGCAGCACCCAGACTTTGACCTTCTCAGTTCCTGACTAGTGGTTGTTTACTACAGCTGCAGCTGTGCGTCTTTGAAAGAGGAGGAGCTGCAAAAACAAGCATGCTCACTTTTCCTGCTAAGAGGAAAACATGTAATAAACATGCTATTTCAAAGTGAGATGTTAAGTAAAGTGTTGAGCAGTCAGATTGTGGCTTTTCCTTTCCTTTGTGCAAATTACGCTGTGCTGTATCTGTGAGACAAGTTTTGAGTCTTGTAAGCGCAAAACGTGAAAGCATGAAATGACTGTGTTTGCTATGCAGTAAAAAATAATTTGTTTTTTTTTTAAATTAAATTCATGCTTACACTAGAAAGGAGAAATGCTTTTGCACTGTAGTGCTGAGGACACTGTCAACATTGTTCGTCACTGGAAAAAATTCTGTGTAACCTTACCCTGTGTTCAACAACTGAACTTTAGACAGTCCTCTTGCTTCAACTGAGTGATTTTTTTTTTTTGAAGTTGCCACTAAATGCAACCCCCCAAACAAGAGCAAAAATTATATTTGATGATTCAGTGTCAAAATGATTGCTTTAGTTTATAGCTAGACAGATGTTATGTTGACAAACTTGACTGAAGTGTTGATCAGACCTTGTGGCATTGTTGTAAAAGTGGGTAAAATTGGACCAATCTAAGGAAAGTTGTGAAGTCAGTTTTGATTTTTATATGTATGTGTGTGTGTATGTGTATGTATATATAGATATAAACCCCATCCCTAATCATGCTGTGTTTGCATTTTGAATCTCTCTTCTGTGCAGAAAGTTTGCTTAGATTTTGTGCTCTGAAATATTTGAACTTTTTCATACTTACGCAGAGTTTGGTGTGACTGATAGGTTTGAAGTTTATATGAAGTCTGTGCTCTTGTTTGCTCCCAAGCGATGACTATAGGAAATTAGCTCAGTTGGTCAGAGCATGGTGCTAAAAATGCCAAAGTTGTGGGTTCTGTCCCTGTGTGGGCCATTCATTTAGGAGGTGGACTCAATGATCTTGCAGGTCCCTTCCAAGTCAGAATATTCTACAATATGAAAAACATAGACTGTTCTTTAATTAGTTCAATTTACTTTTTGACTGCAGAGAACTCTTAAAATAATACTGAGAGATAGAAAGAAGAAGGAAAATCAATGTGGGTTCTCCAGAAAGTGTATCTATGCTGTATGTAACACTGAGCTTGTGTGGACTTTCTTGAGTTGTGTAATAGCTCTTCATAGTAATTAGAAGGCCTTATCTAAAATTGAGACTAAACCAAAATTGAATTATTATATATACAGTTGTTTTTGGTTTTGGTTTTTTTTGCATCTATGTCTGCTGCAGAATGATGTGTTTTGATCTGGAGAAGACAAATTTAAATTGTGGGGTGCTTTGGTTCTGTAGTCATTACTGTAATTTCCTCGATTTTTTGGATGTCATGGTGGCATGAACCATTCCAATGTTTCTCAAATACATGGCAAAACTTGGGAATGAATATGTAAAGTCATGTGATACATATTCAGGGACTGTATGCTTTATACTGTCTGTTTCTTCATGCATTCAACATATGTCCACATTCAGCTGCTGTGCTAGAAGAGTCCTTTCAGCCACAGCTACAGGGGTAGGGCTTACCTCGGNTTTTTTTAGTTCAGTAAAATCACAAGGATGCAAAAGCTAGGATTTATTGGAACTGAAAAACTGTGCATCAGGATCAAGGGAGATGCTATGATTAAAAGGTGTTAAAAGTATATAATCAGTGATACTAAATAAAGTTGGCCATGACTGTCACAAACTGACATTTCTGACCCTCTGAATGTGATCCTGGTAGTGTCTGTGTTGTTTTTTTTTTTAATCTGGTTTGTTTATTTGTACATAGATTTGTTTTTTTAATTTTTTTTTGTTTGTTTCTTGTAACAAATGCCCTGATGTGCAGTGGTGTTTATCCTTTTGTGGGTGGCTGGCAGCGCTGGCATTGACAGCCTTTGGAATTGCAGTGCAGACCAGCACCACTTGAATTAAGGAATGTCTGGTTAGCAGTAGCAAGCTTTTGTCCTTTCTGTGAACCAGCCTTCAGGACGGGAATGAGGCGTGCTCTTTACTAATGGCTGGCACAGTATTTGCTACATAGCAGAGTAATGATGGGACTCAAAAATCCTGAGCTTTGTTCCTGGCCTGGCTGTGGGGCGAGTGTGTTCTCGTTGTTTAAACATAGAACAATCAAATGCATGACCTTGGACATCAGCGCTGCTAAGGGGATAATTAATCAGATGATGTATCATGTCAGGAGACCCGAGTTCTAGTCTCGTTTTTGTCATGTGTCACCTGGGACAGGCACTTTGTTACCCTCTCTGTAAGGTGGTAAGCAGTGACCCTAATTCCCTATTAATGCGGGGTGTTGTCCAGTGGTCAGAGCAGCAAAGAGTGCAAGGTTTTGCGTGCTAATGCTGATCCTGCTGATGACTGCCTAAATAATTTCTTTTTCTCTGCCTTGTCCAAGAATAGCTTTTCTGGTGATTGTGTTGCATCTCTGTGCTGGAGCCTTACAGGTCCCTGACAGCAGCATGGGCAGCACAGTGATACTGGCAGGCTGCGTGGGTGCAGGGGGTGTGTGCACACAGCTCAGGCCAGCTGGAAATAAGGTCACGTCCATTCCCAGAGTTGGAGATGTTATCAGTGAGCTCTGGAAGCCTTCCTGGGCATGAGTGAACTGTAATTCTCATATACTTTGTTGAGGTCTTGACAGGCTGCCATTGACTGGGGTAAAGGCAACTACCTGTAACCCAGCATTTTTTCTCTGTGGATACCTGAGGGAAAATCCTTCAACAAAAGTACTCTTTATAGAAAAAATACTGATTTTTTTTCGATTTTTTTTCCCCACTACCAAAATTGTCAGAAGTGGCTGGTGTGTTCTCAGATACTTTGAAATCAGACTTTGAAGAACCAGTCACTGAGCATTTCTGTTGAAATGATTCAAGTTTTTAAACTGGAATATGCAGTATTAGAAATTTGTTACATCACTTTCAAAGAATACCCGTGGCTTTTTATTTACCATGGATATTATTTGTTTGTTTTTTTCCCCCATAGTACCAGCATTTTCAGATGGTCTGCAAAAAATCGAGGGGACCTTTTATAGCAGACATAATAATATGTTGTCATCTGAGGTAGCCACTGAGCTATTTAGGATTAATGATATCAATTGCCAATTCCTCCTAGAAAAAAAGGAAGATAATGACTATAAGTATTATGTAGTAACATTTGACAGGAATCTGAGCAGGACTTAACTTAAAATCAGAATAATATAAAAATGTTTTGGGGTTTTTTTTGTATCTGTCCTTATTTTAGATGTTTAATGCTAGCATGAAACAGTTTTGAGTTAGACTTCAAATATCGGTTGGCAGTGCTGTAGAAGAGCATGTAAAGAGCTGTGATTGATGACACTTTAAAATCTTTTAAAGTGTTGGACAGTAGTTGGAGCTCTTCCAGTTCCTTTTTCAGAGAATCTTTCAGTTGCAATAAAATTGCAAGTGGGAAATGAAAAGATTTTTCTTAAGAAAAAAAAGTAGAGAAAAACAGTCCTTTCCACTTTCTATAAATTGGTAACAGTTACATGGCAACTTAATTTTACTTGTTCCATCTAGCCAAGGAAATCTTTTCTATAGACAGTGCCCTACACAGTTTTGAAAGGAAAAAATGAGCTTTTGAAAGTGAGAGCATGCAGAGTTGGTCTAGTTAGGAGGCAGATTTGAAGGCTGCTATTTCTGATAGCATCGCCATTTTCACTTTTTCTTTTGAGATCCATATTCAGCTAAATCAACATTTAGCTAAAATGTCTTTGTTGAAAGAGTGTTATATCTTAATACTTGGAGGCCTCCTATTTTGAGAAGGTGGTAATCTGTAATTTTTGATTTTGACTTTAGTGGGATAAAGCTTACAATAGTCACATCAAATGGTTAAACATAGTAAACTGAAAAAAATAATGAGATTTAGTGCACTTTCTCTGCTTTGCAGCACAGCCAGTATCTGAGGTAGGTTTATTTTGTGCTTGCCGGAGATGTGCTCTCCTTTGGGTTTCATGTGTTGGTGGATTTAGGAGCAAAGCATTTCCTTTGCATTGCAATGCTGAAGAAGTATGTGGGATAGGCAGGGATGAAAGCCTGAGCTCTGTCACCTTAGACACCTGCCTAAGTCAGTTCTGGGGGACAGTTTGAATGAAACACTTTTCCAAAAAAGAAGAGCTTAAGTTCATCCTCGCCTCAGAAGTGTGTACTAAAATCGCTACACCTGAATAATTCTTATGGTCAAAAGACCTTCATAAAACTTCTCTCTGTTTGCTGACCTTACAGGAAGTCTCAGATGTTTAGCTCACACGTAAATGGGTACATTGTGCTTGTTAAAAAATGAGTGAGAGAGCATTTGCATTGCTCAAATCCTGGGAGAAGCACTGGGGGCCCTGAAGGGTTTGGTGGTGGTGAGGAAGGAATACCAGTTTCTGTGAGCTCTTCTTGTGGCTTTAGTTATTCGGTGTTTAACTTAATCCATAGTGGGAGAAGGTAGACCCAGCCTGGCTGGGATTTTCTATAGTAGGGACAGCACCAGGAGCTTAGTGGCTTGGTACTCAAGTCCTCTTGAGGGCACAGCCTGAAGTCCATCAACAGAAATGAGAGATATTTGTACCTTCAGATCTCATTCCCACCCCCTGCCTCTCAAATACTACTGAAGTTCCACTTGTGTGGCTTTCACGGACACATCTTTTTTCTTGCCGTAAACAAAAAGGAAATAAAAAAGAGGAATTAAAGTAAAAGAAGGAAGTTTCTTCTTGTCCTGGAATCTGAGTGCAGTTGCTGCTGCATGTTCCCATCCATCAGCTCTCATCCCTGTGTGTTCAGTTATTGTGCTGCTTTCTGCCTCTTGCCAGCAGTGCTGCCTGGCCTCTCTTTGGGCGAGGAATGCTCTTCCTCTTGCTGTAACCCTTTCGTTGATAACTTTGTCATTAAAAAGCTTCTGAATTCTTATAAGCAGCCACATTTTCTGGATCCTAGGTTATTTGAAAGTGGCTTCCTTTTAACAAAAACCGTAGCCACTTCAACTACTCCCCACCCCTGTTTTTTCTAAATATTTCTACTTGTACAGTTGTGTTTTTGAGACATCTGACCAAAGAGGCCTTTATAGATTGCATTTATATATATGTGTGTGTGTGTATTTGCTAAAATTGCTACTTAATTTGCATAAGGGTTATTTTCTCAGTAGTTCAGTGCCTAACTGGCAAGCCCTTGGAGTAGGCCTGCCCTCCTGAAAGCTGTGGCAGAGAGAGGGAAAGGTGGGGTGAAGGTGTTCCCCTGCCTTTGGCTGCGGGCTCCGCAGTGTCTTTCAGCAGACCAGAGCAGGCCAGGGTTATTCCCATACCCAAGCTGACTCCTTGCATATTACTGTGATATCAAAAATAGAAACATGAGGTTAGTGTGAAAAGTCTTTTCATATTGCTAATGTATTAGAAATACAAAAATAATCAGTGGAAATACTCTCCTCGTGTTAGACAATGTTAGAACTAGTTCAGAAAACCCAAAAATTCTAATCTCTCAAAGAATCTGTAACAGCAGTTTTTAAAGAAGAGAACAGAAATGAGATGCATGCAGTGGCAATCACTTGGTGTGATCTAAAACAGTAATTCCAGTCTGTGTTTGACAGACATTATAGAGTTTTCAGTTTAAAAGTTGAATGACTAGACTGCAGCTCTTTTGAAGCTTGAGGTTTGGCAACTTTGTCAAGTACAGAAATTGTGTCCTAAAAGCATCTTGACAGTGCTGAAATGCCATAGAACAAGCAAAGCCACAAAGCGACATTTAACCAACATATAAGTTGCAAAGGCTTTTAAGGATTTCTGCCTGGATGAATAAGTTTGAATTTAGCCACAGATGTTCAGAGTCTTAACTTGTGGTGGACAGGTTGGCATTTAAGCAAATTACCCAGGAAGTGTACAAGTTGAATACAGTATACTTACTGGAGGCAGGACTTAGTGAAGTGAGAAGAAATATTATATATATTATAGGGTGGGATCAAATTATAGTTTCACTGATTTGTATCAGAGGAGACCATTGTGATCATCTGATTCAATTCAAATAATGCCATCAGTAGAGTATCACCTTGTCCTGCACAGACCCTGCATGGTCTCTTGGAGCTGGAACATTCTCTGAGTAGATATTTGTAATGTGAAAAACTTCATGCAGTGGGCAATCAGCTGTTGTCCTTGGTGAGCTGTTCCAGTGGTTATAATTACTCTAATCTCTATGCATTATTTCTTCCCTGAATTTATCCATATATTTGGCTTCCAGCCACTTAACCTTGTTATACTTCTGTCTCTTAAATGAGTGGTCAACCAGTCTCCTGTCAATTCCTTCTCTGTCTTCATTTTCAGAATATGCATAATTGAACAGTGTTTTACTTTGTGGCTGTTAAAGACTGTGAATTGATTTAAATCATTTTGACTTCAAAGTAGTGGGCAGGAAAACTTGATTTAAACAATCAGTTTGTCTTGTTTGGTTTCTAGTTCTTACTCATTTTCCATTCCCAGTGCTGTCTTTTCGGTAAAGGATGCTTAGTGTGGTGATATACAGCAGACAAAATAATCTTTACGCAGAATATACTCAATTTTTTTATTTGAGAGAATGCGTTGTGTGCACACCTGTGTATTTTAAAAGTTCGTGGAGTTAATGTTCGTTTGCTGTGTTTGAATTTTCAGATGTTTAATACAGTGTGGCTGATGTGTTCCCGGTTTACTGGGTAGTTTCAGTTTTACGACTGACTTTGTTAACTATACTTAGAAATTGGAATTTGTACACCATGGAAAACATCATTAATTTTTTTTTAATAATATCTTGGTTTCTTTTTGATATGCCAGGTTACTTTAAGTATCTTAATAAAATGTATTAGTGTTTCAATTAACTTCTATAATGAATAGAGGAAAAATAGTACTTAGTTTTTAAGAGAAATCCTCCATTTCTGTTAAAAATACCCTGGGGAATTTTAGAACTAGTAGCTATCACCCTTCAGCATATTGTTTATATTAAAAGACTGTAAGAGAAACATATTTACCTAGTTTATTTTGCTCATGGTAGATTTTTCAACTTGTGAATAATCCGGTAATTTATGGTGGTTGAATAAGCTGTGAGAAATAAGATATTCTGTTCTGCATCTGCTTATTGATTAGTTTGTGTTTCAGTTTTTTTGTTTAGTCTGTGTTTTTTGTAGGGTAAGTAGTTTCTTTGAAACTGGAACAGCAAATGAGTACTGCTTGGGCATTGATGAAAGGAGGAGTGTAAACTGATTTCATAAATTCATATGTAATTTTGGTGAAAAATTTAAATTAGAGTCAGAGTTTTTTAATGGAACATATAATAATGTTACAGGAAAAAACCATTTCTTTACCAGACATGTTTTGGAGCAGCCTTTCTGCTCCTTCTAAGCATTATCAAAAGGTAGGATCAGCCAACTACTCTTGTTTTGTGAAACTGCATATGGAAATAATTTTTTCAAATACTTAATTTTTTCTCAGCTGATGACACTGACACCCCTGTTCTCAGATGCCTTTTTGGGCATATCTATTCAGTCTATTCAGTGTATTATCTAAAGTATGAAATAGGATGCTCATTGGCCAAAGATACCAGCTGAGCAGGAGTACCCAGGCTCCAGTGTTTGGTGTGCTTACCATGTGCTGCACTTCTCAGATCTTCAATTTTTTTTTCTATGCTTTTTCAAGATAATTTCAAATTTAATAATGCTGTTATTGGGATAGTCCACTGCCTCTCCCCTGCAACTGCTTTTCATCAATCATCCCAGTTTTAAAAGAGTTACCTGTAGGAATACCTGGTGATTTTGCTGAGCTCTGCTCAACCTGGGGAAGTTTTGCTCTTTCACAGTAGTCTTATCTTTGAAGTCTTGCTGGTACTCAAACAAACTGGACCTTTTCACTTTCATTATTTAATCTTTTTTGGAGACATTTTTCAATGTTTAGGTATACATTGCTCTATTTCCTCTCTCTTTTCAAAGAGATACAGTAATCTAAATAAAACTTAATTTTTGCATATTCTGACTTTAAAGCTGTGATCATAAGTAACCTTATTTTGCAGCGAAACTAAAGATGGGCCTTTCTCCTTTTTTTCTTCTGCCTTCTCCCTAACTTCTTGAAATAGCAACTAAAGACCAAAGCAACATTTTTTTGCCTGCCAGTTTTGTCATTGTGTAGTTTCATTCAGTGTGTTAACTTCCTTTCTACTTGTATTTGTCATGGAGCCAGGCAAAATGATGTAGGACACAGAGCTATCAAAAAGCTGTACAGTTGGAAAGGTAATTTGCTTCTTCCTCCAAGAGGGAGAAGGAAGCTTGTTGGCTGTTTGGCTTTCTTTTTGCAAATTGACGTAACTAGTGCAGATCCTGTGAGAAGGATCAGGGCTGGAAACAAGGACCATTGTGCGCTCTAGCCTTGTGCAGCAAGTAAGAAAACTGGAAAGTAGTGGTCAGAGGAAAGGTTTTATTAATGCTTCAAGCTGAGTGAGAGCAAAAAAGACCTAAGTAAAGAGCACTAGAAATACATCTCGGAACAAAGGAGACTCTCTGATGAAAGAGTATCTCTTTATGCTCTTGAGAGAAGTTAAAATGGGTGTTTGCTTACCTGTGTTTAAAAAAAAGGAAAACTATATACATTACAAAGCTAGTTCTACAATCACCTCATGCACTGCTACTGCAAAACAAATTGGCTTGTGAGGGAAGATACCACCTTCATAAAATCCAGATTAAGATCAGATTGAGTTTTGGTGGTTTGTTAGTCCCAGCATTTGCTCAAGTTCCTTCTTGACAGACTGTTCTTCAGTGCTGTGTCTGCTGAGGCTTCCAGTGGGGTGCTTTCACTTTCGTCCGTTGAGCTTACTACTGTTCAGGATCTTTATGTTCTTTAGGAACCACCAATTTATTAAGAAATTGGCCTGTACTATCCGGCAGTGATGTGTAAGGCTCCTGAATAAAGCTCATGGAAGTTTCGACACAGAACTTGTGAACTTTGTCATCTGAGTACAATGCTTTGCATGGCAGAGAAGAAATGTGAGCCTAAAGTATTTGTGGTCATTAGCTTAAAATCTTTTCCCTGCAAAGACTAATACTGATTTAATTTTTTTAATTCAAGTGGAATATTTAGGTTTTGTTTCTTGTTCTTCACCCATAACGTTGCTCTTGCTTTCTCCATGCAACAACTGTTAGCCCTTTTATCTGTTTTTACTTTGGAGTTTTTAGGATTTTTTAAATGCAAAATTAGTTTCTATTGCACAATTCTAAATGTAAAAACCAGTCATACCTTAATTTACATTTTCATGTTATAGATGACGTAGCATGTTATAGGTCCCTGGAGCCCTGAGTTTCTGCTGAGGATTTATTGCAGCAGTTCCTGAAAACAGTGTGGTGAAGCCGTAACCCTTTGGTTTCTGGGTTGGTACCACAGGCAGCTGGAGCTGCACATGGTGGCTCAGTGCTGGTGTCTTGTATTACCTTTAGAAAAGCTTGTAGTACCTCACAAGTTGCTGCATGGAAAGCGACTCCATTTCTTTCATTTACGTGAGAGTGTCAGATGCTTTTTGTGCCCTGCTCTTCTGTAAGTGGAACAGCTGAGGTTTGAGGTGACCATGACTTCACTTGTAATCTAGCAGGAGTGCCGGGGGTCCTTTCCTCTCCTTGCAGTCTGGGTGTGGTCTGCTTTTTCTATGTGTCCTCGTGTTTGCTCTGCCTCGAGGATCTTGGGAAAGTATTTATGTTCTTTCCCATCTGTTTCCCTGTTGTGCTCTTGGATTCTGTGTATGTTGCCCTTCTCTGGGATGAAGGCAGGATGCAGGGGAAAGAAACTACTAAATTAAGGGGTATGGGGAGGAAATAAATGGTCCAAGAAATGTGAAGGTGTGTGTTTCATGAGTAAATGGTGGCAAAAGAAAGCCCTTTGTTGCTCAGTGTTGGCTGAGTAAAAAAAAAGTTTGAAAACTACTTGTTGCTGAATATACTTACCATGCAACATGGATTTCTCTTATTGCAGCATTGGTTATTATCCCCTGAACATCTTGTCCATTCCTATCACCTCAGTCATGAGCTGTGAAATGACATTTTTTATTCTGCAGACAACTTTGAGACTTGCTGCAAGACAGAAAGTGGTTTTCACTTCTTGCCAAGATAGGTTACGTACCTAGTGTGGTGCCTGGTATGTTGCATTAAGTGATTCTGTTGCAATGGATTCATTTTTGTTGTTAGGACAATCCTCCGTTGTCATGTCAGAAGTCTTCTGGCTTCTCCTTCGAGGTTTTGGGTTTTACTTTGTGTGCTGTTCTTGAATGCGTGTCTTTGTAACTTGCAGATTTGTGCTGGATGCAGTGAATTGCTACAGCTGAAGTCCATGAGTTTGGCCTGATGTATATTACATCCAGAGGAGGTTCCCGAAGGGCTGGTGTTTCTTTGGTTACCCTGAGCCACCAGAAAGCATCCATGTCTTAGCCAGTGTTGAGTTTCTCTAAGTAAGCAAAATGCAGCACTTTGAGCTCTGGCTATGTGTTGTGTATTAAAACAGTTGCTAAAGGTGAGCAGAGGAGCGGGTGTGATTTGTTTTTTTTCTAGTCTGTATTCTTTTGGTGAAGCTTCAGAATCTTTGTTTTTCAGCAAGAATGTTTGGACACAAAATGGTTTCTAAATACATAATTTAAAAACACATTGCCTGGCCATTTGGAAACAGAAGTATTACAGAACTTTTAACAGACAGGAAGATTAATTTCTGTGTTACTTTGATCTGCCTTCAGTGTGCAACAAAACTACTGTTGCAGGAATCTTGTTTTAAAGTTTTAAGTCTTCATATTTATCAAAGTGGAATTCATAAATTTGTTATTTCTATTTAAGACCTTACTTTTTTCTCCTTTCTTCTTCAGGTAAGGATATTATGTTATTGCTACTTAGCTTATAATCTTGCTTCATCCAAAGATCTCATCAACAAAATTAATTTGAACGTATTTTGTGCACCTCACCATTTATTTTATGTCTGTAGGATGCAGTGAGCAGTCATGCCTTAAATTGTAAATATCTGTCAAATAAGAAAAATAGTAAAAAAAAATCAAGTAAGCAGCATTCTGTTACAACATGCTACCCTGTTCCTAGATTTGATTTCTGTCTTCATTAACATTTGAACTTTACTATGAGATGCATAATAATGTTGTTAGAGAGAGTGATGAGATACACGCTGTAAGTGATGTACTGACTGATCATTTGGAAGTCGTTTAATAAGTGCCTCCTTTTTTACACATGCAAAATAAATGTGTTGCTATTTACTCAGGACACTTTTAGGTCTACCATTGGGAAAAATACATACAAAAGCTGAGTAATACAATGATTATAAGATGTGTGCTTCAGATGGCAGGCTCCACAGAGATTTCTGTAGATGCTTGCTGTGTACATTACTTCAGCTGCCTCTGCATGCTGATATTTTTTTTGGAAGATATAAGGAAAAGTGTAACTTCTTTGTCAGACCGAGAATAACTTCTGTGAGCCTTGTAGCCATGAAAAGTGTATTGAAGGAGGCTGTTTGCAAGAGGTATTACCCACTTGGTTTCCTTGGAAACATGAAACATGATTTACAAATATTGACTTCAGAAAGCTGCAGCTTAGAGGTAATCCTAAACTGTTGGTTCAGGCTTTTAAATTAATATCTCTAAAGAGTTCTGGCTGTGTTGAAAGTCACTGCATGTCCACGAAATGACATTTATCATAATTCTGTGTTTCTTGGTGTAATAGCCAATTCTGAATGCTGGAGGATGGGAAAGAATCTGAGTTTTACTGGAAAAGGGGTACTGAACTGGGACCCCTGGCTCCAGTTTCACCTGTGTTAAACAGCTCGACTCCAGACAAAATGAAAAAATTGATGCTCTTAAAAGTTAGATAGTTAGTCCCTTACCACTGATGGAGTACAGCCTGGAATATTTCCTTCATGGTGAATTTAGACACTGTAAATTATCATTCATGTATTGTAAATGTTTTAAAACTCAGTGGAGGGTAGTTTGAATGCTCCTTGTTATGTTCATGGAAGAGATCCTGTGATAAGCTTAAGTAAATTACATTTACTGGGTAAGTTACTTTTATTGTATAGGAGTTTTCATATATACTTACTTTTAAAGACTCCTGCTCATAATTTGGTCTTGTTGGCCTCATTAAGGTTTTTGAAATGAAAGCTGCTTTATCCCTGGACCACAGTGTTAGGTTATCTTGAAATTGGTGTTAGATTCCTGCTGTGGGGGATGGATAAGGGCACCAATATGAGAGAAGAAGTGTACAGCAGAGTATTGCATACATGTTGTGAGTGCTGAGTTCTGGGTAAAGACTGCATCAGTGCACTCATTAGTGAGGAGCAGGTTTTGATTAGGTCAGTCTAACTGAGGTGGTGCTGGATGTGGTTTAATTTGTGCTTCTAGTGTCAGTAGTGGCTTATGTGGTTCCAGTTACTACCATCTCCTATGGTGCATGTCCCTCTGTCACTCAGCTTCTGCTGTCAGCAGACTGGATTGGATCAAGAAATTGCCCAAATTTCTTCAGTTTCACTGAGTTATTCTTAACTTGCATTATTTTCTCAGTTCATTTCCCAAAACAGCTATAGCTGTGCCAGGAGCAGCCAGGTGGTTGGAGGCATGAAAGCTCCTCTCTAGACATTCTCAAAGTTAAGAGTGGAAAAGCTTTGTATTCCCTGTGCTCATAACCTAGAGGAGAACACCTCCAGAGCAGAGATGCAGTGAGATCTTGGGTTTTCCTGTAGAAAAGCCAAGTGTTTGTCTGCTGGTTGTAGTGCTAGTGGTTTCATGTCCGTGAGGAGGTGGCAAGGCACAGTTTTTAAGAAGGTATGATGTATTAGGATGAAAAGGTAATGTACTTTGAAAGAATATGAACATGTAACTTTGTGCTTCTGTTTTAGACCAGGGTAAGACTTTGTGTCTCAAGCCCTTGGATTCTTTTCCCCCAAGATGTCTTTCATGTTTTATACAAAATATCATTACTCCTTATAAACTGTGCTTTGCCTGGAGATTATAAAGGTGTTTCTGGTGGGTGGCCTTCCATAGCTATGTTAATTAAGGCAGGATGAGCCTAGATCTACCTTCATCTGGGGTTGCAGGAGGATTTTACCCTGGAAAGTAGGAGGTGGGATGCAGGCAGGTAGGCTGCACAGGTGCTTGTAAGGATCAGGTCCTTAATATGAAGAGGGATTGGTGGCGTAGGCAAGCAAGGACTGCTGAAACCTGTAGGTCAGTGTGTCAGATAAGATGACTGTGTCTGTGAGCTGTATGTCTTGTGAGACAAAGGACCGAGAGCAAATAGGATGGATGCCACAGAAGCTTCCACGTATGGGCCAAGTGGTGCTTCTTTTCTCATCAAGCCAGTTGAACTAAGCAGAAGTGCTTTGCCCTATGGTTCTGTAAACAGTGTCTAACATCCTGAAGGCGACAAAGCTGTTTGTCTCCATGGGTGCTAAGGAAGGATTCATCTGTGTTGTTTTTCAGTGGCTGGTTCTAGATGGTGAGGGCAGCTTGCTCTTGACTTACCCCATGCAATGGCTGTGGATTATGGTGGAAGAGGCTGTGAGGAGGCAGAAAGATTAATGAACAGGAGGAGGGAATTAGGGACCTGTGGAAAGTTAGTTCATATGCAGAAAAAATTCAGAAAAGTGGAAAATGGCAATGTTGCGAAATCCCAGAAAACAGTGGAGACTGTTGTTGGTAACTCATA
Organism: Cyanoderma ruficeps; assembly: GCA_008694505.1. Classification (NCBI taxonomy): domain Eukaryota; kingdom Metazoa; phylum Chordata; class Aves; order Passeriformes; family Timaliidae; genus Cyanoderma; species Cyanoderma ruficeps. Next base: position 1,927,208 of record VZDJ01007754.1, on the reverse strand, counting down.
TGCTGAAGCTTTAAGCTGATGGGGAGGTCAGTAAACTGCAAAAAAGTCTTCTTGGTGTTTGCAGAAGGAAGACTGAGAAAGGGCAGCACTTGAGTCTTAGGGTGGGGTGTTTTTTTGCTTGGTTATTTTTAAAGTCCACAGATAATCGAAGCAGAAGGTAGGGTTGTGTATGCCTGAAGTCAGAGCAGGTATGCAGAATTGTTCACTGAGGATTGTAACCATGCCTCAGAAATTGAGTATGAAGGCTTAGGGTGGCAAACATAGGAAGATAATGATATCAAATGAACTTTAGTTCGTTGTGTAACCAGATAAACTACATGGGTTACTGCGAAGTCAGTCAAGATGAGAACAAGGGTTTACAGCATAAGAGTTCTGCTAAAATTAGGATTGTTTTCATGTGAAACCATTGTGCCAATACAAACTGAATTTCATATTGCAGGATTGATTGTAAGATAAATGCCTCCAGAGGAATCTGGAGAGAAGACACAAACTTAGAAGGATGAAGGAATAACTGCAGTGAAGATGTACACAGAATTCTTAGAGTGCAAAAGTAGAAGACAAAAATGTATGAGAGGGCAGTGTGATATTGCTTTTATTATTCTGGTTTCTTTTTCATTTCTTAATATGATGAGTGTCTTCTGAATATCACTCACTTTAAGTGATTAGAATAGTAGCCATATAAGGTATGCAGCCTCTAAGGGAGAAGCTGGGGGAAAAAACACCCTTAGACCTACTGCTTTTTACTGATTTTCTGGGGCATCACCACTAAATTGGTAGTTACAAAAACTCATTCCTGTAGAAACATTAAGGGAACTTCATATATTTACTGTTTTTCTGTCAGAATATTGATATTATTTTTAGTTTAGAATCCTTGCTGTTTTCACCCTGTATAGGTAGATTTAGAAGCAGTTATGTGATACTTATTTAGCTGTTGCTGGTATGATACTGAAGGCTCAGAGCACTTCTCATCTTTGTGGTGGCTCTAAAGCAGCTCCAACCCAGCATGTGTCAGTCCTCAGATACATCAGCTCTTATTCTAGGTTGTACTGACTGTTGTGAATAAGGTGATGAAGGAGGTGAGAGATGACATTAAGCACAGATAAAGAGAAATATCAATTCAAGTAGAAAGTAACTGTCTCTTTCTTGCTTACCTCAACCTGTAACGTGTGTGAATCTCTGACTATCAGCTAGTTGTGTTACCAGGCATGAGAGCTACGAGATGTTAAAGCTTTTTGGACAGAGCACTTGTGTTATCTGTAACCTGATTATGGAAGAAAGAGAGCTGTTTCTGCTAGAGAAAGATGGAGACTTCTCTTTTCAGCTCCACGATAAGATACTTTTCACGTTGAAGCTGAAATCACCATCTGAGGTGTTCAAGGCCGCACTGGATGGGGCTTTGAGCAACCTGGTTTAGTGAAAAGTGTCCCTGCCCATGGCAGGGGTGTTTGGAACTAGCTTATTGGATTGGAAGGGTCCTCAAAGACCCTTCCAATCCTAGCCACTCTGTGATTCTACATGAGAGGAGCTAGTGTGGAGGTACGTTGGAGATGGCCAAGTCCTTCGAATAAGAAAAGGCTGTTTCATGTCTTCCATTCTGTGTCTGTCACCAAGCTGTCATTGCTGCGTGTGAGGTTTGAGCCAGTGGTAGATGGTTTCCTCTGAGAAGGGGAAAGGACGAGGAAGAGAAGTTATGGTAGAATTGGCAAACCCCGGAGAGTCATTCTCACTGACTGAAAGGAACTAATTATTCTGAACTTGTGTTTCAGATTTACTTGATCTGGGCTTAGATCTATATTACTTGAAAATACGTTTACAAATAGCAATATACTGGACTGGGCATAGGTAAATTGTAAAGTTACTGGGAGAATAAAAATTTCTAGGTTTAAGAGAGAATGATTCAATTGTCAAATGGCAAGTTAAAACAGTCCAGTTTTAATGTACTCTTAAAAAATATCACCAAATCTGACATACTGCCAGACATCCTCTTTAGTTAGCAAACTGCAGAAGCGTGTCTGTGCAAAATTGGAAATGTGTTTACTTGGCTGGGTTTTTTGAATTGAAACATTATAGGTGTTGTGAAATACTGTAGAATGTACAAATGAGCATGCTGTCCAGAAAATAACATTGCAACACATGGAGCAGTTCATACGCTGTGGTGTATCTTGCTTAGTCATGGTGGTGGTCCAACACTAATGAATGTTGAGATTTTGTGGACAGGACTTAAAAATCTACTCTTAATTGGACCATTATGAGTGCTTCTCTGTGTGTAGTGGGGTGAGATAGAGGAGGAGGGAGGAGGAGCATCCATCTGCTTCTTACTGAGTTTTGTAAACAAAACAAAAGGTGTTTTGTTTTTCTGAAATTGATCAGTAATTGAATTAAAGCAGGACAGAGTTGGGGATCAAGGTGAGCATTTGAGAGGGGAGCTGCTGGAGGACCAAGATGGCTTTTGGTAAGGGGGCAGTGGTAGGTAGAGTGGACCACGGCATCTCATATCTTCCTAGTGAATCTGAGGACTGGTTGGGTTCCCATTTGCCAATAGGCTGTTTGGGAGAAAAACACTTGATAAAAGAGCAAGGGCAGCAACACCCAGATCCACTCACTGAATAGCACAGAATGAGGGAATAAGGTTGTGCTGCTCAGAAGTGTTAAACTACTGGAAGTGCTGTGCTGAAAGTGCTAGGGTGCTACCTGCCTTGGTGAACAGGGAATATTGAAAAATATGCATTGGTGGGCTTTATAATTCCCAGTTGAAGAGCCTTTGCCTCTGCAGGGGTACATCCAGGTTGTTTGGCTGTAAGAGCAGCTCTTTGCCCAGAGTTGTGCATCTGCTCAGCATCTGCCTCTTTTTTGACTCTATCTCACTTTCCACTCATTAGCAGAAGCTTCATCTTTGCAGGGTACTGGAGAGCACACCTCTCTGAAGCAGAGGTTCATCTCAGCTGGAGCTGAGATGCTCTACAAATATACAAAGACTGTGGCGTAGGGGAAAAAAAAAAGTGTGTTAACCTTGGATTTGCTGCAAGTTTAAAGAGTGAAGTTTTCACTGTTTACACAGTAGATAGAAGAGTATCTATTAAGGGAAATAAACCACTTCATGTCAAAATCTAAAATGGCCACTGAGGGAATTTTTTTTAAACAACTGTGCTTTTGAAAAGTCAAGTTTTTTTAGTTTGCAAGCAGCAGGCACATTGCACAGTGGAGTTTCACATTCAGTTCTGTCACTAGCAGCTTTTTGCTTGGGGTTTTACTTCGGTGTTTCCTGAATGTCACTATAGCTAAACTGAAATATTCCTTCCTAGTTTCATTACATATAGTGTTTGGATTTCCAATAGCGAAAAATCCTGTAGTTTGTAGATACTCTGGGGCTTTCTTTGATGACTTTTCATAGATACTTAAGCTAACTTTCCTTCATGCAGATTTTCTTTTTTATTCATTTTATTTGGGGTTCAAGTTAAAAAATGGTTAATTTTTTTTTCATTTTAATACTTGACAATTTGAGCTGCTGTTTGCTTCCTTTTCATAATAAAAGCACAGCAGATAAATAGAGGCCTCCATTCACATGCAGGTGATACCAAAAGAATTAAATACAGACTGTTACGTTGTCTACTTTCATTTCCCTGTCTAAGAAAATAGCTAACTTCATTGCGAAAATACAGGAACTCAGCATTGTTCGTCTTGTCCAAGCATAATAACCTAGAAGAAACTATTAATTCAAGCTTGCACATATATTCTTCATAGCACTTAAAAGTTCCTCCAGTCTTGTTGCCAGCTGTTCCCTCTTAATTAATCTCTGTGTGTATAATTTCCCCCTTTATGTGGCGTTGTTACGCTGTCCTTTATTATTTGGGCTTTGAAATCTAACCAAGTAATTGGGCAACAGCCTTCTCCAAATTCTCTTCCCAGTGCCTAACTTCTCTAGCTCATATAGTAGTGTACATAGGAAGGTAAAGACTGGGGAATGTAGGAGTGTAGGCAAGGGTTTTCCATTTCAATCCTTGGTACAGGTTGTCTGTGTGAAATGGTATCAGTGCTCATTTTTCTCTTATTTAAATATTGATGATAATACTTGAGGGAGGTGAGTGTTGTCGTAAAGCTACTAAAACTGAGGGTTGTGTTAGATTGGTTTGAGACAGTCTAGATGAGGACTAGAGGTGCAGAGTTTCAGTGCATTTACTGAAGTAGTAAAATTAGCCTGAAAGTTTACCCATAGGGTATATGTAGTTGGGCGCTGCAAAAGTGCATCTGCTTTTGAAACAGAACAGATGCTGGTATTAGTCTTCATATTGAGACTTTGAAAAATGGGGGGGTTGTATGTATTTATAAATAAGCATAGGATGTTGATGAGAAGCATTCTTTATAGATGGCTCTCCTTAAAAGTTCTTGTATGAGTAAGTAACTGGAGACAATTATTACCCTTCCATACTTGGGGCAACTAAAGAAATTATTACCTTTGCATCATTTGCCTTTGTGTTTAGAGGCATAAAACTTGGTTTAATATCAACGCAAAGAAGATAGTAACTACCCTTTTCTCAAGAAGTGTTGCAGTCATTTTCATCAGTACAGATTGTGAATGGTATGAGATGTTCTTCACATTGTGTAACTTTAAAGGTTTACAAATTTTACTAGGATAATGGTTTCAGACATGAAAATGTGATTCAGGTTTTAGCACTTGTGAATTGTGGCATAGCAGTGAAAAGAAGCTGAAATCTTGGAGAGGCTGGCTTTGGATAGTGTGGGATTTCTGTCAGTGTTTCTACTAGAATGAAGGGTGGAAGAATGATTTTGATCTTTCTCTTCAGATACCAACTATATGAACACATAATGCTATTTGTGTTTAGTGCATCAGAACTCTGTTAAGCTGAAATTAGAAAAGTAAAGTTTTGAAACTATTTTTCTGTCTTCATACTGAATTATATCAGAATTACAGTGCATCCAAATTGATTATTCCTCTTCAGTAAGTCTTTCAGAAAGTGTATGAATACTATAATCAACCTGTTTGCCAAGATCTTTTTTTTGTAATTAGATCAGTACTCAAAGCACACTTCAGTTTTGCTAACAGTAGTGCCTGATCAGAAGGCCATGAAGAATAACAGAGTACATGGGTGGTCCCTTCGAAGAGAAGCTGATCTCCTCATTTGGGTCTATCCAAAGACTCAGCGACTGTAAATTGTAATTTGCTTTGAGAGCAGAAAAGCTAGTCAGTTATGTTAATCAGCGATTCTGCATCATCACAGAGTTGAGCTGTGCTTTTCTTGTTCTGTCAGAGAATTTTATCTATAAATGTGTCATAAATGTTCCATTTTCAATTAATTTATTTGTTTTATTTGTACAAGAAAAGTTATAGACCAGGATCCTCTTATAATAAGCATCACACAAAGGAATTTTTAAGAGTAAGATGTTTTTAATTTTTAAGTAAGTAAAGGTGTCTGTAGAGTAAGACATCGGGGAATAGATGGATACAAGCAGACACACAGGAGAGCAGTGAGGTGACACTTACCACAAAATAAAAGCTACAAACAAGTGGAAAAACGACCCAGGTCTTAGTACATCAGCATCATGCTGAAAGTTTGGATGTGGGCAAATCCTTCTTGTGACTACAAAATGCCCTATGTAGTGTTTGTATATGTGTTAAAATGTGTTCTATAGATATTACATTTACATATGTAAATAAAGATGGTCTTTTCTGTGTGTTTCAACCATTCTTTATTTGATTGTTGCTGTGTTGTACATGAACTGCCTTATTCTTTTCTGAATGTTTGTCATTTCAGTACAGCTGGTGCTTGCACAGCAAAGGATCTCGTTCGTAGCAGTGATGGTTCACTGCTCTCACTGGCTCTTTGCTCTTCTTGACCTCCTCTTGTTTTCCCTCTCTACTTACAAAGCAGCTCCTTGCATCGAATCTGCCCAAGATGCATCAATATTATTTTCCCCTTAGCTTTTAAAACCATTTGCAACCCTTTATGGTTGGGGTTGGTTGGGGTTTGGCTACCCCCTCCCCTACCCCCCACCCCCCAATCCCATCATGTCTTGTCCTTGTTGTTGCCATTCATTTTCCTCCTATTTTACCTAGCTGATTGACATTCAGGCCAGTTCTGACCAAAGGATACATGCATTTTCATCTATCATATTTGCTCAAAATTTTTATTTGTCAAGGAGACAGCTTTGTTCCTTACTGTGTGTTGAATATCTTCTGGTCTGTGTCTTTACTGTGACACCTTTTGGAGACTTTGAGTCCTTCTGGATACAGACTTAATCTGAAGTGGGGCTTCATGATGGTTGCTTAAAACCACTCCCCCATTCTAGCAACCTGTTAACCCCCACTCATCAGTCAAAGTTGAACGAAAGACTTAAAACTGCCAGAGTCTGGTGAGGGGAGACAGGAGGCACAGAGTTAAGGGCTTTGCTGCTCCTGGAAGTGGAGTGCGCCTCTGCCTGTGGCAGCCGCTATGCTCTTGGGATGCCTTTCATTTTGGTGCTCCAGCCTGCTCTGTGCATGGGGAAGGTGCTTGCAGGCAAGACTGGTCCTGCTGAGTTTGCAGCCCTGTGCACAGGGAAAGACTTTTTGGGTGGAAAAGAGGGTTGGTTACCAGCACAGTGCTGCTGTGTGAGCTGTGAGAATAAGAAAGGTGAAGCGTGATGCTGTGTGGTCAGCAAGTTCAATGAAAAAAAGAAAGAGGGAGGACAAAAGACAGCGCTAACAGTTTAATGGCAGCTGGGAGGTTTTTGCAGAAGTCTGGGAAGTTTATGACAGTTGTTGATAATAGCATGCAAATCCTTATGCTTAACAAAGCTTTAGTAAGCTATCAAGTGACACTAGCTACTGACATGGTGCTTAACTCTTAGACCATAACATGTATAGCTGAACAAGAAATGTGAAATCGAGGTTGCTTCATGTCATTTCTGGCTGAAAATGCCATAAGAGGTTGAGTGTTTGTTTTTGGGTTTTNTTTTTTTTGTGCATTACTCTGTGTGCAGAGAGATCTTCGGGCAAGACTGATTTGCCCAGGACTGGTTCCTCAGCCGAGGCATTTTCTGTGATGTGCTGTAATAGTTTGGTCCCTGTGGTTCTGTGGTGTCGGGTGCTTTGTGTGCTGGAGCTTCCGGCATCCGTGGGACGGCCTTTGCGTGGCCAGGCTTCAAAGCTCACTCCTTCACCTCTGATTCATGCAGCAGCTGGGGCACTGACATTGAATCCTGCTATCCTGGAAGTGAAAAAGAAAGTCAGTTGTGGACAGTTTTTAGAGAAAACTTCACACACAAAGAATTTCCTCAAGGAGCCCAGAACAGGATTTGGTACTTTTGTGCATCTTTGTGGGAGGGAGTGGTCAGAGAGGAGGAAGCATTGGACATACTAAGGCCAGCATGTATTTCAGGGATCACTTATATTTTCATAGGTGGTAACTTTGTTTTTCAAATACATTACTTAAAAATGAGGCAAATAAATTCTGAGTATTTCTTGTATAGTTTCAGAAGTAAAAAAGATTCTGGAGTAGGTGGGGCTCTGCTGCATCAGAGATGCAGTAAACCTCCATTTTTCTTTGCCATTCAGTTGTTTGACATATGTGTAACTTCAGTGGAAGTTAGAAACTCAAATAAGTTCAAGGTCAGACTTTTCCCGATCATGACCTCCACTGTCTGGAGCATGAGCAGGCTGTGCCAGATAGATTCTTACTTCACAACTGTCTGCTCAGCAGTAACAAATGTAGCAAGGTACTAAAGAGTTTTTAATGCTCACTTTGAACAAGTTGATAAAACATGATGGAAATGAGCCAGAGATGAATTGAGTGTAGTTTGTTAATAGCACGGCAGCGATTTATGGTAGTTTGAGTGTTGCCCATCAGGCTGGTTCCTCCCTCTTCTACTCAAAAGTACCTTTACCGTGCTGTAGAGAAGTGGAAATGCTTAAGTCCAGTTGGTACATATTTTACCTTTACCTTCCTCTTTATAGCTTCCACCATCATCAGCCTTCATCGCCCTTGAGTTTTTGGCAGCATTCTGCTTTGATGAGTCAGAGCCTAATCCCCCAGTTACTTCTCTGCAGACTGCAGGAAGGTGTGCTGGTGGTGGCGGGTGTCCCTCACCCTGCTCTGTGCTAGTAAACATTGGAAGAGAAGTTAAGTGGCATGCGCCAGGAAAGTATCTAACATTTTAGGTGTTTACTTAATTTTGACTTGAACAATGAGCCTTAGATGTAAATACTAAAGAGCTTTCCACTAGTGGTTCTTGACCTGTGTCTTCATCCCTTTCTTTGTCCCCCAAGAAATTAAAATTCTATGTGTTTTGTATGTTTTCTCTAGGTTATTTTCTTCCAAGTGCCCAGTAGTTCTGTCACCTTGCAGACTGAGAGGGTGAAAATTGAGAAGGCTGGTACAGAAAATATTGAGTAACAAAACCCGAAGAGAGTGCAATAGTTTTGGTGTTTGATGTATCCCCACAACAAGACCTGAGTAAAAGGTAAAGTTTCTTGAAAACTTGATTGACGTAACGTGCAAGGGATGATTATCAGATCAGTCAGGCATTGAGGTGAACATGCATGTGTAAATTTTCTCATTAGTCACTCTTTCCTTTCACTCTGAATTCCTGTAGTTCTGTTCCATGACTTACTGGAGCTATTAAAAAATCAAAACAAATTACTTGCTTTTTTCTTCTTTTTTTCCTCCTAATTTCTTCCCCATTTCTGATCTACCTCTTTGTAAATCAGGTTTATTCCCTCACTCCCTTCATTCACCGGTAAGTGTATTCAGCCTTGGCTGGGGGAGAGGCATGAAATTGTCCTCTCTTCCCTCTGAAAAGTTTATTTGGCAAGTTAATGAATTTCCTTATTCCCAAGAGCAAGCTTATAAAGGGGAGATTTCTTCTCCCAAGGGTAGTGAATGTGAGGTGATTGCCAGAGCATTGTTCTTCCAAATAGCTTATTTTTCTCTGTGGCTGAACCCTCCCTGCCAGCTATTTTTAGAGTACTGATTAAGTGATAGTTTGTGTTTAGGCTTCCTTGAAGTATTCAATAAGTTAATGCTGAATCGCCTGTGGGTTTATTATTCTGGGCGGAGCATCAGCGAACTCACTGAAGCTCAGATGAAAAAAGGAGTCCAAGTTTTCCCAGGAGGGTTCCAAGGATCCCTTAGCCCATCCATTCCACTGTGCAATGTCGCCAGTGTTCAGCTGGGCTGTTTGAGGTGGCAAGGACAAGATAGATCACCATGATGAAGTGGCTGGATCAGTACTCACAATTCACATGGAAGCAGAAGGGTCCAGCAGCAGGGCTGCTCTGGCGCAGAGCTTGTGGATGACTGGAGTGCACAGCTGTAGGAGGAGGTGAGCCAACAGCCTCTCCTGAGGCTGATGTTTCTGGACTTCATCACACAGAGCACTGTGTCCTGCGCTTGAGAATGAGACCCCCTGAGATCCAGTGTTGCCTCCCCCCAGCTCCTTCAAGGCTGATGTACGTGTTTTGTGTTCCTCAGAGCACAGGACGAGTTTGGTATGGGGACTTGGCCATTCTGGCCTGCCTGCCTTGTTGTCTCTCTGAGGAACTTCCTCCCCTCTCCTGCTCTCTCCCTCAGTGCAGCTGGGTTGTGTCCTGGCTGCTGCTTCTGCCTCTCTTCCCTGCTGTGAAAGGCCTGTGAACATTGCTGTTGATCTCTTTCCTTTGCGAGAAGGTTGATGCATCTCCAGCACAGTCTCTGTGTCCTAGGAAGAAGTGTTGCTTGCTTTCCTTGGGCAGTAGCTCAAGTAGTCACTGGCCCGGTTGCCTTGTAGTGCTGGGATTGAATAATTGGTGCCCATGAGTCCTTTCAGAGACCTGTGGGCCTGACAGGTGTGAAATGACTCCTTAGTGGACTGCTCCCAGCAACTTTCTACAGTTCTTTTAGTAATGTTTTCTAGGTGTTGTAAAAAGTTTGCTTCGCCTTGGACTTCCAGTGATCCTGTGCTGTGTGGCTGAAGACAGCTGAGCAGTTCTGTTTTGTTCTGTGCTCTGGTCATCCTGACTCTGAGGAGCTCTCTCCTGCAATAACCTGCCAAGTAATTGCTGTTGAAAATTCTACTGATGCTGTTGGGCTGTCAGCTGGGATTAGTTTCTTTCGAGGTACAAAACTCTCAGAAGTATTTACAGCAAAGGTACAATCTGTGAGAGTATTCACAGAAGTCAGCTAGCAGTTGTGCAGAAGACTGCTCTCACAAACTAGCCCTAAAGCATTAGGGTAAAAAAATGGTTGTTTTGTTAAAAGTAGAAATGTCTCCTTAGGAGTACCTTCTTACAAAGAGCCCTTTTCAGTAGGGAGGAAGTGAAGGCCTGTGCAACCTTGGCAAGTGACAGGACACCCTGCCTTGCTGCCGTCATGATGACTTTCTGGCATGAATGTCACAGCTGCTCTTAAAACCAGTTCCTTTCTATTTCATGGTTTCTCATAGCAAATTTTTCTATTCAAACAACTCATATTTAGCTTATTTCTGGACATAAATCATGAGTTAAAATGTCAAAAAGCTTCTTGGTAATTTTGACTTTTAATGAGAATAGGTTGCAAGACCTAGCAGCTTTAGCAATGTTTCTGAAGCATCTGAAATGGAGAGATTATAAGGAAAATGAACTGGGTAGTAGTGAAATAGTTAGAATAGGTTTGTCACATATACTCAGTTCAAATGTTTTTGCCTTACAAAACCTCCTGTAGTATTGAAACCCCTGATTGCTGCCAGAGCATCGTCACCACACCTGGGCTTGGGTTAATATCTTACATGGGAAACTCCCGTCTTTGGTAATCAGATCCTGAAAAGATGTGGAGTGGTCATGGGCCAAAAAAAAGCATGTTGACCATGCCCCTCACCTGTAAACACAGTTCGAGGTTGCTCCTCTGCATCTTGAGGTGCACAAGGGAGAAGCTGAAGTCTCCCGAAACACAGTTGTGCAAGCTTGGGTGGTTGGGGTAGATCCAGCTGTGGCAGCACTGCTCTTCAGGTTCTGTCTGGGGCAAGGCTGTGAGGTTGTGATGCATCAGAGGCACTTGAACTCTGCATCAATTTGTGCATTGAAATGTAAAACGCTGATTGTAAAATATTGCCCGCTCATTTACGATCTTGCTGGAGCAAAGCTTACCACAAATGTCCTTATGGTGAACTTGCTGATATGCATTTAAGAAAATGTGCTGAACTTAGATCATCTTCTGAATTATCTTGTACTGTTTAGCAGGCTGAACATCCATCTCCTCCTGCTCGCATCAGAGGTGCTTTGACTGCTTTCACTCTTGCATGCTTTTCTTAACTGTCCTATTTTGATGTGCCCCTGTAGCTCTTTACACCTCTTTCTAGTCAGCCTCTCCAGAGTACCCTAAAATTATGGCAGAATAGCGGAAGTATGAAATTTGGATTTGCTTGTCAGTGTTGGCGTTGTCCCTGGGTTTTCTGGACAAGGATGCTTTTGCTCTGAAGTGGCGCAAAGAATTAGATCAGCAACACTGGGAGCATTTCATTGCTATAAACTTGCATGTGTTTGAGAAGTTCTCTCTTCTGTCATAACTTTTAGGTTGTCTTAGTTTTTGAACAGAAGATTAATTTTTGCAGAACCAGATTACACTGGTGAAGTTTTCTTTTCGCCAGGAGTAGGTAGATGTGTGAATTTTTCAGATTATGTGTTCAAAAGAGAAATATTTTCTTTTTTTCCCGTGTAGTCAAAATGAAAGTGAACATTCAGACTTGGGGAACAGGAAATAATAAGCTGTCCTTTTCTACCCGGAACAGAACTGCTGCTTCTGCCAACTGGCCCCTCTGAGAGAGCCAGTGAAGTTGTCAAGCCCATCTGTTTTCATCCGCTGACACAGTGCACCAAGGCAGCTGGGGGTGCAGACACACAACAAGCTAGGGAGGGAGGGTAGGGCTTATTTTTCCTTCCTTTGGTCCCTGAGCAGCAGATATTTTTTTCTTGCTAACTGACAGCATCACCGTTTCAACCCTGTCAAGGTTTTGGTAGATGGAGTGATCTGAAAGGGATGGAAGCTTCTCAGCTAGAAGTGTTGAAGGGGCACCTCAGCATTTGTCATCCAAAGATGCTGGTCTCAGCCTCATATGCGTTTGTTTCAGTGTCACGCTGCTGTTACTGACCGGGTTGCTGAAACAGTGACCATAAGGGGCTGCAGGCAGAATCCTTAATTTAAACAGCGGAATGGTAATTTTTTTTTTTTTTTGATGAAGTAAAGGTCAGAAATGGTAAGGCTGCTATTAGCTGACTCAATCCTGGAAGAGATGATAAGAAAAGTGGTACTACCAGAAGTAGGACACACATAATTTATAATTTATCAGTGTATGGGAAAACACATTTAATGTCCTGCTGTGCAATAAATGTATCCGCTACAGGATCACCAAAGAGCTATAGGATGCTCTGCTTGTTCTTTTAATTCACCTTTTTTTTCACTTAGTTAAAAAGAAGTTGCTTTTGTTCTTTATTGTCCACTTAATCTAAGAGCTTTATTTCCGGTGCTTGTGTCTGCGGGGTTAGAAGAGTGAATGATGAATAGGAGCCTGCCTTGAGGATTACATATTTGCCGCCACAGCATATTTAAAGGTGTACCGTGAAGTTCATATTGCGGGCAATTAGTGAAAATTGTTATTTCTGAAACATGAAAATGCGATTAACTGAAGGCAGCCTGAAGGAGTGTGCTGGCAGCCTCTCGGCTGGCTTAGGGAAGAGGCAGGCTGTTTTGGAGGTAGGCAAAGAAGTGCTATCTCACTGCAGTGTAGTTAATGGAACTAGACAGAGTTGTGGCATGACTGCGTTCGGGGGTCACGGTGGTGAGGGATGCCATGATTCAACCTGATGTAGCAAGGGAGCCTTGGCAGGAAGCCGCTGTGTTTATAAGAAGCCGAGTAACCACAACTGCCAGCGGCCTTGAAAGATTCCACTGTGGCTTTCGCTATGAATAGCAGGCACGGCTGCTGAAAGCTCGGGGTGAAAAAAAAAGTAGATACTAGCAGGAGACACCGTGTGAAGGAGACGTGAGCTCTGTTTCCTAATAACAATAAAAATTTGTGGTTCTGCACCTGTCACGGTTGTTGTAAGATGTAAAAGGATTGAAGATGAAATAATTCCAAAACACTGATTACGCTGATGTGTGGGAGGAGTGGGGAAAGAGGACCGCCACCATAGTTCTGGTTTGTTTCAGTAGATGTGGAAAAGGCGGACTCCTTACAGTCTGCTGCTCACTTTATTGGATTAGAAGACCTCTCCTGTCAGTGGTTTTGTTCTGTTGCAGAAATCAGATGGATTTGTTTTTATTTTAAAATGCTTTCTGAAAATGATAGGCTGCCCTAGCCCAACTGTAGAAATTACATCTTAATCATTTGACTGCCACACAAACACATCTCACTTGCAGCCTGACTTGGAATTTAGATCAAAACTGTTCAACAAACTCCAAGTTCTACAGTAGTTTTTATTTTGTACAAGGGATGGGCTTTTCTGTCTTAAGGGAAGGGAAATCCCTGCAAGTTACATACCTCAGTCAAGGCTGACTCTATTCCAGTGTGTTTTGCAGTGTAGGTAGAATATATTTATACATAAAGTATCAGATGTGAACTCCCTAGTCTGTGGCTGTGATAACAAATGAAACATAAGAGCCAGGATTTTTGGCTGATGTGTTGTGAAACAAAGTGTCAGTCAGTTTTGCCTTCTCAATGTCATTTATGTGAAAGTGGTTTGAATTGCCAAAGACAAATTGAGAATTTTTGGCCAAGCTTTTCCGCTGCAAATCTGTTTCTCTGCCATGAAGGAGGCATGGATTTTGCTTTTAACCTGCTGTATTATTCCACATAAGAGGTGATATAAATCAACTTTCAAAAGAAGTTTTGTTTTCTTTGTTGGCTTTTCATTCTGCAGCCTATTAATCTCTCTACTCTTTCAAGTCTTGGGTATCTTTCTCTGGTGTGTTACTGTGAGTGCTTAAAAGGATGCTGAGCCTTTGTGGTACCAGGTTCAGTCCTGAGTTCTGTTTCTTCTGTGTAAGTATCAACTTCTATGAGATTCCTCCTAATTTGTGGTTCTGAGCTGGGCTTGCCTTGATCCTTGTAGGACTGGGTACCTGGTTGCCAAAACTCAGTGCCTTGTGCTGCTTTTGCTGTGCCTGGGGCATCTCTCCTTGCTTTTCTTGCCCCTCCCAGGGAGTCAGGACAAGGGCAGCTTGCCCCTGCCACCCTTTGCTAACCTGCCACAAGGTTATTTGTGATGAATTGCATGAGCACAGTGCATGAAATCAGTGCAGAATGGAAGGGGTGGGGTGGGGGTGGGAGGAATGCAGGGAAAGTTGCTGCGCATTTATGGTTTTGTTCTTAGTTGATGCTTCTTCACATTCTGCATCAGAGGGAAATTTGACAAAATGTAGCTAGTTTTGAGGTTACCTGGTGTTACCTGCTTCTTCAGGAGTCAGGAAAAAGAACACTTGAGCTTGGTTTGGTCGCTGCTGGGTTTGAATTACTGGTATGGCATGTGGGTTGGGCATATGAGGAACCCTCCAGCTGTGAAGGGAGGAACAAAGAGATGGAATCTGGCTAGTCTACGCCTCATTTTGTAACTGAGTAACTAAATTAGTCTTTTTGCCTGGTACCTTGCTCTTGCCCAGCATTAACAAATAACATGCAGTTATGGGTGGTCTAGATTCCTGATAACTTGGTTAAACTTAGTGGTATTGTCATAAAAAGTCTTGATGGGTTGCAGAAGTGATGATGCCAGGCCCCCTGTCTTGTGATGTCTTTGCAGAGAATGTGAAATTTCCTTATAGAGCTTGTTTATGTGGCTTTTTGTTTCACTTACCATGTAGTAAATCTCTGGGGAGCAGCATGTGTAAGAATCCCTTTCTCTTCCTCTCTGATACCTCTGCTCTTGGGATGAGAAAAATTACTTGAACCATGGTCCTTGACACATTGAGACTGTTATTAACAAGACATTTTGCATGGGAGCTTTGGACTTTGGACTTGATGAATTTGCCCAGATTGCTGTTTACTGTAGAGCACAGTGCAAACCACTCATGCTTGGATGTCTTCTGAAGAGCAGGGATTATTTTGCAGCTGGCTTGGGTTTTGCCTTTGGATTTCAGTGAGCAGTTCCTGGCTACTTTCTTGTGTTTGTAAATTTACGGACTCGGAAAGTGCCTACAACTATGTAGAGGGCTTTTTTGGTTGTTGGTGGTGGTTTCTTTTGTTTTTTTGTTTGTTTTGTTGGTTTGATTTTTTTTTCCCTCTTGCTCCCCTGTGATACAGGTCTAAAGCTGCTAGGTTGGAAAACTTCAATATTGCAGAGCAATGTAAATACGTAGGGGGCTGTGATGCCATTAAATCTATTACAACAAATTGGTCTTGTAGTGCCTGCATGGAAGAACTAAAGTTCAGAGTGCTGTTTTGCATTGACTCCCAAACTTTCTGAAAGCCACAAGAGTCTTAGATTTTTTTTTTGGTGATTTGCTTCCAGCCTTAAAGACTAGCTTTGAAAGGAATAGCAACCATAAAATGTAACCGCTTTAGCACCTCTCCAGTTGGATACATGAGCTCTGAGAAGACCAACCTCCTCTGAAAATCCTGGCTGACAGTGTGGTTTTGTTTAATTTTTTAATGTTCTTGGGGTTTGGATTTTGTCTGTAAACTCCAGAGTTGGCAAAGCTGAGATCATAGAGTTCGCATCTGGTGAAAGAAGCCTGGGTTTACTTTCTTGTTTGTGTGGTGGAAGTCAAGGGCTGCATAATTGAATGCAAAGACCTGAGGGTGTCTGGATCATCAGAAAGATGCAAGTGGGTGTGGGGAATAGTGATGGGGAGGGACAGGCAGGACACATGGTGTGGGGGTCTTGCACCCTGTCACATCTCTTGACATTGTCCTCCAGTGGGAAGGAAGGGGTTTACAGTCCCTGTGTGCTGCACGCCTGACTGGAGCAGGTGATAGCTGCCTGTGAGAGCATGAGCCAGTGGTCTTTAGTAGCAGACACCCACAAGAGGGGTTTTTTCCCTTCTAAGTGAAATTTGTCAGGTTCTGTGATAACCTTCTAGTTTATCTACCAGGTAGGTTTATCCACCTACCTCTGCAGAGCTTTCCATTTAGGTATTTAGCTTCAAAAGACATTGAAGAACTATTTCAGTTGAGCCTCAGAGATCTAGAACGTAAAAATGGGCTGGTAGACCAAGATTTGATTTTTGGAAGTTCAGAGTGACTTCTTTTACTTTCCCTGAAGTCTAAGGGCAGAAATGCAGTATGTCTTAAGAGCCTATACGTGGATGAGAAAGGTACAGTCGAAATCAAAGAGCAGGTGGTCTGATGACAGAAATACCTGTAAAGGAAGCCCTGGGAAATAAACATAGTGATTCACGAGAGTTTCCCAGCAGAGATATTTAAGTGAAATGTGAGTTTCTTTTTTAGGTGGGAGGAGAAGAAGAAGGGAAGATGTTTTAAAATGTTTTGGTGGTGATGGTGCAAGTCATGATTGTGAACAATTAATTCAGTTGTGTACGTGGTTACATTTTTGCCTCTTCTGTGCTTCAAAATTGGGCAGAAAGCTGTAATCTTTGTCTTTCCCAAACCAAATCCTGCTTTCCAGGCACAGTTTAAATGTGGGATCTCCAATGCTGAGTGGTAGGAGCTTCCTGCTGAAGTGGCTGCAAGAGAGTTAGAGTGGCAATGCCTGGGTGACTCCAGGGTTAGAGAGTACGATTTAACACCCTGTAATTAATCATATTGCCCACTTTCCTTTTTGAGTATCTTCTGTTCTGAAGAGAGGGACATTAAACTTCATATTGTTCAGTGACTGTAAATATCTCCTTGTGTTTGGGTCTGCGGTGCAGGAACCAGTTAACAGTTGTGTTGCTTTAAAATTACCTGCAGTGCCTGAAAGATGAAATAAAGCCTAAGTGACCTTCTCAGGTGTTTCCTGGTGATTGTTATCAAATACATTGCAGTTTTGTCTTCCTCTTTGGGGCTGTTTGAATGTGGTGGGGTTACAGCAAGAGACTTAGGTACTTTTTTGTCCATTTATAGATCTCAATGAGTTGGAACTTTGGGTTCTCTTGGGAATGGAAAGAGCACAGGAGGGAGGCAGAGCATTCCTTGTGCAATATATGGAGAGCAGTTTTGAAGATTGGAGCTACATTTCCAGATACCAAGTTGTAATTTCCTTAAAATACTAAGGGGGGGAAAAAAAAAAGGAAACTGCTTTTATCATGAGACGTGACTGAAATGAAAGAAGCATGTTTGGGGTCTATACCTTGACAGTTAGAAAACTCTGAAAAACTTTATCTTCCACAATATAATCCTTTTTTTCTAGTAATTTAGAAAACTGAAAGTACACATAGTGTGTGTTAATTTTTATACAGCAAGACATCTTGGATAGAGTGAGTTGTAGCTTATCTTCTCTCCTTTTTGACTTCTCTCAGTTTCTTGCTACAGACCATCTATTTCCTTAATGATGCTTAGACTCATCTAGGTCTTGCTGCTCTGTCTTTCCCTGAGACCATTATCAAATCACCCATGTTCTCATGACTAAGGATAAACAAATGTGCAGATGCATGTGAGAGACAAAAAGAAGAATGAAAAAGACTCCAAATCCCTCAAATACTGCAGTGCATGTGTGATTTTTCCTAGGAGAGATTTGATAGGCTGGGCCTAAGATGACATGTATTAATTGTTTCTTTGCATCCTTTTAGAAGATGCTCAGACATTGTAGAGCAAAGGACCCAAATTCATTCTATTTGTTTAAATATACTTGTACATTTTACATTTTGCTTTCTTTATGGTCAGTGGACTTGATATTGTTCTCTAACTGCATGATCTTTTTTCCTGCCTGAGGCAAACATTTTAAATGTACTAACAATGCATGAAACCCTTTTTGAAACTCACATTTTTTTCTCATTTAGAACTACTCACACACCAAAAAACCCATACCAGTGTGTTGTAACAGAGGCTTTCCTTGTAGTACATTGATCTCTACAGTTGTGAAACCCCTTACAGAATAATCATCTAAAATTTCTGTGACAAAGATTTGGCTTTCTAATGCCAAAGCATTTCCTGGATTTGGTTTTTACCTAGTATTTGTCAAGACAGTGGGATTTGTTTTGATTTCAGAACAGCTCAGTTTTCAGCTGAAAGAAGTCTGAAGCTGTATTTTTGATTCCAGACAAGAAGCTGGAAGGCTAGCAATGCATTCTTCCTTCTGTAGCAGGCATCCTATAGAAAGCTGCTGAACTGCTCAGCTCTTCTGCACTTCACTGTGTGCTTTAGTAATTTGAAATGTTAATGCTCTGGAAATCATTACTTTGGTAATTTAACTGAATTTGGAGATCATTGCATGAAGGTGATCTCATGCAGAGTTGATGTCTTTGTTATATAAATATATAAATTTATATAAATTATATATATTTAAAGCTTTATATTTAAAGGTAAGAATCTTTTCAATAAATTGAACTGTCTAGAAGAGAAGGGGGTTTAATCTTTAAAACTCAAAATTATCCTTTTGAGAGCAGCTCGCCATTTGCTCTCGATATATTTTATGTTTTGGCTTTCAGAATTCAACATAGGTTAGTTGTGGTTCTTTTTCTCGACCATTATCAGGGGACGTGATAAATGCTTTAGAGCTGGGAGGTGATGAGTAAGAACTGGAAAATAAGGGAGGGTGGTTCAAAGAAGCAGCGGGAGCCAAGCAGAATAAAGGGAACCATAAAATATCCAACAAATACTGATCTAGCAGTATTAAATGTATGTCTTAGGCAGCGTGACTTCTTTTAAAAAGGGATTTGAAGTGGTTGCAGGACCTTGAAATTACTAGATATAGACTTGTTTTTCCTAACTGTGTGCTGGAGGCCATGTCTGCATGAGCAGGTGATGTGTGGCAGCAGATGGAAAAGAGGGGAGCAGTTGTTATTTCAGACCTTACTACCTTGTTGGGGTTTGAGTACATTTTTGTGCCGCTGGAGAGGGGCTTCCTCCAGAAGCAACCCGTTTTACGTGCACTGTGGTTCTCCTGGGAGCCAGGATGAGTCCAGGCCAACGTGCAGGTACAGGGGTGGTCCCTGTTGGAAAGTATCTCCAGCGACAGACACATCTGCAGAGGAAGTTCAGCTCTTCTGTCTCTCTTGAGTGTATCTGAAACTTAGGGTCACTAAACTAATTAGGATAGTTTGGCATTTAGAGCTTACATGTAGTGAAGTTCGGTAAAAAATTTCTCCTTTTGCTGCAGAGTTTGTAGTCCTGTGATATAACTCTTGTTCTCGCTTACGTGTTTTGATGAAAGATTTCTTGCACTTCAAATTTTCTGAAGTTTAGAGCGGACCCAAACTTACTTTAAAATGCTTCTTCCCCTTCTCAGAACGGTAAGAGGTCTCACTTCATTTATTTACTCTAAACTTGGTTTATGGAGGGATTGTCTCTTTATCTGGCATCCTTATTTGGCCTGGATATTTCTCAGGGCAAACAGATGAATCATTTGTCTCTGCACAGGGTGAGACACTTCAGTTTTTTAATGAACAGTATTGTGGCAGGACTTGTGCTTTATTTTTTTTCATTGGGAATTGCTGCTGCATAGAAAATCAACCAAATAGGATGTAGCTATAGAAAAAACAATTCACCCCTTGCCTTTCCTGGTGCTGGAAGGACTGGGGGAAGTCTCTGGGGGTCACAGTGCAACCTGCCATGTGCATGCTGTCCATTTAGGATGTAACCTTATAGAGGACCATCCCCCCACGTCCCCTCACTTGGGATCTCTGTCCCTTTTGGCACCTGGAGGGTCACTTAGTTTCATTCTTTAGTATTCCCATGTCTCCTACAAGCAGGATGTGTTGCCTTATAGTAAATAGATAATTGGAGCTTTAAATGTGTTTTATAATTTGTGTGTCTTGCTTAATGTATCATAATCATTTGGACTTTCTTGCCTATCTGATAAATGAGCTGTAGAATTGTGTAATTGTTGGCTTACACCATAATTCATGTTTTATTTGTGTCTTGGACTGAAGGGCAAGGGAAAGGCAATATCAGTCATGAAGTGTTTAAAATAATCACACTTAAGTGAAACCCCTAAAAAGTTAATTCTCAGAGAATATTGGAATAGGAATGTATTTGAGGATTTCAAATTCATAGACTTGCAGTATGGCTAATTACCTTAAATTTCTTTTAAAATACCTTAAAACTCAGTTACCTATTACATGCAATTTAATGGAATTTTTGTGCTATGTGCAGGTTTTTGTAGCACGAAAGAGATTGATTGCCCAAGTGGATTAATGCCTCTCACATCTGCAAGTCTTAGTTCAGGTCAAAAGTGAAATAAGCCATATGTGTTCAGAGCAGACATGTGCATACATCACAAATGCTGCACAAACTGGCCTAGTTTGAGAGTTAAGAGCTCCTTTTTTCTGTAGGAACGATTCATGCAAAAATCCAAGTGTTTCATAAGCAGTGCAGATTTAGCCTCAATTGTTACTGTTTTTTAATTATTAATTGGATTAATAGCCAAATCATTTATATTGGAAAATTTCAGTCCAACTTTTTTCCTTCTTAAAAAAAGAATTAAATGTATGCTACGATTTTGAAGTCATATAGCCACAGGATTTGAAGGACTTGCATTGTCTGGCATTTTTCCAGCTACTCCAGCTGTCTTCAGAGGAACTGAGTAGGTTGGCAAAGTCTGGTGTGAGCTCCTTTGTTAAATGCATCAGAGAGTGAGAGAAACATGCAGTAGCTGTGGTGAGGGCTTTATTGTATGAGTACTTTCTCTCTCTTCATCTTGATCTCCTAGAATTCTCTCTTCTTCCAAGGCTTCCTTTCTCTATGCCTGGTTTCCTGAGGGTGTTCAGACATGGCAAGCCTGGAGTTACTACTCTGCTGTCTTCTCAGGAGCTGCTGGGGGAACAGCATGAGGTTCTGTTGCATTTTTCTCTGGTGTCTGTGCTGCCCTGAGATGTCCTGCAAAAATACATGGCACAGGCTTTGTCCTGAGGGTCTCCAGGTACAGGAATGGCCTCTGAGCATCCTTCTGGAAGGCAGGAGCAGCTTTCTCATCTTTCAGTCATAATATGCGAGGGATAGGATTTCTGAGACTTGTTAAGACCCCTGGTGGGTGTGGGACTGGGGCTCTCAGGTGCTTATTTGACATGGCTTACTTGGAAGTATGGATGAACAAATACAAAGATTAAAGCAAGTAGTGAGCTGCAGGTGTGGACACTTCAGCAAACACAGCCGAGAAAAATCAATTTTTCACAAATGAAAGAGGAGGGAAAAAAATCAATAGGGAAAGGGCTGTTATTTTCAATTTAAAGCCAGAGGAGTTAGGGTTTGATCTTGGAGTTTATGCATTCCTGTTCTCATTCACGTGTTGCATGGCTCTTTTATTGGAAGAACTGTAGACTATGTTGTATAGAGATCATTAAATATAAATGGTTGAAAGAATGTGAAATACTTCCCATCCTTATTTATTTATTTACTCAGCTGCCTGAAGACACTTCTCCCACTGTAGTTAACTCTTGTGGCTGCTGCCTCTCTGTATGGAGTATTGGAGTGCATTGAGATTTCTGTGCTGTGAAGTCCACCAGCCTTTTCCTCCTGCATGTTTTGACAATATTTAAAGCACACAAATCAGACTGTAGTTATTGATCTGTGTTTGTTTCTTTTCAACAGACTGTGATTCCATCTGTCTACCTGATGGTGTGTGAGTGCCCCACAAAAACATGACCAATATTTTAAGTAGAAATACAGAACTTGACTTTGCAGTACAATCTGCAGGAGGTCTCGTAAATACAGCATGAGTGGACGGAACCAGGTGGAATGCAGAAGACCCTCTTGTCTCATCTTGGTGCAGCCTGCTGTAATGGCAGGGCAGAGTGCCAGTTTTTGATGTTAAAAACAAACAAACTGGTATTTTTGGCTGGTTCCTAATTGCTAGGTTCCACATTGCCAAACGCATCTCTGTGATCAGTAACTGTGTGAGAGCCGTGCTACCTGGTACATCCCCTTGTCTGGGAGGTAGCAGGCAAAAGCATGTATTAATTCCTCTGACTCTTTTCTTTACTAAAGCTCTGTCTGCTTGGAAGGAGGTGCTTGCTAGGTCTTGGCTCCACTGGCAACACAGGAAAGCAAGCAGAATGATCATTAGGAAGGTACTGCCAAATTCATGAGTGATCTGCGAAACGACACATCTGTCACTCTCTTTCATCTATGGGAACTACTTTTTCAAGGATATATTTTTTAACTTAATTGGGATTATTTCTCTGCTGTGTATGACACCAGCTATGCCAGTGCAAAAGTCTTTTGGGAGAAGCATCCTCACCCACTAAAGGCTTAGAGATTCTGTAAAGGTGGGTGGAAGAAATAAGTCTGTCCTGGCTTGTATCAGTTAATTTCCTTGCTAAAGCAGGAACTTGCACTACTTGAGTGCAAGAATATCAAGAACAGTTTTTCTGAGGAATCTGTAAGTGTATCTATATGTATGCATTTGTATGTACTCATTCATGAAGATGTGTATAGCATGTGTAGATGGATATGAAATACATCAATAAGGGAATGTGACTTGGGCTTAATTCGTTTAACACTTGGTGAAGGTACTGTGCCCAGGTAAATGTGTAGTCAGCACAATGCTGTGGTCAAGTGAGAGCTAAAAAGCTCTTCTAGATCTTGAGTGGGCTGTGACAACCTCCAGAAATGCCTGTTCCAGTGGAAATTGTCTGTAGTGAGAGTCTAGGACACCTTGGGTCTCCACCTGATTACTTTGATTAGATGCCTGACATTAGGGGGAAACAGACATAGACTATTATGGCAAAAAACAACGGTAAGAATTTTCAAATTGTATGAGGGAACTAAATGTGACTGGCTTGCAGTGGGGTTTGTCTGAATGGCTGAGATGCTCTTAAAAATGCTTCTTAAGCTAATACGTAAGGACTTTCAAACTAAACCACAAGAAGAATACAAATGACAAACTAATTACCATGTGAGACCACATTCCCCTATTCTAGGAGCTCTGTTGAAAACCTGATACCCCAACCTCACCCCATCATAAGCTGCTACATACTTAGCTGTTTAGGGTATATGAGTGTGTCATTGTGCCCTAAGAGGAAATACTGGGTCTGAAGAGAGGGCACCCACTGGCTGGGACAGATGTGCCTGAACCCTCTGGCACGTTGTGTCACTGTGTGGAGAGTGGTGGGAAATCACAGCTCAGTCCTGTGTTACTCTGCCTTCCTTGGCAGTTTCTTGAGGCTGTGCAGCTTTTTGTTCCTGCAACTTCTGACGTGAAGTGAAGCTGGTGCATCTAGTGAGGGAGAGCTGTTGCAGGAAGAATCCTTGCCAACTGTTTTGAGAAAGGGTGGTTGTTACTCTTCTGAATCCTTTTTTGGCTGGAGCTAAACGAAGATATGAGAGACAAATGGGGGGAGAAAAAAGGATAATTTATGTTGGAAAAGATCTTTAAGATCGTTGAGTCCAACTGTTACTCTTCATGAATACTCAGACTTAGGGAATTCTTATAATTATTCTAATTATTATATGTGTATGCACCATGGGAAAACGGCCAAAGAAGCTGGAAGAAAACAAGATGTTTACTAACCAGAGAGCAGAAAATACGGAAGTGTGCTGGACCCAGAGTGCTGCTCCACTTCTAGGTGAGGTTAATGGCAGAGGGAATAAAACTAGCTCAAGGCTTTAGAAACAATCCTTAGCTGTAATTGGCTACTGTCAGGTAGGGGTTGGAAAAAGCAGGAACTTCTCTAGGATAGTACAGATCTCTCTTGCTGTGGGGTTTTATCTCTTCCACTGAGGTTGCTGTAGTAGCAACCAGCAACTGAAAGTACTTTTAGGAAATTGTTCAAGTAAAGTGGCAACCTGTGTGGAGGGAGGGCTCCCATGCTCCTGCAGAGCTGGAGCATGAGTAGAGCAGATGCTATTTCCTCTTTCTGTCTTGCTACTGGTTTGCTAAAGCACAGAATAGCCAGAAATACTGGTATAATGAAAATATTCTTATCATTCCTATCAACATTTTATTATGATTGTAAATATAGGACATTGCCAGATATGTGTAATGTAGGAGCACAAACATTACAGCTGTGTAACTTGATATTCTGCATTTTTCTGATTTTTTTTGTCTTCTTGTTTCTTTGAACACATTTTTTATCTTTTTCTGTATCTGGCTCATCTTCACACTAGGGTCTTATATTTGTCTGATGGTTCCTTTTTATGGTTCGTTCACTCACCTTTTTGTGTCTCTTTTAATTCTAGTCTCTTGCTCATGAGTATGCATATGCAAAATGCTCTTGCTATTTAAAAACTTATAAAATCAGTGGATACAGCTTGTCTCAATGACTTCATTTTACTTCATGGTAGTGGTTAACTCACTCAATTTTCTGATCCAACAATTTCTGTATAAGCAGAAGCAGGAAAAAAAACCCCACTATCCTTAATAAAACAACAGCAACTGAAAGGACCTTTTTCAGTGGAGGAATATTCTGAAACTTCTCAATCTACTTTAAAATTTTCCACACTGAAAGAGCAATTGAAGTGTACACCATTTCTTTTGTAATATGTCTATCTCTTATCCTGTTCTTCCCTTTGCCCATCATTTTTTACTTTGTATATTCTGTTCTTGTCCTCATGTTTATCCATTGAGTGTTTTTTTCCCTTCCATTGTCTGTCATTTTTCTTTTTAGAGAGGAGGTTATACTGCTGCTGTTCTTCCTGTACCTGAAGATAACTGTTCCTGCTTGCCATCTCCCTCTCTTTGTTTTCTTCTGTTAGTGAAAGACTTGGAGGACACTCTTCTGCTCTTGTGCAGCTGCGTTCTTTGTTGCATGGCCGATGTGCTTTGTCTGTTCATCTTCTTCCTTCAGGGTAAAAGTTTGTGAGTGCCTAAATCCTATTGAAAAATCAGCGTATCCTTATGTACTGATGAAATTACTGCCCCAGTGGCTGTTCTAGGAGCTTCAGAGAAGAATCTGGTCTAATTACAGAGCAAGGCACGGCAACTTGGTCATCCAAGGTATGCCTGAGGCTGGACCTCAGTGAGGGATTTAGCAACTTTCTCCAGTGAGTATCCAAATGCATGAAACAGCACTGGGAAGGTGGGTCTGCCTTTGCTGCGTGACTGGTTGTGCTGCTCGGTGCCTTTTGGAAGAGTTAATCTCTTGTTCCTGGCTGGGAGAATCTGAGTGTGGGTTTTGACCCTCTCGACCCAAGAGGAGCAGCTTAGTCCTCTCTGCATCTTCTGATGGGTGTGTCGAGTGGTGCTGACCCCCTGTTGCTGCTGTTCTGTTTTAGCCTAGAGGGATGGAACGTTGTCAGCTCTTCTCAAGTGAATATTTGTTCTTTGGGTGTGGGAACCACGAACTGGTACCTTGTGCAGAGAATTTGGGTTGAGAACAGCCTCTTTTTAGTCCATTAACAGTTTGCTAATTCTGGTCAGCTCTTTAAAGTGTGGGTGAAGGCTTTGATCCTGCTCTGAAGTGCCTCTCTCTTCCCATCATGGGCTTTGGCTGCCACAGCCTGAGGACTGGGTGCCTGTGAGCTTGGAGCTGTGGTGGGGGCTGTGTGAACACTGCTGTGTACTGGATCTGATCTTCAGGTCTGTTTGTTGGTGTCAAAAAATTCCACAAAGTGAGGAAGTTCCTTTAGACTCGCCTTCTAAACATCATAGTTTATGGGATCTTTCTGTTTGTAGTTTTGATACTAGAACATAGTTGGGATTATGAATAGCTGGCTAGTAGTGAAAAATCATGGGGACAAAGTCAAAAAGAAGCAGTCTGATCTGTAGTTTGAAGGATACTTCATTGCAAGAAGTCATAAAGAAAGAAAAAAGCTTTTAAAATGAAGGCTGAGATAAGCACTATCAGTGAAAGGACTTTAAAAATGTTGCAGCTTGCAGTCATAAAGATAGGACCTGTATGGAAGCAGTTGTAGCTAATGGTTTACCTTGAACTGTCCATTTGTTCTTATATGTTACCATAAAAGATTTTGATAATTTTAAGTAGCTGAAAACCCATATTTCTTTTACCATCCCAAATTAAGTATGTCTGCTGGAAATCTCTGTCTTCAGGGACTGACAAGTCTCAGCTGTAGAAACATGTTCTGAGCAAGAACTTAGCATGGGATAACGCAACAGAAATAGTCATGTTAGGTATAAATTACTGGCTGCCTGTAGAAAACAAATTAACAGGACAGAGAAGATCCTGTAGGAATCGTTGTACTGTACTGCAAGGAAGTCCTCTATATAACAGAAATTATGTTTTGTCCAGAAAAGGAAGCTAATGGTCTGGATGTGAGTGGAGTTAAGGTGTTGCTCAGTAATACTGGTAGCTCAGTAATACTGGTAGCTTTGAATTACCTTGGATCAGCTTTCTTAAAGAAAAAGAAAGTGTTGTCTGTAGAGACTATGCAAAGCTATTCCTAGGTGTATTTAGGAGTGTGTGCTCTCCATTGGCTTAGCAGTTGGGTACAGAATACTGCTTCTCTTTCCTGGACCTACAAGAAAATCTTGGGGGTTTCATTGTAATTTTATTTTCTTTTCCTCAATAAATAAACATGTAATTTAAATATAACTTTTGTGCTGCCTGCTGTCAGAGGCTATGCATGTATGGATTTGAACACATTCACTTTTCTGGAAGCCAGGTCCTGAAAGTCATCACAGCATATTCTATCTGGTCTCTGATTGTCTGGTTTTTGTTTAAAGTGCCTGTTGGCATTGTATCTGACAGATAAATAGCACTCGTGGGTTAATTCAATTTGCTTCTGAAGTATCTCTGTAAAGTACAGAGAGGGTGTTAAGAAATAAAAATACTCCTGTGGACCCTTCATACCCTTTTTTCTGCAGAGTTCTTTTTGTGTTTCACTTACTGTTTTGGGAGTACAGTTACATTAAGGATTGATCCCAGTGAAGTTTAATGAGAAAATGTATAGATATCTCTTTCAGCAGTAGAGGAGTCCTGAGACAATTTCAGAATTACAGGAAAAATGAAGTGATTACAGAGCCAGAGAACATCATTTTGCCAGCTCTTGCTGATGAATTCTTTACATCTCTATCTTGATACAACAATCTAAAATGCTGCCTTACATGATTTTAAAAATTCATGCCACTAATGAAGAATGTAAGAAGTTCTGGGAAGTTTTTCAGCTCTGCAGCAGCAGCAGTTTGCATGTTCTACGACTTGTCCACAAGTTAGGGTTTTGATGAGATTCTTAGCGAACTCTGCACCTTGCTGTGCTGGAAGCAGCGGTCTCCATCTGCCTTTCTCCTGCCGTTCATACTCCCTTCTGTGTTTTGGTTCCAGCAGTGATTTGGCCTCTGGGCAAGCAGAGTTCACTAATCTGGCTGAAAACTAATTATTTTTAAAAGTCAATCGTAGATTTACCCTGCTTGGTGATCTTAGCTCTCCAAAGCATTCAGTTCAACATCAGAGGTGGGGAACCTCTCGTGAACCAAGGGCCAGTGATGTTAGCTTAGAGTGGGGGCAGGGGGGGAAGAAGGGCGTGGTGGCAGCCTTGCTTGTCAATGTGTCCCTCTGTTTTGATGAATTGTGCCCTCCACCAAGAACATGACTGTCTTGTGGTAGAGTTGCTGCTCTGTTTTACAACTGAGGAAGCTGTGGCTGGGGTGGACAAAGGATTTCCTATTTAGTTCAGCATGAAGAACGTTACTGGAGTTGGGGACTACCTTGTGCTCGGTCTGGTACATCTCACACAATTGAGGCAATGTTTTTATGTGTGGATAAAAGAAGCACTAGGCCTGTAGCATTACTGACACATTATCTTGAAAGATTAGTTACAAATTTCTGATACTAAAAATTTGAACTAGACCAATGCATGTTTTTTTTCCCCTGCCTTGATTTCTATTTATGTAGTTGTAATAATTGTCTTAAAGGCTTTCTTTTCTCTGATTTTCAGTGAGAGCTAATATGTAAAACTGTGTTTGCCATACTTCTCTTAATACTTTTATTACTCACCAATATAATAATTAGCTTAAATCAGCTGTGTTTTGCTCCTCAAAATCCATGAGGGTGAAACTGGCTTTGTATTTCATGAATACAAAGTAGTATGTCATACAGTAAGTAGGATGACAGTGAATGTGTCAATTAACAGATTGTTAAGATGTCTTAGGCAACATGTATTTATCCTCCCGCCTTCCCGTCTGGAGAATATGGGTTAAAAGTTAAAACAGCTAAATCTTGTGACTATGTTTTGAGAAAGAAGATTCTTTGCTTTTGTGGTTGGCTTGTGTTTTTTTTTCTTTCTTGGTGGTATAGGGTTGAAGGGTGTTTTTCCCTCTTTAGTCTCAGAGCTGTATATTTTTGTTAGCATATGATTTGATAATTTAAAAGATGTGATGTTTCTCTCTGAAATTACAGTTGCAATGCACAGATGGTTATGGGACAGAGAGCTAGATATTTAGTGTCAGCTCTGGGGTTTGTTGTTTTGTTTTGTTTTTTGTTACTATTCTGCACTGAATACTGCTGCCAGTTTCTTGGTTGCTGCTTGCTTATACAGAAATGTTGAATGCTGATTACCTCTGGTGTGATGCTACACAGGGAGGAAGGTATGGTTGTTTGCCCTTGGGCATGTGATGGCGTAGTCTGTGGAGAGCTGTGCTGGTGAGCACGCTTATTCATTGCTG
Source organism: Cyanoderma ruficeps (assembly GCA_008694505.1). Classification (NCBI taxonomy): domain Eukaryota; kingdom Metazoa; phylum Chordata; class Aves; order Passeriformes; family Timaliidae; genus Cyanoderma; species Cyanoderma ruficeps. The sequence continues at coordinate 1,898,614 of VZDJ01007754.1, read as the reverse complement.
AGGGCGGTGGCTACTCTGGAGACATGCCCAAAGGTGCTGTGTGTGTAGGGAGCTGGACCAAGGCAGAGCTACTTGGCTCTCTTTGAGATATTTCCCAAGGATAGGTCTGTCCCATGACCCAAAACCAAGCATGACCTTCATGATTTATGGTTGAAATGCAGGCAGAATTTTCCACAGTGTGCTTTGTGTTCATTCTTGCTGTTTCTATATGGAATCAGTTATACCACTGAAAAAAATATAAATTACTGATGTTGCTGAAAACCACAGTTTTAATGTAGAGTTATTAAGTATTTTGGAACTGACATACAATCTGGACACTGTTATCTTTCTTGAAGGGAGAAAGAATACCATCTGAGGCTGTACCACTTTTGAAGTGAAAGGGGAACTGAACGTGTCCTCTCAGTGCTGTGTGGAGTCTAACTTTAGCATCAAAGTATAATAATAGTTGTGGATTCCGTATGTAATTCTGCTGATGCAATCTGTGGAGTCCTGGGTGATTAATACCATGGATATGTCCTGGTGCTCTGTTCACAGATGATGGGAAACTACAGAAATCTGTTGCTCCTTCTGTTTTGTCCTGTGATCTGTATTCTTTGGTTGTACATAAACATCGGAAACTTTAAATTTCCTTTTGGCATCTATTTTATATCTCAGATGGATTATACATGCTTTACATAAACATATCATGCATGCATAGAAGAAAACAATCCAGACTGGTGGAATTGTTACTACTTTGCTTTTCAGATCTTGAAAAGTTTACAAAGTCTTCGACAAAGCAGTTGATTTGAGCTACTGAAGTCCCCTAGATGTAGTCTAATAGTATGTACTACTGGTGGCATGTGATTTAGCACTGAAGTAATGCAGGTCTTTACTTTCAGTTGAAAACATGTTGTCACTTTTCTGATGTGTGTATGAGCTGTGGCTATAGCTTTTGTTACACTAGTCGGCATCATGAGTATAGGAGACCCGTGACACAGAAACTGATTTAAAATACAGTTTGTGATATGGGAAAGCTGAAATGTCAGTGAAATAAATAAACAATAAACAGTGAGAATTAACTATATGGTTTGTATTTCTGTGGTATAGTACTTAAATGTGAAGCTGCTGCATTATTTTACCTCTTCAGAACCACGAATATTTGGAGGCTTTAAGATACCTTAGCAAATGCATATAAATAGACAATATATATTTTTACATACACACTTATTTGCATATTTATGATTAAGTGTTCTGAAGAAAAATTGCATTTCTTTTTTAGCAGCTTAGAAAGAAAGCAGAATTTGGAAGGGTTTTTTTCATTCCAATTGCAAGAATAGCAAAACTTGTGTGAAGCTCCCCTGAACTTTGAGTCTTAAAAATTCGTGTCAAATTCCATTCCTTGTGGAATATGGAGTATTTTTATACTCTCAAGAACTGTATAGTCAAAGTCTTAATGCTTGGAGAAACCTAATATGCCTAGGAAAAAACCCTCTGAATGGCAGGCTGACATAAGTTGCAGGGTGTGTCTGTAGACGATTCATTTGGTCCAGTCCCTGCTCAAAGCAGGGCCAAGTACATTGAAGTTGCTCCAACCCTTGGGTAGTCAAGTGTTGAGTATCTCCAAAGATTATGATTCAGTGCCCTTTTAGTCAATCTGTTGCAGGTTTTGATAACCTTTATAATAAAAACTTCATTTTCTAATTTTCTTAATTCCACTTGCTGCAATTGTGACCTTTACCTTGGGTTGTGTTCCTGCCTGCTTCAGAGAGGAGTTGGACTCTGTTGTCTTTGCACTGTATTAAGTAGTTGCAGAGACCACTCAGTTCCCCACCAATTCTTCTCCTTCCTGAGGCTCAACAGCTCCAACTCTTACTGCCGAGCCTCGCGTACCACCATGTGTTTAAGCTTGGTGACCTGTCCTGGACACTGTTGTGTCATGTTTGTCTCGTACTGCAAAGTTCAGCACTGGACCCAGTACTTCAGATGTCTCACCAGAGCAGAGAGGAAGGATCATCTCCCTCAACTTGCTGATGATGCACTTCCTAATGTGTTCCATAAGGCTGTTGGCCTTCTTTACCAAGAGGGCCCATTTCTTGCTCATGGTCACTTTTCATCCACTGGGACCCCAGTTCCTTTTCTGCCAAGGTGCTTGTCAGCCCCCAGCATGTACTGGTGCTTGGAGTTACTCCTCCCTAGGTGCAGGACCTGCCATTTGCCTTTATTCAATTTCACAATGTTCTTCACAAAACATTTCTCTAACTTCCTGAGAGCACTTTGAATGACAGTGCTGCCCTTGAGTGTACTCTGCCTCCCCAAATTTTGTCACCTGTAAACCTGCTGAAACTTTGTCCTGTCATAACAGTTTTAATGAAGCTGTTGTACAGTGTTGGCACCTAGAAATTGGCTGCTGGTGGAACTTGGAGTAGCTGGTGAATATATCATGAGGCCAAGTGATCTAGCTGTGCTGTGTAGTGCAGTAATTGGAGGTGAAAGATAATTTATCTGATGTACGTGATAAATCATAGTGAGTTTTTTTGCTTTGCTCTAGGTAGCAATTTTAACCCTTCCTCTTCTAGACTGCTTATCTGTTATCTCATTTTTCTGGTTTTTACATGAAGATTTCTGCATTGGCCATGCTTCTTCCTTGCACTTCTCCCTGCACCCTGTTTTCAACTTTGGAGGCAGGGTTTCCTGTTGGCGTGTGAAAAAAAACACTTAAGCTCAGGCTTGTTCACACAGGAAGGAATCGCTAAAAATGACAAAACTGGGGCACTGGAGTGTGAGCAAGAAAGCAAAAATTTTCAGATACACCTGCTTTAAAGGCAGTAGGAGGACACAGTCACAAAAGAGCAGTCAGTTGCTGGACTCATCTGCTACTTCCCTGAAAAAAAAAACCTCATAGAAAATATTAAGGCTTCCACAGAGAAATTAGCAAAGCAAAATAAATATAAATTGTATTTTTCTGTTAGCTGTATTTTACAGATCCGTTTAATCTTTTAAAAGAAATTTTGTGTAGAACCCTAGTTTTACACTCCAGGGTTTAAAAGGTTTCTTCCATGGTGGGAGTAAGCTTGATGGTCTTCCTTATGATTAATACACCTACATTTCAATTTCTGAGGAGTGGAGAAACTGCAAATGTAATAGAGGGAGTTGCAGCAAACGTATTTGTTTTCCTTCTCTACTTCTCACCTGCATTTGAAGAATTTTTTTTTTCCTTTCTTACTTTGTCCTTTTTATTCCTGTTAGTTTGGCCTTGTCTTTCACAAGAGTGTATTGATGCTTGTTGCTGCTTTTAACAGCATTGTTGTCTCATGTGACTGTAACATAGAAGATAATTAAAAGTTACATAATTGCTCTGTACCAGTGAAAGCTTATGATAATGAATTTATTAATACCCTTTTCAAACAATGCATCCCTATACCACAGTACAGCAGTGAAGCATTCTGTCTGATCATTACCCATCTAAATATCCTTATAGCCAAAACTGTATTAATATTGTATGATCAAATTATATAGTAATATTAAATAAATTATATTGTAAGGTCTTGTTATGCAATAGAAAAAAAAGTTCTGGTATTATTTGTGGTGACTTACTGGGTGTGACTAATTAGATATAACCAAATCCCAAGAGATCAGAGGTATTTAGAAGTATCTGTAGGTAAAACTTCTGCATGTGGTTACCTTGAGAGTGTCTGCATTTTCTTGTGTCTTTTTACTGTACTAAAAAGATTTTCATTGTTGTGAAAATAGTGTTGAGTGCAATCATTACTGTTCATTGCTAACATACAGGCTTGGGTGTAGATTTATGCTCACAGATTTACATTTGTCTTTTTTGTACCTTGAGTTGAGATGCATTGAAGTTAACAAAAAAACCCAAAGCAAAACATGGACCAAGCAGAGACTCATATTTCAGTAGGGATCACAACCAATTAGATCATCAGCTCCACAGACTTTGTAATGACCTAAATGTGCCAGTATTAGAGTTCAGTGGTATCTCAAAACTTCCTCTGACTAGGGTTAGCAATAGCCTTGCCTATCTGGGAAAATAAATTTAGCCAGGGGAACATGGACTTCTGCATGAAGAAACTGCCTTTTGTTACTCCTGTTGTTTTTGGGGGCATGGATGACAAAGCTTGTGTATGAAGTCAGTTTTAAATATACTGAAGGAATGATTGCTATTGTGTATGGATTTTTTTTTTCAAAGACTAGCTATTATCTCATACTGAGGCGTGAAAATGTATTTTTCTTATAGTCACTCTTGTTCTTGACGACTAAAACTTTGTAATAGAAGTTCCTGCTGCTTGCCATCTTCAAATAATTTTTCAGACATCATCCATGATAGTTGATCTGGGAAACATCCTTAAAAGATGAAACATCCTTAAAAGACATGTAATTAGTCATATTTTGTGGGGGAGTTAATCCTAATTTTGTGTTGAAAAATGTTTACTTCATAGAGGTCTTTAGGAGCAATTGAAGTAAATATCAGATCTCTCACAATCTCTCAGCTCCATACCCTGAGTATTGTTCTATTTATGGTCCTAGGGTATGCTAAAGCAGATGTTCCGTCTTTAGAATGAATCAGGATGAAATCTTGGTGCTACAGGCAGTTTTTCTTTGCAGGTCCAGTGATTTCCCTGAAGCTTGTCTATAATAGATATAATAAAGATGGAATGATTTTTTGAGGTAATCACAGTGGTGAGAATTGGTAGGGAGAGACTAGATGTTCTTCTGAGGTTTCCTCTATCCCTAGTTTTTACAATTTGTGTGAATTTTCCACTGATGGCTCTTTAGGTGACAACAGATAAAATGAAATAGTGAAAACAAGAGAGGGCCAGGTGATGAGGATCCTGATCTGGCCTACTGCTGGCAGGAGTGGAGGAGAAAGTCAGGTACTGTTCTAGCTATGCAACCCCTTCCTGCTCAATTCTTTCAGTTTGGGAACAGCTTGGAAAACACCATGGTCTTGTGGGGTCTTGCCTTCAGAGTGGTAGCAGCTTCAGCTCAGGCTAATGTAGACCAGCTGCTTGAAGCTTAATGTTTGCTTAATATAGTGTAAATGCCCCTCACTTCTGTGGAAAGGGTGTTTTGTCTTGGTCTAGCTTGGGAGATGGAAGAGGAGAAGATGACTTGGGCGGGAAGCTGAGTTCTGGAGTAGCATAACTCGACACAGCTATGTTTTGTCCTTGTTGTCATCCTCAAGAGGAGGCGTGTTGCCACTATCTACTAAGTCTTTTGTCTTGAGAATTTATTCTCCTTCTCTTTCCTGAATCCAGAAACAGTGATAGTCTGAATGCACTGGGTGCAGGGTATGAGAAGGCTCATAAGAGAGAGCAGGTACTGCGGTTGCCCTTTCCGGCATGCTGGTCCTCAGGAAACTTCTCAAGAGCAGCTTCTGTGAAACTTCTGCATCCTTGATACAGTGTAGAGATGTTTGTTTTGAGGGCATTTACAGGACAGGAGGAAGATGTTTGTGAATGTCATCCCTGGGTATTAATACAAATGTGCTTCTCTATTTAGATAATGTGTTCCTCCTGAACTCATTCAATAGAGTGTTTCCTTGTGGGCTCTTTTCAAATGCAGATAAGAAAAACAACAATAAAGAAAATACGGCATTATTTCTTTCAGTACGTGTTTGAAAGAGCTTACTTGTATTTGCTGACATACTCAGGTTAAGATGTTTCCAGTTAAGCTTGTGGCTTTTTGGTGAATTTGCTTATTAGGAAGCCAGGCCTCTCTGCTTTTCATTTTGAAATGGTGTTGGTTTGTTCTAATCCTTCTCCGCTTGTCAAAGCCCTTTAAACTGCTGGCCCCAGTCCATGAGATTTTTTTCCATAAAAGAGGATGACTTAACCATATTTGATGCCCTTAAGATTAGGGGCTTGTGGAGATTTGTTGACTGCTTGACACTTGTATTTTAGCATGCCTGCTGTGCGCAGCAGGACGTGGAAGCAGACGGGAGGATGGATCACCAGACTGATCTTACGTTGTTGTCACTTGACCAGTTGATAAAGGAAGGAGAGATTCTCTGTGTAGCAGGTTGGAAAAGCAAAATAATCTGAGTAATGCACGAATGGGATTAAGAATAAAAGTGATGGAGCTGGTGAAAATGGCCCTTAAATATAAGAAGCCTTCCCCTGGTAGCCCTTTCCAGCTGTAAGCCTTTGGTTTGGTACTAAGGGCTGATGGGCCAGGGAGGGATGGTAAATTTGTCTGTGCTGAATATGGCCCTGTTGGGTTTTAACTCTGTATGGGCATTCCCTGTGTGGGTTTGTAGAAATATCTGCATGCATTTTTTTAATTTACTTTTTTCTTTTTTTTTTCTATTTTTTTTTCTTTTTTTTAACTATGCTGTGAAGGGCATAGTAGAGCAGACATTGTTTTCACCTCCATATTTTCTCCCGTATCAACTTCAGGCCTATAACACTGATTTTTGTTCTGTTCTTTTTAAACTGTAAATGTAAAAGTCACTTAGGGGAGTCTTATTTTCAGTGGTTTACTTTTTTATTATCTATAAAACTTGGTCTGTGTAACGAAAATTTATTATTTTTATTTTTATTGATTTATATTACTTTTCCCCATATATATTGGAATTGGTTTGATTTCCTTTTCTCCGCCAAGAGGCTAACCTTTAGTTTGATTTTCTAATCTTTAATTTATTGTCTTATGAAAATCAAGTTATAGCCTGCTTCATATTGTAAGTCTGAATTACAGTTAATTAAAAACAGATATTTGTAATGGGTATTTTAACAGAATCTTAATTGTGATAACTCTACAGGATGCATCTCAGTAGGGGTTATCGTTAAGATGATGACATTTGCTACTTGTGGGAGTATAAGTTGTTTGCAGTATTCCTTATGTTTATGACAAAGACTATTGCAGCCACCTCTGCTTTTAAAAGAACTGTTCTCAGAATGTCTTAGTATTCCAACACACAGCAAAATTTGCTGTTTGCTTCTGGACCACTGTCAGTACCTTGTGTGTGGTGGAGTTATTAACTGAAGTTTGCTCCTGTGGTAATGGTCTCATAATTGCGTCATCTTTGGTAACAAAACCTTTCGAGTAGGAGTGTGTTGTGCGAGACTGGTTGTGTTTCGTGGTGTCTTGGAGTAGGTAGCACCAGCCATCTCTACTGCTAGCAGTGAATTCAGGATATTGAAAACTCAGAATGTAGAGAGCAGGAAACATTTTACCTAATGAATAATCAGGAGCACAACTTAAGATATAGAAGAAATAATTATCTTTTGTATTAAAAAAGAAACCCAACCTTGAAATCTTTCATAGTAGTGGGTTAAACAGGAGGATGGAGTCGGGCTTTGGCTTTCTAGTGCGAGTAAAGCCACTTTCAATGAAGCTGAGAGAATTGTCGTTGGATTAGTGCCACTGGATGAGTGGTCTGTCCAAGAAGGAAGCTCAGGGAAGAGCGTGAAGGGAGAGCTATGGTACGAGTAGCGATAAGGGTAGCTGGGACAAGTCACAGAGGGGTGTTGGGCTTGCAAATTCTACATCACCTTGTTTCAGATTATATTTTTAAACTCTTTTGAAGCCACTGGATGTCAGGCAGTGGAATGTGAGACTGCTCACTCCGTGGGGTGAGGACAGGGTGGTCTGGTTAACAGGCTCACACCCCTGAGTGTGGGGCTGTGAGCGGCCAGTTATGGCCCTGATGCCAGGGTGTGCATGGAGATAACTGCATTTGAGCTGCAGAAGCTGCCAACTCATCTACCAGAAGCCTATCCTGGGAGCAAGGGAGGTGGAAAGCTATGTCCAGTGGTTGAGAGGGGTGCTTTTTGCTCCTTGGCCAGGACCCTGTGTCCCAAAGGGTGGTGGAAGGGTTCGTGAACCTGAGGGAAATGGGAGGGAGCCTTAAGGCTTGAGGCAGACAGCTGCAATGTTTGTGTGTTGGAGTAACACGGAAAGAAGAAACTGTGTCACCAAATGGGGTAATTGGTAGAAAAGGCAGGGTAAACTCCAAGACACTGACAGTAGATAATGGGCAACTGTTTGAAATCGGTAAAATAGCAGAAGCTGTGTTGGTTATCTCTTACATAATCAAATTACAGAAATATTTTTCAATAGCTAATCTAATTTAGGAGATTCCTCATAATTGCAAAATACCAAATAGGTGTATTCCTGGCAATATGCTGAGGATGAGTATAGCCTCAGTGAATCTGGAGCTAATGTGTCTCCTATTGCCAGTTGAACTGCTTTAAACATTTGAAGTCATGCATCATGTCTGGTGTTACCTGCAAGTCAAAAAAGTAATCAAAGGGAAGTGATAGAAAAACAAGATTAGATTGTCAAGGAGTTGTTGGATTTCATCCCCGGGGAAGTGGTAAGTCTAGTTGTTCATGTAATTCATGGTGTTCTGAGTCAGGATAGTTTGTGGGGCTTGTGGATCATGGTGGTTAGAAAAGGATAGTTTTTTGAGTGTCTTGGGTAGAAGGCATGCTTAATTCAAAATATCATCCATATTGTCACATTTTTTTTGTTACACCTGGAGTATTAAGGGGGAGGAAAAAGAAAATGTTTCTCCTCAGTGGTATTGCCCCTGGTTTTCATGTCTCCTGTGATTAATTTTTATTAATTTATTTGTTGCATTCTCTTCCCTGAAAGATAATTAAATACAAGGAGTCCACTTTCTACTCTGGTAGTGCGAATATTGGGAGCGTAAACTTGGGGTTGATTTCTTTCACTGGGGTGATACAGGGTATGGGATCAGCCACCTGGCCAAGTCTGTGAAAAACCTTGGTCTTTAAAATTGTGTGTTTCCTCATGAAATACAGGATTTTTTTATTGCAGTGTTTTTGCCTCTCATTTAGTTGATCAGGCAGTGTGACTTTCTTACCATTCTCAGTTTCTGATTTTTGTAATAGTTTTTTTATGATGATGTCTGTACAGCTGATGCGCGTTGTTGTACAGGAAACTTAGCATGGGTGGTGTCACCAGTTACAGCTTGACAGTAGTATTTAACTGCCTCAAGTTACTTCTCAGTTTTTCCTTTTTTCCCCTCTATGCTCCTGTTAAAATGGGATGCTTTTCTAAGTCCACTGAAATGATGTCTTCTTAAGTCTTAAAATTTAGAATGTTCGATCAGGAAAACAAAGGAACTCAAGACTGGTTTAAAAAACTAAAGCCCTTAAAACTTACAGTACTCTTCACTGACTGTTTTACTTACACCCCTTCACTAAGTACTGATTTATTTAAAATGCTTTTTGGTCAGAAGCAGTTGCTGGACTGGCTGCAGTGACAGTGACTCAGGCCCTTACACTGCCTCTTTCTGTCCTTCAGCTGCAGAGCCATGAAGGGCAGCTAAGCACAGGTGCAGGCGTCCATCAGTAGGTGAGATGAACCTGCCAATTGGCAAGAACTTCATTTGCTAAAGTTGCTCTTCAGGTTATGGTTTCTGGGTTGTGAGTGTGAACAATTGCCAAGCCACAATTAAGGGGGCTGTTTGCCCGTGTTGGTCTGGAGAATGAAGTGTCACTGGCTTGCTGCATGCAGATGGCAAGTTCTGCAGGCTGCTGCAGTCATCTCAGTAGGAGACTGGAAAGTACAAATTACCTTTGGAAATCAGACTACTTCTGGATTTTGGACTTAAGTATGTAGTCAGATTTGCAGTCCCCCTGGAATACTGCATGAAATTACTTCCCAACCATTCCCTTCTCCAAAGGGGAGAAGCAAATATATTTCTTTCTAAGCAAGGACAGGAAAATAATCAAAGACATTTGCATGTCCTGTCAAAAATATGAGGGCTTTTGGAACAAAGAGAAATATGACAACGCCTAGGGAGGCTGATGGAATATTACCACCATGTATTGGGTAGATTTCCAGACACTGTACCATTTCCTCAGGTTAATGGTGGCCTTTGCTGAGCTTTACCATGTATTTGGAAGCTTGAAAAGCTGGGATGGAGAGTCTTCAGTGGAAATTCTCTAGGAACAGTACGGAGATAAATTTTATTCTCCTCATTCCTTCCAAAGACATCAAGAGCATGAGTATGCTTCTGTGATTTTCTCTGGATTTCAGATTGGTACTAAATGATTTGTAGCTGCTGAATCTGGTAGTGAAGCTGTTTCAAGCTGGTCAGTGCCTGATGAGAATGTTGTATTGACAGATTTTGGGATTTCTCCCTTTTCTGAACCTTTTACCTCCCATACGCTGAGAGATGATTATTAGTAATAATGCCAGTCTGCACTTTTAAGGAAGGGCAGGCTAGGTGAAAAGGCATTAAAAATTATTAATTGAAACACTTGTGGTCAATTGATCAATTTTAGAGAGTGTACTTTCCTATTAAAATAGACACTCATCACCCACATTTGTAGGATGCCAGCCAAATAGGCTCCTTAAATTGATGAATAGCATCATTGGTGTCATGTAGTGCCCCTCGTTTAGAGCCTGATCATGTAACTGCACAGTCACATAGATAGATACCATGCTGTTTTCTTGAAAAAGCATTGCATTGATATATTTCTAATGGAAAGAAAAAGAAGGGGGTCCAAGTTGTCAAAAATGCAGTGATGGAATTTGTTCTGGGTTCTACAAAGGCAGGAATAGGACCTGAACATTATTATCTGCTACATAGATTGGGATGCTTATGACTTTTTTTGGATGCATAACTCTGAACCTGGAAGCTGGATTTCTTCAGTGTGTATCACAACTTGCAATAGCATTTTCTTGGTTTTCTTTCTTCTTTTTTCCCAGCTTTAGGGTAGATTGTGGAAGCCTGTCCTCTCTTAGATGCTGTGGCTGTAGCTAGACTAGAAAGGTCAAGGCCACCTCATAACTATTACCACCTCTGCTTTGGAGGAACAAAATAGATTTGTTTGAATAGTTTGGGTTTTTGCTAACTTATCTTGCATTTATTGATGCAGTGAGGTAGAAGCTGCGTATGTTGGTGCATCTGAAGCAGTGAACATCTCCAGGCTGGGGCTTGATGGGACAAGGTGTTGGCTCTTGCTGCCTATGCAGGCCTCAGCGACCTCAACACTGATTTTTAGAACCACCTTCTGGTGATGTATAAACATGAAGCTTGTTTAGTTCTTTTCTGCTGCTTGTGGGAACAATTTTGTTCCCTCTTTTAAAGGAATTTTAATAGGTGCAACTTCTCTGGTTTTGGTCATTCTTTAAGTAGCTTTGCTGTGAAAGTTGTCTCAGGGTGCTTGACGCTGTGATGGAGGACTGCATGATGTTTTTTCCATGGTGGGATGGTGGTTACTGCCATTTTCTAACTTCTTTTACAACATCTTGCACAGTGTAAAATAGGAAGACGTGCCAGGGTTCCTATATAAGCTACTATATAGTGTTACATTTTTTACTCAGAAATGGAGTTAGGCTTTTCATCCAAGCTTTAAAATGTGTGTTGTTTTGAATGATATATTAGAAATTGTGCTTTCTGCACATTCCTTCAGAAAATTATTTACCAAAAAAACCCTAATTCACCAAAAATTTGCGACTGAACATGTGCATGTTTTTGTATTAATATATACATACAGCTCTGTGTGTGTGTATGTATTTATATATTAAAAAACCCTATAATTCTGTAACAAGAAAAGGCTCCTCAAGTCCTTTGACATTGTGCACAGGCTCTTACATAAAATTTTATTTCTAATGGAGTTTGAACTGTGTGTGAGGGATAAGGTGGTGAACTGACTGACCTATTCCTGCACTGTTACAGGAGCATTTCCGTATGTCAGAGAAGCTGCCCAAAGTGATGGGTGATTGTGTTTATCACTGTTTGTTTTAATTGGATCTAATGAAAAGCAGTGTCATTCTGTTTAAGCTAGAGTTGTGAAGGAAGTATCGAGGTTTCAGAGCTATCCAAACAACTGAGTGTCGAAGTTTACTACTTTTAGAATAAGAAGTCAAGGAGTAGCATTTGGCTGTGTTTTTCTCTGCTCCCTGCAATTTATTGTACTCTTCTAGATTGACCACTGATTATTACCTAAATCCAGTCATTTGAGGACTCCACTGCTTCTCCAGAGTTTAATTAAGTCCTATTCTATGTTTACGATATTATCAGTGTGCATATACGTTTTCTAATTTCATTTGTGTACATTGGTGCAGTAGCAAGGCTTTGTAAGTATTACTGAAAAACATCGTCTTTTCCTGAAACTTTATCAAATAGTTGTCAAACCAGATGCTTAAGTTCTAAGGAGAACACATTATTCTTGGAATTCATCTTGAAGACTCAGAAGTTCTGTCTGGGATTTACCCTTGAAGCTGTTCAGTTCAGAATAATTCATTAATGTCAGATAAAAGACCCTGCAAAGAATAGTGTTTATTCCTCTAAGGCTCTACTGAAGGACTGTGTAAGCATTTCTTGGACATTTAGTATAAACCTTTTAAAGTGAGGAGCAGGAGGAACATGGCGTGAAGGTTGTGTGTTTGGTTGATTAATTGTTCATCCACATTTGGCCAACTGCATGCTTTTTTCTATGGAAACCTGTTGTCAGATTACAGTAGTTTGGGGAAAAGTACCCCAAGCATGGGGAAAACAACGCTGCTATATGGTCAGGTAGCCAAAGATGTATTTACTTGTGCTGCCATGATCCCAATGGCATTGAAATCATTCTGGTTTGGCATGAATGTGTTGGAGGCATTGCTCCATAAAGGCTCAGTGAAAATTGGGGTAGATGTTTAGGAGGAGCTGCATCACCCCCATCCCAGACAGCAGTTGCCTCATCTTAGTTGCCCTAGGGACCAAGCAGGTGGCGGAGGTGCTGCTTCTTACTTTGAATCCTGATGAACTTTAGTACATGTGTGTGTGTCTTCTCTGTGCTAGATGTCACTCTTCGTGGGAGTCTGGATAAATATTTCAGTCTGTAGGAGTTCAAGAGAGCTAGGTATCACCTAGCAACAAGCATCCCACTCTCTACCTCCTGCTTCTCTTTACTTTAATAAAGTATCCGAAAGCCAGAAGTTGAAGCATTAAGGTAATTTTCAGAAATATTTTGAGAAACTTTAGATATTTTTGTTTCGATGTTACAGCAGAGCAGCAAAGATGTTGGCATCGGGACTGGCATCTTAGTAAGTAACTGTGCCTTGTTTAAACAGCAGTCACAATCAAAAATTAGCAAAAACTTCAGCTGGAGATAGAATAACCCTTATGATTGCAGTTGTTAGGATGCATAGCAAGTGACCTTTGGTCTTGTGAGGTCTGCAGTTATGCCTAACATAAACTGAATGAGTTTTAGGCTGTACTACTTGGTTCACTTTGCAGCTCCTAGTGACTGCTGGTAGGACAGTGCCTTATGTTGGAATTTAAAGTAAATTTTTTTTGCAGACAGCTTTGTGACAAAGTACACTGGTTAATTTCAGTTACAGTGGTACAGTACTCTGGTTACAAAGGTCCTGGGGACCAGACCCAAGTCAGGAAAGGGAAATTCTTGAAGTGTAGTTGAAGTTTAGTTGAAGTTTAGGATATGCTCAGTACAGTGCTGGACTGTATGCCAGCATCTCCTATCCCTTATCAATTTTAAATGACAAGGACTGTTGTGGATCTGTAGCTTGTGGTTAATGTGTATTTTATCTGTAGCTTCTGCAAAATGTCACTTTATGGAGTTTATTAATGTCACTGCTACGGAAGAAGGACAAGTGTGTGGCTACTGTTATTACAAGGGTAGCTATCCGTAACACTGGGTTGAGGATAACCTGTGTTCCCTCATCACTGAATGGTGCTAGAGCTGAGCTTTCAGTGATCCTGCCTTACCCGATGACCAGGGTGCTCTTGATGAGTTTGGGAGAAGTCACACTGTTTTGGGGGAAGTTTGGTGTGACTCAGAGCCTTTGAAAGGAGTTACAGAAGTCAAAATACAGATCTAAGGGCTTTCAAGAGGAAAAGTGCATACTTTAAAAATAAAATAGATGATGTTAGAAGATGACTAGCCCCCTTATGCCCAAATAAGGAGTTTGTTTTGTAGAGGGAAAAGGTGAGAAATCCTGATTCAGCAAATGACTTAACTTTGCCAATGACTTGGTCGTTTTCAGATGTATGTTCCCATACCCATCTGAATTAGAAGACTAAAAACAGCACAAGGAGTAATTTATTACTGTATTAATGTGAGTTTCCTTTCAGAATATCAGTATGTAAAAGATAAGTAAGTTATACCAGTGAGGACTTGTTTTTTAAATGAACTAATGTGGGTTTATATGTTCAAAAGTGTTCTATTTGTAGAGGTATGGCTACCTCTGCACCTGTGGGGATTTCCATTGTTCCTGAAATATGCTCAGCATGGTTGGCCTGGAACTCTTCTCATGCTCCTTGATGTGGTCCATGGGTCTTGCTCAGCTCCCCCAGGGGGTGGCCATGCTGGTCAGGGTGGGACTACCAGGACATCTAGTCTGATAAAAATTTTCAAATGGAGTAGGAATGGTTTTCAAAATGGACTAGGTGCAACCAAATTTATTTGTTTTTTTCTTGCTGTAGAGAAAGGAATCTAATGTTTGGCAGCATTCATAAGCTTTACAAACTCATGGGGTCTGAAAACACTATTTTAAGGTGATAGTTAGGCTTTGGTTGAAGAGGACATAATTCTGTGTTTGCTACTTATATTTCACTCTTTTGTTTGAAAATGATGGTTTGTGCTTTGCTCTGTGATTACTTAAAGAGCTTTTCTGGTTTAAAGGTTTCAAATGGGAAATATTATACAGTTGTCTTGTTGTTTAGATTTTCTTCTGCTATAAGACCTGCTTGATGCAAATGGAAGATGTTTTTACTTAGACTTCAATGTCTGATTTCATATTCCTGATAGTAGAAAGTAACATTTCACTGTAAGGGACTGAAAACCAAAGTCCAGAGGGGATTTCATGGCAACGACATATGATGGCCCCTTTTTCATATGAATTTCAAACTCCTTTCATATGAAGTCAGAACTTTTCAGCACTTCAGAAAATCAGGCCAAAGATTTACAAAGTTACTAGTTAAATGTCATTTTTAGAGGAATGGTTTGCTCTTAATCTCATCAAAAGCAGCCTAAAATAGAAGCCCTTCCATAGAGGAGAACACCCCAGTGGTGCGAGGAGGACAGTTTGGTGCTTGTTAATTGTGCAGACCTGAAGAGAATTAATAGGCAAACCCAGTTACTTGTCATTGCTAAAGAAGTAGCTTTTCCACAAGAAGGACTGTTGGACATGATTTAATAATGCAAAACCAGCTGCAGCTGTGGCTGGTTGGATAGTGGTTTGTTAGTTCTGAGACACAGACCCGTGTTTGCTGTGTCACCATAGCCACCGTAACGTAATAGGACTCCAGCGTTGGTGTGTAACTTGAAGCGAAGTTGTGTTGTAGGAACATGTGTATCTGTGTGCATGTAGAGAGGAGTAATGATGAGAAAACCTGGAGAACTAGAAACAATTACAGGTCAAACTCTTGTCTTCCTCTCATGGAGACTCCATGAAGCTTTTGGATACATTGCATTTAATTTAAGAAAAGGAAATTACTAAGTCATTTCCTGTTCAGGCTGGATGACCACACCATGTGAGTCTAGGATGTGGAAAATGTGGTCCAGTTATCCCGTTTTTGGACAAGAGCACAGGGGAAAGAGCAGCTAGAAACTCAAAGGTGGTTCTTCACGTGTGCAGTTTTAAAAGGAAAAAAAAAGAAGGAATCTGCTACATGAAATTTTGAAGTAATCCAAATAATGCCAAGGGAGATTAAATGACAAAAGATAAGGAGAGTCTACAAGATGCAAGAGAGAAGACAAATGGTCTACAACAGTTAGCGTGCTTAGAGGCTGTGGTATTTACTTGCATTTAGTTAGGTCAGTGTTTGTGGTGACTTTGTAGCTTTTTAAAATTCATACAAATATTTGAAACTTCTATTAAATTTAAGATTTTCTTAGAAATAAAATCTAAGTGATGTTTAGTCAGTATGATAGAAGCACACTATATGAATGGTAGATTTTTATTTTCTTAAGGAAGCTTCTTGTCTTTTCATTGTAAAAGTTTATGTAGTATTTGGAAGCCTGTCATGTTGTCATACATCCAGCAGTAATGAAATACTGGAATATGGTTTAAAATCAGGCAGGTGATGCTCTCCTGTTTTTTGAAGGATGACCTTATTTTGAATGATAGAAAAATAACAGCAGATTGTTTATAATAACTCTGACAGCAGATTTAGATTCTTGTTTTCACGCCATTTCCATTATTAAGAGAGACATATGTAGGTAGTGTTTGCTCCCAGATACATGCACATATTCTGGCAAGGGGTTTAAGACATCCTGTCTATTATTTAAATGTTGGATAGCTGAAGATTTTTTTTTCTTCCCTGAGGCCTTTTTTAAAAGTTGGACTACTGGGTTTGTTTATTTTTTTAAACCTGAAGGAGCCTCACAAAACATAATATAGTATTTGAATTGCTGCATGCTTTCTTTCTTTTATAGATTAACATAGAATCATAGGATGTTTTGAGCTGGAAGGTGCTTAATGTTCATCTAGATCCAACCTCCCTGCCATGGACAGGGATGCTACCCCCTAGGTCAGGCTGCTCAAAACCTCATCCAACCTGGCATTGAACACTTTTAGGGATGGAGCATCCACAACTTCTCTGGGCAACCTGTGCCAATGCCTCGCCACTCTCACAGTGAAGTATTTATTTCTAGCATATGATCGACATCTCTGCTCATTTAGTCTGAAACCTTGTCTTATGGTATGTGCCCATGTAAAAAGGCATGGGCAGCCTCTTGTAGCCCCTTAAGGTACTGGAAGGTTCTGTAAGGTCTCCCCAGAACCTTGTCTTGTTTCAGGCTGAGCAACCCCAGCTCCTTCAGCCCCTCTTCACAGGAGAGATGCTCCAGCCCTCTGTTCTTCTTTGTGGCCCTCATGACTAAACTAATCATGTATCTGTAGGAAACCCTGAAAGAAATGCATCTTCAGATTTTGTAGTGGTCTTGGACAGTTTTTTATATGTTACTGTTGGGATCGTGCATAATATTTCTGGGAATTACAGTTTGAAATATTGGTAAAGAATGTTTGCCCTCTGTTACTACTGGAAAGTTTACCCGTACAAATGCAGGGTACTGGTACATAATGGGCTCAGAAGACTAATTAAAGCAGTTGGGATTTAGTGAGCTGAAATAGCAGCTCAGAAGTTAAATACACAGAGCTTTGGCTAAAATAGTTAAGAGGAAACATAAGGTTTTAGCCAATATACCTTCTCTGCCATATTTATCCCTTTTTGTTTTAAGTGCTTATAAACTTACTGTTCTTCTGACCTCTGTTTTACTACAGAATAGACATCTGTGGTTAGATTTTTTTTGTATTTACATACACAACATACTTGAGAAATTATTGAACTGCTCAGAAAATACACAAATTATTTAATATTTTCTTTTTCAGGATTGAAGTGGATCTAGGGACAAATGGATGACTGAATATTCATATGAAGAGGAAAGCCATAAAAGTTGGTTGACATTTTTACAGCCATATGCATTATATGTATTAATGCCGTTATCAAATATTTATATTATGTTATAAAACAAAATAGCTTAAATAACTGGCCTGAGCTTTGTATACTCTGTCTTTGAGGCAGGGTAATACTGTAGCTTAACAGCTGTGGCTTAATACAGTATTTGCTGACAATACCTTCATGTTCAGCGGAAAACCCAGTAGTATGTTAAGGAAATAGGCAATTCCTTTGAAGCCAGGTGTTTGAGTGGACTCACACATAGTGATGTTCATCATTCTTCCATGGGAGTATGCAAGGATGAAGGGAGAATTAGAGGGGTGTTGTCTTCCATTAGAGGTGCTGACTATGATGCTTAATATGCTGTGGAGTGGCTCTCAGATGCCACATTGACAGCTGCTGTTTAAGAAGTCAAACAGGAAATGATCTCTTTGAAAGTTATCTTGGTGTTTTGTTTTCTTGTGATAGAAGGTTGTTTTACACCATGCATTTTCTGTGATAGTTAAAAAGGAAGAAGCTATTGTCGGACCTCCATGATTGGCTACTGTTTTAATACACCCAGCCTTGACCTCTGCCAATCTGAGTTATGACTATGAAGGATAATTTTTTCTGGGATGCTATGACAACCAATTCCCACCAAGGCTGTTTAAACACAGCTGATGCTGCCTGTGGATTTACACCAGAGCAAATGAATTGTGTTAACAAACATAGGGTGTGGTACGGTGGGATGCAGGGCACAGTCCAGGGGGATGCTGCACAGCAGCTTGGCTAAAAAAGCATTCAGAAAAATTTAATAGTCAATGAGGGATGTTACTGTGGGAAGCCTGTTTCCTTGAGAGCCTCTGTCAACCCCTGAATCTCTCTCAGGGGTGGAAACAACGAAAAAAAACCAGCAAAAAACCACAGTTTGTGGGTTTTTTTCAAAAGCACAGTATTAGTTCTGTACAAGAAATGTAAATCTACAGTTTTGTTAACAAGTAGTTCAGGAGGACAGAGTCTTATTTTTCTTAGTGATAATTTGTTGTTATCAAGCTTTTAGTGGTTCAGAAGTTTTACAGTTTATGAACTACTGACCTGGATACAGAAGACTGTAATTCCTTCTTGGGTAAACTTCTTGAGTGTTCACAACAGGTAGTGGATGTGCTGATTCCAGCTACCTCCAAATTCACAAGCAGCATGAGATATGAGGGAATCATCTGTGTCTTTGTCTCCTGAAATAACAGCCAGCAAAATAATCTTCAGAAGCATCCATAGAACATGTGCTTTGTATGCTGCGGGTCCCGGAAAACACCTCCAACATCCCAGAGCCAAATTTAAACCCTGATAGAGACAAAGTGGTATTAGTAGCTGTACAGTAATGTACACAATTTTTTTCCATGGGTTCAGGGGCCCGTATGCCCACATGAGGCAGCAGTTGTTGCCTGCTAAAACCAGAGCACAAAATCTTGAGGAATTTCCCTTTGGTTTGATTGCTGACAAGTGAGCGGCTGCTGCCCATACCGATGTCTAATAGCTTGGGATGGGCCAGCGTTGTGGCAGAGCAAACGCTCCCCTGCTCACATCTCCTGGCTATGAATAGCAGAGTGAAAAACTGATACTGTCCAAACTGTACTTGCATCTTTCAGAACTGCAGTGATAGAATCCTGTATGTACAAACTCGGGGAGGCACTTCACTGACAGAAGGTGTGAAAGAGTAAAAATACCAAACTAATTATCTGTTAGCTATCTCTGGATGTCATTATGTTACAGTGGACTACTCTTGCTGTCCAGGAGACAGCACAGAGCAGTACTACCATAGTATGGTAATGTTCTGTTGGATTGAGAAGTAACTGGGACAGGCTATGTCTGAGGTATTTGGTTTGGGAAGTGACACCAGGGCAGAAAAAGTTAAGGATCACTTTCTTCAGAGGGGCTGTTGTGCCCAGAGTCTGTGCAGGGGAGGGATGGCTTCCAGATCAAGCCAGAGCAAATGTCTCAAAGGAATTTGACCTTTTTGCAGGTTTCTGTAATTGGATGAGAGCTGTGTCTGTGTTAGCTCTGTATTGCTGTTCTTTTCCCTGCTTTTGCTTTCCTGGTTTAACACAGAGCAGTGGAATGAGGAAGGAAGAGCTGGAAAACAGGGCAATCTCCTCAAGCCGTAGTTCCACTCTCTCATGCCCTTCGGATGACATCCCACAGTAATTGTGGGGAAGCTGCTCAAAATATGTGCCGATAAGGAAGGGGGTACTGAGTTATTTCTTTACATGTTTTCTTTTTGGCAGCCTTTGCAAATGTAGGACTGAATCCTGCTGGTAGTCTTTTATATTAGGAAAGTACCGTGGTTAAATCGTATCACTGAATAAGAAAAAGAAATGTGGTTACACGGAGGAATTTAAAGTTTGAGGCCAAAAATTCCTTTTCTGGGAAGAAATGATTCCAGAAAGATTAAGCAATAGAGGTGGAGAAGGCTTGTCTGTGGTCACTGTTCAGATGAGTTGATAAAGTTCTGGCTCCAATAGGGAAGAGACTGGATTTCAGCCAGCACGCTGCCTTAGGTTTTTATTTTATTGCTCTTTTACTAATCTAGTTTTGAAAGATTTTCACTGCTAAAATGAAGATGTTGGTGTATTGTTGGGAGTGTAAACAACTTCTGTTGCATTGTCTATATGTTATATTGATATATTTAAGGTCTTCCTTGGTCTGCCTCAAAACACGTGTAAACACGGTGTGGTATTAATAAGTGACCTGTAAGCATATATGCAACTGATGAAGGAAAAATGAACATAATTCTTCCTGTCTCATAGAATGAGATTAGATGAGTATCTAGCAGAAAGAAGAAATATGCAGAAATAAACCTGAATATGTATATTGAATGCATGCAGCTTGTCATGCTTCTGCATTTTCCATAATACTGACAGCTGCATCCAGAGGTTCATTCATCTGTTGAATCAGATATTTGAAGGTTATGTTTTCAGTGTACAGTGGCTGAATGGGGGTGAAAGGGGTGAGACTTCCGTAGGAGCTGGCAAGGAAATTGGGTAACTGGCAGAAAAACTATAAATCAAAGGTTCTGGGCAAATTAAAGATCTAAACTTCAAAACCAAGTAAACAGGAGTGAAAGAAGGTCAGAGAGCAAAATTAAAGGGGGCAAGTGGTTGTTCAGATTGGAAAAGCACAGATCTGGGTTGTACTTAACGAGTGGCCATGGGTGCAATCACACCACTCACACTGTGGTTTCATGAACATCTTCTAGAAATAACACCGGGCAGCTTGATTGATCAGGTTTAATGACGTTCTAAGTTATTTAATGCTGGAAAAGTGATGAAAAACAGAGTTTAAGGGTGTAAGTATCACTCCTAATTTTCTGTGTCACGTCTTTAAAAAAACCAAAACCAAACCAACTAAGAGCAAACTTTAGCTCAACTGTTTAGAGGACGGGACTCAAGGAGGTGTTTCTTGGACTGTTGAAAGCCCACCCTATCTTCATCTTTTTGCTTTTTCATGCTTTTTAAAGTTTAGTCATGATAAAAAATGATATTTTTAATGTATTTGAGAGTGGTTCAAGGAAGTTTTATGGTTTTATTTGCATAGTCAGGATAGTAGTAACAGTGTGGTGATGTGTTTGGTTTTTCATGTCAGCTGTCTCCTCTGTATTGCAAACAAATGCAGTTTTTCTAGAAAGGGACTGCTCTTAAGGGGTCTTGCTGATCTAGCGGCATTCAGTGGATTCTTGGAATATAATTATGACTAGAAACATCATTTTGATAAAATATATTAATCTCAAGGGAATTACTTTGCACTGACCATCAATCTGTCTTTGTCACGTGTGTTTCAGTTTAGATTACTCTCAGGCAAAGAGGCTGTAGTTTGATGTTTTGTCTTAATTCCTTATGATTATAAATTACTTGGATAAAACAGTGTAAAAAATGACTACTTAAAAATGATTGATGGCCTCATTCAGCAAGGCAGGGGGACTTTGAAGTTCTTTTGATTTCATCTGTTGTGTAGCATTTATCAAGATGAGTCCTTTAACAGTGGATTGGTGGTTGATTTTAATGAATATTTCACAATGTAAATAGATATCAGGCAGTTGTCTGGAGCTCAGTCATATTCATAGGACAGATCTGCTTTTACTTGCTGTCACTGAAAAATGTAAAAATTATGCTGAAACTGTAGAGTGGGAGGAAAGCTTTTCCTCAAATCCTATCTTATGGAAAGGGAGGAGCAGCAGTGATTTTCTTTCTTTCCCCATTCCTTACATCAGTAGCCACATACTGTGCTGTCTCTTGCTCCTGTCTTTTCCCACTGGGTGCTGGAGGGCTGTGCATGGTGGGTGCTCTAGCCCCACATTTGCTCATGGTAGGCTCAGCCCTGCTGCAAGTGGGATGAGGTGAATTTGGAGGTGATGCCCACAGCTGAAAAATTGCTGGGGTCATTTCCAACACTGATATTTTCCAAGGAGAAAAAGACATTGAAGATGGCTTGTAGCAAACCACTTCAACTTTGTGAATTTGTGTATGAGCTCTTTCCTGTTCCCCTTGCATTTGCAAAGTTATGGAATGATTTCTGAAAAGACCCTGGCATTCTTAGTGGGCTTTCCTTCTGAACAGCAGTACAAAATTTGTTCTACACAGCTCATTTCTTGAATTCTGCCAGAGACAGATGCTTTCATAATCTAAATGGTTTCTTGTTTATGGATCCTGGATCTTGGCTACATTCCATTCATTTCCTAACTCTTTTGGTGACACACGTACACATAGATTATGAGCAAATCATATTTAGCAGTTGACTTGTGATCTGACCTTGTTTAAATATAATTGGGTTGTGATTTTGAGTGTTTTATTTTTGTATTTCATTTCTGCCAATGTGGATCGGGGGTAAAGCATCCGTGAGGTATCCTAACCATTGCTTTTTAGTTTTATGTATAAAAAAAGAACTGTTATTTCACTAGTTGAAGATAGCTGCGGTCTTTTTGCTCTCTCACTCTTCAAAAAAGCGTATAAAGTAGGCACAGGGTGAGTTAGACTTGCCCTGTCAAAGCCTGGTCTTCTGCAAAATCTGAAGCTTTGCTCTAAAATCAATATAGAGATCTTCATATGTTACAAACAAGGTTGTATTCTCAAATAGTCAGAGCACAGTTGCCCAAAAAGCTTTGTTCATAATTGGGAGAGAAAGGTCTTTGGCTCAGCAGTGGTGTGCAAGGTTTGCAGTGTCTGCACAGACTTCTCTGCTTGGAGCTACTGTGGAATATTTCAAGTGCATTGGTTTTTGAATTGAAATCCTTTTTATTAAACAGTTTTTTGAAATAGGAAGAATGGAGGATTGCATAGAAGAGGATGGCAGCAATTTTCATGTGAGGTGATGTGTGGGGGAGTAAGGCAGCCCACGTTGTAGTGCAGTTCGCAGGAGAGTAGTTTGTCTAGAATTGACAAAATGTGATAAAAATGTGGAATATGTAAAATGTTCTTTTCACAGTTCAAGTCATTAAAATTACTAAATGTCATTGTAGAGCAAAAGTAGATTGTGCTGGTGTTGCCTGGATCACTTCTGCGTTAAGAGATAGGTGGTGAGGATGGTCTGTGGGTAGTAAATCGTGGATATAGGTGATAGCTGTTTCAGAGCTTGCTTCAGCATCTGCTGACATAACTCAGTTCTGTAGAGTGCCTTTTAAACTACTTCTGGAAGTTAATAGATAACCCTTTATGATCTTACTTAGTAAATGCGTTAGCATCTATAATTTGTATTACTTATAAGGCTTGGGGTGTGGTAATGCCATCTGATTATTTAAGGTCATAGGGAGCCTTTAAATGCATCCTGTGATCACAATCCTCCTGTAAATGTTGCATTATTTTTTTAAGTTTGAGGATTTTTTTTTCTGGATTGAGAGTTTTCTTTGTTTGGTTTTTAATTCATATTGGGAGTGAAAAAAATCAAAAAACCTTCATCTTGAAAAGGTCAGCAAGAGCTGAGACTAGTTAGCAAAAATTAGCCTGTGAGCATAAAATAACAAACAGCTTTATAATGTGGGCAAAGACACCCTTGGTTCCCATTTCTGCTGTTGAAAATGTGTGGCATGTATTGGTGTTCCCCTACTGGGAGGGAGAGATGTGTTAAAAACAGAGTTTCTGCATCTCAGGTGAAGCAGAAACTGATACTGGGGCCTCTTGTCTCCAAATTTGTCTTGTAGGCTATATATGAAGTAAAATGATTGAAGGAGCCTAAAAGATCTAGGTGAGAAATTTTCAGGTGAGCATTTCCTTGGTTCTGCCTATACTGGGAAGTGAGCCAAGAGTGTTACTGGTTTAGCTGAGACCAAGAAATGTTTCCATGTCCTGGCCCAGCAGGCTTTGTTTCACCTCCTGGCATGGCCCAGGGCTGCACAAACTAGGTGACTTGCAAAAAAGCTAGTTTGGTGTTTCCAAACCACTGTCTGTTTCAAGCCACTTTCTTCAGTTCCTTTTTCAGTCTTGACATCAATTCTGGGGACTAGTTCTAACTGATGGGACATGATTCACAGAGAACTAGATCATGAATGTCTGGATTCATTTTTTTCAATTTCAGTCATTTTGCTGAAGGGCTCCTGTCTTCTACCAAGGGCAGAGAGCAGTAAGCATCTCCAGAGGGCAGTTCTTCCCATGAGGTTTCTCTGTCCTCCCTGGAAGCACATCTCTTCTGCCTGTAAGATATGATGGTACAGACACTGTGGGTACACGAGGCTCCGCTCTGCTGGACTCATTCTCCAGCCCTGGGGTTACCAAAACACCCCTGAGTATCCCTGCTCTTGCAGCCTCTCTTCTGTACTGCCACGCATTCTCTTGGCAATGAAAGAGCAGTCACCACTCTCATTTCACCTTTTAATCCTAGTACTCATAGTGAACAATTATACTAATTCTAGTAATGGCTGAATTTATACTACTCCAAAGAGGGAAGCACAGGGCATTTAATTTCGAAGCTGTTTGACAAGACCATTTTGATGTGTGTATTTTCAGAAGTATGGCACAAGTTTCCAAAGTGCCTAATGGGGAGAAAAATGTTCAAATTCATACTCTCAGGTTTTCAGTTTCCAGGAAACAGAATAATCTTAATTTCTGTTGAGCATGACCCATCAAATAAAGCAATTTTAAAACAGATGTGCAGGACTTGCTACTTCAGCTTATTTAATAATGACCTCTTTCTGGTCATTAGTTATAAGCATGTAAGTTTGCATGAAAAAAAAGATACTTCTCTTGTGTGGAGGTATTAATTCTCAGTATCATGAAGCATCACAGCTAATTGCATTTTGGAGTTAATCTTTTCTTTGTGGTAAGGAGGGGAATGATTTTCTCCATCTGAACAGTGGTGCTGATTAAGATACATTGAACCAAATACTGAAATACTGTGTGTTCCTGTTTTCCTTTTCCTACATATCTGAAAATGAGGATTTATCGGTAGAAATAAATGCATTTGGATTTCAGTATTTTTGACATCCTGTGGAGAGCATGATGTCAAACAATGGCAATTTGTTGCTTATCATATGCTGGTGTAGAAGAATGTGTTAGAATTCAGTAGCTAGCACATAAGGAGAAGACAGTTGTTTTAATACTGATATCCTCTGCTAACAGACCTGAATAATGATTCTGCTGGATATGGTATTTCCTATACCCAAGGATGTGTCTAAAACAGAAAACAAGCTCACAATATAAATCTAAATCTGGACTCACTCTTTTGCTTCCCATGAAGACATTCATTAAGTCTTTCTTGTGCAGAGGTGTGGGGATGAGTCAGGAAAGGACGGGTTCTCTGTTTTGAGGCTGCCACCTTCTTTTGGACTTTGCTATTTACTGAATTTTTTTGGTGTTCAGTTTGATAGCAATCAGCTGCAGCTGTGATTGCAGTCAGCTGTGATGGACATGTAGACATAGCTCAAGTGAAAGTAAAAGCCTAGGCTTTCAAATATTACAGGTAAACATGCTGAGTTTCCACCTTAACTTTTAAGTAATATGAAATATTTCAGTATTTGTATTAAGGGAAAAAAAACCAAAACAAAAATCCCCAACCACTAAAACCTAAACACATGATAAAAAGTGTCTTAGAAATAGTGAGATACAAAGCATTATTTTCTCCTTGGTTTTATTTTTCCTTTTTTTTTTTTTTTTTTTTAAGAAGATGGTACACTCCTCAAAACCCAAACATTTGGAGTTCAGTCTGAGTTTCTTTTAAAATCATACGAGCTTGAGCTTAGGTGTTTCTGAAGTGAGATGACAGTGAGATTCTCTCTTGCAAATTAAGAAGTAAAAGGAGTGTCTGTTGGTCTTAGGAAGATGAAAATTAACTTAGATGTGTAGGTTGTCTTAAGTGCAGTGGAACTGAGATGATGTTTGCTGAACTACTCTTTGGAGATTTACATAATAGATGAGATACAGGAGCTCCAGGCAGCATGACAGTGGAGTTTATTTTATCACAGGATGTAACACAAGTGAATTGCCTTAATAATCTCTGCAGAAAGCAAGGGTAATCTTTTCTCTTTTTTTTTATATGGAGAAAGAGAGCCAGAGAGTTCATAATATCCTGGCTGTTTATGTACAAGGAACCAAACCTTTCGTTAGAATAACCTGAATCCATTCAGCCATCATGCTTTCTTATTGAGAACTTTCAGAGCTCTTCAGGGAGGACAAGCAATATGCATCTCTGAAAATACTTTTTTTTTGTAGTAAAATGAGATGATAATTCATAACTTGATGTAAGATGCTCATAACAGGCTGAGTAATTGTTCCAACTGTTATATATTTAAATATATGGAAAGCATTTATAAACCAAATGTACCTGCTGTTTAGTTCTATAGTGGTAATAATAATTTTCAAAAGTTTCAGAGCCTTTGTCATTTCAAAGTTGGTGCATTTTGGAAAGAAGTTTTAATACTAAAAGGTTGCAGGATTTAATGTTTTATCAAACCAATTAACCCACTTTGGTTGGTGTGGAAGTTTCTGTTTTTCTGCTTCAGCTGATATCTTTTCATCATGGAAAATGGACAAAGAAACACTTGAAAAGTTAAATAGTTTAGTGTAGGTGGTAATAACAACACCCAACTCTTATGCTTTTCAGCTGTGTGCTTGGCTTCAAGCAAGAGTCAGACTCCTATGATATTCTGAATATAAATATGCTATTGCTCTTTGATCTGTAGCAAAACTTCCTAGCAATCAAGGCTACTTAGCACTTTTACTTGAAGGAAAAGGTTTACTTTTGGGCATAGCAAGTTTCCAGAAGAGTTAATGATGTCCTTAGGTTCTGGTTTTTGTGAGCTGTATGCAGCTTAAGAATTCTTTTGTATTAATCTTATGTCAATTGCTAGCTCTTCTGGAAGAGCCTGGGCAAGTAACTCATTCTAAAGTGTTGCACAGAAAAAGGCATTTACCTAATGTGAAACCAGGTTATCAGAAAAAAAGTCATAATTTATTGAATGTAATATTATGTGAGATATTGCTTTTGTTAATGACAAAACATATTTCCAATGATTTCAGCAGTGATGGACAATACCTAGCCAGTCTACTAGGTATGCTGTGCTCCACTCTTAATTCCCAGATGGAGTCTGGGATTAGTTCTGCCAGATTTCCTCTGGTTACTGGATTGGATAGCATTTATTGTTTATCAGCTGATGTACAAAGTTAGATTTTTTTCTCTTTGCCGATCAGGTTGTTTTTTTTCCTGTGTTTCTAGTAAATGTGTTACGTCTGTCAAGTCACAAGTCTGTATCAGTAACAGTTACTGCAGTGTGCTAGGGAGGGCACCAAAGTGATAACCCGTCTGCTTCTATTTGCTGGTGTCTCTCCACAGTGCCAGCCTGGTGGGATCAGAGACCAAGGAATCTTTTATAAGAACAGAGTTGTTTTCATCAGAAGGTGTTTTAAAACACTGAAATTCTTCCACCCCGTTGGCTCTGTAATCTCCCACGTGGGGATCTTTAGAGTAAATAAATAAAAGATCACACCAGGCAAATGTGATTTAAAGTGTTTGTAACTGTTCCCCAAACAGCAGTAAAATCCTAAATATGATATGAGCAAGGCAAACAAGGGGGGAAAAGTTCACTTCAGCCTCCAGACTTTCTTCTTGCACTATGTAGCTGTGCAGCGCCAGACCTTGTGGACACAGGAGAGGATTCTGAAGAGTCCTGGTGTCCAAAGGGCATCCTCCAGGATTAGGACAGCTTCCTCATGCCCTGCTTCTCCACAACTTACCCTTCTTTGAGGTGTGTGTACATTTGTATCAGAGAAGTCTAGTGATTCTAATCCAAACATAAGTGACCTGCCAGTATTTGCCTGCACAGAGCCAGAAATATTAAAATGGTTTGAGCTGGACAGGACCTTAATGATGCAATCCCCCTGCTGCGGGGGGTTCACCTTTCATTACACCAGGTTGCTCAGAGCACCATTCAAAGAGGCCTTGAACACTTCAGGGATGGGGCATCCACAGTTTCTCTGGGAAATCTTTTCCATTGCCTCATCACCCTCACAGTAAAGAATTCTTTTCCTAGTATCTAATCTAACTCTACCCTCTTTCATTTTGAAACCATTCCCCTTTGTCCTATCATTACATGCACTTGCAAAAAGTCTTTTCTCCATCTTTCTTGTAGGCCCAGTACAGGTACTGGAAGGCTGCTGTAAGTTCTCCCTGAAACCTTCTCTTGACCAGGCTGAACAATCCCAATTCTCCCAGCCTTTCTTCATATGGGGGCTGTTCCATCCCTCTAAACATCTTGGTGGCCCTCCTGTGGACTCAGTCCAACAGGTCCATGTCCTTCCTCTGCAGGGACCCCAGAGCTGGATGCAGGCCTGCAGGTGGGGTCTCAGCAGGGCAGAGCAGAGGGGCAGAATCCCCTCCCTGGCCCTGCTGCCCACGCTGCTTTGGATGCAGCCCAGGACACGTTTGGCTCTCTGGGCTGGGAGTGCCCATGGCTGGGTCGTGTCCAGCCTCTCACACACAAGCGCCCCCAAGCCCTTTTGGGCAGGGCTGGTCTTGATCTGCTCTAACATGACTGTGGTGGTTTTGTTAAACTGTTTTTATTTGCTAGTGATGAGTGAAGCCGGGCATTTCCATCCTGCGTTGGCTTGGACTGCCTTGAACCCTGGGGAGCATTCCAAGTAGTCAGCCATGATTCTGCCCTGGTGAACATGAGTCCCCGTTACTACTAACCCCTGCATAGGCATTTCAGAGTGATGAGCATGTGAAGGACTTACTGATATCCGTCCAGCTGCAAAATTTCAACACAAATTATTCAATCCAAGTATAAACCTTTATATCTGACCCTAAAGCAGCTGTATGGAAGAATAGGAGGGATTTTTTGGGAAACCATTTTAAAAGGCTTGCTTTGCCTGAGTAAGGTTCTGCAGGACTTGATAATCAGATATAGTCATAACAATATTAACAGTGATGTCTTGAATTAATCTAGAGTTCCTCACAGTTGAATGGTGATATGGCTTCTTTTTTTTTTTCTTCACAGTTATGGTATATTCTGGTTAACACTTAATTTTGTGTTTTGGAGTAATAGATTAATCCATTGATTTTGCAAGGATTCTTTCATGTTGGAAATAAATTTAAAGTTCTGTTGTTTTTCAGGCATGTGACCAACTGAGTCGTCATTACTTAAAAAAACCCAACCAAAACCCTACCAAACTCCAAAAACAAAATGATAACAAAACCACCATAAACTTCCAGTCAAGTGACAAAATACAAACAGGACCCACCACTCCTAAATGTTTTGGAGACCATTTTAAACTTAAAAATAAATAATGGTAGAATTTCACATTTTTCATTAAGAGTGGATAATTTATTCTCCCTGGCACCAAACAGGTGGTAAAATTACCAAGCTTTTTTCTAAAATTCTTGAAATTACGAATTCATTGTCTTCAGGCAGTATAGAGCATACCTCCACATACTAAAGGCATGGACTTGCTCACAGACATTGGATGGAAGCTCTGTCTTGATGGTACTGAGCCAGGGGATGAACATTTTAGGAAAGAGCACTAACAGTGATGTAACTTCGGTGCTTTTCATCATGAAACCCAGATTCTTTTAGCTGAAGTTCCATGAGGAGTGACTGTTAAGAAAAGGTATGGTTTCAAGAAAAAAATCCTTAAAATTTTTTTACTTTACGTGTGAAGTGGTGACTCGGCATGAGCTTTCAGCGTAGGAAAGCATTTTCATGAATCAGCCACATTGATTGAGAGACTCACTCACCAGATTTGTGTCCAGCATCATTCAGTGTCTGATAAACTCTGCTCTTGAGACGACTGTGGCTGTGATTTTAGTGGTGAGAATATTTTAGTAATGCTTATTGCATTTCAGCATCCAGAGTAATGATGGAGGTAGTTTGTCATGTTATTAATGTTAGAGGTCTGAGTATCTTCAGAAAGATGCAGTACACATAACACTCTGTCTGTACAGAGATCGTTGTTTAAAAATACGAGCAGCTTAACCCATCCAGTTCTTGTGGTGCAAAGTAAATCTAATAAAAGCATTTTAGTCTATGTGAGACATAGCTAATGTGGACAGGAAATCGTTTTCATCATTTTACACAGTGTAACTAAACCACATGTTGGGAATAAATATGTGATTTATGTAGGCACAATTTCTTTTTATGTCCTAATGAGAATTGTTAAATATATTAGTATGACTTGGGGCTTGACACATGCTCTAAAGGCTGTGTATGATGCCAAGCAGCTAGTTATCTCAGTGCATTATTTCTTGAAAGCTTTGACATGGGTAAGGCGACTATACATTTTCAAAGGGAGTGTGATGCTAGGTTGATAGAGGATGAAAGGATGATACAAATAACAATAGTTTGTTAGATCTTCTCGCTGGGGGATGTATAATCAGGTGCTCTGACTTCAAGAACACTAATGAGGATTTAAAGACCTAGCGGTGCACATTTAGCAGTCACACACGATTCTGTCAAATGCTTTTGCAAAGGGCACCTCTGATGCAAAGTACAGTTCAAAAGCAGGTAGGAAGGAATAGTTTTATTGTATGGCTTGATGTAATACTTCTCAGTGTTTCACTGAGCATAGCAATAGGTTGCAGTGTGCTGGTGCTTTGCCAGGTGCTGTTGTTTGGCTGTGGTTTTTACCAGTCGTGAAACCAGCCAGGAGCAGTAGTACCCATGAGCAGGCTGTGTCACTGCATTTTCACCGATCAAATAGTCACTGAGAGGAACAAAGGGAGAGGGCTCTGAAGTTATTATTTGAAGTCCATACTAAGCTATATATGCCACATGCTGGCCATCTCATTTATCTCTACAGTAAATGTCAGGTAGTGAAATCCTGCAGAAGAACAGACGGTGGCCTACCTAGCTTAACGTACCTTTTGGCAGTGATCCGTACCAGGTACTTGGCAGAAGAATGTCAATTCATTCTGGAGTGCAGCTCTTGAGACTGGAAGGCCTTGGTTTGGAGCTGATTTAACTTGGATATTTTTGGCATGTATTACACATAAAGAAAAGACATAAAAATAGAAATGTGTTTTCTGTTAGAACAAATCACCGTCTACCTTACCTGCTTCTGCTTTCGATAGTCAATAATGGATGCTTAGGGAAAGGATGTAGCAAGGCTATTGTTTGAGTGGTGGTGTTGCCCCAATACCTCTTCCAAGTTTGCAAAAAATCTGGGACACAAGATACTTGCATTGCCAGAGGTTGTGTCTATATTTTTGTGCTTGATGATTGCTCTTGGTAAGCAAATCTGTAGGACAGTCCGATTGTTTTTCAACCAATATCCAGCTCATCAGAGAAGCAGACTTGTCACGAGGCCAGCTTCTCTCTGTGTAAGTTATGGCTTCTAGTGCAAATCCCATGGTTTCCAGTTAGCACCTGGACTGGAGACCTCCTGAGATGCTTTCCCACTAAATATCCTGCGATCATAAGGAAAAAACAGCTTGGCTATAGCATTCATTTTCTCCCCAGTTTTTCCATGACATTTCATGCTGTAAAATGATGTGATATAAATGAATTATGCATTAGCTTGTCTTTTGCCTAGACACAAACTCATATATTTTGTTTATAGCCTCTAATTTAATATAACTGCTGAGTTTGATTTGCTTTATATAACAAATTTGGTATCTCTGCCTTTTAAAGAAGTTTTAATGAAAGTTCAAAGTGTCTGTTAATGTACTACTATATGTGGTACTTGTATATCTCTTTCTGATGTTTTCCTGTGATTTTTAAGACTCTGTCTATAGTTACTTAAACTATTCTTTAATCTTGAAGTTTGCCATTATTTTAATAATTGACAGTAATTTTGTGCAGAGCCCTTGTTTTTAAACATGTTTGAGGAATCACAGTTTCTTTGAGAATCTGTGGGAAATGCATGTTGGTGACATTTAAAACTTGTTAATTAGAAATTCTTAACACTCAATTAGAATTGCCTCTAAAATGGGCCCTAATTCTACTATAATTTATTGCTTGTGGAATCTAATTTGGCAGTTTTGTACATAAGCATTTTGATCATTCTGTCTTGAGTAAGAAAGTACCTTGTGAGTAGTTAGGCGTTGGCTTGATCTAGCAGTCGATGGAACCAGTCTGAAACCAAAATGTTATTTTATACAGTTTTTAAAATTATTTGGTGGATACTTACAAATTTTTCTTATTCATGAATTGAGGGGCTTTGTATTTCATTCACAAAGTGAACAGAAGTCAAGAGTTTTCCCTTTTTTTCAACTGTTTTCCCTTTTTTTTGAGCTTTGTACTACTCCCCAGCTTTAATATTAATATTTTCTCATGAGTTTGCCCTGAAGCCTGCGGGGAGCAGGAAACCTCGAACTGTTGTTAAATAAAACAGAGATTGGGTTGGGACAGGGTGTTAAACATTTGCAGTTTGGAAGTTTCATCACAGCACACACCCTTTCTTTAAACATGTCAGAATAAGCAGTGAGTTTGCTCTGTGATGAGAAGCATGTACAGCAATTGCTGTTCCTCTATGTGCATGTAAGGTGCAGGGAAAGGTCATGGAGTAATGCTTAGTTTCTGGCATGTAGTCCAGCTTTTTCTTCTGAGTGTGCAGTCATTCAGTTTTATTTAATTATTCCTGTGTTGTTTTGGCCTGTCCATGAATTAAATGAGCTTTATGCTTTTGCTAACTGATTGTGCTTCTGAGGCTGAGACTGTGGTCACAGCTCTAACTGGCAGCTGAAACAGGGCCATTGAAAGAAGACTTGGTTTCACCACTTACTGCCTGTGGTATCTGTGATTTTATACATGAGCTGTGACAGATGGTTTCTGAGGTTCTGTGTGAACCATCTGTGCGCTTCGTGGGTATGTCCTACGATACCTGGTGTTGGAAGGTGCAACTGCACACAAGGTGTCCTCCTCCTCTTCCTCAAGGCTGCTGTTCCTGTCATGGGCAGCATGATAGGCTGATCTGGAAATGAGCCACGGACTTCTGGGAACGAGTTGTTCTCTTATGGGTGTGATATACTGCTCTGTCTTTAGTAGTAAAAAAAACCCCAAAGTTTTTAAAAATTGCATGTAAACAAAGTAAATCTGAAATAAAAAATAAGTCTTAGCTGAAATTTGTAAATTTTAGTTGTTCCAGAAGCTGGCTTTTCCTTGTTTCCCTTTTAGTTCTGCCTCTATGTCGGAGCTCTCAGATCAGTGAGAAACAAGAATTACCCTTACTTACGTGCTATATAGAGGCAGTCAGTTGCCTAACATTTCTGTGGCTCAGCTGCTAGAAGGCACTAGGCATATTTAATGTCAGCATAATCTCATATTGCTCTTTTTCAGAGGGTACAGTTTGTAATCTCTGTGGTTTATAAGAAGCCAGCTTCTGGCCCTCACCATCAGTTCATTGCTGTGTTTTATTCTAGGGGAGTACCTGGGGAGCAGCAGTTCTGTTGCTGTGCTGAAGGGTTGGGTATGATCCCGCACAGCAGTGCGGGTTCACACAGTATTATTGGTCGTGTGTTGGTTTTCTTTGAAACACAAATGGCAAGGGCCAGTGTAATTTCTGGAGCAAGTGATGATGCCCAGGCCTGTGAAAGTGCTTATGTGGTAGTTTCACTGCTCCCTCTGGAGCTTTGCAGTCATAGAGCTGAAGGTGCTGCTGCTTTGAAGTGATGGTCCCTTTGGAGTGCATGGAATGATGGTGCCAGGCAGATCCTGGAGACAGCATCTTCTCTTCTTGGCAAAGAGCAGAGATGTTTGGCCTGCCACATAATATCTCGTGCATAAATTTTGGACTAAACATGTGGCTACCGCTACATGTTAAATGTTCCTTTTATTTTCCAGTACACAGAGTCCATGTTGTATCTGTCTTTATGGAAGCGGACTTCGCACAGTGGCAGGTGGGAGCAGCTGTGCCAGCCAGCTCTCTGTGCTTTCAGCAGCTAATTTTATGACCAGGTACAGTCAGAATTCAGAGTAGAATTGTAGTCACTCTGTCTCTGCTGGCAAGCTCCTGAGCAATGCCATTTAATATTCATTTGCTCAGCAAATACAAAATAGTCATAATTTAGACAACAGTGAAGGTAACGTTTAAGTAATATGTGCAATTTTGGTCAGTGTTATACTAGAAAAATTCTTCTATGTTTCCTGTTGCAATTTTCTTTGCCAGGTGGTGAGATTTGTTTTTAATTTTAAGCCTTATTCATCTTCAAACTCTTTGTTAAGTTCTTCTCCAGTCTCGAGGGCTGTTGACATAAGATACTAGAACGCTGCTTTGGAAATTGAGAAAGAGTTTTTTAAATACTTAAAATACTGGTCTTATAATAGTGGCCAAGGACAAGTCGCAGTCTAAATCAATTACTAGGGTTGGGGTTTTTTGGGGAAAAAGTAATGAGTTTTGGCTTGATAGTAGTCTTTACTACTTGTCTGTACTTCAGAAACCCAAAGGAGAAACTATCAAGCGTTTATTTTACTATTACTTATCCTGAAGCATTCTGAAAAGATGTCTTTTAAAATAATTCTAGTGTAAAGGTAAATGTAGTACATGCTTTTTGCCCATGTACCCTTTCTTAAATATGTGTCACTCCTAAATGATGGCTCTTTTACAGCTCTCTTTTGGACAGAGAGGTTTGGCTTTTTGTGTTACACAGGACAGATAATGAATCCATAGACATTCACAAAAATCAAACATTTTGTGAATGTTGTATTAGAAGGAAAACAATGAAGCCATTAATGTTGATAAAAGTTAAATGTGAGGCTTTGGTGTAAGTACAGTTGGTTGTAACCTATTGTATTTGAATTCCATACCATAGGAAGGATCCATAATTCTTTGTAAAAGCACTTTTAGCTGAGCTGATATAGAGGGATTTTTAAGCCATCAAAGCTGACAGGGTTGCCTGCTGAATTTGAGAAATAGCAGATTGACCTGAAGTTGCCAATGCACTTGATGATCTTCTGTCACCTGGAAGATGAATACATCTCTTCAGTTCTATTTATATCCCCTAAAACTAACTTAAAGCCAAGCTAATCAAAAAGATTTTAGCAGCAGAATTTGAGATCTGTTATCTTCACTGAATATTGTCTCAACTTGAAGTCTTTTCCTGGAGATAGATCTGTAAAAATAAGTTGCAGATTACAACATAGCTATAGCTTTAGGGATGTACTTCCTAACTTTGGAAGTCTGCTGTTTTCAAAATCAGTATTATTTTCTTCAGGACATCTAGGTAATGGACTAGGAATTTGAGAAGCTTGTGTTGCATGTGCACATCTTTGTACTGGTAGCAGTGAGATACAACTGGACATAGTCTGCTACTTCTGAGGATCTGAGCTGGGGAGCATGAGCTGAGGCCACCCCTTGTGTGTGCCTCAGGCACTGACAGTGTCAAGTCTCAGCTGCTGTTGAGGTCTGAGCTCTACCTGGCAGGCACAACTGTAATAAGAGACCACACTCAGAAGCCTTCCTAGAAAGCTTAGAGCTGTGATGCCTCCCTGTTCACTGGATGCCATGCAGTTGAATGTCTGTGTCTCTTGTCACCAAATAAATTTAATTTTGAATTGAAATGAACTTGAATCAACCCCACCCAGTTTCATATGACAACAGTAAGAAGTCTAAGGCTTTATTTCACTTTTTTCTCACAATTTTTTTTGTCTTTCCTTGAGGCATCAGTAAAGGCAAACTGTAGTTTTCTTGTGAATTTGACTGAAAATTCAAGTTTGGAGTAAAATACAGAACTACCAGAATCTCTGCTTTCATTATGAGCATTTCACACAGCTAATTTGTAAAACTTACCTAGGCTTACCATTAAAAGGTTCTACTTTTAATGGATCACTTCACATTTTTTGTCTTGATGTGTTATGCTGACTCCTGCTTTGACTGATGAATAACTTCAGTGTAGTAATGTAAGTAAAGAGAATAATATGAATTTGAGTATATATGTTTTCAAAAATCACCAAGGTAATCTTATTTATAGGTCATGTAACTAACATAGGTTACTTCATGGTTAGTTCCTTGATGTTTCTAAGATGTCTGTATAAAAAAGCAAGACTTAAAACTTCGTGTTTATCAACTATCAATAACATTGTTACAACAAAAATTACTCCAAGAATATAATGATGAGTTAAGAAATTATTTCAAGTACAGAAAACTTGTGTAAAAAGAATTAGAAGATGAGGCAGGGAAAGTTTTGTGTCATAGCTTTGGGACAGAAGGGCTCCCTAAAGGTTGTTCACAGCTCTTAGCTGTTCAAATGTACTCCCCTTAAACTTGAAACTTTGTACTGTAGTTTGAATGCTGAATTTGAGACTGCTGTTCCCCCAGCTGATACTTCATTTCTCAAAATCAGTGTGTCATGTTAGAAATTAAGTTTGTACAGAAAAGTAAAGAAGGATTTGGAATGAAGCTGGGCCTGGGCAGAAGGAAGCTGGGGGTGGAGGTCTTAGTTTTAGTCTTTGTTTCTCACCATCCAACTCTATTGGTAATAAATCAGTTTTCCCCAAATCAAGTCCGTTTTGCCTGTGTCAGTACCCCATAAGTGATTTTCTTGTCTTTATCTCATTTCCTAAGCTTTTCTATGTTCTGTTCTTCCCCTGTGCTGTTGAGGGAGAGGAGGAATGCAGCAGTGGCCTGGGTGGGCATATGTTAGATGGCTAAGGTCAATCCCACCAGAGTTTTGAAGACTGAATTGTCAGCTGAACCTTTTTGGTCACCATGGAAAAAAGCAGAACCATCAGTGTCTCTGTCTCTCCAGTGTGCAGCTCTTCAGTGAGACTAAGCCTTTCATTAGTGGCAGCAGTAACAAGCATCATCTGCCTTGCCTCTGTATTGCTTGTGTGTTCATGGGTGAAACAAGAGGAAGAAACTTTATTTCACAGGGATGTAAATATTGGTCAACCCATGCAGGAAATTTGAGGTCTTGAGTTCTAGGTGCTCTGAAGCCTGAGCTCACTGCTTTCTTTCTGGGATTGCCTGGGGTAGTGCCTATCTGAGGGGTAGGGCTTTAGTACTGAGCAGTTAGATGTGAAAATCTTGGAGGGTGTGAGGGACAACTGTGATGTGGGGTGGGGATGTTTGGTTTCTGTCATCCTATGCTTGGAATACATTATAAAGGGGGTTTAGGGGTGTCTTTGGTATGTCAGAACAGGAGGTCAGTTTTGGCATCAGATCCTCTCTGATCGTGAGGTTTGTAGTGTGGTTCTCAAAATGTATGACTTGGCCAAATGAAAAACTTGACTACAAAACCTTAGCACTTCTTGTGAATGGCAAATGTTGTAATAGTATAATTCATTATTAAATAAACACTACAGGGTGCTGAGAGAGTTTGTATCAGGATGAGATAATGAGACTTTGGGGTTTTTTTTCTTCTTCTAAAGTAGTGAAAGATAATTTGATTAAAAGATGCAATGGAAAGTCATCCTCATGAAGAAAATGCCAGTGATGGTTGTGGAGGTGCTGTGCTGAAAATACAGGCCTTTTAGGAGTGGGGAGAGTCTGGTTATTAACTGACTGCCACAGCTTCTCAGAAGAGCTTGTAAGCTTGGAAACTTATCTCTCTTGTGTAACAACTGCTCTAATAGCAGTTGCCCATATGGACCTGGGTATGATTTGTGGTTTTAATTAATATTTCAAGGGAATAAATGTCCAAAAGTGATTAGTGGCAGGTTCCAGTGGATGGCACTGAGAAAGAGAGCATTATCTCTTTCAGGATGAGTTACTCATCCCAGAGAACAGGTGTTTTGGTAAGGTCATGCAGTGTTTGGCTTGATTGTATGTCCAGTTTAGGATCTACATCTGCTGTGCGGTTTAGCAAGGTGGGAAAGGAGTCCACCAGGAGGCTTGAGGTGGGAGACTAGAGAAGGAAGGACTATCACACAAATTAAGGTACTCTTCACCTGGGCAATTTTGGGGGCTGGAAGGTAGCTACCACAGATAATGAAGAACATTAAGTGGCCTGAATAATGCATGGACTCAATAAATCACATCACCTGTCTCTGCTGGTGGATCTCATGGGTGTCATCAGTTATTGTGGGCTCTGGAGCAGCCTGGCCTCACTCTGGTATGGATGCTCCATCTGCTTGTCTGACCTTGGAAACTCCTGGAAGAGCTCAATTCATATCTCCAGCCCCAGTGGGAGTAACTCAAGCCCCTTTGCCTTAGGTGACAGTCCCACTCAAATGGAAACCTCAGCAATCATACCTGGTTTGCTGCATGGCTTTGAACATACTGCAGTGCAAGCGCTGGCTCTGGCAGGAGAGCGCCGTTTGGAAGGATCGGCTTTCTGGGTGACTTTGGGCTGAATGTGTCATCCCTGTGATCACACACAGACTGGATCTACTCGGCAGTGGCCCCTCAGGATGTGTCACACAATGTACTTCAAGTTATAAATGCAGAGGAGATCAAATAGTTTGGAAATAATTTACTCCTGTGATTATTGCTCCTGTGAATTCTAAATTACCCAAAAGCCAGAGCTGTTCACAGCCAGAGTATTTTCTCTTCAGACCAGCACTCAAAAGGCTGCTTTTAAGAAATAAGATTTTTGGAGAACAAAAGGGGAAGTGAACACTATGAAAATTTAGTTAAATGTAAATGTGTTAAATGGTACATGAACCAGTCAGGTTTTCATGATTTATCAGTTTTAAACTTCAAAGGCTCTGTTTAGCTTGCATTTTTAAAACTAATGAGTTTATCACAGCCAGTGGGGAAAAATGGTTCAAGTATATCAGCTGTAAATTGGTACCAAGCACTAAAAGGGACATTAGCCTCTAATCAGATTCTAACAGTTCATTAAACCTGCCTTTACTCCGTGGCGCTTTGTCTTCCCCCCTCCTTCTGCCTGTGCCTCCTGTGTAAGCCAGCCTCGTCCCTTTGCTCAGGGGGGTGAAACTTCCTCAGGGACACGATGCAGCATCAGCTCATCCTTCTTTGTCTATGCGCTAAACAGCCTAAGGGATGTTTGATGAGGGTGTATTCCTGATCTTGCTGTAAAATTCAACTGTGCTGCCTATAAATCAAGAAAGCAGAGGGACCTCTCAACTTGAAAAATAGGCACTGGGGGAGCCACGAATGCCACGCTGGCTCCTGCTCTTTCTCCGCCTCAAACCACATGCAAGTTGATGACGCTCAGTGACACCTGAGATCTGCTGCTAATTAAGTAAACAGTGCACCACCCTTGGTGGGGAGAAAGATGTAAAGCTAGGCACAATTTCATCCAGCTTCTTTGTGGCATCAGAGACCCTTTCTGTGTTTTTTTTTTCTATCTCATGCCTCAAACACTGAATAAAGTTCAAGGTGCGCAAAATAATTTGCTCAACAAACATAGGAAGAACTTGTTTTTCTTCCTCTTCCTTTTGTGTCAAGATTTAAAAGTACAGTAAATGCACAGCAGTTGCATAGCATGGACTGAGACATCTCAGTAGCTTGACTGGTTTTCATTCTCACATGTTTGAATGCAGAGGTGTCCCGTTGAAAATTACTTGTTTGATTTGGAATTTTATAACTCTGAGCATTTAGAGCTTTTTATGAATGATCTAAATCTAGTTTTAAAGGAAAGAAATAGAGATTGCACTTGCTTATCTGCTTCACCATCAAATTTCTTCCTGTCCCATAGTGAGTAACCACAACTCTGAGTGCTAAAATGCACAAGGCTCAAAGTGAGGGTGGCAGGGATTTTAAGCATGTAATTTCCTCTGCTTTTGGTACCACGTTGGATCATGGGCATATCAGTTTTCCTGCTTTTCAGCATGTTATTTAAATCACAATAAAGGGGTATACAAAAATAAAGTTTCTGCAGTATTTATATTGTGGAAAGTGGAAGTCCTGGGATGAGGTTGTATTGATGAGAAAAAGAAAATTTTTAAAGTAATTTAAGTTTTTAAAACGTATTTTGGAAGCTCCATTTGGATGGGCTATTTTCCTTAAAATTCTGCTGAAGCAACCATGATAAGTAACAGGGCTATGAATACATTCCTTATGGATAGTGGCACCAGGCAATGCTGAATGGATCTGCTGCCTGTGAAACACAGGGAAAATGGTTTTTTCCATTCTCATGCAGTTACTGAGGACTACAAGATACCAGAGCAGAGGTGAGTTTACAGTCTGGAGCCTTCCAGACAGGACTGCAGATTAAGAGCTGACTGTGAATGAGCCACTTGTAAGTGATGTGTGCTCCAGTTACGTTATTTGAAAAATGAGTGTGATATCTCTGCATTTCTGTAGCATTGACCAAGGTGTCTGGATTTGTAAGGTCACATTATAGCTTGAAGGATAAAATAGATTTTATTATCTCCATGTTGTCCGAACTAAATGGCAGCTGAAGACACTTGCTTTCAAACACCAGCCTTGAACCTTGGCTGGAGTAGGAAATTGATTCAGGTAGAGGTACTGTTTGAATTGAAGGTACAAGAGGATGTTTTGTATGTCCTCATAGACTGCCCCAGTAACAGCAGGAATGTTTATTGAGGGAAGCACAGTTCTGCAAATCCTTCTTCAGCTTGAAGCCCTCGGCATATAGTGCCCATAACTACATGGACAATGCATGTCTTTAACTTGCTTTTTTATCTCTTATCTCAGAGGTGTGGGGAGATTTTCATGGACAAATGCTGATAACTTTATAAGACAATGATAAGAAATTTGAGCAATTGTGTGTTAATTTATAATGTGTATGGGTACAGGCCTTCACTATAACTTCTCTCCATATAAGCGTATGCTTTCTCTACCAGAAGCACAAATGTATTGACTGAAACCAGCTATACCTAAGCATGCTGCCAAAACCTTCAAACTGTTTGACACCACTGCTTTCCATTTCAGTTTTAAAGCAAGGAATTCATATACATGTACCTGTGTAATTAATTTCAAATTACAGAATAGTAATTGGAGATGATTTTCCCGTGTTGCTTACAAAGACGTAGTTCTCTTTTAAGGGTAGCTGAAAGTATGGTTTACTGTTTTAGCAGAAATAGTAACTTGGCAGCTACTCCTTCAAATTACTATTACATCCTCCTCGTTAACTTCAATTCTGCTGAAGGAAACATACTTCTACAGTATCATAGAACTTAAACCAGTGAATTGAAACAAGGGGTTTTTTTTCATAATTTTTTTATTAACCTTGTCGTTTTTTGCCATAGGACATCAGCGCCTTCGAGAACAGAATGTTAATGCTTGATGGGATGCCGGCAGTCAGAGTCAAAACAGAGCTGCTGGAATCCGAGCAAGGGGTAAGCAGAGGTTTATGTGACCTCACTCTGGTAACCCTTCCCCAGCTTCTCTGTGGTCAGCTGTCCCTCCCATTTTCTTTTCTATGTTTTTCTTTATTTCTGCTGTTCTGGAACATATTTTGTTGGGACTTGTACTGGTGAATATCTAGTCTGATCTGCTGGGAGCACAGAACAAAACTCTGCAGAAGACTTACTGAAATAATCTGGGATAGCTGAGATGCTGTTGGTGTAACTTTACACCTATTAAAAAAAAGTGCATTAAAAAAAAAGGAAAAAGGAATAGATTTCAGTAAAGGAAGCCAAATCCATATGTCTGGGAAGTCCATATATGTATGTATGTATGTATGTATGCTATTCTGCCTTCTGGGGATATTTGCCTTACTATGATTGTTTCATCCTTTATATGCTC
Source organism: Cyanoderma ruficeps (assembly GCA_008694505.1). NCBI lineage: Eukaryota > Metazoa > Chordata > Aves > Passeriformes > Timaliidae > Cyanoderma > Cyanoderma ruficeps. Next base: position 1,857,229 of record VZDJ01007754.1, on the reverse strand, counting down.
CTCCTACTCCGTTTTCTGTTTGTGGAAACCTTCTCTCTGTGAAATGCACTTCTTTATCATTAAGATAAGAGGACTAAAGCTGGTATCATGTCAACTGTTGAATACAGGACAGATCTTAAATTGGATTTTGAATTTTTTTACAGAGCTTAGTGTTGGAGTGATAGTTTCTAGGAAGATGGGAGGGTATTTTCTTGCATATGTGGTATCAATGATTGTAGATTACAGCAAGGGTATCTGTATTTAATGGATTTTTTTTTGTTATCATCAAGCTTTGTTTCCTTGTGTACATCATCTGTTATTCCAAGGAATCCAAGCCACCTTACTGATCTGAAGACAGATGCCTTCAACAAGCAGCCTAATAGAAGCAGCAATGCTATTGTCTTGTAGAGATGGGCTTTTGCCTAATTCTGTTACTTGGCTTTTTCTCTTTCTGCTATTTTCTCAGTTATTTAATTGAGAATCTGAATTATATGGAAGAGAGGGAATTAACTTTCAGGATGATTTAATTTGAAATACTTGTAAGAAAATACCAGTTATTCAGTTGTTTTTGAGGCTTTAAGTTTGAGAGGAAGAATAATGTTGGCATTTAATTGAGTTCTTGCTCACCTCTGCCTTCTTGAGAGTACCTTCAGAAATTACTCCCATACAGTGTAGTTTGTGGGAATGTAAAAATTAAACTATTGTATGAGCCACAATGATGAAAAGACAGATCCATTCATTTTTAATACGTTCTGGATGCTTTGCATTATATCTTTTCATGTAACAGAAATGTTTCTCTATAGTGTTCAGATGACAAAGGTCCATTGACATTTCCCTTTGTTCAGTTTAAAATAAATTCTGTGCATGATACATATTGCTGGGTCCTTTATGAGGAATACTTCCTTTAGCAAAGCATGAGTTGATTCTGGAAGGCCTACTTGGTGTCTTAGTAACTGGAAGGAAATGAATGATCTATATGTTTTTTTAATTTCCTTAGAGTTTTTAAATAAAATTTTATAGACTTCTGTATAAGCAGAAAATGATGTCGTTTTTTCTCCAGTGACTGAGCCATTGGACAAAGAGCTCATTTGATTTGGAATTTTATGCACTTTGGTACTAATTAAGTAGTGTCTGGTCAAGAGTCTCTGGCACCTTTATGATTCTTCATTAGGGAACAATCAATAAATACAAAATGAATTCTCCAGTTCACTAACAGAGGAGCTGGCCATTTAGGATGGCAGTTTTCCAGCAAACAGCTTAAACTCTAAAGAGAGCTGGTTGAAACAGATGTTTGGCATGTACTTCGGAGACTGCTTTGAATATGAAGATGTTGGTATACATAACAGGGACAAGTGTTTGAAGTATGTGATTACCAAAATCAGCGCGTGGAGCTATTTGTGAAGATGAATATCATAACTGGGAAGCATGGGGTGGAGTGGGAACTGAAGTGTGATCCAAGTAGTAGGAGTTTGAAGTTGTGGTGTCTGTTTGTGTTATAGCGCCCAAAGTCCCTAGAGTTGCACCTCCATCACAGTGTATGTGTGTACATGGACTTCTTCTGGAAACTCTGGGAACTGAGATGGCATTTTGAGTCTACTGATCATAATGGCCAAAGCTTCATTCCTTAGAAGCTGAACACCAGACAAACTCTTCCAAAACCCAGAGGAAAACATTTGGGGTTTTTTCTGTTCTGGCTTGGTATTAGCTGTTGGCTCTGGGTTTGGTCTAGTTTTGCAAGGGCAAAAGTGAGACACGGGTTAAGGTTTATGAAAAAAAGGTTTCATGTGTGATTGAAGAATCATGAAGGCAGTATTAATTGTGGAGGAGTGATACCAGCAGCGTCTAGAGCACCAGCGGCCCTGGACCAGGATGGTGAGCACTGCTCTGTCAGACCAGAGAACACTGAGTTGTCATGCTTTGCCCATGGGACTTTAGGGTGCTATGTCTTAGAAGGGCTACAGGACTGCTTTGGGTTGTCTCCTGTTTAAGTCTGAGCCCATATTTCAAATAAACATCATCTGATTTTAAAGAATTTTTTTTGAGAAAATGTGCCTGTTGCTTGTAGAAATATTGAATACTTTTCTGCAGGACCCATGAGTATGTCATCCAGAAAAAGGTATTTTCTCTGTACTTGTACCTTGGTTAACTCTTCCTTGTGATTCATGGCCCCCAGGGTGGCCTTCACAGACAGGACTTAGCTGGGGGAGCTTGGGTATTGTCTGGCCATTTATGAATGCAGGACTGTGTCGCACACCCAGCTGGTCCTCCTCTTGACCTATTGACCAAAGAAGTAGAAAATACCCAGCTTAGCATTTTTGGTAAAGTGAACAATGATCATTCAGTAACGTGAGAACATGGAAGTCACAAAATTCAGAAGGAACATTCCCACCTACAGCACCACAATGAAAGTACAATAGGAGGAAAAAGGTTTTTATACAGCTTTTATACAGCTTTTAACGTTGAGTTACTTTATCACTTAGTTTTTGTGACTTACAGTTGTGGTGAAAAATGCACCATGTGGCCGTATGCATTTCATTCATAAGAAATGCGTTGTCTGTGTACTGCTCTGGACAACTTGGTCTTCACCAGGTTGTCTCTTGACTGTATATGATGGTAGTAGAAGTCATGCATGATGTAGATGAGAACCAGGACAGATCAGATACTAGCATTTCCTGCTGTATTTGGATACCAAACTAGACGATCAATCCATTATATTCTCTTATTTCTTATTTTAATTTGGAGACTTCAGTTACCATTTGTGCATGGGGTCCAAGATCTTTTAACTTTTGTGTTGCATGTTTTGTTTTGTTTCAATGATCCCTCTGTGTCTTTCGCTGTATTTGGGTACTCTGTCCAAACCTGGTCCCATACCGCTGAAAAGTTACATAGAAGTTTTCTTAAATAGTAGTGTCCCAGCCTTTATGCTACACAAGTATTACTTACCTAGAGCAAGTGAAGGTGAATTTAAAATACAATACTGCAGAAGCAATAAGCAAAGAAAGTTTAGTCCAGCTGAGATTCTAGGATAGTCTTGGGAGAATGAAACTGTGTGAGGTACTCTTAGCTGCAAAGCAGCCCAATCTCTAGTTGAGTCTGAAAGGAAATTGGAGCTGACATTTCAGCTATGCCCTATGCACTAGATCCTTGAAGCCTGTGACTGGAGAAGGAGTGAGCAGGACTCTGGAGCTGCAGCCTGTGTTGGTGCAGTGAAGACAAACCTTCACCAACCCCAATTTAAGACACTGAGTTCAAGTTAGATCATTGAGGGAGAGTAAGATTTAGGTAGTCCATAAGGAAGACATGCCTTATGAGATAGAAGTTACTAGTCAGATTTGGAACAAAGGGGTATTTACAAGGGAAATGGATTTTCTCTTTGCTTTGGAAAAAGTTAAAACGGTTCTGCATTGTTTCATTGTCGCCAGTTTGGAGTAGTTTAATGATTTTTAGAAGGCCATCAGCATTAGCAGGAACACATGCTTATTTTTCCAGTGAGCTACTGTCCTTAATTTTGCACAGGAGATTTAATGCAGTCTATTGTTTGAGGCTTCAGGAAGACACAGTGCTGCTTTAATGAGTTTATCACAAATGAAAAAAAGACATTACATGAAAGATATCACATTGCCCTTTAACAAGGCTTGATTATTATCTCCCCTACTGTGGAACAGGAGCTAGCATTGCTAATAAATTGGGAGAATTACTTTAGAAATATGAATTTGCTTATCATTTAATATCCTCCAGTGACCTACAACTTTAGATCTTTTGAGCTGTAGTAAAATATTTCTCAGTTACCAGCTTAAAAAAGGACACAAGGAAAGTGGTCCCTCCCATGAGGCTGAAGGTGGGGTACTTCAGCAGGGGAAAAAAAAAAACCTTCATTCTTTGTCTGTGCCAAAAACTATTCTGGAAGTAATACTTCATATTGTAAAAATGCATGGAAGCTGGATTAATGCATTGGCAATAGAGACTGAGCAGAGAATTTGTTAGCTGGTGGCTGCTATTAAGAAGTTAGGATGAATAGTGTTGACTGGCTTCAGTGTGGTGCTTGAAAGTCTTGCTAGTCATTGCAGTATGTGGCCCAGTTTCTAAAAAATTGGTAAATGTGTGCAACTTAGTGTTCAGTTGTACTTTTTCAAGTATTTGTGGAGTTGGGCCATAAGCTGTTGTTAAAAGGAGATATAAATGTGGGATTTATGTCCCACAATCAATCTTCAAATACAGAGAATGATGAACTGCTAATTTTCATCAGTCTTTTTGTTTCCAGATCTGCAGTCTCATCTGTTCCTTTGCCTGCATTTTGTCCTCTCAAATCATCACTGGAGGATTATATATCTTACTCTGAGTTTGCCTCTTAATTCTTCTTGATCTGTCTCCATTCGAATCACTTATCATGACTGAATTATGAAAAGAAATTATTAAAATGACAAAACCCTTTAACAAGCCAATATTGTTCTGTCTTTCATAGCCAGCCAGATTATATTCTTGTCTCGTATCTGAAGAATGTCATCCATCCTTGTGTTGTTATATACATAAGTATGTTTTAGCTCAGTCTGGGTAATACTGACATAAATGTTTTATTTTTAAAGATTTCCAAAAATACCTGTTCGTGTTCAGTTGAGAGTAGTCTCAGTAACAAAGCTTGTTCTGTGACTATATGGGGAACTGTTTTGCAGTGGTTCATTCAGCTTGGGTACATCCTTTGTATTAGTAGAAAAAAGAGCACTTCTGATATTTGTTATTGTCATTCGTGAATTTCTGCTTCATTCAGTTACCTGTTTGTTTAATGAATTACTTAATGTTTAGCATGACTGATTTGGGGAAGCAATTTGCATATGGACAGTGCACGTGTATCAATCTCTTCTGCAAAGAAAGCCCTTCTTGCTTTCTGTTGGTTTTCTTCATCTTGCAATTGGCATCACTCAAGGAGTTATGAGGTGTTAGAATCACAACTTGTGCAATTCACTGGTTGCTTTACAGTGCCAAAAATGTAGAATAGTCTTCAGAAAGAGGTCAAGATTCTGACTCTAGATCCAGTAAGGACCTAACCTACAGGGCATGATGCAAAGCCCTGTGAGATGTCCCTAAGGAGATAACACTGTATTTCCTGAGTACTGCTAAAGGTTGCGCTTGCAGCCCAGAAAGGTGCAAGACACATCCCAGAAGGGTTATGTCAGTTGGATTAATTAAGTCAAATCAAATATCACAAGCTTATGAGTACTGCAGGTGCTTTTTCATGTTGAGTGGAAGCTTGCATGAAGAAGAAAGGTAACCAACTCCTACATCTTTGCTGTCATCCTGGGATTCTTGGTCAATCCATTGCCAGTGACTCAATGACATTGGGGAGTGTAGGGTCAACTGATCCAAGAAAAACCTACTCAAAGGGAGAAAGGAAATGATTGTACCTGTCCTGCAAATCGTACTTGCCTGTGAAGTCATTGATAATCCTCTATTATATGGACATGGGGAGAGTGGGAAAAAGATTGTGGGTGCTGCTTTTGATTAGAGCTGGTGACCTGTATCTGGAACTACTTCCTGAGACATTTTTACTACTTCTGGGACCCCAGCTGCCCACTTCTGGCATGTCTCTGTACTGCTGCATTATCAAACACTGAATCTTTTCAGTGTTACATGTTCCTTATTTCTTTTGAAGTCACCTTAGGTGTAGAGAGCCAAGGGGCTTTATCATGGATGTAGGTGTGATTTCCTTATTTGTTTTTTATGATTTTTTTCCTCTTCAGGGATCAGACCCAAAAATGCAATAGAAAGGTAATAGATTTAAGACTAGCAATAAATTATAGTTTAACCAGCTCAGCACGCTTACCAGGCAGTCTTTTTGCCAAGTTAACCAAGACTGCAGACTAAAAATGCAGGTGGGGTTGTGAGATGTATGTTGCTGTCTGAAATTCACCCTAAGTATCCCAGATCCTCTGAGACGTAATTTACTGACCACTGTCTGCCATTGCTTTCCCTTCCTAGGCAGCTAAGTTGACTGTTACAGAGCACAGCAAGGAACGTGCTTCTTATTCTGTCTGGTATTGTTTGTTGTGTGTGCGGTAGGAGCAGGGGGATTTTCACTTGTGGGTGAAAAATTAATTGTGTGAGGTGTTGTACCAATAAAGGATGGTCTCAGGGTATCTAGGTTTAATTAATCAGAAGTTTAGACAGTCTTTTAACAGTGTTCTTCAAATATTAGTGACTGTGCTTATTCAGTAGCAAGTGTAAAGGAGTGAAGCAGAGGAAGATCTCTGCTCCAAACTGTGTATATTTAGCCAACGGTGCCATGGCAAGAAGAGATTTCCTATGTCTATAGTAATAGAAGGGCAGCAACAAGATGGTTTCAATTACAAGAAATTTAAATTTTTATGAAGAAGTATTTGGTAGAGAAGGATAATACTTTATCTGCCAAGACTGGAGAAAGTTTCATAGACAGTGTGAGATTCTGCCCAGAAACTAACATAGTTTAATATTGTTACAGTTCCATAGCAAAAACACAGTTACAGAATATGTCATATGTTAGATACATAAGTTTTATGTGCTTATATGGATTAGAAAAATAATGTTGCCTTTGGGAGAAGAAAAGTGGACCCTTTGATTGAAAAGTAGTGCTGAAGTTCATTGCAAGATTATAATTAGGTTGCCTTCTTTCCCCAGTCAACTATTTTGTGAGCTCACCTTCAAAGCAGGTTGCTTTTTTGATGACCTGTGACCTCTCAGCTTGCACTGCTACCAGAGCTTATGATGGGAATCTCCTGGAAGATTTATTCAGCTGAGAAACTGGGCATAAAGAAAAACAAGTGTGATATGTACAAGCTGTATATCTGTCGGTTATTGTGAATTTCTAAATCTACATTTTGGGTTGAAAATAGATTCTCTTCGAGATGTGAAAGGTCAGCATTTCCATTACTGCACTAAAGAAGTTGTTGAAAATGGTTTAAAAAAAATCGTAAGAAATATTTTAACCATCCAGATATTTACAATTAATGTAACTCTCCCTGATAACTCGAGTTTCTGTGGTACGCGTGTTGCTCTATTTCCTTCTCTTTGGGGAATCCAATATTGACAGATCAGCTGTAATTTTGATTGAGTTCACAATCTTAATTGAGGAATCAGTGAGGAACAGATTTTTGCTTTTATGCATCATGCCAGAAAGGTGTTAACACTGTACTCATGGGAGCTCAGAGCATGCCATGTATCTGCTGGTATACAGCATTGTATTCTAAAATCTTCTTGCACCTCTGCCTCAAAACTTACCGCAGGTCTGTGTGGTTTCATGTCACAGTGCAGCAGAATTCTAAGATACAGCAGTAGTGAGGATTTTAGACTTCATGTATGAAACTGTTATTGGCATGTGAAAAGCAATTACTCTTCTTGTCTGGCAATTCACCTGATTGGGCATCTGAAGTTTAATTCAGGTTGCAACGGCAGTGAAATGCAATAGGTTACAAGTTTACATAACCCCTCTGTTCCTATTAAGAAAATGAGGAAGGTGAGTTAGGTAATCCTGCTTTTCTTAGAAGAAAGCTACCTTGAATTACCTCTCGTTTACCTCTGTCTATGATCATATATGTGAATGGGTAGTGCAGGCCTGCTGATGCACAGTAACTTTTGTGGTCCAGAGCTCTTAATTAAAAATGTTTTCCATTGAAACGTCTCTGTGAAATAACTGTTAATCACAAGATCTTCAAGTTATTTAGCTAGGAGAAAAGTTAGTCATTAGGTTTCCTTTTGTTCTACTCACAGCTAAGTTTAATGGAATTTTTTGGTTTGTTTTAATGCTCGTTAGAGAAATCAGTTCATTATGACAGTCTATATTTTGCTCACCAGGGCATGTTGGTATGTTCGAAGTAGAAATGAGACAGAAGTGACTGAGCTCTTGCCTTTCCCCTTGTTTTGACTTGGGTAAAGGGAAATCTCACTTCCTGGCTCTCGGTTTGGTAATTGCTATACTTTATTTCTTCTGCTATACTTTATTTCTTCAAGGACTCTTGAAGTGAGAAGTATTGTGTAAGTGTGCCTTGTTACTATATTTTTATTATATGGTGGCTAGCCTAAGAAAAATAAGCGTAAGCCAATGTAACTCAATAATTTACAGGATCACGGAACACTTCAGCAGCATGAGACAAATGCCATTATGTTATGAAAGTAGCAAAATTATTTTGATCATTGCTGTTTGTTATGAGAAAGGATTACTTCTACTTTTCTCTTGTTCATTGATGTTCTGTTAGCTTTTCTTTTCTGTTGGAGGTTGTCTTATAAATAGTCTTTTTAATGTATATTTTACTCTTGTTCTGTATCCTGCTGGGGGAGCACTGAAAGAGCTGTATATATTTTTTAGCATCATTGGCTTTTTCCCTTATTTCTCCCTGTGGAGATGAGTCCTTACATAAATTACTTTAACGTTTCTGTTTTCTTGAATTTTTTTCTGGTTTGTTTGTTTTGGTTTGGGTTTTTCTGTTGTTGTTTTTAAATTCCCTCCACAGTCTCCTTACTCTCCTCTCCCCACCCCCACCCCATTTCATGTTGTGAGGATGAGTATTTAATAAACTCTTATTTAGGGGGGCATCTGCTTTCAGACATCCTTTTGCAGATGTTGTTATTACTTGGTTGCATCACTTAAACATACCAGGAAACCATAGGAAGTGCAGACAGAAAAAGCCAGCAGCAAGCAAAGGTGATGTTTGTCCTCCCCTGCCAGCACAGGTTGCTGCTCATGCTTCCCATTGCTCAAGGATGGAGTCCAAGCCGACAAGTATGGCAAGTCCCAGCTCATTGGGGTGGGCAGGGAACAAGGAAGAGGAGGAGAGGTGCTGAGCATGCAGTGGAGGGAGGACAGGTGATCTTCCCAAGCAAGGCTTGTTCATGTCAGATTAGCTTCCTCAGCCATGTCTCCTCCAAATTGCCTCCGTTCCCAGGTTCCTGGAGGGAACATCAGCCATGCAGATGTCACATGCATCCTGCCTCCTTTGGCTCAGTTGATATTTGTAGCTTGTTTCCTACTTTCATAATATACACTAGAGATTGATACACTAGAGATGCTGAGGCTCTGACTTAGATATTCCTCTGTGATTCTGTGTGTGCAGCTTATGTCATGGCAGCGAGGAAGTTACTGGAAATTCTGTAGCAATCGTATCAGTTTGTCCTTGGAAGACAGCAGCGTCACCCTCTCCTGTCTGAGTTACAGATATGCTTGATTATGTTTTTAATATTGTAGGTGCCCTTCCATGACATTTTTTCTGCTTTCTTTGATAGCTTTTTGCCACTGTCTAGCACCTTTCACACATGGTAGAGGAAGGTGCTGCAAGGATATCAGTGAGCTGTCCCCTGTTTTAGCCACAAACCCACGTTTCCCTTGTTCATCCTTGTATTGCTCATGTAGTGGTAGAAGTTCTTATTGCCTTTGATATTCCCTGCAAGTCTGAGCCCCAGCTGGGCTTTGGCTTCCCAGCACCACTCGTGTGTTCCTGTGTGGTATTTGTGTATTCATCCTTTTCTTGTTCCTCTTGCTATACTGCTTTTTTGTACTGGAGCTCCTTCATGTGTTTCATGTCTCCCAAACTGGTCTCCTTGATGCCTTAGCAAAGATGCTTTTTGCTTTTTTGAGTGGTTAGATATACTAGTGTTGTACTTAGATCTCCGTAAAGACCTTCCAGTACTCCTGTGCTGTTTGATACTCTTAGGGGTACATCACGCTTAGTTTCCTGACAACTCCTCTCCTCTAGCTGAGAGTCTAGATTGACCTGGACTGGGTGTTTGTTAGTATCATTATTTCTTCACTCTCCTCTAAAACTCCCTTGCTTAGAGGTTGTCATACCTACTGTTTACCACAGCACCACCTCTTCTTTTTTCACACAAACAGTGGTCATTTTGTTTTTGACAATATGGGATGTTATGAGAATGCAGGAGTGATCACTGTGCACCTGATGAGAGGTTATTTTTATGCACACAGTGGCAGCTGTTACCATGTACCTCCAGAAAGCACAGGGAACAGCCAGCATACAGCAGCAGTGCCCTGCTACACCCGCCTGTACCTGTCAATGTGCAGCTGGGGACCACGTGAGCAGACGGTGATGTTTAGTATTGCAAGTTTTCACTGCTCTTTCGGCTCCATGGAGATTCTCTTGATAACTAGAGGCTGTGGTGTAGGTTTTGACCCATAAAACCCTGTCTTGTAACTGCTTACTGCCACCCTGAGACTGCAGTAGGAGCTTAAGATGTAGTGGTATAAATGGTGATGGCAGTGAGACCACTTCCTGTGACAGACTCTTGATTTATTTTCCCATTACTTACAGTAGAAGAGAGTTGTGGATTTTTGGGGAGTCCATATGATGAGGTGTCTGGGGAGGGCAGAAGCTACGGTGTTGAGAACAAAAGACTTCAGTTTTTCTTCCTTCAGCTACTGAGTACTGTGAAGCAGTGCTGTGTGATAACTTCATGGTGCTATAAACCTTATGTTTAATAGAGTAGTTAGGGCTTTTATACTAATACGTGTTTCCATTGTTGAGTAAAAAGCAGTAAAAAGTAGTAATGTTATTAACAGCTATCAACAAAAAAAGTTTCCCCTGTGGAAGTAGTAGTGGTCTGGGCCATGATTGATATGGCAGAGCAGCGGTTTGGAAGTTCCTGTGCACTGTTAACTCCTCTGGGGTTGTGCCAGTGCAGGGATGTGCTCTGAGCTAGGAACAAACTGAAACATCGTTAAGAGTTTTCCCTCTTGCAATTCAGGTTATTTTTGGAGATCCACGTTAAGGTGTGGGTATAAACTGATTAAAATGTTAGAACTGCAACATCCACAGTTCTGTGTGATTTACAGGTTGAAACATGCTGTGCAAACATGGCACAGAAAACATTATTGATTTTCATGATAGCAAACTTGTAAAATAGAATAGAGAAATAGAAGCCAAAACAGTCTCGTTGGCTTCTGTATAGTATTCATTTTACAGAATAAGCTGAAAATTCTAGAGTGAAAAGCTAAGTATTACTTATGTCTGGTCTTGGTATAGTTTGCTTTATTGATGCTAGTGTTTCTTTCCTTTGTTGCTGTATACGTGTTAGTTTTCATGAATGGATTTAGACAGAATGACTTGAAAAATCCTTAATTTTTTTCACTGAATAACCATTCATAGTATTGATGCGATAAAGAGTCAGTTTAAGACAACTGTTAACAAAAAATAGGTGTGTAAGTTGTTAGTATTGAATACTCAAATATTAATTTATTCTTATGTTAAAATTCCATAAATACTTCTAGTCTAAAAAGAGGTTGTGTTATGTTTCATGCCGATTTTACTGTGTAGATTGTGACCTTACTGTTGTCAGAAAGAATAGCAAGTATTTCTTAAAGGTTGAACAGTAAAATAGCTACCTGCTCTAGAAATTTGTAGCTTTAAATGGATTATGGAGAGACATTTGCAGCTTCTGTTGAATTGGTATGTGCAAGTTTGTCTGCAGACTCCGAGCTGAAAAGAAACAAAACAGTACTCAAAGTGTCATAGAACCATTAGTATTTGAAAAGACCTCCATGATCAAGTCTAGTCTTTGACCTAATACCACCAAGTGCACTAAACTGTTTCTCAGGGTGCTCATGGTTACTTGGTGTTTGAACAGTTCCAGGGATGGTGACTCCACCACTCCACTGGGGATTCTGTCCCAATGCTTAACCAGTTTCAGTGAACAATTTTGTCCTAACATCCAACCTGATAAAGTAAATCCAAATCACATATGCAGAGTATGAAATACCTGGTCCACAGTGGAAAGCGTACTGTGGGCTTGTATTTGAAAAGTACTGAGTATTAAGCATTCAGCAGAGAATATAAGTATCTGCTTGGCTTTTAAGAATTGAAAGAGTTCTGTTACCTACTCATGGCACTGGCTCAGGGCCAAGGGTGTACCATGCAAGAACCTTGCATCTATAAAAACTGCTGCCATAATCTCTAGAAGTCTTTTACAGTCTTTAAAACAATTGGAAGAAATTGATTTGATTATATGTCCTTGCATTTTAAGGCAGAGTAATGTGTTACATGTTAGGTAATACATTACTAACATGATGCTTGTTCTTAGTTTTGTTTAAACCCTGCTGTTAAGCTAATATGCAGTACATCTACAACAAAGAAAGTTTTTGTGAGGTAGTGAACTTTAAGTATTCTTTATGGACTAATTCTGTTCATACCAAATGCTGGGATGTAGTGTGTATGAGAGGGTTTATTGTTGATTATGTACCCTGATTTTTTAATATGTTCCTTGCTTTCACTCAAATGATTTCTAAAACTATGTAATCTCTAGAAAGATAAGTGTTTTTATCGTTATCCATCAGTTAGTGGTGAGTACAAATCATATCAGCAAATGTAGTTGGAGTGCATCCTTTGTTAAGCTAACTTTCTGTTTAAAAATCCATAATAACATTAGATGAATTTGCCTTACTCATTTTAAAATAAGGGAAAATATCTTTTGCTGTCTAAAAGATGGATGACGTAAGTCAGTAACTGAGCCCTGACCATTTCTCTGGTCTGTTCAGGAGTTGCTGTTTATGTTGAGTGTGTTCCTAAACTGCAGCTCGTCTCCATAATGTCACTGCTGGAGAACACAATGACTGTGCACACCCATGGGTGCCAGATGCAATTTAAATAAAAGTCCTCCATGTGAAGGAGTATGGTATAGGCAGTAGTGGCATGAAAGGGTGAAGAGGGATCAGTGAAGCTCCTTGGGAGCTGAAAGTAAGCAGAGGGATAGAAATTCATGGTGGGAATATGTTGCCATGCCAACCAAGTAATTTCTCTAACAGGAGGAAACTGGTAATGAATAACTGCTGAGTGGGAACTTTAAGAGAAAAACATGCTCTGTGCAAAACCAAAAGGTTACATTTTTGATAATCGACCTTCACTGTTCCCCCTGTGAAATTCTGCACTGGCAATCTGTCTGTCGGAGCTTCCTGCTGTCCTGTACCAGACCCTGCTGTGCCCATCTGCTAATCTGGGAAGTGTCTGCCTGCAGTGTGGTGATGGGTACCAGTCCTGAGCCCATGCTGCAGGCTGACCCGAGCCCCTTGTGAATTGTTTCTCAAGCAGCTGTGAAAGCCAGATGTGGGTTTCACCAGTCTGTCTCCCTTAGTAGCTGTTATGGGTGTTTCCTTAAATCATTGGCTAGCATATTTACTTTTTGTCTTCCCTATTTTTGCTAACACAATGTGAAAACTCTACAGAGAACTGGCTTCTTTAAAAAATACTTCTTTCTAAACTCTGATAATCCATGTGTTCTAGAACTTGGACTTGTATTGTCCGTGTTTTGTCTGTAGCTCTTTATAGCCTTCTGATTTTTTAAAAGAAGGAACAAAACAAGATATTGAAACTTTATCTAAAATGTTGTTTTTTCTTTTTGTTTGTCTTGAGTTACTGCAGGAGCATTTAGTAGGGCAGGGCACTTGCATTGCTTTACCTTGAGTGCCCTTAAAGCAATGTTCAGCTTGCTCTGTGGTCTGTGTTTAGATGAGTACTCCCACTATGAGGGCTGGTGCACTTAGGGTGGTATGAGCCACCTCTGGGATCAGAACAAGCCAAACATGTTAGTAGGGAGTACCTCTAGATAAATTAATCCTGCTGAGTTCAGAGCTGCTGCGGCTAGGCTGCTGCTGGTCCCTTGGCATGGCCAGGTATCATGGAAATGCAGGATGGTTTGGGTTGGAAGGGATGTGAGCGAACATTTAGTTCCAGCCCCCTGGCATGGGCAAGGATACCTTCCACTAGATCAGGTTCCTCAAAGCCCTGTGCAACTTGGCCTGGAACAAACAGCTGTGCTGTCCACCTTGTGTGGATGGCTGGTGCTCCTCTGCTGCCTCCCCTCATCTCCCTTCTCCTTCTGTTTTGTACACTCAAATCGCCATTTTCTGTGCTTTTGTTTTAAATAATGACCTCTGCTTTTTTGGACAGGGTGCAAGGAGTGCTTGCCAGCCTTAACAAGATTTAATACTCCTTGTAGTAGTAGCCTTACTATTAGTTGTAGTGAAGGCTAGGTCAGACATTTGAAGAAGTTGTCCCTTTCCTTTGTTCTTCCCACCTCTTTGCTTCCCCAACTCTTCTAACTGCAGGATTGCTTAATGAGCCAGCTCAGCCTGACAATCTGACATAAAGGTAGCTTGGAGGGAGATGGCAAAAAACCCAACAAAATTTTCACTTTCTGAGGAGTCAGGCAAATGCTGAAGTAGTCTCAAAGCAAAAGGAGTGTGCAGGGAAAGGGCAAAGTGACAACAAGTGCTTGGATATGTGCTACCCTAATTCATGGCTCATGCTCTTAGTCATGCCGTGTGGATGAAGCACTGTTTGGGCTTTGCCTTTTCAGTTTGCAGGTGCTAAGTGACTGAACAAGGAAGGCATTTTGACTCCAGCAAAAGACAGCTAAGTGACACGGCATGAAAGAACGGGGCTACCTGACAGCACAGCCTGTACTTATTAGAGTGATCTGGAGGTTTCCTTCAACTCTGTTTTTTCTGATGGAATCTTCTGCTGGTTTTGTTGTTTTGTTTCTGAATCCGTTTTTCTGACTGAGCATGAGAAGTTTGCGTGTGCAAAAGAACAGCGTTTCTCAGACACCATGGAGAGCTGTGTCTGAGGCTCATCCTCTACAGCACCTCTGTGTAATCTGTGCTGTTGCTGGTAATGGAGTGTATCAACATTTGCAGCCACACAAGGATCAAGGCCTTTATGANATGCAAAAAAAAAAAAAAAAGAAAAAAAAATTAAATGCAGTGACAGAGATCTCCTAAGATTTATTGCATCATTATCTCACATGAAACATTAAGATTGTCCTGGCATGACTGAACAAAAACAATAATGTGAAAGTATCATTATTTATTTTGTCGACCTGCTGGTTATCCCTAGACATTTCCAGAAGCAAAGTCATCCTCAGCAGTGAGGTCTTTTGTTTCTTTACTTTTAAATACAGTCATTTCAAGGAGGAAAGCTGGATCTACATCATGTTTTCTTCTTCAGCGTGTTCCTTAGATGGGATGTGTTCATCTCTTGAGTTAGTGAGACTCCGTAAGTGGGTATGTTTTCTCCTCCTGGCTTCTGTTTGCTTCTGTAAAACCTGACAGATAAGCCCCTGAGCAGTTGACTTGGAAGTTTACACTGGAGAAACATAAAGACTGATCTCTTTCCTTATTGACCTGGAGGATGAACAAGCTCCATACAATATATACCCTCTTTTCTCAGTGTAATGAATCCAGGTCCATAGAACCTGGAGACTGCACAGCTCAAGATACAGCCCATGACATAATGCTGTTCCATCTACAGTCGTAGGTTTATTTCTGGGGGAGCATTATTAAGGAGTAATAATAAAGTGCTAGTGTAATTCAAGAACCATCTGAACACTGCTTGAGCAGGGAGGTTGGACCAGATCACCCACTATGGTCCTTCCAACCCAACCCATTATGTGATTCTGTAATCTTAATATGTATCCCAAGAAAGGAATTTGAAATTAATAAACTCCCCATTTTTGTAAGAAGAGCTTTGTATCTTGAAAGTGATGCTCCAAACATGAAATTTCAATATTTTGACATGGGTAGAGCCTATTGCTAGTGAAATGTCATAAAAATGAAGGTCACTGGCAGATAGCAGAATGTACTTGTTCAGAACTGCATTTAAGATTCAGTGGTCAGTATGGATGATACTGTTATTGGTTGGACATTGTTACTGTTACATGCAGCATAAAGGTTTTGAAGCAGTTGCAACACCAGAGTTTTCAGTATGTGCCTAAGACTGTTCTCATTATGGATTTCTTGTTCTCAGTATTTTATCTATAGCACTTTGTGTGTTTCTAGAGATGTTTTTTTGAAATTCACTTATCAGTTTGCTCTAGGCAAAAAGTGGCTAAATTGAAGCTTTCAAAATAGCCCTCTTCATATGAGATACAGATAAATGTATTCATTTTGGTTGAGCTTCAGTTAAAGGCTTGGTCTAATTTTGAATTCAGAGTGTGTCTCCTCCCAAGTAAATCATCTACTTTACACCTACCCACCACTTCAATCTGACCTTGAGGAAGTCAAGGAACTTCTCATCATTCTCATAAAGCTTGGGGAGGGGAAGAAAAAAGGAGGTTGGACTCTGCTGTGCCATTCACTCTTGTCATGAATGCCCAGAACATCTTAATCTGGTCAGATGTTAGGTGGAGAACCTTATCTGAGTTCAGTTGTCAAGGAAGAATGTATGGATGAGAGTTTATCTGGGCTAACCAGCCTCTAAGTCAGAAAGGAATTAATAGATGAAAAACAACTGCTTCCATTGTACCCTGATAAGAGCAAGAAGTGTGCCTTTTGCAAAACCCAGGTATTTGTTATGTTGCTCTGTGTGGAGAGTGAGGTGAATGCTGCTCTAGATGATGTCCAAATGAACTTCGTGTCCCTAATAGGAAAAAACTGCTTTTCATCCAGTATGTCTGGTTTCATCTTTACTATATTACACTAACCTCTGTGTCATGTTTCTTCAGTCTAAAAATCATGGTTAAAATCTGGTCATCAACTGACGTGTTTCACTACTCTGCTTATATTTAAGTGCAGCTGTTTTTTTAAATGGTTGACAACCTGTTCATTAGATTGGTATCCAGATAGCATCCGACTGAGTACACAGTGTGACATTGGGTGATAATATCCACAAAAGGAACTTAGCTGACACTTAACCTTTGTTACGTCGGCATGTGGTGAAACATACTGTGCATTAAAGCAGTTTATGGTTCCAGTCTG
Organism: Cyanoderma ruficeps; assembly: GCA_008694505.1. NCBI lineage: Eukaryota > Metazoa > Chordata > Aves > Passeriformes > Timaliidae > Cyanoderma > Cyanoderma ruficeps. Next base: position 1,840,530 of record VZDJ01007754.1, on the reverse strand, counting down.
ATTGTGTGAAGTGGTAGCAGTGGCAGGCTGATTTATTCAGATTCCTCAGAACTACAATGGTGAGTCAAGCCAAAACTATTTGGCCACACAGCAGGATCCCCAACAGGTGAGGAAAACCTGGAAGATGGAAAAGGTCCATGTTGTGTGATCCTTCCCTGGACATAACTTTGATCAGTCAGCATTTTTTAGTTGATTTTTAAACCCATTTCTATATTTGAGCCATTGTGTTTAATAACCACTAATGAACTCTTCCCAGTAAAACTGCTTAATCCATCTTCTAACATGTTTTCTCCTTCTGATTTCTGGGACATCTCTGGCATTGTGATGGCAAATGTCAGCTACTTTTCAATTCTTTTGCAGCTGTTGCCCACCAATTGCGTTAGGCTTTATGTTGTGAAGAACATGTCAATGTTCACATGTTGTGAAGTTTCCATGTCAATTTGGATGTTTATCATAGGACTTCAGTCATCGTTTTCTAAAATCTAAGCATATTATCTGCTTTATATATCCTTGAACATTCATGTCTCACATCAACCTTGTAAATGTATGCTAACATACATTTTTAAATACCAGGTTCAGGGTATTCTTCAGTAAGGTAAGTATTTAAATGTTAAATAGCAGTGTCTGAGCTAATCATCCTTAATCTCTAGGACCGGCAGGACAAAAATCCTCTGACCCCTTGATTTTTCACCACTGGGTGGGATGGGTACGGTGACCAGTGCAGGTTAAGGTGTCAGACGCATCAATAGCATCAGTAGCTCCAGGATGAATGTGCCACTGGCCCAAGCTGGGGCCAATTAGAAATGGTGCCAATGCCTCTGTTAAGATTTAAGAAGAGAAAAAAAAAATTACTGCACAGATATAGTTGCAGCCAGAGAAGAGTAGGGTTAGAATGTGTGAGAGGAACAGCCCTGCAGATACCAAGGTCAGTGGACAAGGCGAGGGGAGGAGGTGCTCCAGGTGCACCAGAGCTGAGATTTCCCTGCAGACCATGGTGGAGCAGCTGCCCCCCTGCAGCCTATGAAGGTCCATGGGGATATAGAGATCCATCTGCAGCCCATGGAGGAGACCAGCACCAGAGCAGGTGGGTGCCCAGAAGGCAGCTGTGAGTGTGTGGGAGGCTCATGCTGGAGCAGGATCCTAGAAGGAACCTGTGGACCCATGGAGAGATGAGCCCATGCTGGAGCAGGTTTCCTGGTAGGACTTGTGATGCTCTGGGGGACCCATGTTGGAGCAGATTGTTCCTAAAGGACTGCACATTAGAGCAGGGCAAGGACTCAAGGATTCTTCCTGAGCAGCAGCAGGAAAAATGTGTGATGAACTGATCGTAACCCACATTCTCAGTCTCCCTGTGCCACTGCAGGGGAGGAAGTAGAGCAGAGGAAGCAGTGGGGCAAAGGAGTTCTTAAGATTTATTTACCTCTCTTTATTGTGCTCAGATATTTTTTTTTAGTAATAAATTCAGTTAATATCCACAGTTGGAGTCTGTTTTGCCCATGATGGTATTTGGTGAGTGATCTCTCCCTGTTCTTATCTCAGTCCAAGAACGCTTCCTTGTATTTTCTCTGCCCTGTCCAGTTGTAGAGGGGAGTGATAGAGTGACTTTGGTGGGTGCCTGGCATTGAGCCAGGCTCAACCCACTACAGATTTCTAGTGAGTTTTCATGCTTTAGGTTTTGGTTGGCTTAAAACAAAAATGTTACCAAAAATGCCCCAGCACCTGCCGAAACCAGGAAAGTCCTAAATAGAGTTCATTCTGAAAGATAGGAGGTTATTACCATTTTGCCCATGTCTGTTTTCCATGCAGCATTTAAAAGAATGGGTTACATTTTGTATACCATAACTTGGCATTGTCTTGAAGGAAATGTTTTGTTTCCCAAGAGACCTGCTGTAATATTCCCACCAGGACAGCTACATTTACATGTGCTGTTTACAGGTCATCCTTGTATATGCACGGTAAGGGTTAGTTCTCCCACATGCATTTTGTGTCATTACCTTGTCACTCAGTTTTGCAAGTTTATTCTGCGAATCTTTGTAGATGGCTATTGGATATAATGAATATAAGGAAAGTCTCTGAAATGTGACTTAAAACCCAGAAATGCTGTATGTTGAGTGTTCTTTAAAGGGCCAAGAAAACTGCCTATTAAATAACATGACCTTTAGTAGCAATCTCTTGATGTAATTAGCATCAGTCTTCTCACTTAAGCAACTTCTGTATGTCAAGTGGCAAGTTCTTTCTTGGCATGATGCTGTTGAGTCTGAAGCCTTCTTGCCTAGGCAGTGTAACTGTGCACGTTGTTCTTTGGCCATTACTCACTTCACTTTTTCATTGATTCTGGACTTGATTGGATGGAAAGTATATTTTTTAAAAAATTCTTTCTGTGTTTACTTTGAAATGTAAAAAATTTGACCATTTGCTGTGCAGCTAAATGCTGCTGGATTGTTTGTTGCTATCTCATTGTTCTTAATTGGAACTATGTTGAACTTAGGATCTGCAGAGATCTTAGTTTGTCTTTTAACTAAAAAATTACACTACTGTTTTTGACCTGCTTACCTGTGCCTGCTGGTCATGAAGGATCATTTAGATGTGATACAGCTTAAATTAAGCCTTGTGAGTTTCCACTCTCATTCAATTGTTTGTCTTTAACTTCTTCAGCTTCTGAAGCGTAATCCTCCTTTTCCTCTACGTGAAGTTTGTCCTTGGCTTTACTGCCCCATCTTTGGGTCCATTTAGTTTGGTGGGTGTGTTTTTCACATCCATGGAGCCTCATCCGTGAGACACTTGCACATGAAAGAGGATTTCTAGAGAGGTAGGCTGGCAGGACAAGCAACACATTTCCTGCACCCTCCTGGGAACAGAAGTGGAGCTTCTGGAGGCATTGATTCCTCTACACTCCAGGGTCTTGGTTTCCCAGGGTGTTGAGGCCCAGCTGGTAGGTGTGTATAGCAGTGAGGAATTCAGTAAACCTTGACCTTGGATTGATTATTTCCTCTATGACATGAATAAGAAAGCTTTAGTATTACTTGAAGTGTTTTAAGTGCATCTTCCAGAGGAAATGGAGCACTGAGCAGTCACCAGTGATGGTGGAATAAAAAGTACAATCTGTTGTCTTGTTCACTGATGGTTGGTTGTCATGATCACTGAATGAATGGAGAGCTTTGCACAAGTGATAGTGTACCATCATGTAAACGAAACACAGGGAAAACATTTTATGAACAGTGGTAAAATGAAGTTGTCTGTGTGCAGTCCCGCTGATCCCAGCGGGATTACTGACAGAAGGCACCACTGAATGTGAGTTGATGATACAGGAATCTGGCTGCTCAAGCAGATGTCAGTGCCTCTTTTGTGTTGCCCTCAGACCCCCACTTCATTTCATTGTCACCATCCCATGGGATACGCCAGTACTGCTGCCAGCACACACTGTCGTCCTACCTTGTCGTCTTGGCTGCCCATGGTTGACCTCAAGCTCCTTCCTTACCAAAAACAGTAGTATTCCCAGTGCATCAGATTGAAGAATGCATATGAAATAAAAATCATTAATTTTTGAGGAGAAAGAAATGATTTTCAATCTGCCTGTTCCCTAGTGCTGGTATGCAAGTGAGGGGGGAGGCAAGCTTGGGGGCAGGGGGGCAGTGGGGTTACTGCCTCTTGTAATATCAGGTTTTAATATCATTTTGTACTGATGTGGTGCAAATGCTAGTCTTGGTTAAAAAGACCAAGGTGATGAGTTAAGTCCTTACTTGGTGGTAGCTAGGCCACGTGTTATTATACGAAGATTTTCAGTCTGAAGACCTGTTCTCCAGTATTTATAATTTTAAAGTTAACATAAAAAGCATATCCCTTTGCTTACTAAGAGTGGGGGTTTTTTCCAGTGGAGGGAATAAGATCAAAAAACAAATATGTTAAAAAGAAAAGAGGTTGGCTTTTCTTCTGAAAATAGATGTTTTTAATTGTTGACTGAACTCAGTGTTACTTCTGGGCAACAATCACAGATTTTTTTAGGGTCTGTGGAGAGATTTCCACAGATTAATGTGAGTCAGCAGTTCAGAAATAGAACCTAAATTGCTGTTCACACTCTGGACAGCCTGATAAAATTACTTTGTTTTTTAATTTGGGGTTACAAGGTATTAGAAAAATACAGAAAAAAGTGTAGAAAATATTTTTATTATGGTTTTCTTTATCTGAGAAACTCTACTTAGAGCCTTTTCACTAGTAGATACAGTTCATACTAGGCAAACACCAGCAGCAATAGCTTTGTATTTCCTGGAATTCTTTTTAAGTCTACTTTTCTATGAGTTTTAAGTTTAGTTTGTGCTAAAGAGATTGCGTGTGTTTCTTTGGGCAGCAATCTTAATGATTCTCTTCAAAAGTCTATCATAAGGTACTTGGTGACATAAATTAATGTCACAATGGAAGCCAGTAGGGAGAACTTCTGATTGATCTTCTGTTCAAAAGTTATTGGCTATATGAGATATTGTCAGAAAAAGGAACATTTTCAATTGTGTCCTCTGTAATTTTGGAGAAGCAGTCAAAATGCTATTGTTAGTTGTGAGCACTCTGGCTTTCGAGCTTGGATCCCTCACTCTTCTGGAGTCCAGCAGTTCACACCTTAGCAGAGGTTAATTTCTTTCTTCATTTATATGAAATAAGTAAATTGAATGCTATGCACTTGGCTGTGTGGGTGTGTTTTGGATGAGATCTTGGAAACTGAGATCCTGTTTATTCTGTGTGGGTGTTAAAGATGCCCCTGTTATGCTATATGCTGTTTGCAAGTTACTATCTACCCTTTGAGATGACTTCATTTCAGCAGTGTTAAATGTACATAGTTGCAAAATGTTTTGGGGTCCTTCAGTGCAGTCTTCCACATGAGACTGTCTGTTGCACACGTTTATTGTGCCTGTTGCTGTAGTGTTCCAGACCATTTGTTATCATTGTTTATTGCATTCGTGATGGTTACCGTGTTAATCACATAGTTTCAGAAAGTAATCATCTGTTTAATATTTTGAGCTGGCATAGTTTAAGTTTCATCTAGACTTTTATAATGATGTGAAAAAATTTAGCTGTGAATTGCTCCCTGGCCTTCAGAAAGTGCATTAGTGATTGTTGGGAGCCTTGACTTATCCCTGTTACTGAAACAAGCTGCAGATAGGCATGACTCCATGAAAAAAAAGCCATTGCAACATCCGACAAGTATTCAGTTTTCTGGAAGTCCAGGATTTTACCCTTTTATGTAGCATTTGTGACTCCTTCTTTGGAATCCCTCAAACTCAGACAAAATTGTCATTTATAATAATCCTGTTGGGGTGAGATAGTCCGTAATTTGTACTAATAGTCAAAGAAAAGCATAATAATAGGTTAATACAGAGGTAATGTGCGGAGCTAAAGACAGCTTGGCCTGCAGATATTTCCATGGCAACAGAAAGGTCCCTACAGATGTCTTCCTTCTAAACCTGATGCTGTTTATTAAAGGCTGTCTGTAGTACAATCTGTAATTATCATTAGCTAAAGAAAGGTTGTGAACGTGGGTGTACTGCTTGGCTGATGCTCTCTGACTGATTTGTTTAGCACAGCTTTGAAATACAGTTACAAAAGAATATTAAAAACCTGAGATCATTTAGCAGTTTTCTCTCTGCAGGTAAGCTGAGACTTCATTTGAGACTGTTGGCTAATCCGAGTGAAGTATCTGAACAGCAGTCGAAGGACGATAGTTTGAAATGCTAACAAACTCCTTTGGCACTATGATTATTAAAGATAAAAGAACATGAGTAGCATGCTGGACAAATTAAAAAATGCAGAGCTGCAGATAGTAAGGGATGTAGTGCACAGCAAAATAATTGTCTTGTAAATAGCAAAAAGCTGTAAGTAAGGGGAGACAAAAGAAAATTATGAAACTGTTATGTGGAAGAGAAATTGAGAAAATAATTGAAGACGGAAGAAGTTGGAATAGTAACCTACCTGTCATCTGTCTTTACAAAGAAAGTTGATTGGGACCAGCTACTTAGCGTGGTTGAAGCTAACAGCAAGGTGGAAGGAACACAGGGCAGAAAAAGAGCAGGTTAAAGAATGCTTTCGAGTTATGAGCATTCAGGTTTGTAACCTTAAGGAGGTGGAGTTTATTCTCTTCTACCCAAACAACTAATTAAAGCAGTTTTGAGTCCAAGAACGGTTACTTTGTAAAAACCATAAAGGACAAATGATATCCCAAAAGAGGGCACATAGAGAGTATGTTCTTAAAAGAGAGAAAAAAGGAAGGTCTTGTGATTGCAGACCATTCAAACAAATTTGGCACCATGAAAGATGCTCAGACACATAACTCTTCAAAAGCATGTACTCATGAGTAAGTGTAAGCTGATGTTTTATGACAGTTTTGTAATGAAGCACATAGACTTTAAGTCTTCTAGTTGGTTACTGTACTGAGGACAAAAATGTAATGATGGCATGTAGTGAGCTTGTGAAATGAGTTTTATGAAATTTCTGCTTGAGATAGAATGACTCGGTGACACTGTAGCTCAGCTGGGGTGAAAGAACAGTCCAAGTGTTTCTTCTCGACTGCAGTAAGGCTCTGATTGGAGTCGTATGTGACATCTCAGAAACAATCTGGAAGATTTACAGTGTGTATGAAATGATTACTATGTGGATGACTGCAAGCAGATTAAATGGTGGTGGTAGTCTGTCTAACAAAGGAATATGTATCTGGTGGGGTTATCAAATTACGGGTGGTAGGATGCAGTTGAACATAGCCACAGGATCACAGGATAAGTTGGGACAGGAAAGCACTTCAGGAGCAGGACCACCCAGAACAGGTAGTTCAAGGCTGTATCCAGTCCATGTGTGCATATATCCAAAGATGGAGGCTCCACAACCTTTCCTGGCAACTTGTTCCAGTGTTTGATGTTCCTGATAGTGAAGAAGGTTTTTTCTTATCTTTAAATGGAATTTTCTGTGCTTCAGTTTATGCTGTTGCCTCTTGTCCTACTGGGGACAACAGGGAAAGGTCTGGCACAATTTTCTGTACTCCCTCTCATAGGTGTTTGTTATAAACATTAAGATCTTTCCAAATGCTCTCTCCATGTGAATATACAAGTATTATGGTTTAGGAATGATATTCTCAACTTTAGTGACCTCACTAAAACTGAGTGCTGGTTGCTGCCCCCTCCTCTCCCTCCCTAAGGTGGGCTAGAGAGAAGAATTGGAGGCACAGAAGGCAAAGATCATGAGTTGAGGTAAGAGCAGTTGGCAGGAAACAGCAGTAAGATGAGGGAACGAACAGTAGCAGCAAGAATATTAATAACAAAAGTGTACAAAAGAGAGAGTGATTCACATGCAAAAAATGCTCACCGCAAAGCTCAACCTGACCCCAGCCATGACGCCACAACCGCTCCATCCAGCTTGGAAGTGGCATTACCTGGCCACTCTTTCCAGCTCAGTACTGGCATTATCCAACCTGTCTCGAACTGGGAATCGGCGTTATCCACCTGCTCTCTCCAGCCCAGAACCAGTGTTATCCAGCCAGTCCTTCCAGCCCAGAACTGGCATTACCCAACCACTCTGTCCGGTATGGAACTGGCGTTACACAACTGCTCTCTCCAGTACAGAACCAGCATTATCCAGCTGCTCTCTCTGGCTTGGAACTGATGTTATCCAACCATTCCCTCCAGCTGAGAACCACTGCCATGCTGACTTGACTGGAAGGAACCCCTTCTCCCTAGAAGAGATTCCTTTCTCCACTTGCCCCTGGGAATGAGGTGAGGTGGTATAGAATAAGCTTCCATGTCCTGGCTGTGCCCCTTCCCTGCCAGTCCAGAAATTAACCCTGTCTTGGCAAGAACCAAGACAACAAAACCTGTGAATGTCAAGCTGGACTGCAAGCATTATAGAAGATCAGATTAAAAAACTGGTAAACTGGAGGTGAGATCCAGAATCATTTAAGGGGAGGAAAACTACAGAAAAATAACAAATAATTTTAGACTGGGAAATTAAGTCAGGGAATGCATAGCATAAACTAACTGGATAGAAGAAGTTTGATGGATAAACATTAATTTAGTCTAGAAAGGAGAAAAAAAGGCAGCATCCAATTTTTTTAAAAGGCTGTTTATAGTCAGCGAAATAAATATTTCGTATTCTTTGAGGGTATGATGGGAAAGCTTAGTTTTCCCAGGAAAAAACATGTAACTTTGATAGCTAAGCACTCTTAATAGGTCGTCTTCTGAGGTTGTAAAACTTTAGTTCTCAAAGTTTTAACGTTAAGTTAAACAAACCTTTCTAAACCAATCTGATTCAGCTTCTAGGACAACAAAAGTCATTAGTTTCTACGTTATTATCATGTGCAATGTTACATTTCTCTGCTGCTGTGATCTTCTTCGAAGGGATTTTTCATTATTGTGAGGGGTGGACTGTCCTTTGAATGTGATTTAGGGTGTGGTTTACATTAGAATTTGGTTTTTTAAATGTTTTGCCTGGTTTTTAGTTAGAAACTGAAGCAAATGTGAAGACCTGAGTCAGCTGTCAGAATTAGGGTGATCCTGTACTCCCGGTAGTGTGCACATGTCTGATTAAGGGCCAGCTCTGTCATTACTAGAGGAAAACGTTTAGCAGCGGTCCATTTTATAGTGTTAATAAATTATGCCCTCATGAGTTTTGCTCACTTGTTTGCCTAGAACTGACATTTAAAATTGCAGCTCAGTCAGAAGATGTTAGTTGATATTCATGGTAAGGTTTGCATCTGCATTTGAAATGTAGTGATTTTGGCAGCTAGGTAAACAGCAAGTAAGAGGGGTAGAGAAATGTGGCAAATACATTTGTGAAATTATTTTTTTGTAATAATAACTTGCATGAATAATATGATACTGTGCTATGAAAGTGCTCTTCTGTTCATATTGATAGGCATTTTGCATATTACTGTGTGGTACATGATCTCAGCTGAGATGGGAGCAATAATACACCACCCCAATAGCAGAAAATCTGCTAAAAACAGAGGGACATCTCTGTGTACCTTAAGACGAGCATATCAACCTTTGATTTATTGCTAGTCTGTCTCAGCAGAGCTTTGCCAGTGCCTAATCAATGTCTAAAACTTTCTAAAACTGAAAGAGAAATTCTGACTGCTTCTACACCATTTAAAATAAAAAAAGTAACTCGAACATAGAAGACAAGCTACATAGAGTTGAGCAAGTACTTTTGCCTTCCTCTTCTTTTTCTTTTTGATCATCATTTTAGCATCTCCTGAAGATGATTTTATTTTATTGATTATTAAGTTAATTGCAAATTGTATCTGGGTTAGTGTCTGTGGGGAAAAGAGAAAAGCGGTGGTCTTGCAAACACAAGGCTGTTCCTTGAGCCTTATGGACCAGAGCATTTTGTTTCACTTATTTTCTCAGAGCCTTACAACTATTTTGTGCTTAATTGCTGCTTGCCTTAATTGCAGGAAGATTCCTGGAGGGTTATCTATTTTATTTGAATTAGACAGTGATGGTTGCACAGTTCCAGAAGTGTGAAAGCAGAGATCCTGATGTACTTGCTTGAGGCTAGTCAGTCTCTGAGTTGAATGATAAGCTGATGTATTTACTTTTTAACCATGTCTCATGCTGAATACATTTTCTAGATGTTTTAAGGGCTTAATCATCTACTAGTTTTTAATAAAAATGAAAACAAAACCCCCAAGACTTTATTTGTAGAGCTTTTCTTTGTAAATTAAATGGAGAATGAAGGAGGCACCTGCCTCAGCCTCTATGCTTTATGCAAGCGTAGATAACATACGAACATGGTTCAGCTATAGTTTCTGCCATCTGTAGATGAGGTAACATAATGCAATCAGTACAGTCCTTCCTTCCCTAGTGGTGCTTACAGTGGGAGTTTGGATTTTGTATTGCCTTGGGATCTATAAAATTCTGTCATAGGACAGGAGCCCCTTCTTGTATGAGCTTGTCCTGTTCAGGCTCCCTAAGCCTGAAGGAAAGCCTGTCCTTTATTCTGTAGACTAATGAGTGCAAAAACTTGTCTGTATTTGAACACGTAGCTATTTCCAAGTGTTCTTCAGCAGAGGAGTGGCTAAATCCATCTTGATTTAAACTCCCCATAGCTTCCATCAGGTACAGAAGGGTACAGGAGGGCTTTTCTGAAGGATTTGGTGTCTCGAAGTTGTACATGATCAGAGCCAAGGCATTTGAATGTGACACTATGTGTTACATTGCTTGCTTGCTTGTACATCACAGGTATCAGAGAAATACATGGTTTTTATGCCTTGTTTATATGTCCCAGTCATAATTATGATCAAAAAGGGCAGTGGTATATTTGGTGTGCCTGTTAGTGTCCATATGAAGTTTGCATTTTCAGCTCTGCAGAAGTTACAGTCATCTAGCAGTGCTACAGTCAGAGCAGTGCTGGAGTGAACTGGGGGTCTGGGACACTGTGGGTCTGTGGGCACTTTCAAGTCTTTTCTTAAATAGTCTTTGAAAACAGAAACACCATGGCAGGCGTCATGTTTCATCCAGTTCTGATCTCATGTTGTACTTTAGATACTTGAAACAATGTGGTCACTGCTTGCAATTCAAAACACAAACAAAATAAGTCCCAACTTTTTTTTCAAGTGCTGCATGCTGCTGTTTTGCACACGCTGTCCATGTCCACAAATCAGAGAGCTGCTGCTTGGCATTTCACTCTTCCCTGGGTCAGTTAAGGTAACTGCTTACCTACAAGTGTTGCAAAGAAAATGACCTTCATGCACTTGCTTTTAAAAGCTTTGATAATTTCGAAGTTGGTTTGAGACAAGCTTGATTTTAAGATGCCTTCTTATAGCAGTCATTGTAATAGGTTTCTGAATGGTGTCAAACTACAAGGGAGCTGTTACCTGAAAGAACTGTGTTTATTACTGCTGGAAAGTAGTAGTGAAAAGGACTTCAAAAGGAAATTGATAGTTAGCCAGCAAGGGATCAGAGTTGAAAGTGCCTGAACAATGAGGGTGCTCTGGAAAATACGCAAGTTTTAAAGGTGCAGGGAGATAACACGTCAATGGGCTTTGCTGTACTGTGTGAGTCTGAGTTCATAATCTAGTTTTTGCAAGCAGGTCAGCTTTACAGAGTGGGGTTCAAATGTCAAAACTGAAGATACATCTGTCTGCAGGATTCTAGCTACACTACAACGAAAATTTGGCTTAACAGTATTAAAATTAACCCCAAATATTGGCTAATGGAAAGTATTGGAAAAATACTGAACCAGTATATTTCACTTACAAAGACTTTTAAGCTTGTTGTGCTGTGGCAAGGGGGTGGGGAGGGGAAGAAGGAGGAAAGCCCTAAAGTAGTAGTCTGAGTCACAGTAGTCATGTCACTGCTTCCTTTTTAAAAGAAACTCTACTTGCTACTGAACAGAAAAAAGATGTCTGCAGGTTTGGTTTCTTTCTTTGCTTACTTGTATTTTTTCAAACTTTCTAGATTGAATGGAGTGTTAGAGGATCACTTTCTCCTCATCTTCTAACATCACTGTTGACATAGAAAACTTGGGAGACACTAAACAGGCATAGTCTGTGGAAGTGTTTTGGGTTTAGATTGCCTTTACAGACAGGTTCCTGGATCCTTGCGCATCTGGATTCTTGGTGCATGTATTTGTCTGAATCCACTCACCAAGGCACGTGGAATATCTGAAGGGTCTGCTGTTGAATTTTCAGAAATTTCATCAAGAATGTCATATAATTTTTGTGAAGTTTTCAGTTTCAGACTTTTTTGGAGATCAGAATAAAACCCTGTTGCCTGCAGAGTGTTGGTAGTGATTGAAAACAGCTCCTAATTTAAAAATTGGCATCTCCTTGATGCAGAACTTCTGGTATCAAATTTAATCTCTCTCCTGCTGTTCCAGTGGTTGGAGTAGCATGTCTGGAAAGAAAGTCCAAGTAAATTTTGGAAGACGTTGCACAACAGCATGAACCAGTAATTCTGGACAAGAAGGTAGTTTCAGGGGCAGCGGTGGGGAACTAGTGAGAAGATCATGGTTTTATTATGGTTCAAGTATGGAGTGCTGGGTGGAGCAAAGGAGAGGCTGTGCCGTGTGATCTCTGTGGGTGGCAAGAGATAATGTTTAATGTGTGGGAATGGTCTTTTAGGGACATAGTCTTTATTCAAAACTAAAAATACGACTTGCTGCAGCCCTCTAAGCTACCTTGTAATTCTGTGCGCTCACATCTGCTGCGGGAGCCACATGATGATGTTTGATAGAAATGGTTGTTGTAATGGCTGCTGTTGTAACTGGCAATGCCACATCTGTTACTTCCCTCAGGTCTTCTTTCTTCTTTGGCCTTTGTGTCCCCAGATGTCTTTGTGTGGCATCTCTTGTAAATGCAATTCTTGTCCTTCTGTAACTGCAAACCAGAAGGAGTTGGCTGTAGTTACCACTACTTCTGTCCAGTTCTGGTGAGAAGATAGGAGTAATGTTCTTTCCACAAACTTGGTTCCGTTCCTCAAAACACATTAAATATTTCAAATACTTTTGAAATTTCTTCACTTGGCTTTTAATATCTAGTTGGGTAGAAGAAATAGAAAGCCAGTAAAAATAGGGTCTGTTGGGAAAGGAGATATTTAGATCCTATCAAGATGATCAGAAATGTATGAAGAAATACATGAAGAAAGAAAAATGTAGACCATGCTTCTCTCAGAAGGACTTGCAGATGACTACATTAAAGTGGCTGATAGTTCACTAGAGAGCTGATGATGCTCCCAGTGCAACTCAGGCCTTCGCTGAGGGACGTATCCTGTTGGACAAAACCACATATGTGGGCCGACTCCTAGGAAATAAACTTATGAACTCGCATTAATTACTGACACATTCTCTTTGAAGACTACTGGAATACCCAAAGGAACAAACTGATGTAAAATTCATGCCAGAGTTTTCTTTAAATGGATCCTTTCCTAATAACACTGTAAATTCAGTGAATTATGAATGCCGTGTATGGGGGAGGTGCATGGATGTAGCACAGAGGGAATAGAGCTGAGGTGAGGGGATGTCCACATTTCTTTCAAGGCTCTTTGGCCAGTAACATTAAGGAAGCAGCACAGGACTATTTAACTCGTGTTTGAGATTGCCCTACAACCTCTATCTTTGCGAGTTTGGTAATTTTTAGGTTTTTAGATTTGTTGTTTTAAACTTACACCTTGTAAAAAGAATGGTTAATGTAATTTGCAAGTATAAAAAGCTTTTGGAATTTAGGATGGTTTATTTCTGAGTGCTTTTTACCTCTTTACTTGCGATGATTTCAGTAACTGTCTGAAGATTAAACTTCTTTACTTTCTCTGGTGGATAAATCAATGACAGGATCAAAACACTGAAAAGCGGGATCAGGAACTGTTTGACCTGTCTTGAAGATTGAGACAGAACAAAGCTTCTTAGATTTCTTCTGCTTTGCATACATTTTGGCTGATACTTTTTGTGCACCTTTTAATTGATTTATTTCTCTGTTAGCAGAAATTCTTGTGTCTTGAGTACCGATTAGCTCTAAAAGTTGAAAACTCAGATATGTCTTACAAACCTAAGAATTTTCCTTGAAATTGCAGTCATTTTTACCTTGGGAAGATTTCTCAAAGGCGGAACCATTTTCAATACAGAAGCTTTGCAAAACTATGTTGTGTTTTGTTTCTAGGTCTTCTAAGTCTTTGAAGAGTTTTGACAGTGCTGTACTTCTGAGTCTCAGCTGTGCCTGAGCTGAGATCATATTTGGGGATATCTGACGATATCAGAAATAGAGCTGGTTTGAAGGACAGACTGTTTCAATTGACTGCAATTTTCCCGAATTTTAAATGAGCACTGAATTTGCCCTTGGACATAGCCATAGGCTCTGGTGAAGGCAGTTTTACCCAAGTCAGTTCATTCACCCCCCAGTGCAAAAATGATACAGAGGGTTTATTGGGAAGTATGTGCCTCTGACTCTTTCCCCTTTCAGTAATCTGTGCTGCAGCAGTTGGGAGGCTGGAGCAGAATAACCTTCCGTGGTTAACTGACAGAGAAGAAAGAAATGGAAGGAACCATTATTTTCCTGTCAAGATTTCCTTGAAACAAAGAGGTGTGGAATTATGCATGCTGAGGGGGTGTCTTTGGTCCTTTGATTAACAGCAGAGGCCCAATTTCACCATCAAAAACATTCTTAATTATAAGCCCTGTTGAAAAGGCTGCCTTGAACATTGAAGAAATGATATTACAGAGCACGTCTGTCTCTGCTTAGGTGATCTGCAGGCATTTTGTGGGAGTGTTTTATTAAGAATGTTGGAAGTACACTGAAAGTAAAAGAGAAAACTCGAAATATGTTATTTGTTTCACTTTAATCACAGCAGAAGGCATTGCATCACTGAGGAACTCGAATAGCTGTTCCCGGCTTGAGTGTGAGAAAGCTTCCTGCTTTGCTGCTGTAGCATAGCCTGATATTCTCCCCCTGCAGCTGGTGACATAATGTGTATCACAAGGTCTTCCTCAAATAAAAGACATCCATCTTGGTTATTTTATGAGTCTGCTGATTAAAGAGATTTTTTTTGTAATTATTATAACTAAAAGGCTACAGCAGAAGATGGAAATGTTAATTTACAATCTGCTTGCTGACCAAGTGTCATGTGATAATGAATTGGGACAGACTGTGGTTTGCAAATGGACTTGCATATTTGGAGCCACTAATTTGAGGTGGCAGATACGGTGCCATCACGCGGGTTTCAAAAGGGACACGTTTGATTAACCGGCTGTGGTGCAGCAGTGGTTCTGTGACAGGTTGCTTGAGAAATGATCACCTTTGGTTTTACACTGGTGGCAGCCATGTATGTGGTAGGGGAGGAGAGGGAAACAGCAGAAAGACAGATGAAGAGGGCTTGAAGGTAAATCTCTGCCCTATAGTAAGCAGACTGTGCTCCAGACCCACCACAGCACTTAAATTTCCAATTTCCATTAAACAATGGAGATTTACATACCTGTCTAGATGTGTATATCCGCTCTTTAATTCTGTCTCTTAAATACGTGTATCTAGTCACAGATGTTGCATTTTTCCAGCTGTAGCATTGGTCTTGCTCTTTTTTCAGAGGCCTTGTAACTCAGGATGCAAGATGTCAGGCACCCACACTCATACTGTGCCAAAAATGGGAACGTTTTATAGATGTGGGCTCAGGTGTTTGAGACAGTAATAGTGGTGGTAGTCTTATAGCAGTTTGAATGGGTTTTACTGTTTCTATGGAAATTTTGAAATAGGGTATTCCTTAGCAGAGGGATAATTCTTCCGGAAATCATCTATCTTGGTCTTCATGTCCTGTTAAAAAGATTATCCTAATGTGTAAACTTGCAATTTCTACATGTTTTAGTTCTTTATTTATGTTACTGAAACCTAATGTGTAGGTTAATTTATTTACAGTACTGTTGAGTCTTGTTACAGGCTCTTAGTACATGACTGTACCAAAACTTGATTGTAACTGCCTTGACCTAACAATAAACTAAAAGAATATTGATTGTTTAAGTTCTTATTTTGGAAAGTGATATTATATTATGGAAAGAATAGTTTGTGGTGCGGAACACCTCGCTGTGCTTGTATGGTGGTTTTGAAGTAAAATTTTTCCATTGGTCACTAGAAGTAGTGATGTAGGATGATGCAGAATTTTGTGGGTTTTTTAAAAACAGTGGGTTTTTTGTGGGTTTTTTAGAAACAGTTTACTACTGTTATGTATGATAATTTAAGGATAGAACTTACATGCAGATTCAGGATAACTATTAAAGGGGTGTTTAGGTAGACATCATTGCTTTACAGGGCAATGTATGACATGTTTCTGTGTTATCCTTTTAATTATGTATGATTTGTAAATGATCAATTTACAATTCTGCTCCAGTGGTGACAGTGGAAAAGAAGAGTAGCAATATCCTTGTGGTATTAGGTCTGTTCTACACACTGAACAATTGCGGGCTGGAAGCAACAAGTGTGTATTGTATGTTAGGGATTTGTTTCTGGGAAATAGTCACCACAATATGTTGTATATTCAGTACAAAAATATTTCTCACTGAATGTTGTGAGTGGCTACTAAATATCTGAAGAAGAATAAAAAAATAAGAAGCCAGAGCAGAAAAAGTCATCCTAGTGATTGGCCCCTAAGGAGCAGATTCATGAGCACAGCTTGAAATCTAATGGGATTAGAGCTGATGTTATTAGAATTCACTCTTTTCTCTTTTGATCTTTGACAACGTTAGGACAATATTAGGCTTTTGGTGGTGTCTTAATCAGAAATGAGTTGGAAATTCTCAAACTAAAGTATTTATTGGAATATTGAGGGGAATAGTAATAAAAAACTTATCTGGCTAAAAATGAAGAAGTGATGCTCATTAGTGTTTGGTTGGTTGCTTTTTTCTAAAGGGTTTGCAAAGGTGAAAAAAAAGAGAAAAAATAGATAAATGAAGTCTATGTTTTATAGAGATTTTTCGGTTGTTCTGAGTAGAAACTCTGAGTCAAAGAATAGACCTGGTCTCAAAAAATTTGTCTTCATACTTACAGCTTTATATGTACAGATAAAGAAATTATATTATATGAATATAATTACACATATCTATCTGTATACAATTATGTTTAAATATTTTAATTTATATTTTATACTTTTTGTATGTGTATCTCTACGTAAGTAATAATTGTTGTTCCACTCTTCTTGACTGGATCCCAAAATTAATGGATTAGGGTTCGACATTAATAAAAACAGATGCATTCTCAGGCTTGAGCTTATATAAAAGTGTTGCCACTTGCTGATGTCAATTTAAAGTCAGAATGAAAAAGATGGAGTCATTTGGTAGGTGTTTAAAGGACACCAAGGCAGATGTTTAAATTATAAGGTGCCTATTTTGGGGTGGCAAAAGGAGATCTGCTGAGTTTGTTAGGGATTCTGGATTCTACCATAGTAAACACTGAAGCAAAAACACTGATCTCACTCATTCACTACCCTGAAGCCCGTATGATGTGTTTATCGACTTTGTCACATCTCTTAACACTGAGGCAAAATGTCAGTGGATCTGTTATAATTTTATTAGGATGTCATTTGGGATACAGCTGATATGCCAGAGAAAATAGTTGCTGACCTATACGTAATTATCCTGTGACTGAGAGCACTGCTGTGCTGGAAATTTGTGTTCAAGGGACCATGGAGGATGTACCAAAAGCCTGGGTCAGTCCTTGAACTAATGCCAGATTCTGAGTGGAGAGGCTGGGGGGTAGGAGGGCAATAAATCTTGACAGTGCACAGCACTGCTGAGGAGCACGTGCGCTGTAGCGCCGAATAACGATGCTGCACCTCACTGCCATCAGTGTGGGTTTGGAAGGTAGCTGCAGTGCCACTTCTGGCCCATGATGACATTGGGTAGGTCTCCTGGCCCTGGTCCCAGGCAGCCTGTGGTGAGACTGCCAAGGGCTTTGTGGGGAGTGTGATTTTGGAGACGTGCTTCAGCTGAGTGTAGGAAAATACCATTCAGTCATTTTTTCAATTTTTTTTTGCGCATTTATTCCAGGTTTTGACAAAACTTTGAAGTTATATTTTGTGGTGTGACTTGACTTCAATTTCAAGTGGTTCACAAGGGAGGGGACCTACCTTTCTCCCTTGATGCCATTGTTGACACCTTGCATGCCTTCATTGCATCCTCAGTCTTGTTTTCCCTAGAAGGAAAAGGTGATTCTTATTGACTATAAACAGACTTCTGGGGATCTCCTGGCAAGTAGTCCCATATTCCCAGAGCTTGATGTGTGGCTGGCAAATGATATTGAGCAGTACTGCACAATACTGATCTTTGGCCTGAAGATCTTCTGATCTCTCCAGAGCGGTGTCTTTGGAGACAGGAGACGTGCTCATTGTCCTGCTATCAGCCCCTTGCATAAAAGAGACTTTCTGTGCAGTGAATGTACCAGCACTATGTGGCTGGGATAAAAGTGGTGATTCATCACCCAAAAATAAGTGCTGTGCTGATTATAGCTGCCAAATACTCAGTCATCAGTTTCCTCCCCGTTAAGCATTTGCCACCTCTCTGACTGGGGTGTAAGCAGATGGAGGGCGGCGAGAGTTAACCATTGATGAAGTCAGTCGTTGCTGGAGCGAGTGGTGGTCTCATAGCTGCCCACCAAGGCATTTGGGGCACGTGAGGCCAGGTCTGCAGTCCTCCCCTTTTTTTGGTACTAACCTTGATAGTTTAAGCAAGGAAAAAGCTGTAGCTTATTGTTCTTGGAGAAAAGTTAAATTTAGTTGCTATTAATGGAGATTAAGTTTGGTTTTCATGTTTGCAGTCTTCTTCATCAAAAATTGGTATTCTGTAAGGTGGACCAATTCAATACATTGAATTCAGTGCCAGACTGAACTTGTTCTCACTCACCTGCGCTATTTAGTAACCACAGAAGTGTTGTATTATCTTTCCATTTGTTTCATATCTATATAGTGATAGTATGTAAATCACAAATTTTATCAGGTTACATTGTGGCTTCAGTAATATAAACTTAGACAATATTTTAATTTCCACTGTTTTGATGGTACACTGTAAAACAGAAAAGACAGCAATTCACATGTGCCCTGCTCAGTCTTTCTAATCGCCCATGTATTTTTAATTTTCCTTTTCAAAGATGTCTCCATCATGAATGCAAATAATGAACCTTACTCTATTTTATCAAAGTAATTCATTACTATAGAGATATACTTACTGTGCTGGTCACTTCAGAGCTTTCTGCTGAGAATAATTTGAAACACTTCACTAGTTTCTGGTATTAAATATACTTAATAACTGTAGTTCTCTTGATTCCCCTAAAGGTGTTAATACCCTTCCTGGGAAAGCCAAGCTGAAGTTAAAATTCAGGATTCTGAACATCCTAGAAGTCTAATGCCTTCTAAAAGCCTATAAATGGTGCCTCATTTAAAGAAAAAAAGAAGTCTTTCTAAAGCATCCTATTGTCAGCTCTGTTTTAGTTTGGATGAGTAACACTGAGCTATTTGTGTTCCCTACTGTGCTTTTAATATTTTTACTGCAGTTTCATTCTGACCCATGTGTACCTTTGGCCAAAAGTTAATCTGGACAAAATGAAAGAGATATCGGCAGATGGAGGAAAACAGGTTTTCTCAATGAGATTGTCCTTTTATAGAGATACTTTGCTTCCCTTCTTCATTACCTACCCACCCTGCAGCTTGAGGTCTACAGTTAAGAGTTGGAAAGAGGCTGATTATGCAGCTCTCAACATGAAATCTTGCTTATCCTTTGGAATGTTTTAATTTGGGTGAGAGACCTCTTTTTTCACCATACAGGTGAAATATTAGAAAAATTACCAAGGGATGTGTTTTCTTACCTCAGTTTTAGCCCATTTCAATGCATGTATGTAAGTTGGTATCTGTATCTGGTTAATAAGGGGAAACTTTTTTAGCTGGAAACCCAGATCTCATGCTTTGGGGAGACAGCAGCCCCGCTCAGCCCAGGGGCTCTCTGGCCTCTCCTGGCTCTGCTGATCATAGGCAAAGATTACTTTTCCCATAGCTCACCTGTGAACAATTACATTTTAGACATTGAAATGCAGGATCAAGGAATACTAGCCTGCCTGAAGCTTGTTTGTGGTACACCATTATGATAGCAGGTCCTAGTGGATTTTTTAAAGTATTCAAAATACACTCTCTCCAGATATTCATACTTAAGTCTAGCACATGTTATTGTAATAATAAAATCAATTTGACACACTTCTTTCCCCATTAGTAAATTTTCTGGATTTTAACTTGTGTAGTGTAGGTTATTGGTTTATTGACTTAAGCTGTAGTGTTTTACTGAGTTTATTTGGTTAAATTAACTTAAAGGGAACTAAAACCCAACTCTTAAAACTCACAGCAAGATTCCAAGTGCGTGTTAACCCATGAATGCCGTAAGTAGAGTAATATTTGATAGCTAAGTGCTTCTCAAATTTTCGTAAGCTGCTTACCTTCTAAGGAAGGAGGTTTGTCTGGATTAATTTGATAACAGTAACATACCAGGAACACCATGTTGTGGTAACTTAAACAGATAATATATTCTGGGTTTTAAGCCATTTTATTCTAGAGGCTTTTTAATTTTATTTGCATATATCCTTTTGCTTGAGGAACAGAATTCATTGGTACTTGTGGTTTTGAGATCACCTTGCCCAGAGATCTTTATCCCTGTTTGTATGTTGAAGACTCCGCTATAGGGCAAATGCAAACCCAGGAATTTTTAAAGGAGGGCTTGCTTTTCCTAATTTTCTTTCTTAGATCCTCCAGTTATGAGCTAGATGAACTAAATGAGTTCACCTATTCAAATTCCTCTCTGTTTCATGTAATTTTTCATTTTTTTTATTCTTCCTTAGTTTTTACAGTGTTCTGTGTCATTACCAAAAATGTATATGGAAGGAAAATGAGTGGCATTCTTCTTATGATTTATATACCATGGATTTGACCTTTCTGACAGGTCTGAAATATCGAAGACAAGACCCAGAAACATCTGTTCCCCCGGAGGATTTCACTGCTTGTTTGAGTATAGCCTGGCTAGTTCTTTTACTGGACAAAGCTAATTTGTAAAGGAAATACTGGGAAAAATGCCTTACATCGTTCGCAACCTTTCATGCAGGAGAGGCCTATTGAGCTCAACATGAACCTAATGATACCTTCTCAAGCCTTTGTTGCCTTTGTTGTTTGCAATTGCTACTGCAAGTGCTGCATTATCATCCTAAGACTTATTTTGGTATCTTGAAAGACTTAAAACGTAAAGTAATTTTCCTGAGGTAACTGGCTTAGCCTTACAGTGATAAACATATCCCTGCATGGTAGTATCTGTTACTTCATGATTTAAGGAAGATGTGATTTGAAATACCATCATTATGGTGTGTAATCAATATTTCTAAGATCAGATGTGTTAATATTGTTCTGTATATAGAAGTCTTTGGAGACAGGTAGCATGAAGGCAAAGCATGAATTGAGTTTTACTTGCCCAACTTCTCCTTTTCTAAGGTTTGCATCTTATGTAATACTATAAAAAGATTAGTTGTCTTGTCTTACTGCTGTTCCTAAATCTTTCACGTTTAGGCACATCACGACCAGCATTTTGAAAGAGCATTGATGCCTGAAGCAGGGTACAGTCTGCAAACTGTGGCCTAAACAAATGTTCTTTCTCTTTTGGGATCCTCAGTATGAATAAATAACCTGAGAATTCCCTCTATAGATTCACACATTAGGTTTTTTTGAGGATTTTTTTGGCAGGCAGCCGGCTCTACTATTTTAACTATCATCCCTGTTGGGATGTATTTTTAATAGAGTGGATCGGTTGGTAAGCTGGCTGTTTTGGGCATTTGGAAAATGCTTCCCTCAGAACAGGAGTCATTAGCTGGTTCAGCAGCAGCCCTGGTCACTCTAAGCAATGCCTGTGTCCCACAGGACTGGTAACTGAGCTGATTCACCATCTAATGTTATGCTGAGCACATTATACATAATAAAATGAAATTAGTTTCCTTTAATCTACAAGTGTATCAGCTTTCTTGTATTCCTTCATGTAGCAGAGTCGCTGTAGTAAAGTCTTCGGGCTCATACAGCTGGCTTTGTAAAGACCAAATGAAGACCTTTCAGTATGATAATGAACTTCCTTTGAATTTAATAAAATGCAGTATCTATGACAGATAGTAAAATAAAACAGCTATTTCCATTCCTTATGAGAAAGCTCACATTTTAAAAGGGAGAGAAGGGGCAAAAAATGGTGATCAATCTTGTAATTAGATTCCAGGATAATAAAGCTATTGATTATGTCCTATGCAGCCACTGGATTAGTTAGTAGTTAAATAAAAAGGGCTGTCTTAAGCTGTAAATTCACTGTGTTTGAAGTTGAACAGTGTTCAGAGAAGCTTAGTGCACTTGAGGAGTAGTCTCTTGTACATAAGAAGTTCTTGTTACCATGAAATGTGATAAAAGTACCTCATCTGTCTGTGAAGACCACCTCGGTTTATATGAAGTGTGAGCCCTTCTATTGAAGTCTTCTAATGGGACTATAAAACTTTTTCACAACACTGTTGTTGTGTTAAATGATGCCCATGTCAGCTAGCCACTTGGACACCTGGTCATCGGCAAGTGTTAATTTTTTCTCCTAATTCTCTACACAGCAAAATAAATGGACATTTAGCCTGATCAGTTCCTGTAGTGGACCATCAATAGGGGTTTCAGTGACAGAATTCAAAAGTGAAATCCTTAAATCTTCTGTTTGACTACAAAAATTTGGAGGAATGTCATTGTTTTTAGTAGTAATATATTGAGTTTCTTAAGGCCTAAAATTGTGTTTATGTGTTTGTGGACCCCTTAAATGTAGAGCAGCTCAGTGCTGCATGCTTCTGATCAGGACTAGGAAGAGAGGTGATGTATATCTCTCCCATTGAGGGTGTCTGACCTGCTGCTTGCAATGTTAAAACATCCACTGCTGTGACTCAGACTCTGCTTTAGATGCCCTGAAACCCCATATATTAAAGCACAGAAATAGCAGGTAATGTACCTGCTCTCTTTTTTACTTAGAAGCATGGGTCACTTAACCACTAATGATGTGGAAGACCTAGGTTCAGTTTGCACCAGTGCCTGAAGGGATTCAAGTCTGTCTCCCACACATGCAAGGAGAACTCTCTTTATGAGGCTTTCTGTGGTTTATGAGGTGCAGTTATGAGGCTGTTGTTCTGAGATAGCCTCTTCTGATGCATCCTCTTCAAGCTGGTCTGCTTTACAAGTTCTGAGATTTACAGGACAGCAGCAAGAGAGAGAAGGAGAATATTTTGATCAGAGTTTACTTGCTAGGCAAATTTCCAAGAACTGTTCTCAGCAGGATTTTTCTCTTAACTGGCTGCATATTACCAGAGAGGTAATTCATGATACCTTGATTCTGTGAAAGACAGATGATTTTAGCATCTAATTCCTGCTGTGTGCTACTCACAGTCTACCCACATGCCACAATTTAGCACGTAAGCCAGAGGCTGCTGACAGCTGTGCTAGAGGAAGACAGGCTTATACCACCTCACACATTGCTTACAAAATACATTTCACTGATTTCATCCAGTAATTATCTAAATAATGTAGAATCATAACTCAGACTCCATCATCAATGTCATTTTTTTCCTATACAATGAAAAGTGAAGGTTGGTGTGAGACTCAGTTTTCCCAACTGAACCTTCCTTTTTCCAGAAGAACTTGACTGCTGGAGTCTAGTGGCAGGTGGTGAGGGTGCTGGGTGGATTAGCCCAGCACCAGCTGGACAGGCAGTGTGATGTTCTGCTGCCCTGAGAGACCACTTTCCTGCTAGCTAAGTTAGGGGTTTTATGCACTGTGATGTTTTTTTTTCTGTTGGGGATTTTTTTTTCCTTCTTACAAAGTTAATCTGAAGCATGTAACTCTCTGTAGCATGTAATTACTGAGGGTGTGGAAAACCTTCCTTGCCATCAGAATTTTCCATACCTGCTTCAGTCTTTCTTGGGAAAATTGGCCTGTTCACAGTTTGTAGAGATGCTGTTCTCTAGCTGGTGCAGCAGTTGCTGTGAAGTTTTTGCTTGGGAAGTACACAGAAGATGAGCTTTTTGCCATGGCCAAAATATCTGTAAACATGGGCAGTAGCTGCCAACCTTACTCCTGTGTAGTGGATTGCAAGTTATGGAGTAGACAAGATGTTGAAACAGCAAGGAGAGTACTGCAAAAGGTTATTACATATACAATCAGAGCATAATTTTAATTTATTTATATCACTGTGCCTCTAGAAAACCAATTTAGTGGGTGGGGGAGTGGTTGGCTCTGTGTCAACTATTTCTGTGTTGTAAAATAACATTTAGACCTGGTCCAGAGGAGGGCTACAGAACTGAGCAGTAGACTGGAACAACTCTCCTATGAAGAAAGGCTGAGAGAGGAGTTGCTCTCTCTGGAGAAGAAAAGTACCAGGAGAAGGTCCAGAGAGACTATGTTGAAGCCTTTCAGTGTTTAAATAGGGCTTATAAGAAAGATGAATAAAGGCCTGTGGCAACCGCACAAGGGACAATAATTTTAAACTGAAAGTGCATAGATTTAGACTGGACATAAGGAAGAGACGTGTTTTATGATGAGGTTGGTGAGATTCAATCAGTTGCTCAGAAAAGCTGTATATTCCCCATCTTTGGAAATGTTTAAGGCCAGGTTGGATGGAGCTTTGTGCAACCTGGTGTGGTGAAAGATGTCCTTGCCCACAGCAGGGGGGTTGACTGGACAGAGTTGCACTGTGGCCCACAAGCAGTTCCGAAGAGGAGCCATTGTCCTGTCTATTTAGGTGTTTTTCTGTGTCAGAATCTATCTTCTGTGTTGCTTGAAAGCAAAAGTCTTGAATTTCTGAAGCAAAGTTGTGTGATGCCAAGCCATTTGTGAAACAGTTACTCTACTTTACAGCTTTTAGTTTTCTCCTGTTAGATTTTCATGCCTGTAACATGCAATTACGTATGTATTGAATTTACACATATTCTTTTAAATTCAGTGGTAAAAGAGCCCCTAAAGCAAAGCATGAATCCCCCTATTTAATTTGTAATATATTAGAAGCTGTCAGTACTAATTAGTGCTGTAAAATAACTTAAGCATAAGACCCATGTGTCAACAAGAGTAATAGTGACCGTGTCTCAGAAGAGGCAGAATTTTGAGTATGCTGCTTCAGAGATGTATTTGGTGTGCTCATCTCCATGTGGCTGGGCATGGTAATTATGATTAGTGGAAAAAGAGAGTGATTGAATTTATAATTTTTTTAGGTTACCTCATGCGCCTTTCCCAAAGTAAAGAAGCACACTGGGTTTGCAAGTGTTCCTTCTGAAATGGAGCAGCAAGGCAGCACACATGTAGGGATCAACTCTTGCACTTTAAACAGTTGTGCGCCTCAGTCAGAAGCAGTATTTGGAAATGCTTGGTACCTTTGGATCCTTCCCATAAGCCTTGGCTGTCAATAAGAGTGAATCCATGTGTGTGTGAATGCATCTGAAAATGCAGCAGTAAGTTCTTGGAGCCGATGGACACAACACAGTTAAAGCACCTTCCTGCTTTGACCATAACAATCATTTCTACTCAAGTATGGTTTGTGATATCAATGATTTGGCAAAACATCAGCTCCATAACAGATACCAGGTGTTGTGTCCTGTTCAGTCTGGCATGGGGAAGTATGACAGTGCTTACCCTGATGTCACTGTTGTGAGGTTACACATCATCACCTTGCAGGCAGTCCATTTATGTCTGTATTTAAAATGAAATTGAGAATTATAGAACCTCTTTTTTTACCAGCACAAAGCAAAATATGATCTTTCTTTTTCTTCTGTCCCTCTGTGTGTTTGCAGGATGTGCTTGTGTGCATCTTTTGCTGGGTTTGCATAGGTAGCTAATTGCACAACTGCCAGCATCGTCAGCTTGTGCCCTCAGGGGTACTCTGGTCTACCCCAGCCACTGCCAGTTCCTCTCCATGAGGGTGCCAGAGCCTGTCCCTGAGCTCAGTGCCATCCTCCACACTCCAGGAAGTCTCAGATGGCACCATGTGCCTATGCCTGGACGTCTGAGTTCAGCACAAATTACTTTGCCTAGTGAAAGAGCCAAGAGTAAACTTTGTAGAGAATGTTGTTTTGTTAACAAAGGGGTGAGGAAGAGACAAGGAAAGAGGATTTAGGTCAACCGAAAACTTTTGGGAATTGATTTCAAATGCACTAGCTTGTTATAATCAGTAAAGAAGTAGCAAAAATGTGTTCTTTGCCTAAAGTTTAAATGGGTCAATGTGTGTCATTAACAATACTTACTTCTAATATTTACTTCTCCCTCTCTTCCTTTATTTTTAAATAGAAACTTCTACTTTGAAGTAAAACTACTTATTCTGTTAAAAAATAATATGTGCACCAAAATAAAAGCTTCCTTTTTTCCTTCTACACTTCTTCCCTGTTTTCTTCTCACAAGCAAGAGAAATAGCTTGTGTGTGGTTGCCCCTGTCACTATGGGTAGCATATAAGGAGGTTCTTTTTAAGTTAAAATGTATGTCTCTGAGGGGGGCTCAAGAGCATTGTTTTGCCTACAGTTTAGTTTTGGGTGTCTAATATGGCATTTTATATGTATTGCTTGTTGTCAAAACCCAACAGTTTTGTCTCTAACAAAATTTAATTTTAGGTATAGTCATATATTCTGAAGTTGATCTAAGCTTAGGAAATGAAAAGTTATTAAGCAGCTCTTACAAACACCTTCTTTGAAAGTTGATGTTTCTTCTATTTAAAAGCAGTTCTTCAGGACAAACTTGGAGTAAGGTCATCCATAACTGATAACATGGTGATCATAGTTTTGTATTAACTCTGTTCTGAGAAAAGCAAGTAAGCACCCAGTTTCTTCTGATGTGTAATAATATCACTGTAATGTTGGCTATTAAAAAATAATCAGTTTGAGTTCATTCTAGTTCAGTTGTTTAAGATGCTTATTGTTTTAAGATTAAAAGTATAATGAAATATTGAGTGTGTATTGTTGTCTCAGATTTCAGATGTGAGCCTTTCAAATAATGGAAATTCTTACAGATACACATTGCAGGCTTTAATTTAGAGCAGGAGAATAATGATACTTTTTAATGCTATTTTTATTCAAACATTAAAAGTCAGAAAGAATAAAATAATATAAAGAGGGTTTATAGTTAGAATGCATTTATTTTTATATTGAGTATTACAGTGTTTTTGCTCTACTGTTACAACTCTAAATTTGATATTGTGGTGTGGGAAAAACTCTTGAGATTCTTCCCTACATTTCCCCTTCTGTAAAGTGGAAGTGTAGTCTGCGTTATCCACATATAAAGGGGATTTCTGAAGACTAATAATTTTCCAGTAACCAGTAAGTAATTATTACTGTCATATGTTAAGAACTGAAACAAGGAAATCTTCACGGTCAGCTCCAGAGTATTGCATTAAATGGTCTGTATGGGAGTGTATGTCTGCTGATCCATATGTGATGTCAGTGGGTTGCCCATCTCATAATCCTGTTATTATCCATCTCATAATGCTGTTCTACTTAGTCTTCAACTGTAAACTTTATAGAAAGACTCAAAGTAGGTGCGCAGAGAGGGATTGGTTTTTATTCTTGGTCTTTTCTCCTGTAAAAATACATATTGTGGTGTACCAGGACAGTGGATTGAGTCAAAATCTATTCCAGAGGCATTAGGATTTAATTTTCTGAATAGGCATCTTCATAGTTTATATGACTGTTGGCTTTAAGAAAACAGCCATCCTAATTCTGCCTTCCCAAAAGCCATGCTGAAAGAGCATTGGTGAGCCTAAGCAATGAAGCAATCTGCCTTTGGGCAGCGTTGGAAGGAGGGCTGTCTGTGCTAGTTTTGCGCAGACCTTTAGTGGGCCATTACTGCAATATGCATTTCTTGTCTTCATTTTTTGTGGATGAGTGTCACAGAGGGACAGGATGTTTCACCAACGGGTAGAGCTACCCACACTTGGAGGTTGAGAGGTTTTGCATCTACAAACACAGGCCATGCATACTCAGTACCAGTGAACAGTGCCAGCCATGTTTGTTTTAGTAGGACCAACAATAAGTTTGAGGAAGACACTGCAGAAAGTGTTAGTTTTAGTAAAACTTGATTTAAATGTTTTCTCTCTGGAGTGAACACTTTTTTTTTTTAAGCCACTGAAAGGGTTAATTTCAGTCAGACCAAACTGTACCTGTCTCTGTGCCATCTGGTTATTTTGTTGAAGAATTGTGGACATTGAGTGCAGCCTCAGCCGGGAGGTCAGAAGAACAAAATGAATTTAAGCTTCAGCTTGAAGGATGGTAAAGGGAGGAGGTTTGTTGGGGAAAACGAATTCTTCTGGTGGAAATTAAGATGAGCAAAGACAAGCGAGGAAAGACATGGAGAAGCTCAGGTGCAGAGTATGTATAACACACTAGATGTGAGTTTCAGGCAAGGCACCTCCACCACCATCACGTATGTGTCCAGTAGGTGCACAGGTACTGAAACAGTTAATGGAGACCTTCATGCCTCAAAGCAACACTGAGGAATGGCTGAAAAGAAGTACTGCCCTGTCTTTTGTGCCTTTTCCACATCAGCTCTATTTACCAGGTGCACAGAGTCCCCTTGCAGTATCTGGAATTACTTGCCCAAGGAGGAATTACTTGGAAGTGTAAGACCAGTTTTTAAGTGCTGAGCCCAAAGGCTGGTTTGGTCATGGCTGAGTTTTGCCTGGAACTCGATGACAGCTGGGAGGTGGTTAAAGGGTATAAATAATAGTTTCACGCATTATTTGTCATAGTTTTTTTTGCTAATATATTTATGAATATTTCAGAGTAATGTGGAGGGTTAAGAAAATGTATATCAAAAATCTGCATCAAAATTTTAACTTAAAAATTTGTTGGCTGCAAATTTTTCTTCAGGCTTTCATTGTTTTTCGGTATAAGTTGGATTATGTGGACATATTGAATGCTTCTATGTTAGTTTGAAAAAAAAACACAATATAATTTGAATATTTTCACCTGCAAATGTAAATGCTGAGTACTTTTTATAAAAATTATTTTCATTAAGTCTGATAATTTGATGGACCTGTCTATCAACAATCCTGCTTGGTAGGTACTTGTGGAAAGTTCCTGACACGTGTTCCATGTCAGAAAAAGTAACTAGTCTAGATTGACAAAAGAAAATCCACTTTAAAACCCCAGTGTATGTCTAGTAGAACTTTTCTTATTACTTTTTAATGTAAACATCAAGGACTTCAATTTATTAACTCAAGGCTTTGTATAAACAGAATTGTAATTTAAGACAATTGTAATTGTAATTCTGTATAAACAGAATTCTGATTTAAGATTGGGCTAGAGAAAATAAAACAAAATCAAAATTAGAAAATAATCCCAAAAACATGGGGGGAAGGGTTAGAAGGGGAGCTGCTAGGCGATTGTATGTATTCTTGTTGTCTAGAATTTATAAACTAACTTGTTTTTAAGTTCCAAAAACTGAGTTTAGGTAATATAATAATTTTTCCCATTATCTTACCTTCCCTTTAACAATTATTTGTGGATCTGCCATTTATTCAGAAATTATTTTCCCATCTAAAATGGACAGTATATTAATACAAATATATTACCAATGTTCTTTTTATGCTTAAGCAAATGATAATCCGAACACTGCACCTTTGTTAGACTTGTTTCATTTCAAGAGTTATGTTGTAGCAATGAGCATAAATTTGTTTCTTTCAACCGGTTCTTCCTTTGACAGAGCATTCTAGTAACACTGCTCAAATATAAATAAAACATCTAAGCTGAGTATCTAGTGTTCTGAATGTGTTGATGATTAAGGGAACAAGGGGGTAGGTTTTGTTGCTTATCAAAAATATCACAGCAGGCCCGCGTAGAATTTGAGGTACTGAGAATTTGTCCTCATTTTCAAGATACGTATCTTTTTTACATTTGACATATTAGATAGTACAGGGGCTGATTAGTTTGTTTGGTGTATAAATCTGTAATCACTGTTTTTTCCTTCTGTGCTGTTACAGAAATCCTTTGATAAGCCTGTCAGTTTTGGGACAGGAGAGTTGGATGCCAAGTAACCTTAACACTTAACTCTGTTTTGCAAATGTATTATTTAAAAATAAGTAATTTCATATTAGATGTATTTGCGCTTATTGTTAAACATGTTTAAAAAATAATTCTGTTTGCATAGGGATCTCCTTTCATTTTGAAGCATGTTTCCCCAGTCCTAATTTCAACTGTTACTAAAGGTTGTAGCACATGGTAGGTTTTTTAATGTTGAAGTAGTCGTGGAATAACATCATAGTGTGACTGATCAAAAAAAGTAAGATAAGTGTTGACAGCCTTGGAGCTTGAATTCTGCTTATGCATTTATGAGTGGTTGGCTTGCATTTGGTCTCCCCATTTCTTAGTTAATTCTCTTTTTATTTTGGGGCATCTTCTGTAGATTTTACACATTTAGCAACACTGCTAACAAGGCCACCTGTGCCTCATAGGATGTGCTAGGGGAGTTTCTTTTGCCTCTTCAGACTCACAAAGAGAATAGAAATACTATTTTTAGGCCTTGAGGGTTGGAAACATCCACTTTAAAATCAAACTTCCAAGTGTTATGCAGAGATAATGATACATTAAGTGAATCATGAGTATTTTAAAATGGGTATCTCTCAGTCTCTCCTGTTGAATCGATTCCAGTTTGGTTAAATGCATTTTCATTGACCCTTTTTTTTAATTTTAATAATTCCTGGACTCTGCCTTCTGTCTTTCTCTGCGCAAGTTGCTGCTTTTTATAAAAGCTTCAATGGGAGTCATTGCAGCAGCATCTGACTCAGCCTTGCTTGGGAGTGCCATCTCTTGGGGATATCTCTTCTTCCCTGGAACACAAATGCAACCTTGACCCTGAGCAACTGTTTGTTGAAAACTGACAGTAAGACATGTTTTAATTTGCGTTTCAGAAAGGAAGCAGAAACATCCAGTTGTCTTGCATTTTGCCCTCTTCTTCAGCATGACCTCCTGTGTTTCTCTAATTCGTCCAGTCTGAGCAGTTCTGTGAGCCTGGGACAGCCTACAGCAGCAGCCTTGAGCAAAAAGGCCGAAATGTCTGTTCACTTGGTGCTTTAGCATGTGGAAACAAAATTTTAAATATCTTCCTCAGTTTTAGTTTTCAGTTGTGTGCGTGTTTGCCCTTCTGCTTTTATACAGCTCTCTGTCACCACTGTACTGGCGCACCCTTCATGTATAGATTAATAATGATAGCCTAATCTTAAATCGAGCATAGTTGAGTCTTGGATGTGTCATCTTTTCAGAGGGATAACAGAATGATTCAAGTAGAGGTTGTTTAGTTCATTTTTTTGCAGGTTGTATTTTTTCTTTTTCTGAGAGTACTTTGTTGCTTTGGTTAAAGTGGAGATTTTCAGGCAGAAGCGAATATTGTGAAGGTGATTGCTCATGCTGGGCAGGGGGTTTGAAAAACATCTCTTCCTGTAACATTAAAGGGCATTCACTCCTAGATTAGCAAAATAGGACCTAAAAAGGCTCTAAGTAAAAGTGCTGAGTACCTCAGCCATAACCTACAGGCAAGCTAGCTGCAGCCTTTTGTGCTTGGCAAGTGCCCACTTGGGGTGAGGCAGATAGGATTCATGGCCAGCATCTACAGAACTGCAGTTTCAGAGGCATGAACTTTCTACCCTATAACTAGAAGAATAAGGAAAATATTCCATCTTAATTTTAAAAGCAAACTGTGTGCAAATGATGAGCACACCATGTTCTAAACCCAATCCACCTGCTCATCTTGTGGTGTTAGAGTTGTAAGCACATCTGTGTGCTATGCAAAAGCAAAATGACTTCTTCTAGAGCAAGTGGGTTTTGTCATTTAAGGTGTACTGGTTTTCATTTACTGTGAAGTGTTAGAAAATCTGTGACCTGCACAGTATTTCTGGTTATCAAGGTTTCACCCTCCAGTCGTGATAACCAGAGCTGAAAGCTGCTCTAGCTGGGCACAAGATCTGCACTGCCTGCCCAGGAGAGGTTGCATGCCTGCACTGTCGAGCCTTGGTGTTTTGGTGCTGCAGTGGCAATGATATGGTTAAAATAGTGGGTAGCTTTTCAGATAGAGATGATTTTTCTTATCTCAGTTTTCATTAACACTGACAAAACAAAATTCATCTTGTCTAAAATTGCTCCTGCCAGAGCAGAATGAGGTGGGACAGCGTGATGAAAACCAAGAAGGGGTTTTGTGTGATTTGCCTGAAGAGTTAAACGCTTAGCAATTTATTTTTTAACTTCCTGTCCTCAAAGCTAGCTTATTTTATAAACGCTAAATTTAGTCTGCTCTGTTTCCGTCATCAAGGACAGCTTTTTTGGTATGCTTTCTTCCAAAATGTTTGACCTTGGGAGATTGCTGCCAGAAAGGAAGACACTTCAAAAGCTGACAGCTGATTGTTGGAGGTTTGTAAACTCTGTTGTGTGGGCTCAGTAGAAGTCCACAAAGGCACAAAGGCTTGCTGTGGCTTAGTACTCTGTGAAGCTGGTGAACTGCAAGGTGTCAGGATGAGTTGCTGACAACAAAATGATCTTCGCTTTTTCTCTGGTTTTAACCTCAGCTGTGTGCAAACTGAGCTCTTCATGGCTTCTTTAGGATGGGAGACAATGCTGAAACACAAAGGAGTTCCCATGAGTAGCGTGAGAGTAGAATCAAAAGGGGCTGTTGCAAAATTTCCTCACAAGTAAGTTAGGAGGAGGTGGAATTGAGGGGGCTGGAAGAAAGATGAAGAACTGTGCAGGAAAGGATGGCTGCCCAGCAGATAGGATGTTACCAGCCACAGTGTCACTGTGTTTCACTCCAGGTATTAGGTCTAGTTATGAGGTAGACAGGTTGTTTTTCTATAATGGTCTGCGAATAAGGAATGCTTACAGAATGCTTTTTTGTTCAGACAAAAAAGGCTTGGTGAATAGGGAAATCACATGTTATGTTGCTGGTGGTATTCATTAATGACAAGCTAATGAAACAGAGCACTGCAGAGAATACTGGTGTACAGCTTTAAAAGGGCAGGCACAAAAAGCTTGATCCAAGAGCACTGATTAATAGAGGCTGTAGCTTTATTAAACATAGCAGGTAGCCGTCCTTACCTGCCTTCCAGTTCTGGCTCAGCCTGGATTTGAGCGGATGGTGAACAACATAAGGATGCAACAGCAGTGTTGCAGAGACATGCATCGTTGAGGTTTGCTTCTGTCCCAGCTGGTGGCAGGGCTGAAGCTGTCCTCTCCACTGCATCAATGGGCTGAGCAGTGAGATGAGGGAAACCACGTGGAGATGTACCCCTTCATGTTGTATTTCCGTGGTCTGGGCTGGCATCCAGGGCAGCCCACTGAATTACAAGGACATTAGGATGAATCCTTTCTAAGCCACCATGCATTCTAAAGACTGCCAAACTCTTAGCAACAGAGTTTAGACTCCTAAAACCAAAATGAAGTTTGCAAAACCAACACAGACACTTTTGGGAGCCAGACAGGAAAAGCCTGCTTCAGATGCCCAAACTAGCAATCCTCTGAGCCCACACCACCACAAGAAGCCCAGTTCACAAGATGAGAATGGAAAGACAGAAGTAGAGTGACAGAAGAAATGAACACACAACTATTTGTTTCTCTTCCAGTTGAGCTGACAGAATGCCTGAAGGTGCACTGAATATTGCAGCCACAGCTTTCTTGTCTTCTCAGTTAGAAAAGATGTAGTCTGGTGCATCGTGTGGCAACAGTGTTCATCGTGTCCAGGGAGGTGCAGGCGCCGACAGGGAAACAGACCAGACAAGTCTCTTTTTAAGCACAAGGGTCCATTTTATTTCCCCCCTCCCACCCTGAGCTGGGATGGGAGAAGGCAAAGAGAGAGTGAGCGAGAGGTGAGAGAGTGAACCTCACCCCTGTCTCCCCTTAAGTAGAGGGTCTGGGGTGGGGCAAAGGGCAGGTAAGGGCATTGACCTGAAGCCAATGGAGACACACCGAGGGGGAGGGAACCACAAGGCCAAGGACATTGAGGGGGAGACAGAACTGACCAAACCATTGTGTGCAGAGATTACATTGAGTGGCTGAAGGACTCCACAGTAGTCCATTAAATAAAACTAAAAACAACACGTATTGTCTAGAGAAATGACAGTTATTTCTCAGTTAATAACATTAGTGGAAGATGCTAAGAAATAGTGAGAATTGGCTGAGAATTCAGCCATTCCCTTTGGCTTCCTTGCTGCTCTTCTTCCCTTAGTTTCTCATTCTGGAATAGCTGTTATCATTGGGAAAAGTTTACTTATACCATCCATTTTCAGAAAATAATGATAAATTTAATGTTCAAAGTTTTGATTCGCATACTGATTAAATAGTTTTGGCAGCTTAGATAAAATCTGAGTTCATGGGGGAACATCTATATACCACTTGTAGCTCACTGTAAAGGAGCATGAGTTTTGTTACCTCCAGCAGAAGAAAATATAGCACTTGCGATTTTTATCTTAAATATGAGACATGCAAACCTGTTTTGATAAGGATCCTGCTGTCTTTTGTAATGTCAGCTGACATCAGTCACATCCTGCATTTACCAAAGAAAGGGCATCCTTAGAGTTTCCTTAGAGAAAGGCAGCTATGGAAAGGCATACCAGTTGTCACCCTGTTTGGAGAAATTCATTATGGGATTGTAAAGGTTTCGAGCTTAGTTTCACTAGTGAAGGCTGAAATAACAATATCAACTGTGTTCCCATAGTACACAGAGACTGCGTGGCCGCTCCAGGAGTACTGGACAAGAAGAGAGTACCTAGGGAATATGAGGAATGTAAAAACAAAAGTAAATGTAGAAGACCTGTTAAAAGAGAAGATGATTTGTATCATAAAGTTACATGTTGCCTTTTTTCTGAATTTCCGAAGGAGTAGGTGTAATTACTATAGTGAAATAAAGGCCTGTTCTTAGCACAAGCTAGAAAAATCTGTAAGTCATGGCCTGTGCTTTGTCTCAAAGACCATTAACTCTATTCATGGAACAAATACTTTTTGTGGTATCAGCTACAGGAAGGTTTGGGGTTCTTTACTGTTCGTGTGAGGGACCTAGTGCTGCTTGCTCTAAAGGCAGGTGGGACTTCGAGGCAGATGCACTCAGTTTGGCAATAGACTGCTTTTGAGGTCTGTGTGGATCCCTTGTGTCCAGTCCCTTGTGGCAGTGGGTCAACCTGATATCTGCCTCTGGCACCCAGGGAAAACCTGAAAGTAAGGCAGTGTAGGGTTTCTTGCATGGTGGATTTATCTACACTGTGGGTAGAGCTGGCCATTCATGCTGCTTCTAGATGATACTTGTGTGGCCGTATGTATGAGGGGATCCCTCATCTCTTGTGCATGAGCTGATGCCATTTATCCCTCTTCTCTCAAACATTTAAGATAGGAGATGCTGCCTTTGGCCTTATGAGGGTTCAGGTGTAGCCTGTGCAGGGTGTCCCTCTCAACTTTGCCTTTGCTCTGGTACCTGTCTGTTCAGTTCAGCAGAACCAGTCTGTCTGTCCAAGTGCATATAGATGACACTTGTCAAGGTTTGACAGATTAACTTCTTGTGTCACATAAGTTTATGGTTTTGTCTTTATGAAGGTGTGGTGGGGGATCTCACTATGGACAATAGGCTGGATAAGGTGTTTCAGAGGAAGTTACCAGAAATCATCACCTGGTAATTGCAGGCAGGTTTGCCTTCTTGAGGAAGAGCTTTACAGAGCCTTGTCACTCATTGCTGGTTATGTGCTTTAAACAGTAACATGTTCTTCACTTTGTGTTCTTTTTAGCAGAATTTCCAATTTTCTTTATAAAAAGGCATATTTTTCTTTTGTAACTTGTATTATAACTGACTAGCAGGATCCAGAGTCCAGGCGAATCGATTATTTAGATGATGGTCCCTTTATTTTAAATGGATTTCTGTATGAATAGAGGAGGAAAACATCCCAGAGATGTTCTAGCTTTCAAATGGGGGGAAATGTCAGATCCAAGAACCAATCTAAATCAGGTGAATAGATGAGATCTACTAGAACATCTCATCTTTCAGCATGCCAGGAATAATATCCAGTTAGGCTCTTATTACTGCAGTTTTCAATGTAAGTGTTAGTATTTTTCTTTTTCAAGAGAATTTAATTCTCTGTTGAAGCTTGACTCTGACTCAAAACAAGGAGGGCTTTCCTTGGAAATATTTAATGTAGTTGATTATAAAAATCCCAAAGGGAATGTGTAGCTTGATTGATTGTTAGTTTATTGACAGTAGATGCATTAAAATATTTCTAGCTTAAATATTTCTGACTTAATATTTTTAGATACTTAGTAAATACTATAATCTAGAGATCAAGTTAATGCATTTAGAGCTGCTTAGGTCTGTCTAGGGAGTAATTGTCTTGGGTCAAGTGAGGTTTGAAGGAGCAATGTTTTATGTTGAGGTTGGGATTTGGTATTGCACTGTGTGAATGAATGCCTGTCTGTAGAGAATCTCCGCTGCACTGCAGTGCCATGGAGTTCCTTAGCTGAGGAGCTGAGAGCTGTGCTTTGTCTTACAACATTATGGATGGACATTTCCATCCTTTCTCTGCCTGGTGAAAATTACTTGAAAAAACATTGTTAAAGACTGGTTATTAATGATGTACTGTCAAAATGGAAAGATACATCAAATAAACTTCTCTAGGGATCTGTCTTTGGTCTAGCATTATTCAAAAATTCTATTAACCTCTTTGATGACAGAAATCAGGGAAAACTATAAAAATAGCAGATGGCACCAACTCTAGAATAAATTTAGTCCAACCAGCTTTGAAAGAATTAATCTAAAGCATAAAATTACTTCATGAAGTCAGGAAAATTGTTCTCAATTAGTATGAAAATAATAATAACAATAGGGAATGCTATTTAATGGGCTAGTTCAGAATAATGAATTGCTGTAACCACTGCTTGCTCTGACAGGGAAATCATACAGATGCGTGGCTTTGTACTGACATGTAAGTTCATTATCAATGGCCATTCAGAGTGCAGAAGTCAAACACAAAACTGAAGGACTGAGGGTAGCATAAGCCACCAGCTTCTGAAAAGTGTTGTGGACAAAACTTCAAAAATCACTGTAAAGAGCAAACAAGTACTAAGGCTTGTCCTTTTAAAGCAGACCTATGACAGAAAGAAATAGCCAGCTCTACCTAGCTTAGAAGAAGGTAGACATGTGGGGGAAATGACAGTCTTTGAGCATGCAGGAAGTTTTTTGAGGAATGGTGGTAACCATTTTTTCTTCATGTCTGAGTAATGATGACACAAGAGAGTAATGCTGTGGTTTAAAATTAGATGTTGGAAAAAATGTTCTGTCAATATAAATAGTTGTTACTGCTGAAGATACTAAAGTTTTTGTCACTGATGACTTTGTGCAGTGCAAAGAATAAGGATGATTTTGTACTGTTAATCCTGACACTTTCTAAGAAATGGGAGTAGAATTTTTTTCCTTTTAATATTCTCTTCAAACAGAACATGTCTGTGTTTTCTAACACAATTTGCACTTTAAAATTATGAGCTGACCCAAGAAAAGCAAACAAGTCCTGTGGCTTTCATGATCAAGTTGTGTGGTGTGCATTAGCAATTGGATGTGCAAATCATCTTTAGCCACATGTGTAACTATGTCCCTTTGTTCTTCCTCAACAGTCTCCAAACGTCCACAACTACCCAGATATGGATACTGTACCCTTGTTACTAAACAACATGAAGGCCGACCCCACAGAGGATTCATTGTCTACAGACCATTTCCAAACACAGACTGAACCAGTGGACTTGTCAATAAACAAAGCCAGGTCGTCCCCTACAGCAGCTTCATCTTCTCCAGTTTCCATGACAGCATCAGCTTCCTCCCCTTCTTCTACTTCTACTTCTTCTTCTTCTTCTAGTCGGCCAGCTTCATCCCCCACAGTAATAACATCAGTCTCCTCAGCAGCATCTGTACCGTCAGTATTAACTCCAGGTCCTCTTGTGGCCTCTGCATCTGGTGTTGGAGGCCAGCAGTTTTTGCACATTATCCATCCAGTACCACCTTCAAGTCCCATGAACTTGCAGTCCAACAAAATGAGTCACGTGCACCGTATCCCCGTGGTGGTACAGTCGGTACCTGTTGTCTATACAGCTGTGAGATCACCTGGGAATATGAACAACACTATAGTAGTACCACTGTTGGAGGATGGGAGAAGCCATGTCAAAGGTAAGGTGGAACCAGTTTTGTGCATCTGTGTCATCTCTGAAACTGGACTTGTATGAGAAAAACATAACAAGGATTATAAAGTTGTTAGTTTCCATATTTACGGTATTGTTGCTGGAAAGACATACAACTTACATGATTGGGAGGAACCTTCGGACGTCTTATCCCAGATGATCTTTAAAGTAAATAAATTTTTAAATGAAGACTGAGTTCAGCAGCTGTGCTAGATGCTTGGACAACTTGTGGCAAATTTTGTCCTGCTAGGAATAAATCCTCCCCAGAAGCTGAAGTAGGAGAATGGAAAAAATGTCAGGGTATGACATTTACGACAATATATAAAACATCATAGATGAACATGGAAAACTCACCAGGTGTTTCAGATTTAGCAAGAGGAGGAATGTCAGAGGGATTGTTCTCCAGCAAGGAGAAAGCAATCATTGGCGTCTAGGAATGTGGGAAGGAAAGGCTTGTGGACCAAAGAGCATTAGCAGATGCAGAGAAGTAGGTTTTATTTATTAAGCTTAGGGAGTGGCAGTGCAGTACTTTGAATTAGGTTTCTTCTTCCAGATTAAAGAGCAGAAGGGAAGGAAGCCACCCAGAGTGTTTATGTTGGGAATGAGTTTTGCAGACACAGGACCTGAGAGGCGCATGGAGGTGTGAAGGAAGGAAGAGGCACATGTCAGAAGGATGGATACATTCTTGAGGTGTCCAAAGAACACAGAAAGGGGAGCTGGAAAGCAAGAAAGAGTGAGAACACAACAGTTACTGAGGGAGCAAAAACTTGTTAGAGATAGTGAGATGATGGCTGGAGGAAGGAAAGGAATAACAGATGTGCCCAGAAACTTTGAAAGCACAGCTTTATAAAGGGGGCATTAGTGACAGAGATGGGAATATGAGGAAAGAATGAGATAGTCATTTCAAGGCTCATTGCATGTGAGTGAATAAAATACGGTAATTTTCCCCTGAAATGAGGTATTGCTTGAGGCAGAAAGGGAGGGTATTGACAGATAACCTTACTTTGGGACTTATGAGAATGCAGGACATTTAGTCTTATAACATCTACTGTGTTCCTAATTGGATAGTGAACAGGTCTCAACAGGTCTGATGTCTTGCACAATCCTGTTTTTGATCAACTGGCAATTCTGTATTACTGTTCAGGACTACAGTGATGGGTCATACAGATGTTCAGGGGCATCTTGTTGTCTATTAGTCTGTGATTCTTCTACTGTTCCCTTACTAACCAGGTGGGGACTGTGCCCTCTTAATCGGCTTGGACATAGGAAATGTTGATCTGAGTCTAGTTTTAAGCATCAAAATGATGGTTTAAGTTTTATTACACTTCATACAGTGATGTAATTTTAGCTCTTTGTGCCTTTAGGTCAAGAAATTATGAATAAAACCAGAACTTTGTACTGTGTAGTCTAGAAAAAATACCCCAAACAAACAGAAAAAGGAAAGTTTTAGTCTGTGTTTTGAAGCTTAAAGGTGCACCTGACTGTGAGCTCATCAAGAAATTTTCCAGTTTGTTTTCTTCACAAAGGTGCTAGTTGGCTGTGGTAGTAGTCTCCTCTATAGGAAGCCCCTCCTGAGCCTGTAAAACTGGAACTTTGCTACCTGAGTTTCATCAACAGAATTCCAGAATTTAATGTGCTGTAGGGATTTCAGCCCATGAACTCCATACCTTCTAACCTGCCCTGACAATATGGCCTTTGTGCTCTAATTGGCAGAGGTCATTAGCCATTAGCCCCTGCATCATGTTAAAAATTAGAGATTAACAGTTCTTCAATTTCTGATATTTTTTTCCTCATGCGTTGTGCTCATTTTGTTCTTAATTATTTTGAATAAAACGTTCAGGTTAATTTAAATAAATACAATGGAAGTAAATTGGGCAGCAATCCACTCCAGGTAGTAATCTTTTATCACTTTTTGCTGGAGTGTTTTTCATTCTTTAATACAAAAAAACATAATGCAGTGATATTGCACAAATTAACCAATTAAATGATTTTCATACGTGTGCAGACTAAATTCCCTTCAATGATCAGTTCTTGTGCTGATAACAGAAAATAAATGTACACAGATCCTAACAGGACATTGTTGTCAAATTTAATTAGCTTCTAATCGTCTACCAGCTGATGGACAGATGCAGGTTTGGAGTCATCTAGAGTCACGACTCTCAACTTCTGCATGAATGCTGGTAATTTTGAGAAACAGAAAAATATGCACACTGAAACAGTTGAGCCACAGAAAGGATCAGCAGCACAATCCCTGTTATTGCTGCATTGGTGCTAATTCAGAGACTATGTTGATGATCCAAGAGTGCCAGTTGGGAAGCACTTAAAGTTATGTTTTACATTAACCTTTATCTAAGCCCTTTTCACACAATTGACGCTAAAGCACTTTCTGAAAAGAGATACTTTAAAGCAAAAATTAATGAAAATTATATCAGACCTGAGTTCAGACCTGTCCTGTTTTTCTAGGTTTATGGTACTGAGGGGAACAAATACAAGAAACATGGCATAAAGAAAAGCTTTTTCCTTCTTATTCCCAATTTTATTTTTCTTGTGTTGAATTTTCTTCTTCCTTCCAGGTTTGACTAGAACCATTTAATTTTTAGGTTTTTTGCAAAGCCTTCTCAGGCTGTCACCATCCCTCTTAA
Source organism: Cyanoderma ruficeps (assembly GCA_008694505.1). NCBI lineage: Eukaryota > Metazoa > Chordata > Aves > Passeriformes > Timaliidae > Cyanoderma > Cyanoderma ruficeps. The sequence continues at coordinate 1,800,209 of VZDJ01007754.1, read as the reverse complement.
TACTGTCTCTAGGCATTTGCTCAGGTGGCTTTCTGCTACCCCTGATGCTCCCCAGTCTTCCTTTCTCTCTCTCTGTCTCTCACTCTCTCAGACAAAACTTTCCTGGTGGCTGCTCTTTTAGGCAGTTCAAGCAAATAGTTCTTTCTTCATGTTCTGTTTGAATTCTCTCTTCCCTCCGGCGCAAGAAATGGCTAACTTGTCTTCTGCTTCCCCTTCTTTTTCTGCTTTTCTATTTTTTCTAGTCTTTCCCATCTTGCTGACTGCTCTTTGAGTGCCACTTTCAGCAGCTCTGCTTCGTCTTCCCCTCCTTTTCTCTTAATATTTCTAAGTTATACTGTCATTTCCTCCTCCGCCTCTGTGCCTCCTTCTCCATGGTGTTATTCATCATGGCATTCTTTGTCTCACCATCCTTCAGAAGAGTCTCAGATCTCCTTCTCAGCCTCCCAGTTCGCTGTTTTTTTCTGCTGTCTATCCTGCCTCCTCTCTCCCTTTTCTTTTTTTTTATTTTGCTTGCAAGGTTTCTTTTTGTTTTGAAGACACAGCCCTTGTATATACAAGGTGCCAGCAGCATCCCATCAGGTTCTGTGCCGCATGCAACACCCCAAGGCGGGCAGTGGGAGACAGGGCTGCCGTGCTGCAAAAGCACCCTTATGTCAGAGTGATGTGCTTTTGCAGGATGAAAACCTAGTCTAAATCAAAACCAGGATTGGTGCATTTTTAGGAAGTTACTAATGATGCTTAATTAGAAGGTAATTAGCGAACGCTATTTTCGGTGTCGGTAATACAACGCTTACCATTTACAAATCTTAGTAAATTCCTACAAGTTGCTGACACCACAACACTTAGCTATGAACACACTCACACTCACACAGCAGACTCCCCTGCTGACCAATGCACCTTGCTGCCCTGATGCACCCTTTTGGGGAGGACACACTCAAGGGAGGTCCCCAGAGCAGCAGGGTCTCTGTGGAGCCCCCGCAGCACCAGACCGGCTCTGCTAGTTGCTCCCTACAACCTTCTCCTCTCAGTATTTCATACACACAAAGCAGACTAATGTGTTAGAGCTGTCAGGCACAGAGGGGAAGGGAGCCGGGCACAAGTCCTCACGGACACCACGGGCCAGGCTGTGCCATCTGCCAACCCTACAACATGGCAGAGTTAAAGTTCACTTCCTTCAGTGGTCACTGCTCATGTCACAGCCTTAAAAAATGCTTTTGGAGGTTTGCTCCTGTCAGGATTAGGTGGTGATGACTAGACATTATTGTACATTAAAATATTCCATGAAACAGCATTATAGTCCCACGAAAAACTCTCACCTTGGTTTTTTTCCTGTCTTGTTTAGCAATGGTGAGCATTGCTAACAGTTTAATTATAGGCCCAGGTACCCAGGAAGCAGCACCTACAGATAAGCCTGCCTGATGGTTTCCCTTAAAAACCCCTATCTTCAGTTGCTCTAAGTCTGTCTGTATGTTAACCATTTAGACTAACATTTTCAATACAGCGTGTTTGCCTCAAGCTATTTGGTTTTTTCTCTTTTTTTCCTTCTCTTGAGAGGAAGTTTCCAAGAAAAAGAACCCTATTCCACTCTTCCTGAGCCTAAGCATAGAGGAAAAAAATGTAGAAAAATTTTCTACGTTGGAAAATTTATTTCAGCTCTTTTTTTGTGTGTGTGTGAAAAACTGTAGAATTCCAGTGTTTTTATGATATGAATGTCATGCTTGGTTTGGACCATTGTTCTTTGCTTTCAATAGATATCCATGAGTAGTACTGGCAAATCATGTCCCTCTAGCAGCAGGCTTTGCCAAATACAATATCCTTAAAAATTGTTTTCTGTAGTTCAGAGAAGTTACTCCATTCATTGAAGAGCCTTTTAGAAGCTCCTTGCTGATAATGGTGTATGTAGGGCTCTGGTGCAACTTTGATATTTCTGGGGTTTTGGGATCGAATTTATGGATTCTCATTCTTAAGGGTTTTTATGTTTTCAGAAGACACAATCAGTTGCAGAATTCTGCAGTCAGAACATTATAAATTTAAATTTGTCAGCCAAACTTTGTCTGCTTCCCTGTACGTAACAGCTGTAATGGCATGGACTATTAAGCTATTTTTATGTTGTATCTGTATATAGACGTGGCAAAAATACACAGGTTTTGTCTTTCCACACTTTGAACATGCCATATTCCTCATTGTGGATATATTAATAAGTAGTAAATGCAGTATCTTTGCTGCGGATTTTTTTGTGACTTAAAATAGGTAGTGCCATTAGGTTACATTATCTGCTGCTCTTGTTGTTTTTCTAAAGTACAGCCTGTTATTTCTGCCTACTGTAAAGTTTATTCTACAAAAGTAAATGTAATTTGTAGTACAAAGATAGAAATTAGGAGAACTGTTACATATGTTCAATGGTCAGATTTATGGTCTGTTTGTATAAATTATGCTATGAAAGAGGTTTCTAATTAAAACCAGTAGCGTTGCCTTTTTTGTTTCATGTGGAGTGATTATCCTTTCTGCATTTTAGTAGACTGTTAATTTGGATTTGAGTTGCATTGAGGCTGAGAGTTTCTGCTTTAGCTACCATTGTTTTGTTGTCATGCACAAAAATCTTCCGTGGCTGCATGTATTCCAGCCTGTCCACCTCCCCCCTGCTGCCCCCCAGAATGTTGAATCTCTGTCCCTGTTTGGTTAGTTCAGCTGGAAGAAACACTAGTGGTTCTGGGGAAGCAGGAACAGGTTGGCAATGGCTGGTCAGTAAGAGAAGCAGGCAGAGGAGAGGCATGTGTTCAGGGTGGGACCTGTGTTCCTGAAGATGGTGCCCGTTATTTAAGAGCTAGAGTAAACAGTAGTTTTTGCCAGAATGGAGAGTTAAAACACAGGCTGTAAGTAACGCTGTGGTATTTGAAACCAAGAAGGATGATTTAAGACAAAATGGATTAGTTTAAACTATAGGGACTTCCCTAAACAGTCTTCTACTTAAATTTCCAGAAAAGTACTATTTGTAGTGGTTACTGGAGACATACTTAGGTTTTTTTCACTGCAGAAGCAAAAGCTCTTTTAAGATTCATCATTATGATTTGTTCATGTTGATGTTCATTGTTCATTTTCAACTGGGAGGGATTTGAGGAAGGGAATGAGGTAGAGGCATATTCCAACTTGATTTGCAAAGCCCAGCATAAGCGGGATGAGTAAATCTATTTTGACATACCCTGAGTCCCTGCACCTTTTGGAAGCTGTTAGTTTCTTGCCTTCCACACCAAGAATGCCTCTGGCCCTTCAGTTCTGTATTCTCACCAGGGCTGAGTTCTGATCCGTTTGCTTTTATCCCATGAATTTGGATCCAGCAGAAACACATGCCTAAAACTTCTCATTTATTTTATCTCTGCCTTGGGTTTTATTGTGCCTTGGACCAACCTGCTGGAAGCTTCCTGATGTCTAAAATATCTCTGGCCTATTGCAGTGTGTAACTCGAAGTCTGCTACCATTGTGTAGTAGTTTTGCAGTATTTTATTTAATATTAAATATATTCTGTCCTTATTATTTTCCTTGTTTGCTTCTGATGATAGAGTATTTGTATACTAGATGCTCAGCAAGTTATAAATCTCAGTAGTCTTAGTGGTTTCTTTTTTTGCATAGATGAGGTCTCCTGGCATTGAAATAGCTTAGAAAGAGAAAAATCCTTTGTTTAAAAAATGGGTTTGTATGTTTATGTGTACAACCCAATGACGGAGATGCTTAAGTATGTGCATATATTACATCCATGCAATCCTTCTTACCTCTGTATTTCTCCATATAGCTATTCTTCTACAGGTTTATGGCAAATTATTTGGCTGTTGAAATGACTTTAAATATTGCCTTTGATTGGATCATCGCAATTAATATTTTCTGCTAGATTAGTTACAGTGTGCATTCAGTGCCAGTTCCCATTCTCTGTGAACCATAACCACGCTAGGTGCAGTTAACTGCTCAAGCCATATAGTCCCATAAAATCTTAATAAAATCTGAAAACTGTGGAGTATGGGTAATCTTGCTATAAATTGTAATAAAAATTACCCCTGTAGACTCTATATTCTGACCATTACATTCATGGATACTGCTTTGTACATAAAGTTTTATGAAATAAATTGACCAATTCTGCTGCCCCTGCCAGGCACCAAGCTGTTTTGATCAAAAATCTGATAGGTGCACTCAGAGCATTTTTCTGATGCATAAAGCATTTATAATGAACTTTAAATAGGAAGAAAAATGTCATATATGTGCTTTATATAGTGTGAACCAGCTTAGAAGAAGGAAATAGTGAATAGCATCATTCACGTGCATTTGCTAGGTTTGTAAAGACACAATTTTGTTTCCTAGAATGCATTAAATAAACCTGAGTACAACACAGTCTCTGAGGTCGTAATTTTAAGTAGTTCCTGTACATCTGCATCTGGAAGTGTTGTTTCCACCGTTAAAACTGCATAGTGATGTCTGTTGCAAATTTTTTTTATTCTCTCCTGCTGAGCAAGTCCATGCTGGTGTCCTGTTTTCTAAAATAATTTCCAAGAAGGGGGATGCTCATTTGTTTCAGACATCCAACTGTGGTGTGAGGCTGCACTTCCACAGTTGTAAAACCTATTTTCCAAGAGTAACCAGAAGGATGGAGATCAGTTTTTCCCTCTGCCTGGGACTTGATCTGCCCAGATGCATTTATTGTCAGATACATTTGAGACAGTTTCAGTTTAAGAAAGGGCAGAAGATTTGCTCTTGGCCAGCAGCTTTATTGCAATATTTCGTAAACTGAACTATGTTGTATGCCAAAATTAAGAGCCCAGAGTTACGGTTTAGATACTGCAGTATTCATAGCTGCAGTGTTCCTGATGCTGGCAGATTAATTGTGCATTGTGCTAAAACGTGAGTGCCATTCTTAGCCATATTTTCCATTTCCATCCTTCTAGAAGTTTGGCAGCAAATGTCTGTTACTTCAGTCCTTCGTGCTCTGCAGACACAGGGACACACAGATATAATAGAGTACTAATGAGATTCTTGGAAATGTTAATTTTGACATGTGCAGTGGTATTTAGTTTTCCATTCCTAATGGAAGTAAGTGCAAAGCAGCATTGCTTGCAGCTGGAGACAGTCTTTCACCTGTTGTATGCCAACATGGACTGAAATCAGCTGGAGAGGAGTTTGTTGGAAACAGCAAACTTTCTGGCTTATCTGAGACACCTACATCATTTAAACTTCCATCACAATAAAAATCTGTGGCTGTGTTTCTGAGACCAAACACATCACCCAGACATGGATCAGAGCTGGCAAGGCTGGAGGGGCCTCCCCACCATTGAGGTTGATGTCTCAGCTAGCACAGGTCTTGGTGTCACTGCTCACTGCAGGGCTGTGTAACCCTGCTTCTGACAGGCAAGTCCTAGTGGGTAAAGGGCAGGACCGGTTGGAAATCCCATCACGATGAATCACTTTGATTAGCAGGTTGATAAGGCATCCTTCAGAGAAAGCAGGCTGGCGAGTTTAAAATGTGAAACAAAAACAAACAAACTCCTAATTTGAAAATCCTTTCAAAGAGCAGGAACATATTTTTAATTCTTTTAAGAGAGTAATGGTGATTCAGTTCTTACTGTGGTGTGGTGTGTTGGCAGACCTACACGTGGATAAGTTTACAAAGTTATTAGCTGAGAAGTTAAGTAAATTAAGAAAACTGATTTTTTAAACTGAAGTAGACAGAGGTATTTCAGAATGCTGAAATTTTCTCTCTGCTTTCACACCAGCAAGCATCATGACTCACAGAGAGTCATTTCGGCATCAGTTAATTACTATGTGACTTAGCTATAAATTGAGGCAAAACTCCTAATGGTTACTTAGTTTTCTCCTGCTCTTAAATATTTCATTCATCTTTAGCCCAAGGGGCTCATGTTTGCCTTTAAATCAAAGATAGGATGTAGACATAAAATTATTTCTGGTGGGTGTTCATGAGCTTAATGATGGGATGAGTTTTCATCCCTTTCACTCACAGGAAATTTGACTAGGGAAAGTAAATCAGGTTGCAGTAACTAAGAACTGCCAGTGGTGATAGCATGTTGTGGGGTATGGCACTTTTCATGCCACATGCAGGCACCCAGATGCACACAGGGCTTCTGACAATGCTTGGCTTTGTCTGACCAGGTCAGGGCACTTGAGGTGTGTATCTCTGATTATTCACTGAAAAGAAGCAAAGATGTTAGGACATACCTGGTTGAAGCCCAAATATGACAGGGGGAGAAAATGTACCTACCATCCTAGTATCGGCAGCACATGTGTGAGAAGTGGGAGGAGGGGTGCTGAGCTCTTGTCAGCCTGAAACGATTTAAGTCCACAATCCCTTCCTTCTCAAGAGTTTCCAGAATGTGGGCAGGAGCACCAGTTTAGAGAATGAAGAAGGAAAAAAGTCCCCTGATGGTGTGGCTGTGCCCTCAGGTTATTCCCCTGGGGAGATGGAGGCTTGACTCTGTTCCAAGGGGTTCAATCTGCCCTTAGCAACCGACAAGCTGGATCCTTCCTAGAGATTGTGCTTCCGTGACATGGCTAATCCTGTACCATGTCAAAAACAATGCAGCTGTGTGCCAGAAAGCACAAATTCATGCAGTGCTCATTAAAAAGCTCCTATGCAAGTTTAAATCTCTTCCAGCATTGTAGAACAGGCAGTTTTGTCCTCAGAAGCAGGATCGGGTATTGTCTGACCCCACAGCCAGAATAAATTTTAAAGCCCCAAACTGTTCTGCTTGACAGAAATAGAAGCAAGCTTATATCTTATCCAGATCAGGCTTTTTCCTACTGGCAGCTGGCAGATACAATATTAATGATGATAGACTTAAGTTGTGTAGTATTTACTGGCTGGTATGTGCCTTATGTGAGATTCATTTGCACATCTTCCCTTAAAACAAGTGCAGGAAATGAATTTGCTCATAGTGCCCAGAGGGAAAGTCCTTTTTTTGGTACAGTTTGGCAAAGGGGCATTGAGAACTGATTGCATGTATTTGTGTGCATCATGAGCAATTCTGTCTACTTTCTGTAGCAAAAAAGGATCATTGTTTCTTGAGGCTAACAAGGATGGGAGGCAAAGTGGCTGCTTGCAGCCTTCAGCACTTGCAGACATTCTTAACTCCCCTGGCTCACCAGTCTATTCAGCATGGGGAGCTAACAGCTTGGTTCTGTAGCTCCTGTGCACTCATTCAATGGCACCTTTGTCCCATGAAAGCAGCAGTCTCTGACTGGTTTCTTTTTGCTTGCCTCGCCTTAACCTCATTCACACTTCACAGAACCACCAGATAGCTCTGCTGGACAAATCCTGCCTTTCAAGAGGTGTAGCAAAGGCAAGAAAACCAGTTAAGGTTTAGGGCTTGAGCTTTATTAATTTATGTGTCTGCCTGTGTTTGGGAGGACTTGATTTGGTGACCCAGATAAGTCCCTTCTGGACCCATGCTCCTGAGTTCAAGGAAGATTTTGGTTGTTAGAGCAAGGTACAGCATGAAGGGAGGTTAAAATGCATTGGCATGTTTCATGGGCTTTCCTCTACCTTGCTTGCCAGTTGCATTCTGTGACTCACTTGTCCTCCACCTTTCTTATCTCATTTGCTAAACTATCTCTTGCCTGCATCTCGTCATCCTCTCCCGTTTGATGTTCATTAGGCCATCTTCTTCAATTACTTCTAATTCAGTGCCTATGAACTGAGGCTGGTATTTATAAACCTTGGTGCCAGGAGTTCCACAGTTGTTCCTAGATGTCCCAGAGAAAGTCAAAGCTGTTGACATAAGTAGGAGTCATGAACTCTTAATGTGTAACAGTCCTGTGCTGCAGTTTGCACACTGCAGACTGTGGTGGGGAGGAGATATCTGTTAGGCTTTCGGCCAGTTGGTTATTCACATGGCTCATTTCAGGGAGGAGAGTAGCTTTAAAGGCTGTTTTCCCCTAGCAGCTGCAGCCATGCTGGTGAGAAAACAGGGCAGTTTACACCAGCTGGCAGCAGCAAAGCTCAGCCTCCTGGTCAGTCACCTCAGCTCCCAAGTGCCTCGGCCACCCAAGTCTGCAAGCTGGAAGGAAGTGACAAACGAAGAGAGAGACAAAAAAGGATGTATATGTGGGCTGACCTAAAAAGTAAGGGAATAATCCCTAGAGCATTGTTTTATTTACTTATAATCTTTAGTTAGGTTTTCTGCAAATATATAACAGTGCTTGAACTACCTGCCTTTGAATTTGCCCACTGATACATTTTAATTTCTCACCTTTTGTCCTCTCCATACTTACATGTGGCAGCACCTTATGATGTGCTCAAACATTGGTGTCTGATGGGGCAAACTGTACCCAGGGGGTGCAATAAATTGTCCCTGAGTGAAAAAGTACAACCCTATTAGCAGCTTCATGTCTGTGCTAGAAGTGTACAGAGTAGGACTTACCAAGCAGGAACAATGAGAAGGTAATTGAGAGCTTTCATCCTGGCACATTCCTGTAGTAATCTAAAATCAATACCAAATGTCACAGAGTTTCAATAATATCTTATGGGCCAGCAATCTGCAGTAAAACTGAAACAACATGTCTTACAAAGAACAAAAGCACGAAAGATTGTTCATACACATTGATACCATCTCTTTTTATGTAGGTGTATTCACGCTTAAGTGATCAGAATTCACGTATAAGAACTGTATTACAGACTAAGTTATGTAACAATTTTCGTCATTTCAAGTTAGCTTTAGCTTCTGAGCTAGCTACTTAAAACCTCTGCTGTAGTGCAGGTCAGATTAAACCTCAGTTATCATGCATAGTTTTTTGTTACGTTTTTTAATTCTGTGGGTAAATAACTAGCATTCACAAATGCATCACCTGTAGCATATTTAAATATTGGGCAGATACAAGCATAACTTTTTGTAATGAGATTCACTTTAAGGGGGGGAAAAAAAAAGGTTTTTCTCGGAGGGTAGTAAGGCACTGGAACAGAGAAGTTGTGGATACCCAATCCCTGAAAGACTTCAAAGTCAGGTTGGATGGGGCTCAGAGCAACTGGGTCTAGTGACAAGATGCAGGCAAGAAGACACAGTTTGGCAAATGAGATAAAAAGAGGTCAAGTGAGCCCCCCATGGCAGGGGGGCTGGAACTAAATCATCTTTAAGGTCCCTACAAACCTAGGCCTTTCTATAATTCTGTGAGAAAAAACGAAGAATTAATGAAATACATAGTAATAACCTCGTTCTTTTTTAAGAAGGAGCACTAGGGAGCAAGGCAAAAGTAGCACTTCTTTCCAAACAGTTTTCTGGGACTAAATCAGCTGACTAGATGGTTCAGTTGCTTTTAAATGAAAGACTAGATTATCCCTAGTGCTCAGGTTGAGGTTACACATTGAATATCATCATGTGTAAGTTATGATTTTAAGCAGAACAGTCAGAATGGTGCTCATTCTGCCTAAAACAATTAAATGCTTCAAACAGTTTCTTAAGTTGTTGCGTTTATCTCGTGTAGGTCATGGTTCACTGTCACCAGCCTTTGCTTTGATAAGCAAAACTTGTTCATCATACATGAAGAATAATAAGCAGCCCAAACTTAGCCAGCATTACTGAGGCACCTTACCTGTGCCTGTAGAAAGATCACAGAAATAGTACTGTGCAACTGTAAATGCACTGTGGTTCCAGAAGGGGCTGTTCTGTTAGCTTACTGAACGTGTTTAACAGTATTTTCCTTATGAAATTCTGTAACATAAAATCCACAGCCGAAGGTTAGTTTATAATCAGTATTCTTTTATTCACAGGTGGTTTGCAGCTAAGACAGTTTTAAAATTTAAGACCAACTTTCCCTGGGTTCATCACTCATTTGTGGAGTGCTTTCTTTTCAAGAGCCCAGCGATTCATCAGTCCTACTGTTGTGGCTGCACAGCTCCTGAAGCATCTGCACCCCTCCCATTTTTCATTGGAACTCAGTCCCTTTTGTAGAGTCCATAAACACTGTAACATAAGAAAGATGGCATAATGGCAGATTTAACTATGACTTTTGGAGCTGCTTCCTAGCTGTGGGCACACTGAGCTGTTCATGATCTCTAAAGGGAGCCTGAGATGCCTATTGTCCAGGTCTGTGGTTAGCCAGAGTTGGATAGAAATTTCTCAAAAATCATGTTGCAAGACCTAGAAGAAAGTGTCTCTGACACTGCAGTACAGGAGAGCCCAACTTGACAAACTGCAACAGTTAGCTCTTTAAATAAATAATGAATTCCCCTATTTCACCAGAGCAGGCAAAATAAACACATTTTTACACAAATCTCTGCCTGTCTTTCCCCTTTCTATGCCTCCCTTGCAGGGTCAGACATCTCTCCAGTTTTGCTGTCTTCTCCAGCTGCTTTCGGTGTCTCTCAGCACTTAGTAATCCTATGTGATATGTCATGAGTAAAGAGAAATACCTCTTTCTCCACATCACCTCTGAAGTTTATCTGTGGCACAAGCGACGCCCAGTTCCTCTCAGCACTATCCCAAGTCACAGTTGTGCCCCATATTTCCCCTCTATACCTATCTCTTGGTTCCCTCCCCCTGCCAAGCTGTGCTTTCTTCCCCTTTGGAGGGCAGCAACCAGCTTAAGAGGGAAGACAGGTCACCGGCCTTTCTGTTCTGTTGTCCTTTCCTGTTTCTTTGTGGCAGAAAAGCTAACTCTCGTGGCCATCTGCCAGGTGCACACCCAGCTGCTCTCACTCCTCCTCCTCCACAGAACGGGGGGAAGATAGGGTGCAAGAGCTCAGGGGTCAAGATAAAGGCAGGGAGATCACTTACTAATTACCTTTACAGGCAAATAGGACTCAGTGCAGGGGAAAAGTAATTTATTGCTAATTAAAAGTAGGTTAGGATAGTGAGAACCACCATCCCCAACCCCTTTTCCAGGACTCTACTCCTTGATTTCCAGCTCTTCTCCCTCTCCCATCCCAGGGGGATGGGGACAGGGGGCTGTGGTTAGTCCATAATTGTTCCTCTCTGCTGCTCTTTATCCTCACACTGTTCCCTTGCTCCATTGTGGGTTCCCTGTAGATAGTAGTTCCCATCAGGACAGTCTCCTCCAGAGACTGCCCCATTATGAAGAACCTTCTCCCCTCCATCTCCTTGCACGTTGGTATCTGCAGGGCTGTTTCATGTGATCCTGGAACTGTCAGTATTGGAAGGGGACTTCTGTAGATCAACCCTGACAAGCCAGGCTCACCTAGAGCAGGTTACACAGGAACACATCCAGTTGGGTTTTGAATGTCTCCAGAAGGGGAGGCTCCACAATCTCCCTTGCCAGCCTGTTCCCATGCTCTGCCACCCTCAATGTAAAGTGCTTCTCACACTTTTCTCTCTCACTCCACTCTTGGTCAGTTGTTTTGCCTTTTATTAAACCTGTTTTCCATGAGACACTCTCACTGTTTGCAGGGCTGAGCTGTGCCCAGCAGTGGGTCAGCTGGAGTGAATGGAAGAGTCTATGTCCAGCACGGGGCAGCCCTGGCTGCTCCTCATACAGGTCCCTGCAGTGTCACTGCCAGCATAATGGCACTTACTCCATTGCTATGCAGTATGTATACTGTAAGCTGTGGACAGGTAAAACAATCCTGCAATTCCTGATCTTCAGATATTTGTAAGATCTGAAACTGGGTGACTTGAAAAAATTTGTTGCCCTGCTGACACTGTTCACTTGAACGTTGCTTGCCTGTGTGAGGTTACACATAGTGTGGAGTGAAGGATCCTTCAGAGGCTGACAATGATGTTGAATTGTGTCAGAGATCAGGACAGTTGGGGTTTTAGATGCCTAAATTTTAGATGAGTGTAGTGACATGGGTTCCATCCTGATACCTCATGATGAACCCTCAGAATCAGAGATTGCTCCTGAAATTTTGCTGTCAAATGTACTCTAGAGTGTTCTGTGTTACAACTCTTTCCCTTTGCTCTCTGAAGTCAGGCAGCAGAAGTTACTTGAGGGTAAACTGGGTTTTTGTTGGATGTGGTATGTGCAGTTATGTTTTAGTACTGCTGAGTGCATTGGTGTAGCCTCTGTGAATTCACAGACCTGCAAGTGCTTCACAGTCCCTGGAAGTGCTCACATCCAGCTGTGGCACCTCTGGGTGGCTTTTCCCACCCATCAGCTGATTTGGGAAGCTCAGCACAAGCGGTGCTCTCCAGCCAGAGCAGGCAGATGTGTTGTGCGCCCTTATGTTGTTCTGGGACAAGATTAATTTCAGCACACTCATATTAATCCATTATATGTCTCTTTCCAGCACAAATGGACCCCCGAGGCCTATCTCCCAGACAGATTAAAAGTGACAGTGATGATGACGACCTGCCAAATGTGACCTTAGATAGCGTTAATGAAACTGGATCTACAGCGCTCTCCATAGCCAGAGCAGTACAAGAGTAAGTATCACATTCCCAGACAAGATGAGTGTTGCTGAGATGTTCCCAGGCTGACAGAGGCACCAGTGCTGCAGGGGTGTCCTCCTGCCTTCGGGCAGCATACCTGCCAACATCTTTTCCATGGAGTTCTTCCCTTTTGGAAGAGGTTACTGTATGTCTTGTCTCTCTCATGCTCTTTCCCTTTCTTTCTCTCTGCCCTCATTATTAGGTTGAGTTTCAAACTGAAATTGTTTCTTCCCGTTTATGTACTTAGAAAGCTTGCAGTGGTTTTATATCATCTCCAGAGAGAGGCCAGGTTAAATTACCACTCAAAAAAACGGATTTTTCTCCTTGACTGAAGCAGCATCAGGAAGTTGATTCTAGTTGCTGTCAGATAGGAGCTAGCAACATTTCTCCTGAAGGACAATGTCATTGGAAGGAAATTACTGAGGGGCTTTCAACAGTTTTTCCATTGCTATTATTTTTCTGTAGACTTTTGCTAACTGGGTGGACAAATAATTTCTTAATTTAGTGTCTGCACTGCATGTTTGAAAAGAAGAAACAGTTTATCATGAACTTTAGCAATTCTGTAGATGCATGAGCTTGTTCAGTCACCGTAGCAGCTGGAAGGGAACCAACTGTGAGGTAAATAAGTATTAATATCCCCATTTTATAGGTGAGGAAAATGAGGTTATGTGTAAAGGTCACCCTATAGGTCTGAAGCAGAGCTGGAAATAGAACTAGAGCCTCCAGGCACTGAAGCCTGTGCTAGACCCACAAAACATGTTACTTTATCTGAGAGGTTCAAAATATGGGCATTCTGGACATATTAAATAAAAATGGGTATGTTAAAGGCCATTAGACATTGCTAGTGTATAAATTATTATAGATGCATTTTAGATGTCTTAATATGGTATCTAAAATGGTTTTGCTTTGTTTTCCTGGACATCAAAAGCTAAAAGAGCTGGCGTTTTGCCACGTTTGGGAAGGGACTGCCTGTGGGGTTTTTTGGTGGGTTGTGTTTTTTGGTTTTTTGGGGGTTTTTTTGCATTTTCAGCAGACATATGCTACCTCATCTTCCATCCAAGCACCATAACTCTGAAGCTCAAACCAATATTCTCCTTAAGCAGACATAGACGTGTTTGTGGGCGAGGCAAGACAAGGTGGTGGTTCTGTGATTAGCAGCCTCCCTTTCTAACAGTGATAAAGGAGGGGAAAGTTTCTTCACCAGTGAGGCTATTGCTTGATAGACAGGTCCCATATGTATTTTCAATTTTCTAGTCACAGTACCAGGCCCTGAAGTGCTAAGTATTTTTTCTCAATTTATAGCACACATAGTAAGTCAGAAAAATAAAGCAACACATCATGATTTTGCACTGTCTAATTACTGCAAAAGGAAGTATGGAGCACTAGCAAATAATTTTAATATATGACTGGCAGGCAGATACTGTTCTCTGTGATGGATATTGCTTGAACACTTAGAGAATTGGTTAAACCATGGCAAGCTTTTTTAGCTTTTGTACGATGCATTCCACAGTTTGTGGAGGTAAATATGTTGAGTATTACTTGATTGGCTCTGGAGCTTAAGAATTAAATTAAGAAATTTAATAATAGAACATCAACTCATTCTTGTTACAGGTTTTATTTAAACAGTAATCTGTTAGTTTATTTCAAAAGCCCCATTAGGAAAATCTAATTTGACTGTGATCTGCAATTTGTCATCTTTACTTCGTTCTCAGTTGCAGACACCACACATACAGCTGCTGAGTTGAAAAGGAATGTTGGCACTTCATGCCGACTGCACTCTATTTCTTACTTGGTCTGCAATATTGTGCCCTACAGGCAGGCTCTATTTTGATTTTAGGCATCTAATCTGTACCTTAATATTAGATGTTTAGCAAAGGAGTCCACTGAAAAAGCAGCTCTCATTCTACATAGCCTTGTTGCAGAGAGGAAAGTGCCTCTGCAGCCTTCCAAAGGGAGATCCTGTGTGCTCCATTTCAGTATCTAAACTTAGCAGATAGGAATTTCCTCTGAGGACATGGAAAGGCACCTACTGTTCTGCTGAATAACCGGGCAGCATAGGGACATGCATAGAAAGACTTCTTCAGCAGTCAGTAAAGTGTAGGTCAAAGCTTAGTGCCTGAGGGGAGGCAGGCTGGCCCTCGAGTCTGGACGACTGTCCCACAGAGTGTACACTTTTCTAAGTGAGCTTGTAAGCTCTTTCCGGTGAATAGTTGCCCAAAAAATAACTTCTTGCAAAGAGTAGCTGGGAAGTACACCACAGTACTTCCAAAGTGATGGCAGCATGCTTTTCTTCAGTAGCAATTGGTGGTGTACAGTTTTGTCTTTGTTAAATATGATACCAGTTTGTAGGTGCTTGGTAGCACGTGTGAGACAACAGCTGACCTCCTGCTTGTTTTTCAGACATGTTTTATATTATTCTGCATAAAGATTATGAACATATATATATATATGTATATATATTTGCCTACTCCCACCCATTCTCTAAGAGCAGTGAGGGGGTTCAGACTCTGGGGATTTTGGTATCTGGTGGTAGGCATTTGCTTTGAGTTGATTTTGTACAGCTCCTCACACAGTATGAGGGGCTGTGAGGGATTGCCTCAGTGCCTTGCCTTTCCTGGCCTCCTGCCTTTCCCTGTGTGCTGTCTGTGAGGCTCAGGATTCATTTTGCCTGTGTGGGTATCTGCATCCCAGGCAGTTACTTCACTCCCTGCATATGGGCTGGGTAGCACTTGGCACATTCAGGCAGCAATCCCTCTGCCCTATTGGAGCTGTCTGATTTAGGGACAGGGAGAGACTCCAGCCTGTGAGCTCCCATTCCTCTCCATTCCCCTGGGCAGTGCAGAGAGCTGCCTGGGACACACGTCAGTGCTGCAGTTCCCTGGCACAAAGTGAGGCCACAGCAATCCACAGCACCTGACTGGGGAGCCACTGTGCCAGAGGCAGGGAGTGACTGAATCCTCCCACATCTTCCCTTGCATCTCAGTCTGCCAGGTTTTAACCACAGGGAAATCAGCTCGTCAGCTTTTGAAGAACCTTTTGTTTTGATGCAGCCATTTTTAAGCTTGTTGTTCTGGAAAGGACGCTTACCTAGCTGGGTCACAGGACAGTTTGGAATGCCTATTTGAAACTTTGCTTTTCATGTCCTCTTAAACTGGATAGCATCCACTGATGTTACTCCTTTGTTTCAGGTCCACTGTAGTCTTACAGGAGCAAATTCTTAGGAATAAAAATTTTGACAATGAAACTCTAAGAGCCACGTGTTTGGCATTAGTTCTTATTTACACAAACAGAATGTAATTTGCTTGCATATTTGTAAAGTGACCAAGTATGACTATTTTTTCTCAGGGAAATTGCCTTCTTGCTGCAAGCTTCATGTTGGCTGAGCTTCCAGACTTCTTTCTCAGTAGTTCTTTTGGAATGAGTTCATAGTTCTCCTTCAGTTCAACAAACCCAATCAATAATATAAAGTTATAGATAAATAAAGTCATTATTTCAAGTAGGGTATTCGGTGAAATTTCTTCCTCTGACAGTGCTGCTTTATGGAAGTTGCTATGCTTTACAAAATACAGACTAAGAATAATTTATTATTCTCAGATAATATGCTCTGGCTGATTATAAATATTGCAGTATTATGTAGATTTCAGTGGGCTTTGCATTGTAAGCAGCATTTCATCCTTTTTGTGGCGTGTTTTACAAACTCATTTTGACATGTAACATCTAACAAAGAGCAGATTTGCCTCTATATGCCTGACACCACTGATGCTTATTACACAGCTAGAATAGCATCATATATTCAGGGCCAAATCTCAGATACACTCCAGAAATCGTTATGAAGCCAAGGGAGGCGAAGGCATTAGTCAACCCCTAGACGACCAGTAAAACTTTTTTAGGGTCCCTCACGGAGGCAACATGCTGTTCCCTCAGCCTGGCAGCCTTTTCATCCCTAGGTAGAACTGATGCAGGATGGCCTCAGGAGCCATCTCTGTGGTACGTAGTAAGGCAAACCTTGAACAGAGCATTTATCTCCTTATTTCCTGCACACTTGTGTAGTAAAAGACATTATTTTACACCATGCAGCTCTCCCTCCCTGAATATGCATAACTTAAGGTCTACTTGCAGAGGCTGAGGGCAGAAACAGGAGAGGCAGAGGGTGATTTTTGGCATGAGCTTTTGACCAGGATGTTGGTAAAAATTGAAAGATGTAGAAATTCCTCTTTCTCTCTAGACCTTCTTTCTCCTTAGGTGTTGTAAGTGGAGGAAACTTCTTTGATGGAACCATTTTTTTTCAAATGTCAAAGAAAAGAGCAACTGCATATGAACTGTTCATGCTTCAGATAGTGTATTGTTTTTCTGGAGTAAAGGAGAGACAGAAATTTTCGAGAGGAAATCCTGTCTACTTGTAGTTATAGCTGCACTTAATTCACAGAGATGGGATTTGTCACTTGTATGTGACTGTTCTGACCTTTAGCAGGAATTCCTCTTTGCACTGAGCTAGGTGCCTTAGAGTGCTTGTATGAAAATGAGATTAGGGACCCTATCTCTGTTCTCTTTGGCTGATTTATGTGATTGATACATTGAGGCTAATGTGATCATCTTACTTGATTTGTAAGTTCTCTGGCATCTATTGCTGCAATACAGTGGGAGGTAGTTTTGGATAGCAAAAAAGAAATTCCGCAACAGACGACCTAGCAAGCATACCAAATGTACTCTCTTAAATTAGTACATGCTTTTTAAATCTGATTTTTTTTCCTACTTCTCTTTTTTCTCCCTCCTCTTCTTCAGTGTAAATCAGTTTCTGTAGTTTATTTTTATTTCTTTTGAAGTTTGTTTCTTTATTTCTATCAACCATTCATTTTCTACACTGGTATAGTTTGTTTTCCTGCTTCAGTTGCAGTCATTACTACTGTTGTGCTATTCATTATAGGGAACTTTCACCTCATTTTTTTCTTCCACTTGCAGACAAAATACTTTGTCCCAAGTATCCAAGAAACATAAGCGAGGGTGTTTCAGTAGTGCTTGTGTGAACTTTGCTTCCCTCTTCTCTGGTACATCTGCCCACCGTGAGCAAATGCTCATATTAAAACTGGCACGCAATTGAATGGTGATTTTACAGATGGAGAATTGGCTAGTGCTCATCCAGAATTCCTCAATAAAGAATTTTTTTTTCCACTGGAGAACACTAATTGGTTTGAAGTGAAATTGTGGGAATGTATCAGTTTCAATTTTACTTTTTTCATGAAGAATACTCAAGTCTGGGATGCATTCTTCCATTGCAGCAAGACTTTAGAGCAGAAGGTTGCATAGTTGCTGCAATTGGAGGGAAATTGGACCACACACCAAGAAAGAACTGTCTATGGGCTTTTGACCTCCCCACGGGCTGTAACATGGTGAGGCTTCTCCTTGGCCTGCTCCAGAGTTGTTCTACAAACTGAACTGACTTTCTAAAAGCACTGAGAGGCATTTGTGCAGATACGTAAGCAAAAGGCAGTGGTGACATAGTGCCCTGCAAGGCATCTGTGTTATGGTTGGTGCTCCCACTGTGTCATTATTTCAGGGATGAGGGATGTTTCTGTTCTAGCGTTTTGTTTTTTTTTTATCAACGGTCTCAAGTAAGTATCCTGGGGCAGAAAAGAAGAGGTTTCTGCAGTGAAAAGTGTTGCTGGATTGGATGCTGGCTACTGACTCAAGGGCACTCCTGAGCTGGCAGTGTGCTGTGTCTCGGCTACCTTAGGCACCCTCTGGGCAGTGCTGGACTGTCTGATTGGGACATAACCTTGTACCAAAGTTCATCTCTCAACAATGCAAGCTATCTAAAAGTTAGGCTCAAGTATTTGGGATTTCTTTAGTGGAGAGATAGTTCTAGGTAAAATCATCTTACCAGTTACGATCATCTACCTTTCAAAAGGTATCTGTTTTCCCCGGCAGCTTTAAAGGAACCTGAAGAAGTGGTTTAGGGAGAGTGATAAAACTTTACATTGCTGAAGTTATGTATGAGGAAATTCCCTCTATGTTATTTTCTAAGGCCATGCTGGAAGTCTGTGACCTGAGAGGAAGCTGAACTAGTACATCTAAATTTGACCTGTGGCAACTACTACAGGTGTGATTTCTCCTACCTGTGTGTACTCCCTACATGCAGTTCAGAAAGTTTGTTGAAGAAGTACTGACCTCTTCTACAGTGTGTTTATATGGCATTTTATAAAGTTATTTCTAGCAAAATCTGAATTCTTAGAAAGATCTGTTTGCATATAAAAATGAACTGGCCTAAAGACCTTATTAAGGACTTCAAGAGCTTGAAAAACCAATATACCTTTAGGAATTGCTCTTCAGGCACTAAGTTTGAACCTGAGGTTTCAGTAATCCAATGAACCCATATTATCCTAAAAAGGTTCTTTTTTCTTTTAAATGTGTGATGTTTGACCAAAGAGAAGTTCAATAACTTGACAGTTGGGCAGTAAAATCAAAGGATACCATCCTGTGCATACACTGGGATTTTTTGGTGGGAAAATTTTCTGCTGTATGTCCCAAGGCCTTTTGCCAGGATAACAAGATTCCCCATCAGCCAATGATCATTAGAAACGGGGTAGGTGAATGGCAACTGTAAATCAAAACCAGCTTCTACAGAGAAATTAACATCACTTCCTGCTTTGAAAGGGCTGTATTGCTTAAATGGAAGCGTATCAGGAGATAAGGGTATTGTTCCCTGAAGAAAACTAATTTGAAAATAAGAGTGTTTTTACCTTGGTCTACAGAAAATCGTATCTTCCTGTCTCCTCTGTAAGAATAAGTTTCCATGACTGTTGATTAGGTCATTTTAGAGCTTTTACCACACCATGGCTAGGAGTAATATTTTCCTTTTGAGAAAAATATTTAAATTAATTGCCGATTAAGGTTGAAGAACTAAGGAATCCTAGTTCTGTTAAAGTCCAAAATCCTATTTCTGTTTGCCATTAACTTTATTTGATCTAATGATTAATCCTGAAACTTAAGAGAAGTCTGGGTGCTAAAAAGAAAGTAACTCAACACTTTGGCTATTTGGGAGACCATTATCTTGCACTGAAAGAGTTACCTGTAAGATTTGTTGGTTCATTGATACCTTCTGTATGTCTTTTTCACTTCCTTTATCTATCACACAGAAACTTTCAAAGATCTTGTTTCCTGGCTTCAGTTTGGTGTCTGTTTTGAATTCACATATAAACTTCTTCCTTAACATAAGTTCAGTTAGTTAATTAATGTAAATTTTAGTGTAAGAAGTGCCAATCATTTGAAGGTAGCTGTAATACTTTGCCATTACTGGAATTTTATGTTTCTAAACATGTTTACATAAACATGCTTTGGAATAAAATGTCATGGAACAATAGCATGTGATTATCATTCATATAGCATTTTTCATCTTAGGAGTGCTTTGCAAACATTAACTGATTAAATTGTGCTGGTCTCCTCTGTGTTCAGATATTATAATTATCCACAGGTTAGTGACTTACTCAAGGCCATGCAGCAAAGCAGAGAAAGAGTTGGGTTAAGGTACATCTGCCTCTTACTCCTGTGCTTAATCCACTGTAATGTGTTGCTCCAGAGTGAAGCTCGAGTTATTAGTTGTTAGATATGTGAAATGCATTTTATGGATAGTGAGCAAGGCATTCTGTAATTGCTTGAAGAGCATGACACTGAAGAATGAATTATAAATAACATTGTGAATTACTGCTACCCGGTTAGCAGCTTGTACACCTGTTTGGCATCTCTTTCCCCAGTGATTTGTTATTCAGCTTTTTATGTTTTTTTCTTTCTAAATCAGCACAGAAAGCAGGGGCAGAGCCATGCGCCTTAAAAAATTTAGAGCTATAACAAATACTCATAGGTGTGGATAGCAGAACGCTGCGGGAAAACCCACAATAAAACTACCTATGTGAACTGCTACTTTGACTTACTGATAGGAAAAAGGGAGCATTGTCCTCTGTTGTCATTTGAGCCAAAATTACTTCTTGTTTCATTATGTAGATTAGATAAGTTTTTATCTTTTCCATAAGGCAGTTCCTGTGATTTTGTGACAGACATACATGCGGCACAATTAGATCTTGATAGCAGTGCTTGCACTGATGTATGGAAATACTGTCCTGAGTGTTTAGGTCAATGCATGCAAAAACACAGAAGTTGTGTAGGTCACGGGTATGTAAACTGCATGTAAAGGAGGGACTGTTAAGAGGGGAACTCTGTTTGGCAAGGCATAATTGACTGAGCATGTAAATACAGCGATTAAAAAAAAAATCATTAACCTACTTTTTTTTCCTGCCATTTTCCTTTCTCCTGCATAATGGGAAAAGATTTTTCCCATCTATTAGTTCAGTCCTCTTTGACTAGTAGTGATTTCACCACAGCCTCATTTCTCACAGCAAGTTCTTTTTAGGCTGGAGATAAAAGAGGAGTGAATGGAAGTTCTTGGATGATGGATGTGAAGAGAGGTTTTTTTTGTGTTGAGCCTATGTGCCAAGGAGGTGTCACTGTCCATGTGTATGTGACTTAGAACACGAGCATTACTATTTTTAATACATCTCAGAAAGGGTACTTGGACCTTACAGGCACCACACATGTGAAATTAGTCAAAATCAAGGAATTGAAGGCTAAAACAAGGAGTAAAGCAGCACAATGTCTGATATTATAGCGTCTAATCCTGAAGTAGTGACAGTCACAGGTTTCAGAGTCAAACTCTGCACTTCCATCATTAGAGCAGGGACAAAAGATCTGTCAAGCATCAGATTCTGTGTCATATTTTTCTTTATTTATCCCTGTGAGATATACTGAGTCGCCACAGGATAAAGTAGTGCCAGGAAATACGAAAGCCGAGGCAGGCAGAAAAGCAGGAAGGGACCAGAGTGGATCAGAGGAGGCAGCAACAGCCACAGCTCTCTTGTCTAGCCTGTGTTGCTAGCTCAGGGGGCCATGGAGCAGGCTGGCAGGCACTGAGGCCAGAGGCTGCCCTAGAAGGTGCTCACCCTATGGCATGTTTACAGGATCTGCTGCTGGCTGAAAAGCCCAGCATTGCAAACAGAGCCTGAACAATGGATTAACCTGGCAATTGCCAGAAGCTGACATCAGGCAGTAAAAGAAATACTTGGTTTATGTACTCATTGAAAGTCAGCAGTCCCAGTGCTGTCAAAATATGTCCCTCAGTTACTTGCATGAAAACTAAAATATTAAGCATAGTGCTAAGGTAATGCATGATAAGTTAGGGACACACAGTACTGACAGATAGATATATAAGTCACCATGGTATTTCTTTTAAGAACTGATGAGCACTGCTGTTTCTGTAATCAGTTGCTTGTCAGGGCCAAAAAGTCAAACCATTGATAAATAAATTCACAGGAGGAGCTACAATAATGACTAAAATCTCAGTCATAAAAGTTTCAAAAGCACAATAATAGAATCATGTTGTATAATAAATTGTTTGCTGAAAATTATTTACCAAGCTGAACAGATTGATTCCTTCTGCACTCAATTTTTCCACTTCAGAACTGCTTGCTGTCTTTATCACCACGTAATTTCTGAGATCCTTTGCCATTCCTAAAGCATAGTCAGAATAATGGAATGTGGTTTTCCTTTTGCTTGAAAGGAATTACAAGTACATGCAATTCTGTAACAGGTACATCCTTGTCAGTATACTGCACAACACAGAAGTTCACTATCCCCAAATGCTTGCAACACACATGAAGGTACCCAGGACCAAAATGAGCCACAAGAGCACAGGCACCTGAGACAAGATGCAGATTTTCTGCTTTGGGGGAGGTCTGGTGGAGGTGTTGTGAGGTTCTGAAATAGGTGATTGGCTCCAGCATTGTGGCAGAGCACCTGCACAAGGCATTTGCATTTCCACAGTATAATAAACAAGGAGTTAAAGGCTTTGAAGTTAAACGGGCAGAGCAGTCAGCTTCCTAGAGCTGTCTCCGCTTACATCCTGGCTGGGTTCTTGGCTGCAAGTTTGGAGCTTGGGCAAGAGGTCAAGTTCTGAGCTTACCTGTTTTTGCCTGTTGTAACACCCAGAGCGTGCTGTCCTCTTCCCATTGGCCATGTCTCTGTGTAAAAATGTGACAGCCAGCCGTGGTGCAGCCATCCAGCTATGGCATAAAAGCCTGGTGGTTAGAGCACTAATTCAGGAAACTGGATATCTGCAGTTGTATGCAAAAGATACCCAGGAGTGGTCCTTTTCCTCTTCTTTATTCTACACTTGCATTTTGGGTTGGGAAGTAACTGTTACAGATCCTTTTTATGCTTATTTATCTGAGATGTGTTTTAGCCATTTTCATAGATAAGCTTCAAGTTCCAGAGGCAAGTGTTAGGTATTTCTCTCCATGGTTTATGGGTTGTAGAAGAGGCTGGATGTGAGGCCACAGCACTTTGACTTTCACACCAGAGAGGGGCATAGTAAATTTGAGGTGTCAGTGAGGTTGGATGATGCCTGAGTGTCTTTTGCTTCAGTGCCTGGATACAGTAGGTTTTAAACAGAGTTTTAGTTGTCTACTAAATCTCCTACTGTCAAAAATTCAGCATGCAAATACTTAACCTCAACAACTATATTTTGGTCTGCCCCGTTGCTTAGTTGTTAAAAAGGGGACTTTATGAAAAGGAGTGCCCAAAATTCAGAGTTACAATTTCTAGCTAATGTGTTGTTGTTTATTTCACCTGTGTGAATAAATGATTTTCCAATAAAACACAGAGATGATTGCAAACTAAACTAACACAGTGAAGTACTATTGGTGTTAATGGTTTCCAGTAACCAATTTTCCAGTGCACGTTGCTTTCAGTTGAGGGTTGATGGGGCAGGGGAGATTTTGTTGCAGTGCTCTTTGATTGGGTACTGACACAGCTGTAAAATAAAATCTGGACCTATTTGATACTGTGGGACAAGTACTCTGTATATTTCTGAGAAGGAAAAGACTCTACATGGAGAGTGGAAAAAGAGTGTGGAAGAAATCAAAACAGTGTGAGGCTATGACAGAGCAAATAACTTATACTACAAAAATTCTTTACATCATTTTGTCATCTGCATAGCATATTTTTGTCGTTGTCAGAAATTTAACATCTAACAAATGGCAAAAACAGTAAAGAAAGCCAATATTTACTGTACACTTGAAGCAGGGAGATGCGTCAGGTTCGAAGGATGCAATGCAAAATTTTGAGAGCAAATAGATTATTTGTAGGTTTCCAAGGGCCAGTAGAAAATGCAATTATATAAATCAAGCAAAGTTATTCTGAAAGTTTCCTTTTCACTTTCAACAATTCTTTGCCAACGTGGATATATTAATTGCGCTTTATAAAAGATCCAAAACATTTTCAGTGCAAATGCATTCAACTGTTTGTGTGCTAGAGCTTTTTTAATGATTCATACTGTTACTGTAATATTTTTGCTAGTTTCTTGGGCATTGGCCTCAGACTACTTTCACAGTACATTTGAGGTCTGAACCACAGAGGACTGAAAGGGGCTTATTCATGTTCTTGGCTTTCTACAGGTTTTTCTTTTTTTTCCCCCTAACTTGGTGGAACTTCTTCCAAAAACCATCTGTATGATGCTTCTTGTTTAAGCACATGCAGTAGATCTGAATTTGTCAGTGAAAAGGAACATTTCTTGTAGTCCAAATCTCAACCAGCATAGGGGTTTGTACAGCTATGACACTATGTATTTGTGTGGTTCATTATTCAAAATAGTATTTTACAAGATTGTCTCTTTTCCCTGGAGTCCCAGTTCTAAGTAAAAATGTAACAGCTCAAGTTTTTTGGTGTAGTGTTGGGAATAATATTACTGATGCAGCAGGATTCCGGGAGCAGACGTTCACTGCAGCCACTATTTCCTCTTCATGCAATGTTTGTCTGCTGTAGATTCTCATTAGAGTTTGCCTCTTTGTCACTGATTATTTTTAATAAGAAAATATGATCCATCATGATCCAGAATTACCACTGAGTGACATGTAGGCGCTTAAGCTTTGACTTTGCTGCCATGAAAATTAATTGCAGAGCTCCTAATGACTTACTTATCGTTAGCTGGGGCATCTACAGAGCAAATTAGGTTTGAGAAGAGTTTTGAGTGGATGGGAAAATCCTAAAGTGCCTTCCACACTGAGGCTATGTGCCTTACTTACTGTGCAGTAAGTGTTCCTCAAGCTTGTCTAAGTCCCCTTTGATTATTTGGGGTAACGTAAAATTCCTAATTGTCTGTGTTCAATTTCCAGAGAGAGCATGTGGGGCTGTGCCAGGTCAGCTGTTAACCCTTTTCGTTTTTTCAACTCCAGGTATGAAGCATTTTATTGTGTATTACATGATATTCTGTTTTATTGATAAAGTCTAGTAGCAGTACTTTTCAGGTTTCTTTCCCTCTTTATGTCATGACTGGGGGATATATGGGGTTAGGCAAGATCTGAAGTTGAGTTTTGCAATTGCATTTTTTTTTTATCTCGGGGCTCAGAGGGTGGTGGGAAACCTGCAATTTTTATTTATTTTCTTTTACAAATCCCAGTGTTTAAAATACGAGCATAGAAAATAACTTGTCTGATGTTTAATAATACAGTTTTCAAAGTGTTCAAAGTAGTCTACTGAAATTGAGTAACAAAGTTCATGTGCATCAATGTAGCTCATGTTACAATGAGTCATTGCCAGTTGCCATGAAGCAAAGCTGCAAAATGTACGGAGAGCTCTCTGCAAACATCTCCTTGCTTTCATTTTTAAGGAGGGCAAAATTTTAAAATCTTACTGTGTAATGTGCCTAGTAGGTGCCCTGTTTTTGGGTGCAGGGTTTACATGCCAGTCCAGTGTGGGGGGTGACTGGAAGCCTTCAGCAAGTGTTGTGATGCCATAAGGGCCCTCAGGTTCACTCTCCTTGCCCAGGTAGAAATGATGTCAAATCACAGAAAGATGTACCAAAGCTGGTAGGGTTCCTGTTTTTGTGGGGTTCATGGCTGTTGCTTTTGTGGTTTTTAAAATAGTATATCGTAAAATGTCAACTCTCAGTGTGTTTGCTTGCTTGCCTGTCCTCCCTTCTTTTGTTTGTTTGGTGGGCCCCTCAGAAGATTCCTTTGGAGTCGTGTTTATTATAGGACAAGTGTAAACCCATCAATTCACGGCTTTATCTACTCTTACTGACCTGTGTGTCCTCTGTTTGTGGAGGACAGAAGAAAAACTTTACACATTCAGTATAAGCAAATACTGTGCAGAATAAATCAAATTCTTCACATTTATAAGCTTCGTAATAAAATTAGGAAGAAGACAAGTTTAAGAGCAATTACACTTTCAAATTGCTAATGAGTAGTCAAATACAGAAGTCATTCCTCAAGACAACTCCTATCTCCAATTTGCAGTTAATTACACTACAACTGGTATATTTATATTAAGAATTTGCAGGATCTTATTACTCAAACATTTTCAAAGTAGCAGCAGGAGCAATTTCTCTGTTAGCGCTAATACAAATCTTTTAAGGTTCCCTTGGCTATGAAATTAAAGCAGTACATTTATTTTTAAAAATCTTTGGAATTTTCTTAACTCGGATTGTATTATCAGTGCAACCTCAGAAATTATTCTGAAGAGCCTACTAGTCTCTCAGAATGTTGTGTTTCTAAAATATATGCATATTTCAGATACAATTTTTAATGCAGGCTTCTTTAGCTTGCATTAAATGTACTATAAAATTTTGTGTATTGGCTTCTATTCTGAAGGAAGCATTTTCAAGAAGGAAACTTATGTTGTTAATTTTTTGCTCCTTGTTAATGTTCTCAGTATTTTGTTTAAAAAAATCCCTCATGAATTTACATGGTATTTACATACCATAGTAATGAATATTAGGTCCTACTAATGAGGCCCCCTGAAAAACATGCATGGTTAGATGTAGATGAAGATGACATAAGTTATATCATGCAGCAATTCTGAATTGCTTTAAGTTAGTGTGCTCAGACTGAAGTGAGATGAGACTGAAAGGTAATATTTGGCAAGACAAATAGATTCTAATAAAAACAGATATTTGGAAAAGAGCTGTAGGGTTTTTATGTCTTTTGAAAAGAAAGAACTAAATTGCACAAGAAGTCACATCTGTCAAACCTCATTTGAGTCATGGGGACCTGCCCGTAGATTGAAAGGTGGAAATGAGATCAGTGAGATTAACATTAAAGTCAGTGCATTATTTGAAAGTATGAACAGTTATGGTGCACTTAAAACTACTGACAGTGCTAGGAGTCTTCCTCACAGCTGGTCCTGTTTCTTGGGATGTGGCTCTGTTGGAGTTTGGGAACAGTAACTGCTTGTCAGAAGTAAATTCTGCTGCAATTAAATGCAGCTGTATGAGTGGATATATTTCATTTGAATTAAATTTCATGCCTACCAAGGTCTGGATATTTTTCAGCTTTGTATTATTAAACTCATCTTTTTCCACTAAATTGCAAGGAAGTTATCCTTCCATAAAATTACACTCAAAATTATGGTATTCCAGTTAGGAAAGTACAGAAACATTCTTTGATACTTCAATTTCTTTGTGATGACAGAGAAACAGAGTGGGTCAAAAAGTCTTGAAGAAACATTTTTTGTAGGTTTTTTTCCCTATTTTTTTCTTACTGGGTTCATCAAATCTAGTAAAAGTTGTGTTACTCAAAACCAATTCCACACAAATCTGCATCTGCTGACCTCTGTGGATGGCCAGAGGCTGGGATGTTTGCCTCAGTTCATGCACATCTAACTGTTGATTTCCTCTAAAATGTGGAGCATTTTGTCCGGACTGCCTCCTCTGATCCATTGGGAACAAAGTGATAATGTGTGTGAGTTTCATGTGTTGGGGGCACAATGTGCCTCTCCATCTTTGCTGTACTGGGGTACAAAGGGTACTGCTTTCGCTCTTGTATAATCTCCCCCGATCTTCTTTTTAACACCTCATCCACAGGCTCAGCCAGATGGGAGATGTTTGGCAGCTGGAGGACCCAGATGCCAAATCCTGGAATACAGCTTTACTGCATTGGCAAGTGGGTTCGTGGCTGGCTTCTTGGCTTGCACCTCTGCTAACTTCTTGGCTACTGTGTAGCTGGCGGCTGTGGCACTGCCTCTGGGGCTGTGTTCAGGTCAAGCTGCTTTGGAGTTGGATGGCTTTCCTGTTCTGAATTACTTTTCTGGACACCATTTTCACTTTAATTTGCTTTGACTCTCTACTGTTCGAAGATGAAGGTTTGCAGTGTTCTGTTGTATTCCTGACATTTGTAAGACTAATTCAAAGCAGTCATTCTCATTTGTCACCAGTTCAAAAAGAAAATGAGCGTTGCAGTGGAGAGTACACTGCTTTACTTGTTAGCATTCCCATTAGTTAGTAAGAATATTAAGGCCCAAGTCTGTACTTGCAATCCATCTCCAGGACCAGATTGTTAACTGAAGAGCACAGACTTTAAAGGATTATTTTTCTTATGTCTAAACTTTGATTGTTTTCAGCCCAAAGTGAATCTAGCATCTGTCAAACAGAAAAAACCCCCACACATTTGCAGAGGTAATCTGGATCATTTTTAAAGAATGGGATAAAGAATAATGATGATGGTAATAAATAGGAAGTTACTGGTAATAATTAAGAGCACTGCCAGCAGAAAATGCTTGATCTTCTCTTTGCTGGATTTGGAATGTCCTCATTTCACATTTTAGTTTTACCTCTGGTTTTATTACTGGGCTTTTTTTGTTAGTTTGTTGTGGTTTGTTTCTTGGTTGTATTTTTTTCATAAATGAAGTAATGAAAAATTAATGTATCTAGGATAGCCAAAGCATTTGAAGCAA
Organism: Cyanoderma ruficeps; assembly: GCA_008694505.1. Lineage (NCBI taxonomy): Eukaryota > Metazoa > Chordata > Aves > Passeriformes > Timaliidae > Cyanoderma > Cyanoderma ruficeps. Next base: position 1,772,064 of record VZDJ01007754.1, on the reverse strand, counting down.
TTCCCTAATCTACGTATTTTCCTTCGTACAGCTCAGTGAATAAACATTACTTTCAATGGGAAAAACTGCAAAATCAGGAGGTCACTTACACTCTGCATACTTACTGGAAAGTTCAGATCAGTGACACCTACAATGAAATTTTCATTCCCTCTCTCATATAGAGTGGGACTGTGTTGTGCTACACTAGAGGCACTGGTATCTCTATTACACTCCAGAAAACTTCTTTAATGCTTGAGTGAGTAGCACTTGTGCTTCACTGTGAAATGAAACTTCTAACTGTATACTAAGGTTAAGCTTTGCAGGTTGATCTGACCTCTGAGGAAGAGCACTTGAATTCCTCATTATAGTCACTAGAGGGAATTGCATGTCCTGAGAACAACTAAAAAGGAGCCCTTACCCATCTAGTTTAGGTGTATACTTTGCTGATGGCCTAGGGAGTGTAAGTGCTTCTCTGAGAATACAGACCAGTTTACATCAGCTCAATCATTATGGACTGGATAGAGAATCAGTAGAAAATAAGAGCATCATTTTCCCTCAGAGGTAGTCTCTGTAGCCCTTTTTCAGGATTATAATGGAGCAGAGATAAGTCTTTTGTTAAACAAGTGGCAGCAGCACATTCAATTTTGCCACTTCTGCTGATGAGTTTCATTAACTAGCTCGTCAACAGAGTGGGTGACCTGAGACCTGAGCACAAGCTGATCTTGTTGGGATCCTTGGCAGGCCTAATCAGATTAGATACGAGTTGAGCAGTGGAGTGTAATCTCTCTTCTTGCTGAATATGGGCAGTGGTATGAACAGGAACATGGAAATTACCGGATTGGGAAGGAGAGTGGGTAAAAAGAACTTGTATCCTTGCCTGAACATGAACTGGATTGGGACTATGGGCTCAGTTACCTGAGTGTCCAGATTTCTTGTATGGAGCCAGGATCCCCCTTTTCTGCCCAGCCTTTTAGCCTTGTGGTTCTTGCATTCCTGGTTACAGAGTAGTAATTACATTACTCACTTCCATGAACACTTACGCAGAAGACCCTGCATCCTTATAGCCAGATTATTCCTGGGGTGTTGCTCTTTCTCTGGGTGAATTACCTGACTGCAGGGCTTCAGTACAGCACCTTGCAAGTGGCACCACCATTGGAACTCTGCCTGCCTTTTGGGGCTTCTTCACAAGGCACAGGCAAAGTTCAGGACAGGGCCCTGCCTCTAGGTGGAAAATGGGTAGCTGCCAGAATGGATATGTGCTGACATATGCCTAGTGGTACCTAAAGAAGCTCCATCTTAACAGTGAAGGACCTCATGGGTTTGGGGGAAGGCTGTGTAGGACTCTTCATGGGAGAGTGGGTGGGGATGGCGTCATGGACCTAGGTAGGCTTTTGGGTATCTCCCTCCCAAATCAGGATTTCATCATGCCCATTTTCAAACTTCACCACTTTCCAAACTCTATCTTCTTCTTTCAAATTAACAAGCTTTCGGTGCTTTTTAATGTATTAGAATTAAAGATGTTACTCCAATACCTAGACTATTCCTTTCCCTGTTTACCTGTTTCTGCCCTTTTGCAAATCAAAGGAGGGGTCTAATTGTTCTTAATTTTTCATCTCAGCCACAGCTTTTGCCCCATCAAAGAGGTTCTTGTCACTTTCTGTGTCCTACAGGCTTTGGAAATCATATTCATATATAAGGCTCAGTTAATTCTCTTTTACTTTTTTTTTTAAAAGCACCAATGATTGTTGTCCCTTATGCATTCTATTCAGGCAGAGAAACAATGTGTGCTGTTAAAAAGGGAAAATAAGCAACCACAAAGAAGTTTTTCCCTTCTCTTGCACCTCCAGTACATTCTGTAACCCAGTTACTGTAATTGTTTTCAAACTTTTTTTAAACATGCATACTGTCAAGAGATTGCAGTAAAATAAGTGTTTCTCATAAGGCCAGTGAGACTGCAAGGGATAAAAAAAGATGATGGAGCAAACAGAAAATCCCATGTTTTGTTTATCAACTTTTTCTCCTTTTTTTGCCTAATGGCAGATTCTTGGAGAATGGATCTGTTTACTTCAATAGAAAACTAACTTAGGGTTTACTGATTCCCAGGGCAAAAAGAAGGCATAGTTTCCAATTTGCAGGCTATTCAGTGTGTGTGATGAACTGAAGTCATTTGTGGATTTGTATGTTGCGTTTTGACGTGATTAAATGTTTTAAGTCTATTGATTTCATGCTGGGGATTAATGATGCTGAATGAAAGAGCATCAAAGAATAAAACGTGTTTACATGCTCGATTAAAATACCTTAAAAAAGTGCCAGAGTACCTATTGTTGGATAGAAATGTGATAAGAGTAGCACAGGACCAATCACACGTCCTGCATCGATAGGAAAATGCATTAACTTCTTTAGGCATAGAAAGAAGAAAAGCAAAGATTTGATAAGGATTGACTGTACCTTTCTGAATGCTTAACACTCATGTTTGACTAGGTTTTTTTGGAAGAGGAGATTAGAGAGGTTTCATTATCCTTTACCACAGATCTGTTTTAGTGAATCAATCAAAGCATGATGCTTAGCTGCTTGGGATTAATGAGACGATCTTTTAACTGGAGAACTTGTTGGTAACAGCAATGTTAATAAAGGACAAGACCTAATGATACTCAGTGCAGCTGTGGACATGAGATACAGTAAAGATGGTGTTTGCTGCTTTGATTTTGCATAATACTTTTAGATCTGTTTGCCTTAGCATATTAGTTCAAAAACGTATCATTATCTTAAAATGTTCATAGTGCTAATTGGTTTTGTATCTGCTCTCTGCAAATGTTCCTAATGGCTGTCTAGATTCATGGATTGTATCTGGAATTGCAGTTAGGTGTCACGTTCTGTTTACCAAGATAATAGTAGATAGAGGTGAAAAAGACCTGTTTGCTTGGTAGAGCCACCCCGTTGCAAGCACGATATAGGCTTTTCCAATAGTATTAAACTTAGCACCCCTTATGTCAGCCAGAATGCCAGTCAGAGAATTTATTTGTGGTGTATCTGGGGAGGAGGACGCCTAAATGATCAGGTTAGCATGTGAAATACTTGATGCATGTGAAATACTCCCTACTGAGCTAGGGAGAAGTTTAAATGTGCAATTTAATGCAACTGAGTAAATGTCTGACAAGACCAACTCAAGCACTCATTCTCTCTTTCTCTCCCGATGCTCTGATCTGGATTAGCATATGTAAGATAAACTCAGCATCAGTCCATTCATTTGTCTCAACAAGGTTGAATGATTATCCTGGGTTTGAGGCAGGAGAGGGGGTTTGACAACGTGCAGGTTTGTTGGTTTTTTTTTTCTCCCATTTATATTGCTTAATACAAGACCTGAAGCCCTTGGTTACAGAACAAAGTGTCTGAGCAGTAACCAAGCTTGTGCAAACCCAAGAGAAGAGTAATGACTGTTCCTCGCAAGCTTCCTGCCTCAGTGCAGGTGCAGGAATCAGGGGGGCCTGAATAATTCATAAGGTGCAAATTAGCCCCGGCTTGCTCCCACTGCTCGAATTTTGCTTCTGCTTACCTACCTAGTTGCTGGAAAGAACAGAATAAAGAATGCTTGGGAAACCAGGGAGAGAAAGGCAGAGTGTTACAGTTTAAAGGCCAGAGTCACAGAGACTGCTGAATGCTGGGTGTGTTTGAAGGCTTGCTGCTTGTTGAGGAATTGGACTCTACATTGATTATTCATAGAGCTTTTTCTCAGGAAGAAGGAAGCTCTGGGGACCCATTCCATTGCTCTTGGAGAGGAAAAAAACTTCCTTTTAAGAATTAGGTTTTTCCTGCTTTTATTGTTACGGTTACTAAAAGTTATTGAGTTCAAAAAAACGATGTTAAAAGTTCATTTAAAGCCTGCTAAGGTATTGGGGAGAGTAAATATTTATGGCATCACTCCTCTCAAGGGTTCAGAGAAATTTGATGAGAGATTTTGGATGTTAGGATGGTTACTGCTTTGAGTAAATATGCATTTCAAGGGCTTGTATGAAGCTAGTTAGGTATGGAAATGCAGTGTGCAATTAGCTTGTATTTTTATCATTTAAAAGGCAGCATTCCTCTCTTTTAAATACTTAGTGATGGTTACCTTTTCTGTTGGATTAGTTATCTGTTTTTTCTGCCCGGAGACCAAAATGAGAGGCGAGTAGTGTTCAGTCTTTCTGTTACACAACATTGCATCTCACCCAAACATCAAGTAAAAGGTTTTGCTGAGCACTGTTGTGGAAGAAGGGAATTCCTTTCACAGCTCTTGGAACAGCTTGTGTGTCGCTGCGCAGTACAGAGAGGAGCTGGCCTGAAAAAGGCAGGTTGTTTCTGCTGTGTACCTGAATATCCCTTTGACATCTCTCATAAGAGAGGTGGAAACATCTGATAATTCCAGCAGGAGCAGGAACAAGGTAGCTAGTTTTCCCTATTGGCAGGTGTTCAGATGAAGAAAAACTCTCCTAATGTTTTTGCTGTGCTGAATATGAAAAGAGAACAACAGCAGGAAAAAAAGCTTCCTTTTAGTGGATTTGGAGGTTTTCTGGGTTTTTCATTAGTTTTGGGGGTTTTTTCCAGCATTCATCCCTTTTTTATATATCCTTCTACCCCACCCCCTCTTGGCTCTCACGTGCGGCAGCTAGATCACGTTGCCATCATCTGTTTTTGTATTTCCTTCATTTGGGTTGCTGGAATAGGAGCTGGCTCTCATTTCTAGCTGATTCTGTCATTTCCGCTAGGCCCCAGCTTGGGGAAGTGCCAAGACCAACAGGTGATCCTTGTAGCTGCAAAGCAGCAGGAAGAAGGCTGTGCATGGAGGAGACGGTGCACCAGAGGGGCTGCCTGGCCCTGTTCCATCTTGCTGTATAATTAATGCCCCCTCCCCAACCCCTCATACTGAGCAGAAAATCTGTCCAGAACAGCTCAGCTGTAGGGAAAATGGTAATAAAGAGTCCTGGAAGAATATAGGTTGTGTAAGTACAGAGATGCGCTCCCTCTTGGGGAGAAACTGTGGCTGGTCCTTGGTAAGGAACAGGGACAAAATTGTATTGGCTTCTGTAAAGTAATATGCACTCCATCAATCAGTGCAAGAAAGTAAGTATTTCAATAAATTTCAGTGTTATGCTCATGGGACTTCTTATTTGTATAGGAACTAGTTTGGAATGAGGTGATAATTTTGTTAAGCTTTTCTCTACAAGGAGTAGCTTGCAAAGTCACGTGGAAATTATTTGGGCAGAGAGTTAACTCTGGTTGGGAAGAACCACCTCAAGCTGTAGGACCGCAGGAAGCTGGAGCAGAAGTCATACAAGCTCTGCGTTCTCTGGACAGCACTGATGGGGAGGCATGGCTGTGCAGGGCTTCACAAGGATGATTTTTAGAACATGTGAAAAAAATCCAGGAACACTCAGGATGGCCTCAAAGAGCTTTTTTGTTCAGAGGAAACTCCTAAAGAACTTCTTTTTTTTTAATGAAAACAAAGTTATATTTAGTAGATGACCTTGGCTTAGCAAAACCAGTTTTAAAACATACCTCCAAGGCTTAGGTAAACCCCCTTTGGCCTGTGCAATAATGTGTCTCTGAAAACTGTAACTGCATGTTTGTATTTGTGAGGCAGGCTGATGTTTTGAGATAAACACTTTAGCTGTAATTCTTTGAAAAACAGATGGTATCTCAAATTCTTTCTGCTCAGTATACATGGAAGCCAAATTGCTTCTTCCACCTGTGGACTAATTGTTTGAAAGTTGAAGCTTTCCTGTAGACAAGGGTTAAGTTATCTGTGTGCACTTCTACAGGGAGCTGGGCTCTCCCAGTGCGCCACAGCACATTCCCACAACACGGGGAAGCTGTGGGGAGCAGGGAACTGGGAAGCCTGGATCAGTTCCACTGTTGAAACTGAAGTGCTGCAGCAGATCTGCACAGCAAAAGCATCACCTTGACTGACTGTTCCTGCTGTACACAAACCAGAAACACAAACAGCAGTGAGATCAAACTGTTAGGAAATATCAACATATTTAGTAATGCTTCTAGCAGCTATCTGTCTGCAATCCTTTTGACTAAGCCAGCAGTGATTTTTCTTTGTGGTGTTCTGCAGTTTGTCAGCCATCTGAGAGGGAGGAGGTGGGGGTGGGGGATACATTGCATCTCAGGGATATGTTATGTGTGTGCAAACCTAAGGGTGCTGCAACACCTGAACTAGTAGCGATGGTGCAGTGGGCACTTGGAATCTCAGTATTTTTTCCCCCTTGTGTCCCTTCCTTTTCCCATACCGGTTTGCTGCTTTTGTCCCCTACTAAAACCTCTGGTATAAAAGGCTGTTAGCAGGGAGTGAGGTGTTTCTGTCAGCATTTTGTGAATTTTTCTCTTCTCTCATCTGTGTCTTGGGAGACTGTCGTAATCCCTGCATTTGCAGTGGGTCCTGGGCAAACCTGAATAGTCCCTCTGGCAGCCTCCATTGTTACTCTTGCTTCCCCTTGGGTTACAGGACTAGGGGGAATGGTTTCTTTCTAAGATGCACACCCGTGGCTCTAGTGACGTCTAAAAAACCCCATGGGCATGGCAAGATGTCATAGAACCAGAAGCTTTTATCTGTAGGTTGCTGAGGGATCCCGGTGACTGTTCCATCAGGAAGCAGCAGTACCAGTTGGAGAGGCTGGAGAGTGAGCAGGGGTACTTCTCACCTGCATTTGGCTACAGTACAGCCTGCTCTGGGCAAAAGCCCTCCAACGAGTACTGCAGGCACGAGAAAAGCATCCTTGGGCAGCCTCTGTAAAGTCAAGTTTTCCAGTGCCTTTGGCAGGCAGCCTGAAGCAGATCCATTCCTTATGCCAGCCCTGTGGAGCGCTACCCATTGTGGTTCTCCCTCCTGCTGCAGCACATACCTTACTATTATTAATATTCTGGAGGCGCCAGCAGCGTGCTTTGTTCTGGATGGAATGTGGTTGCCCAGAGTGCAGGGAACTGTGTTGCCATTGTTTCAGTATTGGTAGATGGATTTGGTAATGAGTGCTATAGGTTTTCTTGGTCATTTTTTTAAATTCACCTTTCTCTATTCTGCCTCCTCCCTGGGCTGTCCCCAGTGCAACTCAGCATGTGAAGAATGCTGTAATTTCTCTGGCAGAAGAGAGGGAAGAGCTCTTGGGACACCAAGATGCATAGTAGGGGCAGGCTCACACAGCAAAATAGTGCTTCAGCGGGAATAGACTACACATTCAGCTACACTTAGTGGTCTGCGTGGTTCCTAAGTTTGCAGAGCCCCTCAGTGTGAGTTGTTGGTGCACTCTGCAGTGTGTAGGGAAAAGAGCTGCTCCTGTGCATTTGGCCTACTGTGTCTTGGCCCGAAGTCATGGACTCTATTGTGCCATCACTGGAAAATCAGTGGAAGTTTCAAAATCTGTGGCTGCTGCTGCTGAATCCTTAATAGGCATATTTACTTTGGAACTGCAAAACTTTTAAATGTATCTGCTTTCAGACTGCAACACCTTCACGCAAAAAGATTAAGATTAGCATGCAAGCAAACAGCACTTTTGGAAAAAATCAGTGGATTAAAAAAGCACACTCACAAAATGTCCAGTCACAGGGATGCCTGTGAACTCAGTGTGGAATAAGAAGTGACAGCATGCACTGAACCTCATGTCCCCCAGATTAGTAACTGTTTAATGTTATTCCTGTAACCTGTATACTTCCTCCTGTTACACCACCTCCTCCTGGTTTTCCGCCGTGTGTAGTTCTACTGTTTCATGGAGTATTTGCCCTTTTTAGCACATAACTTGTCTTTTTAACTACTTTGTGAACTACCTAATGCTCTTTTGGGCACCACATAAGTGATAACAATAATAATAATAATAACAATTTTCTCGGTGTACTGTATCAAGTTGTGATGTTTATTGCACAGACACAAAGTAGGGGGGGACTGTTGAATGCTGATAACACAGCTGTAAGGTAAGCCTCTAACACAGGAAGGGAAATGCTCTGGTTTATTTATGAGTATGCTCAGAAGCAATGTCTGCCTTCCAGTATACCCATGCTTTTTGGGATAGCACATTTTACTTGGATGCAGTATTGCCAGAGGTCAATAATAATCAGTGCTAAATTGCTTACAACGCAAAGGTAATGAAACATTCTCATTACACTCCAGTCCTCATTTTCATTGTTAATTCAATGTTGTTCAACTTTTCACTGGTTTCTCCCTTACCAGTGAGGGAGTGAGACAGCCAGGCTGAGCCATCTGCTGCTGGTGCTTGAGAGGTGCAAAGAGACACCACAAAGAAAATTGATTGACTGCAGTTGACTGTATTAGGGAGAGACCTTATTTGAACCGGCAGTAACTGGAGGGAAGTGTGAACTGGCTTTAATACTCGAGCAGACCTCTGAATATTAAGGATGTACACAGCAGTTGGAAGGATACATTCAGAGTCCAGTCATGTTCGAGATCACATCCCCTTGGCTTTCTCATTGTTGCTGTGGTAGTTCACAGCTGAGGGGAATTCTCTAGCTTTTGGATTTAATGTTAGATATGTAATTGGGTGGAAAATTAATGTAAACTTAAAATAATTCGGTTTTGCAGTCATTATACTCCTTAGCGTTAAATTATTAAGCTTTGTGTCTCTGGTATCTCCCAAAAGCCCTGCCATTACCGATCGTCTGTCTGTCTTTATTAGCTTATATTTTTTCCCTAAAAGCAAGGCCTCATGTACAGTGTAATTATCCAGCAGTGCTGATTAATGGCATAATTCCTTTTTTCTGTAAAACTGCTGTGTAAATTATTTTCATTTCATAAAAATTACTTGTCAGGCAATTTTCTGGAGGGTTTTCTGATTTTTTTTTTTTCCTAAGGTTTTTATCCATCCTCTCTATCACTATGCCATGGTAATATTATTAAACACTGTTGTGTCTGAACTTGTACGAGCACTAAATGCTACAATGATTTCAATGGAGAAAATTAAAGTAGTTTCCATGCTGTTGATACTTCTGCCACCAGACCTGACGAACAAAAGTAGCTAAGATACCCTGTTCTGAGAATAATAGTGTTTTTGGAGATACCCGTCTTAACGGCAGTATTGAAGAGACGTTTTGTTGAGCCAGCTGTAGAAATCTCTGCCGCTTCTCAAGCTTTCAGATTTCCTGCTGCCACTTACAGGATGGTTTCCGGAACCTCAGCAGCCTACATGTCCTTTTTTTCCTTTTTGCTGCTGTCCCTTCCCTTTTTGTATTGGTGGTGGCTCCTTACCTTTGCTCTAGCCTCTCTCAGTGAGAATGAGAAGCCCACTCACCACTTTCCCATGGCCGTAGATATTTCTTCATGCTCCCTACACCTGTTTCCTGGGCTAGATGATACTGAAAGTTTTCCCAGCGTGTCCTTCTTGGACTATGAAATGTGCTTGAAGAGGAAGCGGTACTATGCTCATCAGCTTGTCATCTGGGTTTGATTTTAAGGAAACAATGGATAGTGCACAGTGAAGAGCCCTGCTTTGCTGGACTACAGGACAGCCTGGTATTGAAAGTTGAACCTTCTGCTTTCTCATGAGCTTGTTTCCTTTGGTCTGCTGTTTTCAAAGCTGTTATTTGAAAGCTGCCATGTATTTGTAAGCACTCCATGTAATGCAAAGGTCCTCCTAGTCCTGTTAGCATAAGAACTAGCAAACCTACTCCTTTGATTGGGGAGTCCTTCACTGAAGCTGGCATGCAAAGCTGGTTTCAAAAGAGCAAGTTTCACTAGTGTGTGTGTAGAAACAACTGACCAAAGTCTAAAATCCTTCCCACTGAGGTCCAAGTGAACCCAGTAACCTGGCTAGTGTTTACCAAAAAAGCAGAGAAACAAGGTTGTGATAGAGCAATTCTTCCTCTGGAATACCTGTGTTCCCTCTATCCATCTTTTACTTTACAGCATTAAAAAAATATCAGTAGTTTCTGCCCCTCAGCCTCTGAGGCTTTTACTTGACCTTAATGTTTAGTATCCATATGTGACCCTGCCCTTTGTGAGCTTGTCTAATCCTCATTTGAGCTCATCTATATCCTTGGCCCCTGCAGTATGGAGTGGTCTGTGAGCTCTAAGTATGCAATATGTGGAAAAAAAAAATTAAAGTTTCTCCCTGTGTTCAATTTAAGTCCCCAGTTCTCAAAAAAAAATTAGTGAATAATCGCTTCCAATCATTACATTCTTGGTTGTACAGAGCTCTACCATCTCCCTTCAGTTATCTGACAAATTTGGCGTTGACAGGGTAACATGGTTGTTGGCCAGCTGTCAAAGAGGTGACTGAAATCATTTTCCTGGAGAGCCTTTTCCACTCTGCACTCTCTTCTTGAGACCAAATTAATCCTAGATCTGCCATAGTTTGAATCTATTACTAAGAATAGGTAAATTAAAGAAACGTGACTACCATGGACTGCTCTGTCACTCATTACATTCAGAACATCACTTCTTCTGGCACAAATAGCTACAAAGCATAAAACTGCTGAAATACTGGTCATTTGACTGCTCTCACCATTTACTTCTAAAGAGATGGTAGCTTGTTCAGCTCTCATTTTTGGGTACAGCAAAATTATGCTTGTTGCTTGTTCAGCTGCTTGACCTGTTGGCATATCCCTATAGAGCTCCTCATTTCTGCAGTGCCAGGAAGAACTGGGATTTCTGTGCCTATTGGTATAATTATTTCCAAATATCTCTTTAGCTTGTATTTCTGGAACTAATTTGTTGTCTTTTTACATTATCTTGTGTCTTTTTTGTTGTTGTTGTTTAATCCTGTGCACCTGTGCTTTTATACATCCTTTTGTTGCTGCTGTGAGCTACAGCAATGAGCAGATGGAGTCAGGTGAATCTTTTACGATTTTAGAAAAGTTTATTTAATGTGTTTAAAAATGAAAATGTGCATTTTGCATTACATATTTCTCTGAGTTATAGACTTCAACAACTTGTGTTAAAAATGGTCCTGATATATCTTTTCCCTGGTTCTCCTAGTCTCAGTGACCTTAACAACCAGTATTTTTATTGACACATGGCTTGGCAAATAAAGGCTGAAATAGTAAATGGACTGTCCTCTCTGATGTGTTTCATAACTCCATCAGGCATTTGCTATACTGATTTTAAATGTTTAATTATACTCAAAGTCAATAGAAACCTATTACATATGTCTGACTTGGAAGTGAGAGAAGTAACCACTTCAATAAACTTCTCCCCCTTCCCCCAATTCCACTATAACATTCTGACTGATAATATTTTCTCATTATTAACTTGTTTTCTAGGAATTACTGTCTTGAAATCTCCCTAGGCCCCAGCTAAGGGTGGCTGTTGAGGGTAGATGTTTGCTGGACATTAGAGAACATTGTTCAGAGCAGCATAAACCTACTGTGTTTCAGTACATCTCCATACTGCAGAGGGGATTTGCATCAGGGTGTGTGCTAAACAATAGCTCTACTTTAGCAGTCCTTTCTTTATAATTGTGGAAGAAAAAAAAAAAGGCAGAAATCTGTTGCTTTGCAGTAAGGCTCTGCTTAATTGTAACAGAGGTAGGGCTGTAAACCAGGCTAAGTCATAAAGGTCACAGCTTCTGTGAGAAGTTTCTCTATTAATAGTCTAAAAGTATTTTGTTTCTGCCAAGCTAGTGCTTAGAACCAAATTAGTCCCTCATTACAAGTCTGATACATTAAAGTCAAGGGTGTATCAGCATGCCCTGTGTTGCCTCCAGACACCTTCCACTGTGTCTCACTCAGACTGCATTTTCATAAATGCACACATATATAAATATAAGTAGGCAAATGACTTAGCAATTTGTTGAACAATCAAACAACTTCTAAACCAAATAAGGCTCCCTTTTTTTTTTTCCATTCTGTTTTCTCTATTCTTAACAGTATTTTGCAAATCACCACTGTTTATCAGCTGTGTGAAAATAGTTGCCATGATTTCCCAATGTCACTTGTTGCCTTCAGTGTAGCAGCTAAAGATACTGCCATGGATAAATACTAGGTGCTTCTCTTGGTATGACTCCTTTCATCAGTACAGTTCATTCTGCATTAACTGGAGAGGGGTGCACTTCTCCATTCCATTTGAAAACATTAATGTCTAAGATAAATGAGCTGAATTATCCCAAGAGTTGTCAGTTTCTCCCTGGGTCTGTTTTTCCTTTGGTCATCAAAGGAGTCTAAGCAAACCACTTAACTAAGTTAGAACAGAAAAAAAGAATGAGTTTTAAAGAGAATGTAACAAATGGAGACGTTATCTCCAGGGTAAAGATATTATCCTGGAGGAAAAAAAAATCCCTCTTTGAGAATTATTATGTGAGTTCTAATCCTAAACGGCATTATGTGAGTTTTAGTCCTAAACTGAGCACCCAGTGAAGACCAGACACAATGGAGTTTGAAGGATGAGTCACCTTGAATTGCATACATCTTTACATTCAGTAGGTATATGGAACTGTGAATAAGTGTTTCTTATCTGCCAAATGCCACCCTGGTTATCATAGATGTCTGATTTTTAAGGATGCCCCAATCACCCATATTTTTTATTCCATTCTATATTTCTAGTCTATTTCTATTGCAAAACGAATGCAAAAAAAAAAAAAGAAGAAAGAAGAAAAAAATTGGGGAGTTAATTATTCTGTGTGTCATTCCTTTCTCTGAAAAACGGTAGTAACATTGTCCGCCAGCCTCACTTGGGTATTGAGAAAATAAATTCATAAATCTGAACTCTGTTCAAATTTTATGTTGATTCTCATAGTAAAATCAATTAATTATAGATAAACCTGATAATAATTGAGAGTAAAGGGAATGGAGGTTTCCTGCTTTGTTTGCTCTCTTTTTGCTCTCTCTGGTAGCACAAAAATGAATTGTTTATTACTGTAGTCCTAAGGGTGAGACCACTGGTGATTTCTGCTGCTCTCGTAAATTGTGTTGGGCCCTTGAGATGCAGTTTTTAAAGTGGCCATGGTTCAGTTTCTGGTTCTGAATTGTAATTGTGTTAGACCCAAAAGCAAAGATTTTGATCCTAGTGGTGCAAGTATACTCATGCAAGCAAGCCTTGCACCTTCAGAGAATGTCTTTCATTTTCGTGGGGTCCCACATTGACACAAGTTTGACCATTTGGATCCAATTGCAGGATTTAATTTTTAGATCCACCAGTTTCAGGGGGTTTCTTTACCCACACACAACACAGAACTATTTCTGTCAGTGTTGGGTAGTTGGGGCTTGCTCTTTAAAAAGCATCAGGATAGAGTGAGCGTGGTCTTCCAGACGACACTTTGCGTCCGGGATGCTTCAGTTGTGATGTGACAAGGAAGTCAAGTTTTGGAATGTATGTGTGTGGAAGTCTTCATTTCTTGATTTAATGTTTGAGCCCTTCAGCAGTGACGTAACTTGGTGATGTCAGTTCCTTTCCCAAAAGTAGCAGGGATAACTTGGTTGCGCAGATGAATGGGCAGAGTCCAGTCCTTGTCCTTAGTCATGGGTATTCGCCACTTGTCTTGTGTGGGTACCCAAGTTCAGCTGAGTTCTGGTGAATCATGCCAGGGAGGGCACTGGCACATATTAACTCTCTAACCTGCTTCTCCATAGGGTTAGAGGTGTATGTGGCTTGGGGTGGAGAGGGTTAGGATTAGAGTTTTGAAAATAGCCCAAATGTAACATGTTGATGCTCTAGGGCGCCACAGTAGTGCCTTCCATCTGTAACTGTTCCATTCCCTGCGTGCTTTCTGATGTTCCTGTGTGTGCCAACCATGGCCACACATGTAGGTGGGATTCCTGAAAATTCTGATAGTGTCTGTGTACTTACTAGTAGCTTGGTTTTTAAAACACGTTTATAGGAAACTACACAGGGGGACTAATCCAGCTGAACTGGGATTGTTTGCCCAAATAAAGTGTCTTGTGTGTTCAAGGGCTCACAGAATCAACTCTAATTGGAGCAGTTTAGAGATGTTAAGGAATTATGTATGCATGGACTTCTGGAAGTCTCTGGTAAAGGTATTTCTGTGTTTCAGTTTTATTCATGTGAATGCTGGAGTCGTGATCATGTCAAAGGACTTGTGAGAAATACTGATAAACTGGAGGAGATACAGTATCCAACCTAAACCCATTGAGGGGAAGATGCTAGCAACAGGATGGGGCAAGGACATACTGGCTAATACTAGTGGCTGAGTGCCAAACCTGAAGGTAAATATTAGGAGAAAAGGAGAGGCGTTCAGACAAGGTGTTTTTCCTTGAGCAGTAGCTTTCTTTATAGGTTAAGTTTTATGATACGTAAAGTAGCCTCAGCTCATCTAATAGACTCCACCAGCATAGTGTCAGAGTGGTTTGTAAAATTGTTCAGTGCTTTAAAGCCATATTGTTTAGGTAGACTTTTTTCCCAGTTCAGATTCATTATGAAATGGCACCTTTTTGTTTCATTTCTTCGGTGTTTCTTTTTTCTCTATCCTTTGCCCCTTCCTTTCTGAGGGGCTGTTGTTAGCTGAAAAAAGCACTATTGTCCAATATTTCTCCAGGTGACTGATAGGGAAAGGGGGAGGGGGGGAAAAAAAATCTTCCTTCCTTTTTTCCCATTTCAGGCCTCAGTTATTCTGTATGCTTTGAAGAACCTTGTAGCTTAACTGCAGGAATGGCCTGATTTCTTTTATTGAAAATGCCTTCCAGTCACCTTCCCCAGACTGTGCAGCTTGGAGCACTGAAGTCTTTATTTTGGGGGAAGAGAAGGAAGTGTAGGATTGTTTGGAGGGTTAAGGAACAAAGACCAGGACACTAGGGAAGGAGAAAAACAAATTCTAAAGGAAGCTGCTGCCATCTAGAGTTGAGACCTGATGTTGTTTGACTCTTCAGGAGTGGCATTCAAGTAATGTGTATGTGGAAACAACAGTAGAGGAAAACCCCTCAGAGCAATGGAACTGCTTTCTTTGCTTTTCATTTCAGTAGTAATAATAGGAACTTCTATAAATATTTTTTTTTATTTTTAGTAAATGCTTTTTTGTTTACATGTAATCTAATATTAATTTCAATTAATGTTTATATTAAAATGTTCTCATTGTGGGAAAATTGAGCCTTAACATAGTGCTAAAAGGAGAACAATACTCCTATAATACAAATACATTTTTACGTGATTAGAGGAGTCAACAAAAATCTTGGCTAAGCTGGGTACAGATAACTACGACTGAAAACATCCCCTTCAACATTGTATTCAGTGTGATGTAGTTTTCATTCCTGTATATGCTATGGTATGCAGAAATACCCATGTTTTACTCTTTTCATTTTTTTAAATGTTTTATTTTATAATACAGTATTGAATTCCAAACTTCACCTAATGGCCGAGTTGATTTGTAGCAGTGTTTTGAGTTTCCTTTAAAATTTAATTTGAAGCAAAAACTGTGTAACATGACAACAGACTTGAAAAAGTGTGTGTGTAGCAGGTAGCCAAGGTGGTAAGAAGATAACCTTCTAAGGTGCCATGGTCTCTTTCTGGCCAACTTAACATTTGACCTGGATTTTAAACCCTTCTGTGGCTGTATTCCTGTAAGTAGTTACACTGCAAGCAAATTAGATTTAGAAGAGTACACGTAAAGATGCTGTGAGAATTGTGGTCTGTATTAGGACTTGTTAACATACAAGAAGTGTTTTTTTGCTCGTTCTTGCTTGATTTAAAAGGTCTGCTCAGTATTTTCCAAGCTGATGGCATTCTTTCAAGGGCTTGCAGAGTATCCTGGGACTATGGATGGAAAGGCAACCTGTGTGTAAAAGGGTGTATGCAGAGGGTTTGTTCCCACTGAGGTGTTGCAGGGCTTTTCTCATCTCCTTTATGCCCTCCCCCTCAGATTTTTCTCCAGTTCTAGCCTCTCAGTCCTTTGTGTAACACCATATTGAAAAGTTAACATGCACAGCAGGAGGTAGCTTAATGGGGGACATGGATCAGTGCAGGTGCACAAAAAAGATCCAGTGTGAAGCTGATTTGAGTAAGGCTGTGACTTTTGACTCAAAAATCAAAAAGAAAAACTGCTTATTTAGTTGTCTTACACTTTTCCCCGTCATAATTGCACTTAGAATCAAAGACCTTAGTCTGCACAACTTGAAGACTTGGACCTCAAACTGGGACAACGGCAGACACATTTTCTCACATTTGATGCCTTCACTTGTCTTGGTCTCCTTTTCTGCTCCCTCTGCTCCTCTTTGTTCAGTCTCACAGCCCCAGGGGAAGATCCAGTGATGGGTCCTTCTGGCGAGAGAACCTGTCTTGTGCAAGGCCAGTCTGTCCCATCAAGGCAGCACCCCACCAAAGTCTGAGCTTGCAGGAACAAGCAAACACTGTTGATGAGACCAGGTACCTGTGCTCTCCTGCTGCAGGGCAAGCAGAAGCTCATGTTTTCATGAGGACTGAGAAACAAGCTGCCTCACAGCACAGCCATTGTATAAAGCAGTACATCCCATCCAGTTCCTAAGCATGGATCCTGTTGCATGAGTTTAGGAGTAAAAATAGGGCATTTCAAGCAGACTGTCCTGATTCAAATGTATGAGAATGGCCCATCCCTAATGTATGGCTTGCAGGGTGGTAGGACGGCCTCATTCTCCTTGGTGGGCTGTAGGTGGGGCCAGGAGAAAGAGGGCAAACATCAGGTAGAGCAGAGCAGGACTGGGCTCAGCATGGCATGCACAGGCTTGAAATACTGTGCCCTGCCATTTGGTTCTGTGTGGGTTTTCAGAAAGGATACTTATTGGCATTACAGGCTCATTATGTCTTTTCATCTTGGATGCATCCTACTTCCAGAACCTTGATATAACTGTTAATTAGAAAAAGCATTTTGAGTAAGTTTGCATATTTCAATTCTTTATATATTTCAATTAGCCTTCTTTTTACTTGTGTCATTGAATACTCTTAATTTTCAGCTATTCAGACTTTGACCTCTCAGTTTCAGTCAATTAAATATGTAAACACACTCGGTGCTTGGGGACCATATTTTAGCTAGATATATAGAGGCACTTGTGTCTGTACATGCAGCACTCCCTAATTTAAAATCAGAAAGTGCTCCTCGTCCTTTCCTTTGGCACTGGCAGCCTTTCTTTGACCTACGAACAGAAAGGAATATGATTCTGTTTTCATGGAAGTTCAGCTCAGGATCAAGCATTTCACATACTTTGATAAATCTGCTCAGCCTCTTCTTAAAAAGAGGGCTGTCAAAAATCACTTTATAGTTTTACTCTTCTTTTTTGTTCTCAGTTCTTTGAATTATCCTATTCTGAGTCTTGGAAATGACTTCACATTCGTTAGTAGTTTTGTCTTTTTCCATTTTCCACCAGTATGCTCATCTTGTTATGGCAACGTAGACACAGCTATTAAGAAGAAGTTAAATTCGCAAAGTACATGAAGTCTTTTTTCTTTCATGTCCTTTGAACTACTTGATCTCTGTATTTAATTCTGAAGTATAAAATGAAACTCTAGCACTGTATCTTTCTCTACCTTGCTCAATTCTCCATAGCCCCAAAAAGAGAATTACCCATATGACACATTACTCATACTATTTTTCTTTGTAGTTGCTGCAATTAAAAAGATTCACCAAAAACTTTTTGAGGGTTTTGGGGGGATTAAAATTCTCTGCTTGCTGGCCTAACATGATTACCACCTTCTCAATCTCCTTTTCCTGCTTCTGGTTTAATAGACTTATACACTAACGCAAGATTTCTTATTTGGGCATAGACATCTCAGAATTTATGAGTAGGACCTTGGTTTAAAAAAATAGGTAAATTAGTTTGTATTCTCTGACAGATTGAATATTCATTCATTGATAAATTTATTGCATTCTTTGAAGTAAGAGCTTAAAAGGGAAAAATATGGAAGGAAAGAATACTTCATAGCAGGTATTTACCTGGATTTTAGGTTTCTGCATGCTTCATTCTTTATGCTGGCCACCCATCCGCATTTACAATGGCTTCTCCTACATGGCATCCACAAAATGTAATATCATTAGATTACACATGCCAGCACATGGGTTTCATCCTGCAAATACTCCTGTTCTTCATTTGCTGAGAACGTGGCATTATTTCAGGGAAGGGTGCTGCATTCAGTACACGTACAAATCTGAATAAAACCGGAGAGGAGCAGCAAACCACTTAGATTCCTGGAGGGTATAGCTGAGAGGGCAGAGTAAAAGAGTTAAATACATTTGGCTTGACTAAACAGCAGTTCAGGGCAGTGCAGCCTCATGTCTTGGAAATGGAGAGAAGATGGAACAAGAAAGAATCAATTAAGACTGTACAGCAAAGTGTTAGGTGAAAGCAGTGACAGCAGATTAATTTAGTCAATTTAGCCCTGAATTTAAAAACTGTCAGCACCTGACTTTTGTACCACAACATATGGTAGAAAAAAAACGTCTTTAGATTATTTAAGAGAAGCAAAAGAATGTAAGGATCTTTTGTGAATAATACTTGTAAGTGGGAAAGAAGAAAGTATGACAGTGAGCTCTCAATTTGTTGGGTGCTAAATTTGAGGGAATCTTCTAGTCTTAGTGTAAGGAGTAGCATGTGTGGCTGCTGCTTCTTGAATGGTTTATATTACGTCCCTCTTTCTTCTGTCAAGATGTCCTGCAGCACCTTTGTTACTACAGGTGATATCCCTATGCAGCTGCATAGAGGATGAGGTGTCAGGTGAAGCATATGATTCAAAATCCTGCTACCTTGCAATGTCTTGTCTGTGCTGGGAAAAAGAGCATGACCCATGCTGTGTGCATGGCTCCCTGCGCTCCCATCATGTTAATCCATGTTTCTGTATCAGTTGTCATGCTGATAGTCCTGGCAGTTTTAGTTGTAGACCTAAACCCAGGCAGAGCTGCAAGGGGAGTGGAGAGGGATAGCTGGAATAATTACTCCATGGCAATCAGTAGGAGGTTGTTAGTCAGTGTGACCAGAATTTTCCCCTGAGATAATGGTGTGTTAGTAGAGTTATCTTCGTGTAAGTTGACTCTTATGTGTTTTGTAATTTGAGTCATTAGAGATTTTACTATTTTAATTCTTTTTCTTCTGATATTCAATAAACAGCTCTTCATCATGATGCCGTGTTGGATTTTGATTAGCTCAAGTAAAAAAATATTTATATTACTGTGTTTCCATTTAAATGGGTACTACCATCCTTGAAATGTCAAATAAAATATGACGTGTCAATTACTGTATGTCAAGCACATGATGTATTTTCAGCCACTGTTGATTTAGATGGGTTTTGATCTGTGCTTGATGTATTCTAATGGTGCTTCTTCAGTTCAGTGAATGTCTTGAAAACAGCATTGAATGGCACATAAATCACAGCACCACCTTTTTCAGGGACTTCTGCCAGAACATGAAGTAGCAGCTTTGAGTTCCTGTGAATATTTGGTTTATAATGGCTCTTTTGTCCCAGAGTTGGGAGCCTGTAGTTTCTGGCAGGTTTGCCAGCAGAACAGAAGCAGTCTGGTCACACAACTATTTTATTCACTTATATTTTTTTAATCATTGCTTTAGAAAAAGAAAACATTTTCCTAAGAGATGATTTAGAAATCCCATGCCAGTATTTGGCTTGCATTTTGTCTGGTGATGTGTAATGGTGGAAAAGCACAAAGTAGCCCCACAGGCATCATCACCATATTAGTGTCGATAAGGATTTCTCCTAACCACATTCACCTAAAATGTGCACCTGCCTGTAGGATGAAACACTCATTTCTGTCATTGCAAACATTAAGTAGCATTTCTGACTTACAGCCCAGCCAGAAACGAGGACTGGTTACTTTCTGATCTTTTCTGCCCCATACTTGGAGCTTTCGCTGGTCGTGTTTAGTGCTAATATTTATTCTTCTGCCTGGAAAACATATGTATTCATACAGCCATGTGATTCAATCAGGTCCCAAAAAGATGATACAACTATAGTGGCAGGAGGAAGTCGGGTAGATGGAAGGGGTAGTATGCCCACAGTTCCCCCACAAAGATGATACGGAGCAGGACTAAGAATACCCAGGAAAAATCATTTGCAGTGCTCTGGGGCTGCAAGCCACGGTTTCCTCCTTTCCCTGTCTTCACTCTATTAAAATGTAGCACATTTTTTTTTAACTCATTAAAACACATTGCTTTAATGAGAAGCTGTGCATTTAATTTGTCTATACTTTCAAAGGGTATTGTTGAGTAAGATGGACTTTGAAATATTGTGAGATTTCATAACAGAGTTGTCTTTCAAAATGGCTTTTAAATGCAGTGCTTTCAGATGGATGGGGTTAGGCTTCAGCCCTTCAGGAAATACAAGCTCATCCATGGGACATCTGTACAAACCACATCTCTGCTCTTTGAACTCGAGAGGCTGAAATAAAAGCAGCCTGTCACAAAACTAGATGAGCACTGTACAATTTTTTGTTACTGCTCAATTTTTTGTCACAGAAATGAGACAATAGGATTTACCATCGTGGTGTGAAACAGAGAGCAGCGCACCATGCACCCACTCGTAGTACATACCCTCTCCCTGCCTGCTTTTTCCAGAAGATGTTTGTCAGGCTTCTAGTATGAAAAGATACAAGAGGTCCACCTGCCAGGCCATCAGCCACTGAAAAGGTTAAAGATATTTTGAAAATTGCTATAATTTACTGAACATAAAACATGTTGAAATTCAGACAGCTTGCTTTTGTAGGAAAGACCCTATCAAGAGCAAGAAATAACTGGCCAGGGAACACAGCTGTTTAACACTTCCTGGAGCAGATACATTGGCAGAAGTGCTACAGCTTCATTCTGTGCCTGGTGTGGGGTGAGTGCATGGCAGGAGAGGGACTTTATTGTGCCACAAGATGCATCTAGGTCGCACTTTATTAACATTATCACGATTTAAAAATAGGTTCTATGCGTATTAAAGACTGCCTATGTATGTGTAACTCACATGGTTGCATTTGAGTGGCCAAGTGTGAGATGTAGATGAGAAACGGATTTTGTGGTTGTTGTTACAGCTAATATGAAACTCATTACAGACTTCCACTTTCCTACCCAGGCAAAGGGGGGAGAAGGTGGCCTTGGAAATGGGGGCCTCCCAGAAACAATATTCCTGAAAAAAATGCTTAGCACATAAAGTTGTATGTCCAGATTGAGGTCTTGTGTCAAACTCTTCTCAGTCTGCAACAACACTCCTTCCCTTCTGTATAGGATAGAAGTATGTAATGGGGCAAAGAAATGGGAAGTGGGGAATGGGGAAAGGAAAATCCCTGCTTTTTCTATCCCTTGAAATGTGTTTCTTCACCTCTGAGTGGGTGTCACAAGGTGCCTTTAACAGGCACCCTCACATCCAAGGCAGTGTCAGCAGGGACGCCTCCCTAGAGTGGAGGAGGCTCCATGGGGCCCGTGGGATATGGGACCCCATTGCCAGGGTGAGATGTCTGGCTTGCCTTATTGAGGCAGTTGCTTCCAATGGCGATTGCTGTCTCATCTGGTCCTGTGCTGAATGCCCCTCTGGTGCCTCCCTCCATCTGTCTAACACTTTCTCTTATTTACCGCAGTTACAGCGATGCCGTTCTGTTATGCTGCGAGTTTTGGATTTGGATTTGGTTGTTTTTTGCCTGTGCCTCTTCCAAATGAACAATTGTGACAGCAAAATGCTTTGATAATTATCCCTTTTTACTGCTTGCAAAGGCTCCAAATGTTTTAGGAAATTATGGGTGTTTTTTGATCTTTTAAGTTCTGGTATGTTCCATCCCATTTAACAAAACAAAGCAAAACAACATATGTGCAGAGTTGAGTTTTGCTAGATTTTAACAGACTCCGATTTCTCCCCTAAAAGCTTGAGTGTAAGCACACTAGTTGTTCTTAATTACTATATTGGCAGCACTAGCTGATGTTTTATTTGGTGAGTGATACTGTTTGTAAAATCTGATATAGTAAACAGGCGGAGATTTTAACAGATAGGAAGGGGAAAATATCTAGAGGTGGGTGTGTGGGGATTTTCTAGTTGTTTTTTTCTCCAAAATGGAAAATTTAAAAAGTAAAACTAAATGAGTCCTGATGTGGATTTAAGTTATTAGGCCACACATCCTGTTGGTGATGATTTGGGAGAATAAGTGTTTTCAGGGAAGTAACAGGAATTCCAGACATGAATGAATTGGATCCTGGGTCAGCACAACTGGCTTTGGGCTGATATATGCAGGAAAACTGACAAACAGGGGACCACTGGGTCCTGGACCAGTGCTGCTGACTGCACAGTTAGATGCTTGAAATTCAGAGCATTGTCTTCCAGCTGCTCAGATCTGTTGACCTGCGCTAATGAGCAACATGCATAAATTAGCAGGGTGAATGGAGTGTCCCATTGTTACCATCCCTTGATTCTCAGCATTCTCTGCATCTCAGTAGGAGATGCAGTTGGGAGGGATATGACAGCTACCGAGAGAGCACATTCCCTTTGCTTCTTTGCAAGGTTTCCTTTGTAATGTGAGTGTGCTTCCAAGTGTGAAAATAAATTATAATGATGGTAGTGTAAATAATAAATACATCGAGTATTGATAACAAAGCCATAGAAATATTATGCATCACTAAGTAGGACAAGAAGCATCATGTGGATGAAGGACATCCGATCTCCATTACTAAGGTGTCTGCAAGAAATTCTGCTGGTGACAGGATGATTTTTCTGCATAGGTGGAAACTTGGTTCCTTCCCTCATCCCTGAGACAATTTCAAATCAAAGGAAAAGGTTTGCTAACCTGAGAAAGGGTGGCCATTTAATCTCCTGTTAAAAAATGTTCATTTAACTACTTCATTGTACTGTAGGACTATGAATTCTCTTTCTTTTGCTGGGCGGCATTGTTTCCAAATGATTAACCTAACTAATTCTTGAGGGATGAAGTGAAATAACATTGATTTTATAAAGCCTGCAAGCATGGAATTTTTTCCCAGTTGCTAGTGTGTAGGGGAGGGACAGGTTAAAAATCAGATGGTTGCAAAACTTGTTCAACTTCATATGTTTTTATCCTTTCCTGAACAGAACATGAAATGCCTGTTGGAAGTAGCAGAATATTTTCTATCAAATAATTGAATACTTGGCATCCCAAGGGGAGATATACGCCCTTTTACCAGTGGGAAAACATTCCTTGCCAGCAGAATGCATTATGTTACATTTCAAAAAACCTGAAGAGGCAACTTAATTTGAATCTTACGCAGTTTAAATCCCTGCATAAATTCACATACAAAGTAATAGTAAATATAAACACCCAAGTCCTCAGTTCAGTTTTTGCTTTAGCAGAGGGAGAGTATGCTTAGAGTGAAATCTTGACCTTTACCTTGATAGCAAAAAGCCATCAGGATTTTGTTCTTGCCTTTCTCAAGAAGATTATTGTCATCCTAAAGATGTTTGGAGTTTTCCCTGGCCAGGGAATAGCCACAGTGAGGGCCACCTAGTTTTTCAAGTGGATGACCATGCGAACAAGCCCATGATGCCACCTTGACCCAGTGAGGCCCAGTGGAATGGAGATGCTTGGCTACCAACCTAATCAAGGCTCTTGGAAAATTGTTATGGTGTATTTATCTGGAAAAATAGACTTTGAGTGCAACTGGAACAATTTCTGTGGCAAATAGATGTGTTAAAGATGTATTTTCTAGTAGAAAATGTACCCTATGGCCATATGCCTCCTTACAGAAGAAATTTTGATCTTTATTAAACCTTGCCTTGCTCATGAGACTCAAGAGCCTAAATGCAATCCTGCCTTAGTGAGAAAGTGTTAAGAGTATTGTTCATGAAAACAATACTCTGGTTTCCTCCTTCTGTTGGGAAATTTTACGTTTGACTCCACCGAAGAGAATGGGAGCTTTCCAGGATTTATGAGACCTGTGTCCAAGCTGGATATCTAATGTGCTGCTGAGCTGGTATAATGATAAACAAGAAATTGTTGAAATTTGACTTTTTGGTATGTGTGAAAAACACATTAGTGCTCTGCTGCATAATTAATTACAAGTGGAAAAACTCTATTTACCACAGACTGACTATTTGCTGTGTGGAAATCAGGTTGATTTTAATAATAGAGAGAGGAAAATGAATGTTGCCCACATGATGCAACAGATCTGTGCAAGGCCAGTAAAAAGATGCAGTAACTCTTCCAGCTCATAGATGGTAGTCATGAGTTCCCCTCTCTCGGCAGTTGTGTGTCTGAGTGGTTTCTGAAGCTTTCAGGGACACTTTCCATCCCAGCGTGCAGATGAAGCCCCCAGGAATCTTTCAAATACTAGCAAATACAGAAACTACAACTGTATCAATTTCTACCTCTGTAACCTGTGACACTCAGTGACAAAACCTGGCCCTGTGATTCTCTAGAGAGACAGTCCCCAGCTGGGGATTTGGCAGCAAGTCTGGGGGAAGAGGGGAGAAATTAAGGAAGAGAAAAGAAGTGGCAATCCTTGAGAAAGGACTTTGAGAAGCTGGGCCTGGTAAAACCCAGAACATTGCTTCAGGTGAAACTATTGCTATAAATAGGTGTAGAAAACCACAGGTGCAAGAAGAGGTAGTGAGTTTTCTTCATGTTGCAGTAGTGTGTTAGTACTCTGTTCTTGTACTGGGACCTCACTGTACTTTGTTTTGCAAACACAAAACAGCCATAAAGATGTGCAAGGATCTCGTAATCCAAATGAAGGAATACATCATTGATATGCATGGCTGTAAAGCCAGGTACAAGGTAGCATATTGAACAGAAAAGCTGACTTCTTGTATAAAATAAATACATCAGGATTCCTTGTTAACAAAAATGCTTAGTAACACAATCTGTTTGGCTCCTGAGGGGTACAGTTTAGATTTATAGGATATTTTTCTCTTGTTCTTTTATAAATTTTCCTTTCAATAGGAGAGGGTGTCCTGGAAGAGCAAAACAAGTAGAACTATAAATCTCAGAATTTATTGATTAGAAAGTATGTTAGGAAAAGAAACTCACATCCCTGAAGTATTATCTTGTGCTCAGTAACTTTTTTTCCTCCAAATGAATTAAGTTATTTAGTCTCTTTTTTCCTAAACAGATCAAATAGCTATGATGGTTACATTATCTCAGTTATAGATGAATACTGGGCAATACATACTCTCACACAGCAGCTTGTAAAGGGCGGTGGGGCATAAAAAAACTGGTCTTCTGAGATGGCTTTCTGCTGGGGGTGGCAGGCTGTCTTTACATATATATATTTATACACACCAAAATGTACGCTTCAGTGTGGTCAACCACTTAGTAGTTAACAAAATCTGCTTGATGACACAGAGTATGACAGATGACCACCCATAATTGCATTACACATGGTTATCTAGGGTAATCAAATATTTAACTTATCAATAATAACCCCTCTGAACAGGAAGAAAGTAGAGGTCATTCACATGAGCTTCAGTCCCAGTGGAAACAATGTCCTCGTTTAATGTCACTGACGTGGCAAGATGTTAGTGGCAATTTTGTCAGCTGAGGAGACAGAACAGAAGATTTTTAATCCCCACTGCGGTGATCAGTTCCACATTTGTTACTCTGACCCAAGAGAAGGTGGATGCACAGGCAAGAGTCATCATTGTACAGTCACTGGGACT
The DNA here is from genome assembly GCA_008694505.1 of Cyanoderma ruficeps. Taxonomy (NCBI): domain Eukaryota; kingdom Metazoa; phylum Chordata; class Aves; order Passeriformes; family Timaliidae; genus Cyanoderma; species Cyanoderma ruficeps. The sequence continues at coordinate 1,746,593 of VZDJ01007754.1, read as the reverse complement.
GACTGCTGTGTTGTACAATGCGAAGAATCAGAGATAGGAGAAGAAAGTGAAAACTGGAGAGCAAGATAGAACATTCAGGGAGTCCTGCATTAGAAAGTGGAGGGTCTGTGCTCTCAGAACAAAGGTGAAAGACGTGAAAGATATGTACATACTTGTCTTATTTCCATGATGAAAATTTCAGCTCATCCCATGTCTGCAACAGACTTGTTTTTATTTCCCTTTTTAAATATTTTTCTGCTAAGATTACCAGTATTGACAAGGCTCGTTTGCAGTATGTGTTGCCAGAAAAGTGTCTAAGAAAAGGTATGAATAAGAAACAGGAGAGGTAAAAAGCAGGGCCCTGTGATCTCAGAGCTGAGTTGTAGGTGCTCAGTTACCCAATTTTCTGCTCTGTTTAGAAGGAAACAAAAAAGAAAGAACAGACTCTGCATTGATGTGGCCTCCATCTGGAGGGAGAGTTAGTGCGGCTGCTGCTGGAGATCCTGTAAATAATCACTGCTGTTCTGCCAGCCCTGAAAGGAGGGGACAAAATGAGATGCTTTTTCTCTGCTAGCCCAGGTTTGGCTCCCAGGCTTGAACTAGCATGCATTAGACATGTGTGGCATACAGGATTTCTGGTATTAATCCTGCTTTCAGGAAGATACACAATGCTTCGTCTTTAGATTTTAGAAGAACAGACCCTTGCCCATGAACTTCAGTCCACTTGCAAGTTCATTATGAAGATGTTTCCCCACTGCTTGAGGTTTCCTTCTTTTCATGAATTTTCACTCCAGTTCAGAAAAACATCAGGCTAAAGCAAAGTAAGCTAATTTTGGAGGGGTTTTTAAGAAAAGTGAATGTTTATGTTAGCTCATGGTCACTTAGAAGCCTTTCATTGTAATGTGTAGATACATGTGTTTATGAATGTAAAGAGCTTGTAGGAAGTGTTCAGAAAAAACAAGCATTCATTAGGAACTCTCTTTAGAATATGAGTATGGCGAGCACTGGAACTCATTGCTCAGATAAATGGGCTTTTTTTTTTTTTCTCTCCTGTCTTTGCTCGTTTTCAGCCTTAGACAAGACAAGACTATGAACAACTTGGTCTACCTCTGAAGAACCTTGCTGAGCAGAAAATTTATAGTTCCCTCCACAGATGAGTTTTTCTGTTAGTCTTTATTCCATGTTAATACACTGTGTTACAAAAAGAGGTATTAACATGGGCTCCAACATCCAGAGCAATCTTTGAACAGTGTTCAGCCATCCTGATGAACTGGAAGGCTCAGTATTGAACCTGTGCATCTTCTGTAACATGCACATGTTAGAAAAAGTACTTCTAAACATATGTAAACTGCTGTGATGTGTCACCTCAGAATCTCTGACAAAATCTAAGGACAAGTCGTCTCACTTAATTTGAGTCCATGTGTCCAAACCAAGGGAAAGACAGAGCAGCGAAACAGAATTATGTTTAATATTACTGAAAATGTTAAGTCTGTGTGTAAAACATGATAGCCTTCCTGTGAAATATTTCTACAACATTTACAGGTAGAAACAAACTCCGTATGCCCTGGCATGTTAGGGGAAACATGAAATTCACCCTTGTTAAGGATCATCTCAGTAATTTAGTAGAGCTGGTCTGGGAGTTGCTGTTGCCCAGGTTTGGCTACTGCTGGGTGTAGTAGTGCAAGTGGTCATATAGCCATGAACTTTCTTAAACCAGGAAGAAACATTTAAATGATGTAGACGATGTCTAGGTGCAAGGTAGTTAGCATGTAATGTCTTTGCGTTTTTGCACAATAGCTCTCTAAGGTAAAACTGTCAGTCAATAAGGGTAAAATAGATGGTAATGTTTTGGTGGATTTTTTTTTCCTGTGACATTTCAGAGTTCATCATAGATTTGACTCACGGGTTTTCTCTGTCAGAACTGCTTTATAGTCCTCCAGTCACCAGATCTGGGGGTGTGCTGGACCCTGTCATAGATGCTTACTGGCCCAGTTTCCTTTCCTTAGAAACCCAGAAGAGAGGAGCAGCATGAAAGAGGAGAACAGGGTGTGTATTTGGGTATCAGCCCACTGTGGAGCTGAGATGCATCTCAGAACATCAAATTCTAAGAGCTGGAAAGTGCTTCTGGGTCCCACAGCACGAATATAGATCAGGAGGATCAAACAAATGTCTCATGTCTCAGTTTAATGCAGCTGATAACAAAAGTGATGAATAGTTTTGGTAAGGTGTGCTGTGGTTTACATTAGTGCTTTTCTTAGTAGGCCCCAAAGTTCTTTGCTTTTGCCAGAAGTTTGTTCCGTATGTAGTTGTGCTTCCACTTCCACCCCAGCCAGAGCAATTTTGTGACACACTCAGGTTTTGCAAGGCAGCTCATTAGTTCAAGTACCTTTATCTGGTCTCAACAGTAAATGCTGCAGAGAAAGTCAAGGTCAAAGATGTGCAGGGTGGTGTTTCTGCTGACTGCCCCCCTCAGGGACGGCATGGGAATGGCCATATGGAGCTGGAACAGAGGATCCTCTTTACCGGGGCACTGCCACTGGCAGCAGCCAGCAGTGGACACTTAGGACAGAGCATAAGAGGAGAAACTTCTGGTACTCCCATCTGCCCGTCTGCTTCTAGTGCAGTTTTGGTCCAGCTCAAGCACTTCCTGAACCAAGTGTATTTGAATCATCTTTTATCTCAATCTTGTTTATCCATGTAATTTTACCATTTAATATGTGTGCTGATTGTGTATGCTGCCAAATTCCTCCTTTCCTTCTTGACAAAAAGTATTATTTCCAGTATAACATCACCTTAAAGTACAGTGATTGAAGTAACTACTGCTAATAAAAGAGTAGCACATATTTTCCTTTTATGATCATCTTAAATACTGTTTGATATGTTTTAACGTCTAACATTCCTAAGGCAGCTGTTTGCCTTTCATGAAACATTAATTAGAATCTAAGAATCAAAGAGGAGAAAAAATTCATGTGTATATACTCATGCACAGCTGTTTATGAATAGGAGACAGTAGCAACTTTGTATTTTTTTCTTTAAAAAAGTAAATATTTGAGTGAGTGAAGATTTTTATCAGGAGACGACACTGATATTTAAGCATATTATAGCAAAATACCTACTGTGTTTCCATATAGCAGGATTTTGGCATCTGACTGCTAGGAGGAGTTTTATAAACTGTAATGAGAAATAATCCATGTCGTATTTCTTCATGGTGTAGTGTTACCACTATCCTGAGTGGGTTGGTAAGATTACATGGCCTACCAGAAAATGAAATTACATTATGTGAAGAGGTGCTACAAAATAAAGTAATTGAGAGCTGGAATCTGGCAAATGTGATTGAAAGCCCCCTTCTAAAAAGGCACACAGTTCCCACGTCTGTTAGTGTGTGAAACTTCAGGTCTCAACTAATAGAATATACTTTGTCTTAAGTGACATCAACTCCATGAATGAGTGGTGTGCTGCCGTGGGTGTGTTCATTCCAAGAAGTGCCAGAGGAGCCCAGCAAAGGTGTTGTGACTGTGGTCATCCCTGCTTCTGAGGGTCCTTGGTGGGGAGCTGCTCTGAGAACCAAAGGAGGAGTGACAGCTGCCGTGGGGGTGTGTGAGCATGCTTCTCAGTGTGCTCAGGGGATGCCATCCCACACTGAATCCAAAGGCTAGGATTTAAAAACATTATGTCTGTAGTTAGTCACTTAACAGCTCTAGGTTCTATAAATGTTAAGCAGCCAAAACCCATAATGCTTCTTTCTGCAGCCCTGATTCCCTTTGAACACTGAGCAAATACTAGAGATACAAGGATTTTTTTCAACTGCTCATTAATACATTAATGCAGGTGTGTTGTACTCTAGTTTTCTGCTATTATTTAATTTGCATGCACTTTTAATTACTATAACTTAAAGGCTGACCCAGAAGCTTTGCATGTCTCATAAAGTAAAGATTCACATTGCTAAATTTACACACTATTTGAATATTTGAGTCTTGTATAGTGACATATTTTTCCCTTTAAAGACATAAAACCTGTAAATATCTGAATGTCCAGAATTTGAACTGAGGGTGGGATATGAATGGTTCTGTCATGTATTGCCAAAACACATCGTCAGCTCATAGTTATTTGACATGGTCATATCTCCTAATTTTTGTTTCCAGCCTATCTGTGTGGTTGTTTTTCTGTTTGCTTTATACTCAAATATTACAAGAAACAACTTTACTGTGAAGAAAAAGCTCGATTTTCCAGTTGTTCTGGGTGTTGATTGCTTATGTCCATGTTCTCAGTTTCTTCACACATACTATAAATTTACATGGAAGCTGTGGTAATCACAGCTGGTTGCCCCTAAAAGGGGTCATGACACTCCCTTAACCCATGGCCACAGGTTCCCATCCTCTGCCATATGTCAGTGCAGGTGCTTGGCAGACTCTCCTACTTAGGCAGTCAAGCTACCAAAAGCTTCTCGGATTTTTTTTTGGCAAAATTTTCTTTTTGTCCTTGTGGGTCCTGCACTGGCTGCTGCAAAGTCAGGCAGGTGCCCATGCCAACACAACTGGAAATAGCCAGAGTGGGCCTGTCCTGATGTGCCATCTCAGCCAAATCCTGTACTCTAGCACCCAGGGGCTGGAAGCACAAGAGGACCACAGCTTGTGTTGCATGGTCTGGCCTGCTGAGCCCCTCGTCCAGGCTGAACCGATGCTGCAGGGGCCTGAGCCCCATCTGGTTTTTCTTCCCATAGTAGCCAGAGTGGAGAGGCCATGGCTGATACATCCTGAGTCTCACCCCAAAGGAAAGAGAGCATCTGCTTTTAGCAGCCATAGACTGTTAGCAGGGTGCAGGTGTTATCAAATCTCTCAACTACAGGGCCAGCCAGGGAGGAAGGTAATGCAGCCTGATTGTGGTAGAGGAGGGGCTTAGGTAAAGTGACAGGGATGTTTGGCACAAATTGGTGTGACCTGTTACCCCTGGATCAGTGTGTTTTCCATGAGGTCTTGGGAGGCAGGCAGGCTGTGTAGCCAGAGAGTCTGAGCTCATAGTGGAGGGGCCAAAGAAGAGTAGAAATGGTAATCACAAGGATGAAGATACAACACTGGGACCCTGCCTGGGTTTGTAGAGCAAAGAGCAAAGTGTGGCTCACTGCACATCCCTGGCTCCTTGCTGGTCATGTCAGTCAGCCCTTGGCTGGCTCACTGGGATGCCAGCAGCACCCAGGAGCTGGTGCTTGGGCGGCCGAAGGTAACCCTGTGTGTTTGCCACAGGGTGAGCGCACTTGAGCGCACTGAGAGCGAGGAGCAGCCAGCGTGCAGGGACTTGTGGTGCATCACGGGGCTGAACACAGTTCAAGGTTTTAATAAACAGTGTTCCCCAGGCAGCTCTGCTCTGCATATTGCTCAGAAAACACAGGATCAGTATAAAGACACCCATTACATGTGGTTTTTAGCGGTCTTACTGCCTGTGCCAAGGGCTGTTCACAGTCTGCACAGAACAGAGGCAAAACACCTGGGAGGTCATGGGCAGCATTCATAGAAAGGAAAAATAATCCTGCAGCCAGGGTTTTTATAATCCCCATCTCATGCAGTACAGATGACGTTCAGCGGAACTTGATGGCCATCTAGTGGTGAAGCCCCAGTCGGTGTTAAGTTTCGCAGACTTCCTTGTATAAGGGACAAGCACTTGGCCATGTGTGAGTTGCAAAGATGCGTGTTTTCACTTCTAACTGGAAGTAACATGGCTGAATTTTTATAAATCACCTTAAATACTTGCATTGGTTTTATTCATTTCACCCTACCAACTGTACTGACCATAGGTGTTGAGCTGCTCGTGGAGGTAGCCAGCAGTCTCTCAGGATTCCCATTAGGTGTAGCAATTTCTACACTAACATAGAAATTACATTGGTTCTAGAAATAACGAACTGCAAATAAGCAAACATCAAGCTGACAGGTCAGAACCCGGTTTGTTCTTTGCTAATTTATCTTTCAAACTTCATGTTTCAGCAGTAATTTAATACATCTTGCTGAGGTGTTACATGTGACATTAGTCCTACTGTAAAAGCCCACCTTGAGCCTTAAAGGCTGCCTGAGATCATGGCCATTAACAGAAGAATTTGTTGCCCCACCTCAGGGTACCCTGGTACCTCTTGGCTGAGGTTTCCAAGTCTTCCCTCTGTGCAGTCACAGGATGGAGGGAACACTTAAATTTGAAAGAGGCTGCCACAATATGGTTTGTTTAGGCTTTGATTGGGGGAGGAGGGGCATTGTGGTCTTTTTTGTGGTGTTTTTTCTTTATTTATTTTATAGAATTTTAAAATTCATTTTAAACAAAAAGGAAAAGTAAGTGAGTTGAAAAAATAAATGCCTGTGAATTCCCTGACACATCCATTTCCAAGTCTTTGTCTATCACGGTGCCATCAAACAGAAGTTTCAGAAACTTTGTACTGACTAGAGACACCTGGCACAGCCCCTGTTTACCTTCAAAAGGTACAAAATGTGGTTTTGAGGACTTTCCTTCTGTCTGTCTGGTCAGTGAGAGTGTTTCCTAGAAATTGCTTGAGAAAGAAGAAGGTGTTCCTTTACTGTTGGCATGGCAAAGGGAAAGAACATCAGCAAATCATCTGGAAGTTAGTGTGAGAGGGACTGACCTGAGGAAGCTCAAAAAAGTGCTTTGTGTTTTTTTTAGAGTCTTTGGTGATATCCCCATTTAAAGTCACTTTTGCAGGGCTAAAACAAAGCTGATGGTATCAGGTAGATTTTGGCTCCTTTTCCACCAGTGAAAATGTTGGCACTGGGGATCCCTCTGTGCCACAGGAGTTGAAGTGGCAGAGGAAAACCACCTTGGACATATGTTCTCACTTGTCATGTGGGTCTTCTCTGCTGGGTTAGTTTGTCTTTTAGACTGCATGGCTGTGAAAGGAAGGCATGAGGTTACATTTGCTGGTTCTAGCTGACAGTAGCTTTTCTCCTTGCTGTGCTGAGCAAGCAATGACTCTGAAGTTCTCAGGGGATGATGACAAAATTTGTCACCTTCTGTGGCTTGCTCAGTTATTTCCCCTCCAATGGGATAAGTAGGGTCCTACATTTTTTAGAAAGAGGGAGCAATCCAGTTAAAGAGCAGCAGCATTGATCGTGTGCCACCTTCATGACACTGCTCTGTGCCATCCTCTTCTGTATAAATATCCGGGAAAGCAGAGAGCAGTTCCCAGCAGTGAGATCACTTTCTCATATGTGACAAATAGCTTTTTAAGAGGTGCTGACTCTTCTCAAGGTTCATTTTGTCTCGAGGCTGGAAATTGCAGCAGTATTTTAAGCTTGATCCTCCTCCTGTTAAAATGAGCTGTACTATCCAGGATCTGAACGCTCTGTTACAAAATAGAGTTTTAAGACAGCTTATAGATTACTTGCAGCAAAAAGGATGCACAAATACTTATTTTTAAAGATCAGGGTTTCCTGGGTTTGAGCACTGGATTTTGTTGGGTTGGATTTTTTGGATTTTGTATGTTCTGTATTGAGCTTTAACATTTGATTTACACATTTGCTTTTATTTCAGCTGGTGGGATGTTTAAAAAAAACCCCAACAGGAGTAGTGAAACCATTCTCAGTGAATCCTATAACCCAAGACTTTTATTTGTTCTGAGATTCAGATGCTTAAATGCAATTCCTAAGCCATTTCTGTGAGAGCTAGACATATCTGTATTCCCATCATATAGTTAAAGTGCTAATGTTTCTTACTCTGCTGGGGACAACTTTTTGCCAGCTAATATTGTCACTATGGCTCTCTGTCCACTTCTTTCTCCATTTCAGGAATTCTCTGCACATCTGTTTACATGCATCATATTATAGGCAAAAATAATTAATCTGGAGAATCTCTTGCCTGCAGGTGAAATAGGAATGTATGTTAAAAGAGTGCTGTTTGGAAAGAAAGTACCTTTTTTTTTTCCTATTAGTGCTTCAAATTTGGACTGTACTGTGAAAATCTTTAAACAAAACCAAAAATGTGTAATTTGGACTACCACTAATTCAAGGCTTAGAGATTTGTATGCAGAGAATTAGATTATCAGTGAAATCAGGTGCTAGTGGTGTGAGATGCTTTATGCAAACTTTTAACCCCATATAAATAGTCCTCTTCAGCAAGTTCTGGAAAGCTCTAGGAGTTCAGTGTATGCTGTAACAGCTGTAGCTGTACAGGAGCTTGCAGTGTTAACAGAGGTGCTTCACAGCAGATGCGTCAGCATCAGTGCCCCTTTCAAATGCCTGCCTTAGTACCATGGCTTCCCCAAAGGTTCATGCTCTTTGTTCAAATTGATCTTGAGAGTCTAAAAGAGCAGGCTGATGAATCTGTAGCCCATTTACCTTGAATGTCAATAAACCTGGGAAGCCCCAGAAACCCGATGAAGGGCAGGGTTGTTCCAGTGTTTAACTAAACGGGCTGGTGTAGCTGTGGGTGACGGTGATTGCTGTGCATTATAATCGTAGTGAGGTTGATAGGGTGATCAGTTAATAATGATTTATGGCTGGGTAGTATAATTACTGGCAGTCAATGAGGGTTTGAATCTTGGCCTTCCAACTTGATAATAATTTATCAACCAAGCCAAATGCTTTGCTGTAGCAAGGCTTTTCTTCAGGTGTTAGGTCCAGCACACACTGTACTTAGAAACTCGTGCAACATTACTTCAGTGCTGTATTTTAATTGCTTGAAATTTGGGTAACTGATAGGCTGTAGGACATTGCTGTGCATGGAGTATCTTTGATAAGCATTTATGCTTATCCTGTGGGGATTGTTCTCTGGCCTTGTTCTAATAAACTTCATTTATCAGTGGTCTGAAAGAAAGTAAATTTCATTGGCTTGCATGTGATAGATTGAGAATCGTTAAATGAGAAAATGGAAAAATTGCTGCTGCAGGGTGATCTGGATCTGTTAGCAGTCTGTATTCAAGCAAACAACAGGTGTTTGGCCTAATGTGAGGATCCGTAGTTCAGATCTGGGTACTGGAAACAATTTTTCATAAAAAGGGCTTTTTATCTATTTAAAATTGTCATAGAGAAGTTATGGAGACTATATATAAACTTGTTTAGAAAACAGTTCAATGAGCTTATACCTGGACACATGTCAGATAGAAATAGAGCTCAGATAAAGTCAGGCTGTTTCATTATTGGAGCAGTATTGCAAGGATCAGGGTGAGTTTTTTGGACAATAAACACTTCTAAATCAAAACTTCAGTTATTTCATACTGCAAAATATGCTCTAGTTCAAGCACTAATTGTGTCAAAGTGTAGATATGGAAATAATTAATTCCTTGTTTATGTCACTTCTAGCACAGTCACTTTGGTTGCAGCTGATTTTTTGGGGCCTGGGATACACACCACGCTCTTGCTTCATTTTTTTGCATCTGTTCTGTTTTTCAGTTCAATTTCACCGTTCAGTATTGAGAGCACAAGGCGTCAGAGGAGGTCTGAGTCTCCAGACTCCAGGAAGCGGCGCATCCATCGGTGTGACTTTGAGGGATGCAACAAAGTGTACACAAAAAGCTCCCACCTGAAGGCTCACCGGAGAACGCACACAGGTAAGATTTGATGGCACTGTGCACATGTGGTTAATACAAGCAGGTGCCTTTCTGTCCAGTTTAGGGCATAATGAGCTTGTCGTCCTATCCTACACTAAGAGCCAAAGACCTGTACCTGAAAAACAGATGTCTGTGAGCGCACTGGCATTCAGGTGCAGGTCAGGAGTGTGCTTTTGAATGGAGCTTCCCTGTCATCCCCTCTTGGCAGCACAAGACTGGTGTCAGCACCAGCCAGACTCTTCTCAGATGAAACTCAACAGAAAAGCGGCCTCTAGAGACATACCTGCCATGCTTCAACAAACAAAGGGTGGTCATGGCTTGGGACCGACCAGAGCTAGTCCAGAGAAAACCCTCAAGAGCATACAGTGTGGTCATGAATCTTCAGCTGCATTTTTTTCACTCTACAGACCTGTTTCTTTTGAAACTACTTGCTTTTACAGATGTAGCCTTTGGATGCCAGGAGCTCCTGAAATCCTTCAGTTCAATTCAAGGGTAAACTCAAGTCCTCAGTATGTCTTTCTGGAGGCTTTCAGAAGCACCTGTCCCATACTGGAGAGGGAAGTCATTATTGTATGAGAATCAGTCACACTAGATCCCTACAGCAGAGATGCAAGAGAGGTGCCTAGAGGAGCTGGGTCCCATTCAGGGGTGACCATACTTAGCACTCAATCAATACCTGGTGTCCTTACTAAATTTATGGCCTGTTACTAGTCTGTATGACAAGCATTTAAGGGTAGCTGAAGCAGTGATGTGTAATAGTTGTAATTTTATTGTGGATAAACTCAGGAGCAGCAATTTGAAGTTATCAAGAGCAGGTCTAAAAGGGGATTGATTGGATGGCTAGAGAAGCAGTGGACAGAACACTCTGAGCCTCAGTGCTATTCCTTACTCTGATGCTGATTTGCTTAAATTAAATTTATTGATCTCTCTGCTCTTAATGGACTTCAGCAGTCCTGTAACTCCTTGGAGGAAAGATGGTGTTTATCCAGCATGTAGGACAGTGTTCTTTGCTGAGAATCTGCTGGCACTTTCTATGGTCTGATGTACTCTGAAGAGTATGAGATATTATTTTAGAAAATTAAGTGAACGCTTCTCCATTTCAGTTGAGGCTGCATCTCCATCACTCTTTCCAATATGGTTTTTGGCTGGTAGGACTTTTGTTTAGAGGAGTTCTGAACAAGTCTCCATCCTAAACTCTAAACCCTACTAAAAACAATTTCTACAAGGTGTTCCAGTTCCTTTCTTAAACAGCAGAAATGTTCTGGTGATCTGGAAATTTCATTTCATTACCTTCCAGGCTTATTTTCCTGGTTTCTTCTTTCCTCTTCTTTCCCATCTTAAATGTGGTCTTTCATCCCTACTCTTCTAATATCTTTTAGATACCCTTACCCTGTCACATTTTTCTGTCATTCTTGTTTTACCTCTTTTATCCTAGTCTAACCCTACTCTGTCCCTTTCCTTCTCCCTGACTGGATTTCTGTGTTGTTTCTTTTCATGCCTGTATTGCCCTTTGAGCATTACATGGCTGTAATAGGTTCAAAGGCAGAGACCCTAGCAGAGAAGAGCCATAGAGTGTTTGGTTTGAAACAAAAATAGCATTTATCTGCTTACACCACAGGGAAGTCACTCTTCTCTGTCCTGCCATACTGGCGACCAGCCCAGGAGTATAAGCAATCATTGTGTGAGTTACCAAACTAGATGCGGACAACCTCAGAAATGTCACACCCAAGTCAGCCCAGAAACAGAAGAGGCTCTTTTCTGCTGTGACATTTTAAAATTCTGAGAATTGCATTTGTCGGACATGTGTAATTCTTCAGTGATCTCATGGGGCAGACCAGTGCCTGCAGGTAATGCACCCAAATCAGTGTTAGATGGTCAACATAGCTGAATCTCAGGCCTGTGCACTTAGGGGGCTCAAAAATAGGCGCTGAAGGCTTGAGAGGATGTAAGTAAATCCCAGTTTATGCAGCTCTCCACCAGCACAAAAAGAGTTTGTCTACCTGCTGTAATCATAGGATCCTTATCCCAGCCGTGGTTTCCTGGCAGCTGGATGTCAAGACTGTGCTATCTGTCTGGCATCTCTGGGCAGTCAGAGAAGAGGGATTGGCACCTCTGGGGCATGTTATTCTGTCTTCAGGTATACCCAGGGATTGGCTTGCAAAGGTGCTTCTCTTTCACTGCTGAGTACAGAGGAAGCCCAGATACCTGCCAGGCTGTGAGTTGGCTGAAATGAATTCCCATGCCAAAATACAACTGCCTGAACTGTTTTGTAGTCATGCTGGAAGTCGGTTTATTTCTTCAGGGAAAAAGAAAAATTACATCGAATCAAAAGCCTTCATTAAATAGTCAGCTGATAACTGCTTTTTATTGACATTGCAGTAGGCATGAAAGAAGTGTGGTCTAGAAAAATGGTCAGTGCTGAATTCAACCAGGGTGTCCAGTGAGAAAACCTGTGTCAAGCTGTTAAAATTAAATATGTTTTATGGGACACTTCAGAGGTCTTGATAAGAAGTTGGTGTATTCAGACTTACGTGTAGCATTGGCCGTGAGCATACTCCATGTACTAATCTCATCTTGCCGTTTTTATCTTGGCCTTTACTTTTGCTTCAGGCAAAAAAGTTAATTATTCACATATGACCCACAGTAATTAGTGCAGTTCTGGATAAGTATAAATGAAGTATGACAGCTATGCATGCAAGAGTGAGCAAGTTTCAGTAGGAAACTTTCTGAGAAAAGATCACAGAAACTCAGCATTGCATAATCTGTACCTTATTTTTTTTTTAGGCAGGCTGATCTTGCTGACAATTGTTTACCTAAGCAGTATATGTTTGAGAACTTTGTTTTTTCATTTACTCAGTGATCTTAAAGATCTTTTCCAACCTACATGATTTTCTGTGCATAGCCACTGAAACATTCACAGTAGTTTAGACACAGGAGGAAAAACGATGTGATGTTATGACAGGATGGACAGGTTTGTTAGCTGGGAGGTGTACTTCTTTCCATCCTAATGAAGAACGGAAGCAGAATATTATAGATGGTAACAGTTGAATTTAATTCTCTTGGAGTATCTCCTGGGTTTTTTAAGGATGCTGTCACCCAGCTCCTCAGTATTTGCCACCAGTGTCCTGAAAACTTAGTGTGCTGGTGTGGGCATGGAGTCCACTGGGGGGCGGACTTGAATTACGTATTGTCTCTCTGACTGGGAAAACTGCAAGTGAAACCTCTGATAGATTGAGCATGGCATAAATCACACGCACTGGTATTAAATTTCTCTTTCTAGTATCAGCTTGTTGTTGTTTTGCCAGGTCATCAAATAAAGCTGTTGGGAGGTATCAGGTGTGATGGAGAGCCTTCAGGGCTCGCAGGCAATCTCACAGCTCAGGTTTATCATCTCTTTCTGCAAGGAGAAACTGTGAGAAATTGGCTCACTGGACTTGCATTGAGTTAGTTTCTGCTTCAGTGAACTTAAAGAAAATTACTAATGTGTGACTTCACAAAGGAATAATCTTTAAAAGTGGAGAAACCAGCAGCCATGGGTTCCATTCCCAGTTTGTGTTCATCTGTGTTGCACTTGGCACAGGTGCTGGCCCCAGGAATGGGGAGAGTGTTACTGCTGTTTCCAAGGGGTCTGCAGCTCTGCAGCCCTGGTGGGACTCACCTTCTTCACTTTGCTGCTTCTACTTTGAAGATTCAGAGGGAAACAAGTCAGAATGCTATTCTATGATCTATAATGGCTATTTCGGTCCTTTTAGGCAGTACTAAGGTCGCCATTGACACTTCCAATAGCACAGCTGAGTCCTACAGACTGGGTAATACTGGTTCTTTCTACTGTATAAACATCTAAACATCTGAAGTTGCTCATGATTAAATCCAGTTGTAGTTCATCATGGCTACCCCCATACCACATGGAGAAGCCTAAGGAGTTTAAAACATTGTGTGAATCATCCTGAAGAAGTCAACGAAGAAAGAAGATGCCTGCTTTGAGGTTATGTGGGACATAATTTTACAGTGTCGGAAACACAAGAGATTTGTTCCCTGTCTCTCACCTCCATTTTCATTTCCTGTAGTAGTGATCAGCATTCTGTATTTCTGTGCAACCTTATTTCAGTTGTTAGTTTAAAATTTCTGGAAGAACGTGACAGTGCAGCTTTCTGGGGTCAACAGCTGCAAAAGTCTGGGACTTTCCAGATGGCATGAAGTGGGAATGGTTTTAATCTATGGGCGTAGGCACCATATATCCACAGGCATGGCTTTGCTCCTGCCTTGGAGGAGTGGAGGAGGCCAAGGTCTGTGACCAGAGCACTTTTGTGGGACTCACATACTGGGCTGCAACTGGTGCTCTTCGTCCATGAGCCCGAGTGGCACTGGGTCTGAATCACCCTTGTCAGTGCTGCTGCTGCAGTAGGGGGGCTGCTCTGTCAGTCTCTTACAGAGCCAGGCTGAATATAACCCCCAGGCCAAGTGAATTTTTTTGCATTTGGTGCTTTGTCCGTGATCACCACCTATATCATTCCTGAGAGATGAGAGCAAATACCTTTGCCACAGACGTAATGAAGCCTATTTGTCAGTGTCAAGGGGTCTTCAGCAGTTCTACATGGAGACAGTAAACATCTCAGAAATACAGATTTGTACCTGAGAAAATGACAGCATTCCCTCCCCAAGATGTTCCTTTGTAGCTGGGTTGAGACACCATCCTAGAAGAGAGAGAACTAGTGAGTACATGGGTGTTTTATTTAGTCTGTGCTTTTTCAAACATTGCATTCCTCTCACTCACTGTTGCTCCATATATTATTTTAATATGAAAGGGACCCTGTCATTAGTCTTTGTTCACATTTTCCTTTGAGCACTTTCTGAGTGGACTTAAAAAGTCAGAGGGACCAGAAAAGCTATTTTTGTTCTGTAGGTTTTAAAACTCCATTCATTACCTGTTGTTTTCTTTAAGGTCTGTTTAATGCCTTTTGCTAACTATAAGTTCCAGAGAGAGATTTACAGATTTGTAATCCCTTCTTTAGACAAATATTGGAGAAAAGAAACATTTTTTAAATAATCTGTCTGGATTTTACTTGAACTGTGTAGATTTTTGGTCTCTAACACCTCCTTTTCACCTGCCTGCCAGACTCACTCTTCAAAACCCCCACTCTTCTTTCTCATGTCCTTGTCCCTGAGCTCTTCCTGCACTGTGAAAATCTGTCAGGTGAAAAAACCTCCAACAGCAAGTTCATATGCTGTTTCAGAAACTGGGAATTTAAATAAACAAAGCCAATTTAAAAATGAATTTGCTTTAAGTAAAATAGGAGGTTCTATTTGTGTTGGGTGATGCTTTTATTTTTGAAGAAATACTTTCTTTTAGTGTTTAAAATTATAGCCAGTTTCAACAAACAGTGGAGCTTTCCAATGTGAAAACGAGTGTATTTCACAGAAGTTTTCCTCTCTAGCCTTTCTGCTCTTTCTTCATGCACTGTCTCATTAGAAGATAAACAGATTATTTAATAAATGAAACCTCAGCCTACTCCCATTGATGTGGCAGGCTTCACATTTAAGGACAGAAATATATTTAAAAGTAGGTGTCTGCTGGTGCAGTAAGCACCAGGGGTGTAAGGACAAGCTCACCAAAGCCACCACAGCCTTGAAAGGTTATGTAGTGAGATAGTTGTCTGAGTGCAGCTAGTTAACGGCAGGTGTCCGTACCAGAAGGAGCTTGTACATCCAGTTCTTTTTCAATAGTCGTTCTGTGGAAAATTAAGTTATTTCATTTCTGGCACATTTTACAAGCTCTGAATTCACCTTACACACAGGGAGTCATTCCTCTGCATTGTAGGTCTGATGCTGTGCCGATATGGAAGAGTGCCCATGTGGTTATTCCAAGGCACTTTGATGGGAAAGCAAGTCTAATTGCGTCTGTGATTACTTTCAGTCTCAAGGTTATGAAAAATATTTTCAACAGTGCCCCTTGACTTTGTAAATATGGGGTGCATATGTGTTTTGTCTGTGTGTGGCACGAGGGAATAATGATAATTTCATTATGCAGAATAAGATTTTCTCTAAGCCAACCATTTAGTACTTAATTCTCTACCTCCAAAGAACTGCAGTTCATCTAAGGTCTCTGGCATGATTGTGGTCTACCATGTGTAGCCCTGAAGTGCCATGAGGGCAAGAAAGATGTCTTTACTACCACTGCTTCCAAAACACTTTCCCAGATGTTGCACCCAGACCTGGAGGAATAAATACACAGTACAGGGTTTCCAACTCTTGCAGCCAACTCAGTCCCCAGCAGAGGGAACAACAATTTGTTGCTGGTGATACCCCATGTCTTTTGGGAAGTGTGTCTGAAGTTGGTTGTGCCCATCCTGTCCTTTTCATGGCAACCTGTGATTGGAAACACAGTCTTTGAGAGTGCAGCATGCTCAAAACTGCATGTAAGCATCATAAAAGCCTTTTAAAAATGTTTTACTCGGGTTTTCTTCTATCCTGCCTTCTTTATTTTCGTGCATAAAAGCAAACAAGAGCTAGATCCTGAAAATTAGTGTTTTCGCTCTTCACTTTTTTTTACAAATAAACAGTTATAAACATGTATATTCTACAAAACTTTTTTCATGGGAAAGTAAAAAGATCTGACGAAACCTGTGTAGGATGAAGAGTTATTTCCTGCACTTCAGTGTTTTCTCCACGTAGGATATGAAATAGTGGCATTTTAGTCACATTAATGAGCTTCCCCCTTGTCCCCTTGTCAGGCAAATTTCTGTCACTTAATATTTTTCTTTAGTATTATATATATTTAATCTGCTTTTTTGTTGTGCTAAAAATTGGTATGTCTTCTTTTGGAAAGTTTAATTCCATTTCCAACTCACTTAAATGGGAGGTGGGTTTTTTAATGCTCTGTTTCTGTACACGGCTCAGCACACTAGTGCCCATCCTCTACTTGCTTGAGCCTGAGTTCTAACACAGTGCAAACATCAAATAATCAGTTGTGCAAAACTGTGTGAGACAAAGGTCATCCCTTGGAGCCTTTTACTTGTTTTTTTTGTTTGGTTTTTTAATATATATTATCTCTTTGGCAGGTTTTCGTTGTTGGTTTGGGGCTCTTTTTCAAAAAACAAAAGGAAGGTCTAAGTTCCACACCGAGAAACATGAGTATTTCCCCTGATGGTGGAGCAATGCCAGGAGGAGTGACAATACCAGCATTGAAGGCAGATGGGTAGGGAAGTGGAACTTGTTTGGTGTCTCCCTTGAAATTATAGACCACTGTGAAGAAAAGTTGTTTTATTTGGGGAAGACCAGACTAAAGCCCAAGCCTCCAGCACCCCAGTTAAGGAGACTAAATGTGCAGGTCTGCTGGCACCCTCCATACACTTGGCTGCTGATAGAATATGGATCTGTTGCATCAGCTTTCCCAAATAGTTCAGTGGGTGAAGGCTGCTATAAGAAGCACAACCTCAGTCTTTGTCCACAGCACTGGAAATTCATATATTCATATAATTCATGTATTTGCTATGGCTGTTTTGAAGAAGAAAACTTCATGTTATCCTCCACTACAGATATATCTATAATATATGTATATTAAGTGTATATGTGTATGCACTTAACATATACTTAAAAACTTATATATACACACTTATATTTGTGTCATACAGGAAACAAATTTCAGGAAGGTTAATAAAACAATATTTTTCATGAACTGTTGGGATTCGGTCTGGCACCTGGATTCAGGTGGACAGGAACAGGCCTTTTACCTTTCCAAATGTTTTACTACTTCTATTTTTACAGGAGTTTAGATTTATCATACTGCATCAGCAGTACCATTGGCAATGTACATAACTAATCCTTCTCCCCGAGCATTAATTCATTCATTCATATGTCACATAGTACTTGGCAGAGCCCATTCTGGGGCAAAATCTCTGCAGAAACATCAAAAAGAGAAAATGTGGATTGCTTGGATTCCCCCTCTTTCTTTCTTTTCTGCACATGTGGTTACAGAGCAGACTAGAGACTGATATAATGGGTTTGTCTTCTTAGATTACAGCAAATTGAATTTTGTGATTTTAGTCCCAAAGGCTTTTTTGCTGGGATTTGTATTTAAATAGTGTCAGCCTGGGGCAGCTGTATACCTAGAGTGGCATGTGGGACAATGGTAGTAGAAGGAAAGAAGGAGGGTTGCCAACCTAGTACTGGTCTTGCAGAGGGAGTGAGAAGGGCCAGGATGGCAAACAGGACCAAAGCTCATCAGTGCAGCGAAATGAAAAGGTGTTTGTGGGTTTTGATGTGAGGACTCCCCCCTGAATTATCAGAAGTGGAGTTTGTAAATCATGACTTCAAGGGCTGCCAAAGTGTGATGAAGTTCTGTCTCTTCTTCTGGAGTGGAGGTTGTCACTGTGTGTTTGAACTGAAGAAATTGTTTTGTTCTCAGTTTCCACATGAAGAAACCATGTCCCTATGCTTTGCCTAAGTCAGACCGAGAACAAGAAATAAAAACCTGAACTTCAAGACGTGTCCCAGGCAGCACAGTATGTTCCTGTTCTGCTCGTAGAAATTGTTTTGCCAGACTTGCTCAACTTATACAAAACTAATCTCTTCCCGGAAAGATATTTTATTTGCATATTTTGACAATACTGAAACATAAAAGTCAAATTGCCTATGTTCACCGAAAGAGAGAGTGAATTAGTAACTGCATTAAGTAAATAATTGAATTAGATTTTTGCATCAAAATGATTGAAAATATTTCAAAGTTTTAAAGAGTTTAAGCTAAGATCTAGAACTTTCATTACAGAAAGAAAGGTGTTCCTAATATGCAAGTCATAGCCTTGCTGTTCACTCTCAGCAGTTTTGGGAAGGCTGATGCTCTCTGATTTGGTTTTCCTACCTGCAGAATGGACTTGATATTTGTTACACAGTACTACTGTGAAGAGAGACTTCTGTAAGGGATTACATTTTCAAAAAAGCTTTATAAGGCACATCAAAGTTGTAAAGTGCTTGATAAGTGCTCTATTTTTTCATTAAAAAATTATGCTAATAAAAATATCACATAAAATGTAAGAATCATCATTTTTCCCTTTTCCCCATGTCTGAAAGTGAAGCTCCCCTCTTCCTCTGGGAGTGCCTGAGGATGTTCATTATCAGGTAGTGTTTTTGCTGTTAAAAGATTCTTTTCTGCCTGAAATTTCTTACTTTTAGTAGAAATGCAAAATCTAATTAGCCATCATTTGTGGTTTTCTATGTATGATTTCTTCTCCTAGAGTCCTGTCAGTTTGGGTGCAGTAGGACTGTCCCATGTTCTTCAGACAGTTCTGGTGTTTACATGGGAGCTGAAAACAGCTGACATAAATACTACACATTACATATATTGCATAACATCTTGTAGCAGAAACCAAACCAGGAATAACCAGGAGATGTCCTCAACCCTGCAAAACTGCAGACCTGTTCACTTTGACTAGAAAACGTAGCATATCAGACATAGGCAGAGGCATGCTTGCTGGCTTATTTATTTTCTTCTAATTTGTTTCAGGCTAAATCCTTATGACCTCACTCTGTTTTTATGTGAGGAATACTTGTCCAAAACAATGACTGTAGAGGCTTGGGGCATAAAGATGTATATATCAGAACTGGGCATGTTCCAGCTATTAAACTGTGCAAATTTCACTAAAACCCATTGTATTTTGTGGATGGGGTAAGCAGTGTCATCTCCTCCATGCCTCCATCCTCCCTGTCTGGAATTACTACACAAATCTATACATCACGTTTTGTTTCCGTGTCCTTTCTAACTTCGTCTTTCACAGAATGATGAAAGTTTAAACATAGAAAAAAATCTGACTGGATTGCTAAACCCTTACTCCTGAGCAGTCCCCTGTGTTTATTTCCTTGTTGTCTCTTACTTGGAATAAAAGTGTTAGCAACATTTCAAAATGCTGTGTGCCACTGCAGGAAGGAGCTGCAGAGAAGTGACATCATAACTCAAGAGTCCTGGTGACAATTCCATGTGCAGAAAAAATGGATAGATAGGGATATCTGAAGAGGACATAAATAAGAGACGTGCCACTTATCTGTAATACCAGAAAGAGAGGGGAGTTGGTGCCAGAGGAAGAGAACTGTTTACAGCTTGAGCACTGGGTTATTTTCTGTCCTGGAAGTAGACAGTGTTACCTCATGGTTGCCAAGAGCCTGCTAAACTGCTGGATAAATGACACTTAAATAATACACAAATGAAAGGAAATGCAAGTGTGCAGGGCATACATGGGGCATCTGCAGTTTCAGTAAATAAGGTTCCTCACTTAAGGAATGAATATAAACTCAGCTCTGTTTCCTGGTGTTCGAGAACAGTTTCCCTGCTGGCAGAATAACCCATAACTATTTACATGGTGGTTTTGTGGTGTCTGTCTTTGAAACATCTGGTCTGGCATCAAATATAGATACCAGCTAGTTGATAGGCAGAGGATAACTGCTGAGGAACATCCCACATGGGAAATTCTTCACGGCACAGAACAGACCCTGGTCCCTTCACCTGTTACATGGCATGTCTTGGGCTGGTACCTACACAGAGGTTTTTTTAATAAGGAATACATGAATGTCATCGGGTTATAAAGTAAAAGTTTGAGAGATTTATTTCCCTGGGTGCATGGTCTTCCAGATGGCAGGGTGCATGAATAAAGATACAGGAAGACAGATGTTGGGCTATGTGAAGGGTGGAAAATTTGGAAATGGCTGAACAGTGGTCATTATTCAGCATTATTAATTCAATATTTGAGGAATTTTGGAGGATTTAATGAGCAGCAGTTGTAACCATGTTCTTAAGTGTCTAAGTGAGAGTAGTCATGGTAGGTTAGGAAAATTAGTATGGTAAAAGTAATGAAACTAATTTGATTTGTTGCATCTGGACTACAAAACCCATGGTTTTGGAGGGCTCTTAGAAATAGATGCTGGTTAATAGAAGATTGAAAAATTACTATTGCCATTTGGAGCATTGACTCATCCCTTCAAAACTTCAAAATTGACTCCCCCAAATAAT
Organism: Cyanoderma ruficeps; assembly: GCA_008694505.1. Taxonomy (NCBI): domain Eukaryota; kingdom Metazoa; phylum Chordata; class Aves; order Passeriformes; family Timaliidae; genus Cyanoderma; species Cyanoderma ruficeps. The sequence goes on along the minus strand of VZDJ01007754.1, from coordinate 1,726,080 downwards.
AGAAAATACTAATTTTCTATGGAGAACTGTCTGGAAATACTTTTTTGTGCTCCAGGGTCCTGCTTGATCTATGTAAATGGCTGTTGTGGTGTACTGTTCACTATCCGTGTGTTGCAGGACAAAGCTGCAGAGTAGTATCAGAACTCCTCTGTGTTTTAGGATATTTTCGTCAGGTTTCAGGAATAAGCAACAGAGCTCTCAAAGGCACATGCAAAAGTAGAGGGCCAGCAAATATACACAGGTTCAGGCATCTATTTTTAAATTGATAGTTTCTTTAAATTTTCACAAATTCAGAATATTGAAATAACAGGATTTCATCTTCTTCCTGTTACCCTTTTCTCCTCCTCCTAATTGCCACATGTTTTTAGTCTCTTTCTGCAGCTCTTCTTGCTTCCAATTTCCCAAAACTGTCTGCTGTTTTGACTTCTTCATTCCTGTGTTTCCACCACCCCAGGCAAAACTCACACAGCCTGCTTTTGCTCCTTAAAGCTGAACAAGAATTTGAGTGTCTGGGTGCATGAGGAGTCAAAATGTGCCCATATTTTAAGCCCAAGAGTTTCTTAAACACTTAAACTCAAGTGCTCTCAGAGAGACAGAGAAGTGTCTGAGTCAGAATGATTGAGTGTTTGACTTCAACTCCACTGCAATCTAATCTTGAAATGCAGATAGATAGATAGATAGATAGATAGATAGATAGATAGATAGATAGATAGATAGATAGATAGATAGATAGAGATATTTACGCATCACATTTAAGTTCTTCCAGTTTTGTCCACCTCCTCATGCGCTGCTCTCTGGGTTGCCCTGCTGAGGCCCAGCTGCTCTCTGTTGGTTGCACTGAGGATTTCAGCCATGGGTGCCTAAGTTCTCATTCCAGCAAAGCTGGTGTGGGGTAGCTGACACCAGCTTCTCAGCTTGTAGCAATTCTGCTCCTGCCGGTCCTTTCTTGATCATTTGAACTCCTGGGTGTTCTGGTTTTGACAAACTCAGTCTTCATGTCTGGGATGACACCAAACCAAAGGTTAAAAGTCAGTGTATGAAGGAATTTTTTTTCCTAGCACTTGAGCATGCAGAGATAACGTCATTGTTTAAGAGAGAAGCAGAAATACTATTCTGTCCCTAAAAATACATAAAATGTTGATTAACCTTAATGAACAATCGTATCTTTCACAGTGTCTTTACAGTGGCCTTTTTAAGGTGCATATGAGTGAATATCTTCACATTAATGCTACTTTGGCTGGGTTTTTTTTCTTTCTTGCACTAAATGTATAAATGTAATTGAAAACCAAGAGAGGTCCTCTTAGGTTGAGCTTGTAAGAGTGATTCTTCTTCAGTGGAGTAAATACCTTGCAAGAAATGTCGGCAGTCCTGTCTCTTTCACATAACTCTGTGAGGGCTGGGTAGGCAGGACTTACTGAGGAGGGACACATGGGAACTCCAACTGAGTGATGTGCACTCACATCTTTCCATCAGCTGACTTTCATTTCTTACCTGAAACTGTTTAAGATGACACCAAGTTGGGGAGTGTTGATCTGCTGGAGGGTAGGAAAGTTCTGTAGCGGGATCTGGACAGGCTGAATTAATGGGCCAAGGCCAGTTGTATGGGAGTCAACAAGACCAAGTGCAAGTGGATCCTGCACTTGGGTCACAACAACCCCATGCAATGCTACAGGGTGCGGGAAGAGAGGCTGGAAAGCTGCCCAGCAGAAGAGGATCCGGGGATGCTGATCAACAGCTGCTGAACATAAGCCAGCAGTGCCCAGGTGGCCAAGAAGGCCAATGACATCCTGGTCTGTATCAGCAATAGTGTGGCCATCAGGACCAGGGCAGTGATTGTGCCCCTGCACTTGTCACTGGTAAGGCCACACCTTGAATCCTGTGTTGAATTTTGTCCTTCTCACTAAAAGAAGGACATTGAGCTGCTGGAGCGTGTCCAGAGAAGGGCAGTGGAGCTGGTGAAGGGTGTGGGCACAAGTCTTAGAAGGAATGGCTGAGAGAATTGGGGCTCCTCGACCTGGAAATAGAGAGGGTCAGGTGGAACCTTTCTGACTTCTACAAATACCTGAAAGGAAGTTGTTGCAAGGTGGGGGTCGGTTTCTTCTCCCAGATAATAAGCGATAGGACAAAAGGAAATGGCCTTCAGTTACACCAAGATAGGTTTAGATTGGATGTTAGGAAAAAATTCTTCACTCTGGTTGCCCAGTGAAGTAGCTGAGTGTCCATCCCTGAAGATGTTTAAAATTTCAGATGCTTTTAAGTAAGAATTCAGAGCCTAAGAAGTATCTGTTTGAAAGTGTCTGTGGTCAAAGAAGCCAACTGAGGTAGTATCTGGTGAACCAGAGTTTAAAAGTGTGTTTAGGGATGGCCAGGACAAGCGCTGCAATTGGAAAACATTGATGTGGTGTGACAAGAGTGTTGGAATCAACCTGCCAAGTTGGATGGGAATACTGCTATATTTGTACAGTGCTCTGCACCAACTGTTCGTGGCAAGAATATCTATGTAAGACAGTTTGGTGACGAATTTGAGCACATTTTGCAGCATTGTGTCATTGGCAAGAGTGTGCATCCCACCATCTGCCGTGTAGCTTGTGCCTGCCTGTCCAGCTCACAGCAGCTGCTGGATTTGAGATGCCCAACACTGTGGCTACCCGCTGGCAATGAGCTCTATTTGGTGCTCTGTGCTTGGTTGGGGAGTACAAAATTATCTAGGCTGAGTTGCTGCTGGTGCAACTAACTACCTGTTGTGGTCAGAGCCCTGATCGCTGGGCTCTCCTCACAGCAACTGTTTCCTACCCCCATCTAACATCAGAACTGCAGCACAGCCCAGATGGTGCACAGAAGGTACCAACCCAAGGAGCTCAAACGTTGCTGACAACCTCGCTGACATGTCATGCTGATGTCTGTACAGCACTCAGTTTCCTTACAGAGGCCATTTCAGCTGGATTTTTCAGGGCTGTTTGAACTTTGTGATGATACACTTGCTTGGGAATTTTCTTTTGAAACCAAGGGCTCTCTGCAAAGCATTTATTGACTTTTGAAGAGACGCAAGGAGGGAGGTTCTGTTTTCGAAAAAGCAAGTGTTGCATCACTGGTTCATGTAATTGAAATAGTTTCTTGCAAGCTGCTCATGATTCATATGAGATAATGAATAACTGAAGAATGATTGTGCGTAGCAAAGGGACAGTTGTTGCAGAGATGCTCTTTTGTTGTCCAGGTTGTGGTTAGCTGTTTTCAGAAGGGGAAGTAAAATTTTAGACACACAAAAGGAAGATAAATACGGACCTCACACAGTTTCCTTTCCTCAGTTTTGGTTTATGCTGAACTGTGGGATCAAGGTAACTGCCAAGAGCATTTCTGTAGACACTGAAGGTGAGTGATAGAAGTCACAAAGAAGTATAGCCTAAAAACACAGCAGAAATGGGATTTTAAATGGTTTGCTTTATGCAAGTACAAAATCCAGTTTGGCTGTATTAATCTTCTCCTCTGACATGATACAACATCATTCTTACCCTTAAATATAAAGCAAGATGGTGGGATTTTCTAAAAATCTACATTAGCCCAAGTCTGAGCTCAATAAAGTAATGGGTATTTATGAACAGTGTTGTGCAAGTCCCATGGCTAAGTACATTTAAAAATTGCACACCATTCCTAGCAACATCTTCTGCAAAATTAATTTTACTGCAGGTAAGTGCAGTAAATAAAGAGGAGGCTTTGCAGATGGAATTTTTAAGTTTCATTGGGAAATCGTAGTTGATTTTTACCACCTTACTAAGAAATGTCTCGGAGTGCTGTTTACACAAATAATCAGAAACCTTCATGGACATCGTAGAATAGTGGGAAGTCTGTGTCAGCCCATGGTAAATTGCAGAAATACCAGGTAATCTGGTCATTTCGGGAGAAAGTGTAGCCCGACAAGATGAGGGTTGCAAACTTGTATAGTAATCGTGAGAATAATTACACAGCCCTCTGTCCTGATGTTAATCCTCACATCAACCCTGCAAGGTAGGATCTATATTAGTGCCTTAATCCTGTTGATTTTCTTAGCCATGTGAATGCCACAGGAATGATAAATCTCAAGCCTCTTTTCCTTATATTCAGCAGATCCAGTACCTCATAATTGTGTAATTTGGCCTAAAGCAACCCCTAGGCAGTGCATGTTCATGGGAAGCGTGCAGAGGGGATTGTGGGGATTAATAGCAACAAGGGGAAAGTCACAGCCTGTTTTTCCCCCTTCCCCTCTTTCTTTTGTTTCTCCCAGGAGAAAAACCCTACAAATGTACCTGGGAAGGCTGCACCTGGAAGTTTGCTCGATCCGATGAACTGACGAGGCATTACCGCAAGCACACGGGAGTGAAGCCATTCAAGTGTGCAGACTGTGACCGCAGCTTCTCCCGCTCGGATCACTTGGCGCTCCACCGCCGCAGGCACATGCTGGTTTGAGAAACGCTACCTGTTCCTGCCGAGCTTAAGAGCTGGGTCTCTTAACTACCCACGGTGAATTCAGCAGGGCTGAATCCCCCTCTACAGTGTTAACAGGCAGGGCTTTCCCTGATGTCTGTAACAGAAAGTAATAACAGAAATTTGAAAAAAGCAGGAAAAGAAGTGCCACTCTTCTCCTCGCCATCTGAAGTTAACCCTGTCTGCCCCTCAGCATGGCTACCCCCTGAAAGTGTCATCACAATCACCTGGGAAATAGCAGCCGAGATGCTACAGGAATGGGCATTATTTTACATGCTGCATCCTTTGACAAAAAATGTTTATAGCTTGTATGTTTTCTCAGCTGCCAGACATTTTGTTCCTGAAAAATCACTGCTGACTGGAGGATAGATACCACGAACTGATGATGATGATGATGATGATGATAATGATGATAATGATGATGATGAGAGCAAGACCACTAGATCTGTATTATGCCATCTTTTCCCCTTGTTTTCAATACCATCTGGCCGGTGTCAGCACTGCACCGGAGCTGTGCTACAGACAAGCTGCGTGTGAGTAGGCAAGAAGATTCTGCTGGAGAGATCCTGCTGCCGGAGCTGGAGGGTTGCTTGATCAGACTTCTGCAATAATGATGGTGGCATTTTAATATCGTACCACAGTTTGTCATTATGCCCTAGAGGACACCAGCCATTTAACCTTTTTCTTTTATCTTTTTTTTTTTTCCTTCTTTTCTTTCGTTGTTGTTGTTGAAGTCTGTAAAGTAAGCAAAGGGCAGCAGCATCTCTGCTGAAATACCATATTAAGTATCTGTATCTTACCATGGACTTATTTAGATTCATTTTCTGATTTGTATAGAAAGACCCCACCTAAAAACTACTACCCTATTCTCAATGTGCTGTTTTCTTTCATGCAGGTATCCTCTTCCCCATTATTTGAACCCAAGGAAATAGTCAGATCTTGTACTTGCTGGTACCAAGGTTAGTGGTATAGCCATTCATGAAATGGAATTGAATGTATCATCAAAACAAAACAGAGAAGAAACGGCTGCATCTCTTGCAGAGAAAAAGCAATAATGAATAAAATGGCTCTTGAGACAATAATTTACTCCACACCAGCAGAAGTGGGGGGTATGCGGAAACAGCATGTAGGATTTGAGCATTTAAGTTAATCTTTTTGCTGGTTTCACTGACCTGCTAGGTGCCACAATTAAGTACTTTTATTTCCTTTAACATAATACTTGTGTCTGGAAAGCAGGAAAGATAAAGGAAAGAGTTGATTGTTGAGGAGGTAGTGGGTGAACTGTAAGTAGTTCTGAGAAATATTTCTGCAGTGGTGCTCTGCAAGACATTAGATTTCTCCCTGGGAGTTAGGGAATAACAAGTTTTTGCCAGCTGTCTAGTGTGATATAAATGGCCCTCTGTATGGGTACCAGTGGCTGCCTCTGCTGAGATTTTCAATCCCAGCCTTTTCAGATTAAATAAAAGGAAATTCTTGATCATTCCCATACAGCCCTGTAATTGCCAACCAATTTGTATTAATTGAATTGTGTAGGAAAGACAGAAACTCTTAGTCATCAGTTATTCATGCAAAGAGAACAGTGTTTTTCTGTTTTCTTTCCTCACAAGGATCTGCCTATTCAGCTAAATTTGACAAAGGGGAGGCTTGGCAATATTTTCTAAGTGTTGAGACTTTCACAGCTTAGAGATGAAAGGTGTAAACATAAAGGTCTTTTGCAATGCATTCATTTATGAATATTTTGTTCAAGAATTGCACAGATTAAATTTGTGATGCCATTTGTTAGTTTTTAAATGTTTGACCATCTCAGTTAATACCAGATTCCGGAAATAAATGTAGTAGTGTTGGCGGGATTCTGAAATCCAGGTAATCTTTAAGAAAAAACACCCATACAGATACAAAAGCAGTTACAGTTAATTGAGGATTAATATGACTGGGATGATACTTTATAATATCATTCACAAGACTCCAGAGTTTGATTGTCTTTAAATATCTTTAATATTCCCCCCCAGTATGGATGGTTTATTAGTTCTCTTAAAGCTGTTAAAGCTCAGGCTTCCCACTGCTGAGTGGTCAGCAGAGAAACTAAACACAAATTATTCACAGCTGTTGTGGAAAAAATGCCTCTGTCAATTCCAATTGACCATGTCGGTGATCTACTTCCACCAAATTTGATGACATTCTAGAATCCATCTCCAAATCAGGGACAGAGCAGGGCTTCTGGACAGACCATGAGACATTGAAGGGCAGCAGAACTATGTCTTTGCCAGCAGCATTACTACTGTTGATCTTAAAAACTGGTTGTCAAAGTATTATGTGTGAGGTGTTTCATGGATTATGTCTGAGGTCTGGTTTTTGTGTATTTCAGTATCATTCCCTTAAATGCATCTGTCATTGTTGGCATTTAGGGAAAGAAGTCAGGTCAGGTAGAACTCCATTGATAAGTTGTTTTTTTCCTGCCCAAGAATATTTTACCAACCAATTATTTGAATAGCAGTAATTCAGTTGAAGAACTAATGGCATACAGAATTCCTTTTGGGATCTGTGATAATTTTTTTTCTCTCATGGAAAATAAATTTTGCTTGAGCAGAAACTATTACTGGGCATTGTGTTAGCATACAGGAGGATGTGATGTTACTGTCAAAGGCAGGGTGCAAGTGGGAGAGATCAGTGTTCCTCTTTAGGCTTCCCCTGCAGTCAGTGAAGACAGAGAAACTACAAGAGAAATGGAGAGGCCCTAAATTTTAGCATTCAGCTTTGAAATGCCCTGTGGAGGAGCATAGGTATGGCAGACCATGGACAGGCTTATCTCCCAAGGCCGAGGTTGCTCTATGTGAATCCGTTTTTTCACCTGGTTGCCTGTTACTGTATGCATTGGAAACACTGCAACAAAAAGAGGGTTTGGTTTTGTTCAAAGAACCCCAAAGTGATAGAGGGTTAAAGCAGCACTAACGGCAAGAGACACAGGCACAGTGTGGCAATGGTAGGAGAATGAAGCCAAGAGGTAAAGGAGCGTGTGCTACATTTTGTTATTTCACAGGCAGGAAGTACATCCTCAACCTTTCCAGCACATGTGCAAGGGCTTCTCATGCTGCTGTTACCTATAGAATACTTCCACAACCAGCAGTAGTCCACCACTGGCTTTCAAGTACACAGTATGGTTCATTCATACCATCACCTGCAGGCTTTGATCTTAGTTACTCCATGGGGTTGTTTCCTGGTTTTTGTCCCCTTCAGAAGTATTTTAAGAGAAGTTACGTGATGGGATGGGGGTGTTGAGTGTGGAGCTGATGCCCCCCAGATCCTCAGTGTGTCCTTGCACTTGTTGGCTGTGGTTCAGACCTGCCAAGTTTCTGTGCTCATGCAACGACTATGAGCAATTGCTCCAGGGTGGTTTCCTCAAAAATCCTGGTACCCCACCACAGGTCTGTGACGTTCCATGGCTGTGGTGAAGGCTTACATCATGTGTAGCATGCAGAAATACCACATCTCATCCTGACATGAGCCGGTAGGTCCATCTTAATGGAGCAGTTGGGATACACAGGTATACAGTGTCCCATTCCTTCAGAAAGACAGAGATTTCAGTCCACCCTGCCATGACACTGCTTGTTACAGCTTGCAAGAGAAATTATGCCATGAAGTGTCAGATTTCATATATTTTTCAAAAGTTCTAAATGGATTTGTCAGGAAACCTCAGGAGCCAGCATTTTAGGAAAATGTAATGAGCAAACAGCTTTGATACAGAACTTTTAAAAATTTTAATTGTGTCATTATTTTTTGAGCACCCCTTATATTCAGCACTGTAAAATTGGCTCATTGCAAAAGCAGTTTTTACTTGGGGATGAAGATGCAGTATTCCTTATTCTCTGTCATGCTTACATAATTAATTAAATAGATTTAGACTGACTTGTATATATGATTATTTGCTGGAGTAATGTATAACAAAATTAACAGTGTTGAAACTTACATCAGTGATGTTGATGTTTGGGTAAACTTGCAGTGCAGAGCATGGACAAATAGCTGGACAGCCATTCTCCCCTTTAATAATGAGAATAACAGTCATCATAAGTCTCATTTTCCATTAGCCACATTGAAAATGTATTCTAGTTGCCATTTATAAATTTATCTTCTGATAATAAATGCTGTTTAATGTAAAAAAAAAAATCTCTTTCTCTTTTATTGAAGGTGGGTGCCTCAAAATCAGAGTAAGTGTGACTAATAATATCCCACTTACTTTTCAGTTGGAATTTGGGTTTGGAAAGGTCATTGCATGAAACTGCATCTTCCACAGCAGTCAAGTCTTAAGATGATCCAGTAAATCCATGCTACTCCCACATGCTCATCCTTACACTCATGCATATGAACCCCAGCACTCACAGGTGTCTCTACCCATGTGCAGGTAATAAACAAGTTTATTTAAAATTAAAATTTAGGGGGGAAAAAGCAAAAAAACAGAAAGGGAAGAATTTTAAGTAAACACTGTTTTAGAAAATACTACCTTAAGAAACCAGCTCATGTTATTTTGTTATGCCTTTGCCTGTGATATGTGGCTGGAGAATTGCACAAGGAAATTGTTTCAGTTTTGCCATAGCATAGCAGTTGCTGTGTAATGTATGCTTATAAAGTCATGATTGAAAAGGCTAAATTCTCCATAATAAATCAGGTTTTGGCGTAAAAATGTAACTGTAAGGATACTGCATCTTTAGAAATCAAAGTAACTTGAAAGTATTTTACTATACTTGTAACAGTTAAAATATTCTGTAATATATGTCATAATGAAAAAGTATTTTTAAACTCACAGTTTTACAAGGGGTGTTAAATAGCATGAATGAAATACGTTTTTTAACAATTCTTACCTTCAGTTTTCATTGGGAAGACTGTTAGGATAATGCTTTGCAAAACACAAAACACAAGAAGTAAAGTGTTCTGTTTTATCAGAGCGTGTTTTCTCTGCAAAATGGAGTGGCCACTTCTTTGCTGTTTTGCAGATGTGTGATATAGCAAAGTTATACTGAGTCCTTCTGTGTCAAATAAGTCAGCGCTCAATGTCTTTGACTGAATAAAGGAAAAAAACACTTAAACAAAATGAAAACCATATGAAAGGTTTGGCGGTTTGTGATTTCTTTTTTTCCTTCTGGCATTTTACAATGAACTGCAGGTACAGGAATGGCAAACACTCATATGATTTTATTTCTTCTTGTACTTCCCCAACTACAGTGGATCCTGAATAAAGGTTGTAGAGCTGAAATAGGCAGCTGCTTTTTTGCTTATTCCAGGGGAGTTTAGTCTCTAGGTGCAGTAACATGTTAAGAATATCCATTGTAGCAGGACAGTTCTGACATTTAAAATACACATACACTTCAGTGAGATAGCCTGAAATTTATTTTAAAGGTGAAACAGAAACTGAAAGTGCCTGTAATTAGAACTGATGGGATGTTCCTATACTTTTACACAGCAATAACTTAATGGGATTCTGTTAGCAGTAAGGTGAAAATGAAATTTTACTTGGAGAACAATAATGCAGCACAGAAACAAACACAAAGTGCCATTTGTATGTTCACATGTTGAGATACTGTGTTAGAGGTTTTCGTTATTTTCTCAGATAACATCTCTCATATATTTGTAAGAAGAAAATAAATCTTAGTTTACAAATGACTCGTAGCTGTACCGATTCTCAGTAGGTGTGATTGGAGGTCGTTGTCAAAGCAGTGTTTTAGGGGATTTCTTCCCAATTTATGTTGGCTGTGCCCATGTGTCCAGGGTATTCTCTAGTGAAGTAATCCAAAACCAGCAATAAGCCCGATGGAGCTTTCTTTAGGGAATATGATAGAACAGGGATTCTCTTGAAAAATCATCTGCATTTAACTGTGGAAACACAAGAGTTCATCTTATGTCTCCTTTCTCTTCATCATGTAAAGCTCATAATATTTAATATCATCTTGGATGATTTCACGAGTGGATGAAATATATCACTTCTCTTTCTTTTGGGGACAAATGAGTGAAAAATTGGGGACTGTCAGTCTAGACACTATTTGAATAGCAAACAAGAAATCGATATTCCTAAAATGAAGTATGAAGATTTTTATATTGAGTGGCCTAAACATTTGCATCAGTAAACTAATTGATCTTACCAGAAAATGGCCAGCTGTGACTCTTGCACTCTTACTTTTTCTCAGTTTTTTTGTAAATATTAAGTACTGCTAATGGATTCTTAAAATAGAAGTGTAATGCCAGCCCTCCTGCTTCTTCTATTTTTAAAAATTAATTTATTGGAAATCAAAATGTAACTGGTTGTCCTGATGCCTTTGGCAAGGAAGATTGCTTTCCATTCTCTGAATTTGTACCTGTCATTTATCCAGGCAAAATTTTGTATTTGAAAAATCCTGCATTTTGTCTAGACTTCTGCTGCCATCAGTGGGTTGCTGCTGGAGTCTCACTGAGGCTCACACAGATCAAAGTGCAGGTGCAAAAAAACTCCCCCACCCCCCCCAAGAAAAAAAGTGCACATGGACACACATGTAACAAGTAGATATTCATCCATGAGTTAATTACATGGCAAGGTTGCTCATTCAGTAAAAAAATTTAATTGTTAAGCACTGGCAGAAATAATCCCATCAGAACATGCATATACTTACTCTGTTGTCCAGAGCTTATCTCCAGATATTAAGCCCATGAAAAAATACAACTCATGCTGGGAATTTTAGGAGAGCGCCAGGGAATGTGTTATCAGAAGGACAAAGGAATCTAGTTTCTTACCCTGTACCTGAGCTCTTCTTTGAGAGGAATGTTCAGTTCTGGGTTCTGGAGCAACAACGCTACGAGGAGGCACCCTTGGAAAGCTGCCATGTTGGAGGGTTTGGCTGATTCCAGCCCTCCATGTGTTAGTTCTTCGGTAGGAAAGGGCACCTTGTCTTCACTGTCCCAAAATGAAACAGGTTTTGTTCCCTTCATTCTGAAAAGCAAACTCTGAGTAAGGGGTTTTTGTTGTTGTTGTTGTTGGGTTTTTTAGTCTATTTTTTTTCGGTTTTACTCTTTGGATTTTTTTTGTTTTATTTGGATTTGTTTTGTTTTTCGGGGTTTTTTTTGCTTTGCCAGCATTATTCTATAGCAGCTCATGCTCACTGACTTTGAATTATGGAATAATTACCCTTGTGGTAACTTGTACATTATTCAATACAGAGTTTTTCAGTCCTCCAGAGAAGCAAAACTAGGCATGTGAATTTTAGCTATTACAAAAATAAGACTAAAAAAAACTACTTGAGATCCTATTGTCAATATGAATGAACTGCAACGTCTTTCCCAGTTTAGAGTCAGAAGTTTCAGTGGGCCAAGGTGCTCTCAGTTACAAAAGAAAAGGTGGTTCACACATTGACTTGCTAAACCTTGCTCTGTGCTGTGACCTCAGCATTTAAAAAACAGTAATTCAGTGTCTGATATGGGACCACAGGCAATGGCTTTGATGGATTGTCATAAGCATGAACCATGAAATGCACAAATAGGTTCAGATACCACTATTTTTCCTCTTCCTGTCTTTCTAGGTATAAAAGAGCTTTGGAAAGACAACTGGAGCCAAATCTTCATGGCTGCACTAATATTTTCATGATTCAGAGTTGTCATTTCAGGTTTCAGACTCTTTCACTGCTACATTTCCATCTTAAAAAAACCTGCATGGTTTATTTCTTCCCTGATTGTCCTATACATGGCTTCATGGGTAATGTAAATTCTTCACTGAACACCTACACAATATGCTCTGTTGACCTTCTGTCTGTCCTTACAAGGTTGTATTTCCCATTTGCACATTTGTAGAATATACACAGAGATAGTAATGAATTACTTAAGTTTCATGCGCCATCAGCCTTAAGACCTTCAACCCACACAGAGGCACATGCATTCATACACATCAAGGGAAAGAGGTTTGGACACTGCTATCAACATGTGGGGTCAAAAATACCATTAAATCAGAAAGTTCTTTCAGCTGTGTTCAGGAAAACAAACAATACTGAAAAATATAATTCTTGGCCAAGTTACTTATGGATGAAGTAAATTCCCCCATGGTGTTATTTGAATGAAAACCCAAGGATGGGATTGTATTTGGCCCCAAATTGTTCCTTCTAATCGGATCATTACTGTTGTATGTACCAATAAGTGTACCATTTGATCCTCCTGTGTAAAAATACAAAAACATCCCGTAGTTTACCAAGCGGTTCATCTGGGACTGAAGCTTCACAGCAATGGAATTAGTATGTACAGCACCTCAAACTTTTTCCTAGATAAGATTCGAAAGGGAGGGCCATTAACGGTAACCCCATAGAGATAGTAGTGTCAATAGAGCTCCTACATTTAAAAGGAATAAAAATACCAATGCTAGCAGGCAAACATATTAGTTTTTTAGACTTTCTTTTGCCTTCTTTTCAAAAGCTATTAAATACAAAAATTACTTTTCTTCAAAACTTAAAGTAAACTTCTGAAGGTCTAATTTCCCAATAGTTTCCTCTGCATTTATATACTATGTAGTGTTTTGGCAATGCCTATGTTATAAGTTTATTAATATTATGTAAGTGTTGTTCTTGTATTTATGTATAGTGTATGTATTGTAAATATACTCAGAGCTTTTTTTCCTCTTACTGTAAAAAGGTGATTTTTGCCCTATGATAATGTAAAGGGAGGCCCCTAATGAAATTCTGTCAGAGGATGATAATTCCAATCTATTCTCAAAGATTTAAATGAACAAGTGTTATCGTTTTAAAATGGTGTCTCAGACATATTTTGTTGGTGCATTGCTTTTCTGTATTCAACTTTCCTATGAATTGAGCTGTGAATTGAAATAGAGTTTAAACCTTTAAATGTATGCATTTGTACAATTATCTGAATGGAGGCATGACGGTTAAATAAAGCATTTTGTATGGAACAAACCCCCTAATTATTATTGTGGGTGACTCAAACCTTCTGGAGTACCTAGTTATTAACTTTTTTAAATTAAATCTTCATTTTCTATAAACATATAGTGATTTTTTTAATGGAATGTTTGCTTAAGAAATGGATTTTACTTGCTTTTCTGATTTTTTTAAAAGCCACTATAGAGAGTAGACATTCTTTCTCCTTGCACAGAATTTGCGCATCTGTGACAAAGCTGGAACAAATAAAATAGCACTCAGCAGTATAAACAAAAATATCATGGTATGATATGAAAATATTTTGCATTACTATATAATTTGAATTCCCAAAGTACTTTAAAAGGGGAACTGTTTGCTTCTGCCCCTCTCCTTTCCCTATGTGTGGGGAGGCTGGTGCAGTTGATGTAGAGCATCGGTAAGGTACCGGTGCAGCCAGGAGAGGATTCGTTCATTGTGTGCCCCTGAAGTCAAGGAACAGCTGCTGGAGGAGGGCAGTGGCACACTGGAAATTGCAAGTTCATACCTGGTTGAAGGGAGTTGGCATTTGCAATTGCTCCTAGGGACACTCTGAGGCCTGTGGGCTTCTCCCTTGTGTCTGCCCATTCCATAAAAAAGCTTCCTTTATGTTTGAGCCAGTCTAGGATAAGTGGATATAAAGTCAGAGGCTTGGAGCTGCACATCACCCTTACTGGCGAAATTTCTCCTTGAAGTTAATTTCCCCCTTCCCCTGAATTCCCATCGGCTTACTTGTAACCAGTGTGATCATTTATCTAGTAATAGCCTTAGTGTTGTATGGTTACAGGCAGAGAAACTAGTAAACAAAGTGATTTGGAGACCTTTGAGCCTTTACGAAGAGATGTTTCTCAACCAAATCTGTGCTATAACAGATCTTCCATCTCTCAAACCAATGATGGATTTAAAAATCAGATAGTCGCATTGGCCCTTCCAAAGCACTTCTGTCTTCCACACAATAGGTTGTTTGTTCTTCCTCAGTGTCCTGTGTGTAATTTTATTTTTTCTCCCAGGAGTGACATAAGTATAAAATGCATCACTGCCTGTTTAGTCTGACCTCCTCAGTGAACGCCCACACCGTCCTCTGCCCTGACCCATGCTCTGTTCCTGAAAAGTTATTTCTTCCACTTGCACAAACAACTGCTAATTGTCATCTAATCCCTCCCCCTTTCTTCCCCCTTTGTTATTGAACGGTCCACTTGGAATGAAAAGCTGGCACGTTATGTTAAGTACATCTTGCAGGGCACATCTGGCTCTCCGTGAGCATGACAAGGAGTGGCCTTTGGTAACTACCTTCAACTTTGCACATTGAGTTACTAGATCAGATAAGCACAGTTCCCTCTCTACGTGCAGAAAAAAATCACATTGGCATCATCCTTGAACCCAGGGAGATTGCCTGCCTCCCAGATGGAGTTCTGGCAGTGTAGACTTTCACCCATGGATTTAGAGTGCAAGTCCTCGTGTCCAGCCCTTAACAGAGAAGCTCATCCATATGAGAGGTCTGTCTGAAAGATCTGCTCCCTGCACTGTGGCTCAGTGGCATGAGATTTTGGTTGGGAATTGAAAGGGCAATGCTAGGGGAAAAACATGCTGGTGGTCACCAAGTATTTGTCCTTTCCAAAGCGAAGCCAGCACTGTGGTCCAGTGTACCACAGATGTAATTGGTCTCTTCAGTGCCTGCAGTACACACTGTGGAAACCTGTCCCTAAACAACCCTCCTATCCTAGCAAACCAGGCAAAGTTAAACCCTTTAAATAGACAAAGAGCCAAAGGCATTTGACTCAAGCTGGAGTGACTCAGTAGTTAGGCAAAAAATGCCGGAATCACAGAATGTCCAGGGTTGGCAGTGACCTCAGGAGTCATGTGGTCCAGCCCCCTGCTCAAACAGGGACACCTAGGGCCAGTTGCCAAGATGGTGTCCAGAGGGCATTTGAGAATCTGCAAGGGTGAGGACTCCACAGCCTTGCTAGGTAGCCTGTGCCAGGGGTCAGCCACCCTTACAGTGAGAAAATGTTTTCTAATATTCATAATAGCACCTGACTATTTGGAGTCCCTCCCTCTCTGGCCATTAGGCAGAACAGGCGCTCTGGTTAAGGTTTTGACCCAGTCTGTAACTGGCTACGGTCTTTATACCCATGGGTATTTTCTGTGAGAGGCTTCAAATAGCAGCAGTAGCTGTGTCCTTCCTGTTGAAGCGTACTCACAGAGGCATTTACTGCCTTACTTGTCTTACCAAAAATATATAGCCCATAATAACTAGACCTCCCCCTTACAAAGGAATGAATAACCAGATCTAGCCAGTAAGCTGAAACATGTCAATATGTTTTATCCTTTATGTTTTCATTTGTATCTTTGCACAACCTTGCTCACAGGTGCACTGTGCCCTTTCCTGGTTATCTTTCTCATTTGCTGGGGATATTGATCTATAAAACCTCATTGTAAAATATTTCAAATAAATTCTTTGTTTTTTCTGGGGTGACTTCACTACACCTGTATTTTTTTGGGCCTATGCAGAATACTAACAGACAGAAACTAACAATAAAGTCCAGAAACTACTGCAAAAGCAAACAGTGAAACCAAGATGCTTGCAAAGCGCTATAAATCTCTGCTGAGCTCGGGTTGCTGTTTAATCTTTATATACAGGTACGTCTCAAGGTTATCTGCTCCTGAGGGGTTCTGTGGAGGCTTTTGTGATTTGTCATCCGCTCAGCTTCTTATCAGTCACAGGTATTTCCCCTTGTAACATTTATTATGGGCTCCCCTCTGTGTTACTTTAAAATGCAATGCCCTGAAGAGGCTCTGGTATGCAGTTTTTAAGGAGTTATTAAATCTCCCTCTCCCATGATCAACTGGATTGTAAATGTGACACATGTGGCATAGCAGGTGCGGCAGCACTGGTGGCTGAACACCCTCACCAGGACTGGATGGAAACACGGAAGCCTGCAGCTCTGGAAAGCAGTTTTCTGTCTCCATCTAGCAGTCTCTGTCTGGAAAAGTACAGCTAAATACATTCATTGAATATGTTATGTATGTAGAAGAGAATCTACTGCGAAGAGCATAAATAAAGTAACCACTGTGGCAGCTTAGCTAAGACACTGTCTGATTTTTGAGGTGGAAAAAATCTCATTCTTTTCCACCAGGATAATCATTGCCATCCTGCTGTGCCATTCCATTTCAGCAGAGGCAAATGCAGCCCTGGCTGCTGCAACAACGTGTCACCATTTCTGAGGAGCTGGCAGACTTGGGAGAGAGACAGTGAAATTCCTCCATCAGCAAGATGATAGGGAGCCTCTCTGCTCGTGGCTGAGGCTGCAACAGCAGAGGATTTGCTGGGAAATGGCTTCCTCTCCTGTGTCCACATCTCATGGCAACATGCTGCCAAAAAAGAGGGCTGGCTGATGTGGGAAGCAGGATGCAACTGTTCCCCAGCTATCGCTTTATCCAGCAGATAAAGCTGCTTTAATTCCTCGTTTATCCTTAAATACCTGCTTTGTCTACGCTGACATCTGAGTTCTGACTACTAGCACGTATAGGCATGCAAGTACATGCATATATCTGCTTAGTACATATATATGTGTATTTGTACACGCACACATGCATACACTGTATGCATTATGTAGGTATAGCTACAGGACTAGCTCTTTCTAAAAGTAGTTGGGGCACCAGGAGCACTACTGGAAACTACCAGGAGCTAGGTGTTCACATAGGTATGCAACAGCTGAATAGCAGTTTTAAAGCCCTTTGAGATGTTAGAGCCAAAATGGGTACCACATCCCTGGAAGTGTTAGAGGTCGAGTTGGGTGGGGCTTTGGCCTAGTGGAAGGTGCCCCTGCCCATGGCAGGGCAATTGGAACAAGGTGATCTTTTAGTGATACCTTCCAACCCAAACCATTTTATGATTCTATAAAGGGTCAAGGGAGGAGATGAATGCTCAGATTCCTCCTATGACTGTCCCCCTCACCTGAGCTGGGGCTTTAAGGGGTGCTCTAAAGCCCCACATGCCCCCAGATGCCCCCAGACCTGGCCTGTTCTCATCTCCCCCACTGGCAGCAGGCGTTCACCCCAAGCCTGGACTGCCAAGAGCATCCCAGAGGAGACAGTGTGACCCCTCCCATGATAGAGGGGTCCAAGGTGACCTGGACAGCCTGGGGACCTGCACACATTACCATCACCTCAGCACACAGGTTTGGACAGAGGCAGAGCCCCAGAGGACAGCAGGGACATGAATGCAGAGGTTTAGTCTCGCTTGTACTGGGGGGTTTGTCTCACATCCAGGCTGGTGTGAGGTAAGGGATGTGAGCAAGAAATGGGAGCTGCTCCTTTGGTGCCCACCTCTCATTCAGCAAACAGAGGTCTGGTATTTTTGCTGCTTCCAGCGCAAAGGAGCTTCGTGGAAATTGAAAACCCTGAATTAGCCGAGACGAAATTGATCTCCATCTGTGCAAATTGGTAACATGGCTGTTTCAGTCTGCTGGTGAAGTATGCAATCTGTTTCTGAGGCGTTTTGTAAAAAATTAGAAAAGGCTGGTAGAGGGTTTCTGCAGAGCTTTTTTGGTTCTGATTATTCATTTATTTACAAACGATCATTTAGACCATCTGTGGCTTTTCAGTGTAACTGAGAGAAAACTCTGAGCTTCCCAGGACTTTACAAGTGTGCCAAGAAGGCAAGTCTGCAAAGGCTTTTGGAGCTAATAAAACAAAGACAGAAAAGCTGCTTGTTGTGATGAGGTGGGTGGAGGAGAACACAGAGCTGGGGTCTTTTTCCTTCCTCAGCCTTGCTTTGTTTCCCATTTTGTTTGACATTTGTAATCAAAGCCTCAGCACCTCTGCTTTAGTTATAATAACTTTACTGTAGTTATTACATGAGCCTCCGCAGATGTACACACAGCCCAAGCTTTTAGCCTCCGGCACTGACCACTCCCCAGACAAGATGCTTGTTCCTGTACCACAGTACGTGTGATTCTGCAAGTTTCATTTATCACAAGGCAGCAGTACAGACACAAGAAAAGTACAGCAGGAGCCAGGGGCTCAAGATGAGGTTTGGCACACAGTACATCAACATCAGAAAATACTTGTTCCTTCAGCTTTCATCACTAACAACATCTGGGAAGATGAATGTAACTCAGTCACGGTTGCTGCAAATTAAAATAAATGAATAACCTGCCAAGTGTGGGACAGAAATGCTACATTCATGTGTTTTTCGTGGGAAAACTAATGTGGCCCTTCAGGACTGTCAGCTTTAGTTTGATTCACATGGATGGCCATGTACCCTTAAACTTTAAGGAGCTTTCAGGTCTTAAAATATTTTCCTTGACTATCATAGCTGTAAGGGTTTTGGTAGTAAGTAAGGATGGCATTGATAGAAATTTCATGCTTGAATTCAACTCAGAGAAATAGTGAGCAAATGTTAGTTCACTGGCTGTAACTTGCAGGAATGGTGGTGATGATCGATAGTCACCAAAGACACAGTGGAAGGTGACACCTTGCTATAGTAGTCAGGAATGGCCTGATAAATATATGAGGGAATATAACTCCTGGATAGCTGGAGAAAAAAAGGATGCAGGGAGATCCTATAGCGGTCTTCCAGTACCTTTAGGGCTTATGAGAAAGATGAGGAGGGACTTTTTACAAAGTGATATGACAAAAGGTAATGGCTTTAAACTGAAAGAGAGTAGATTTAGTTTAGATACTGAGAGGAAGTTCTTTACTGTGAGGGTCGTGAGGTACCAGGACAGGTTTCCTAGAGAAGCTGTGGATGCCCCATCCGTGTAAGTGTTCCAAGGTCAGGTTAGATGGGGCTTTGAGCAACCTGGTCTAGTGGAAGGTGTCCCTGCCCATGGCAGAGGGCTTAGAATTAGATGATCTTTAAGGTCCCTTCCAACCCAAACCACTCTATGCATCTGTGAAACCAAGTTCATTTTTCTCTATAGTAGCTGGAGTCTGAGATAGTGCTTTCAAATGTGGAAGGAGCACAGGATGCAGAACTCAGGCTTTCACAGTATCCTTCTGCAAAGTTTACTGCTTTACTCCCAGCCACAGAAAGCACCACTGGTTAACACCAGTCACTGTTTCCCACCTGGGTGGCCAAGCCCTACATCACACTTCTTACCCCAAGCAGATTGATTTTCTAGCCTTTCGGCAGGTCAGGTACAGAGATTTAGCTGGGTCTATTTGAGGTTGTGATCTTTAATTCCTGCCTGGCAGGGGGTTGTGAGGATGGAGTAGAAGGCAAGTAACTACAGTATGGAGAGGTGGTCAGGCACCTGTAGTATGAACCAAAGACTAAGGCTGAAGTGAGATGTGAAGTCAGGAAAAGGAATGAAAGGACAAGAGGAAGTATCAATAACCCTGGGGCTGAGATGAGTGTGAAGTATGGTTATACTGGAACTAAACTGGAACACCAGTGACATATCAGCAGTGGTCCTAGGGGTCATGGCTAGGGGGAAAGAACATGGCAGCAGAACCAAGATACGAAACACTGAATCAGACAGTGCCAAACATAACCTTTTATGCTTTCATTAGACCTTTATCTGTACATCCCATATAAAGGTGTTTAGAAGCATCCTTGCAGGCTTTGTAAGAATTATTGATGCTGGGTGGATTGCTCCTCTTTTACAATATGGTTCCTTACCCCCAAGATTCAAACTAAACAAATTCAGAAAAGCACACTTCAAAAACTTGTACAAAAGCACTCAAAATGTTAATTGCATCAGATTTACCTCCATTTTCATTAGTGAAAGAATAAGCATTTTGTATCTCCTGTGAAAATCTAGGCCTTCCCATTCTCTTTGTAGTATAAAACCAGTATCTCTAATCACCTTGGGCAAGACCATGAGCCATGAGCTTAAAGGTAAAAATCAGTTTTAAGTGAAGCAAATACAGCAAGAATGGCATTTGCTTCTTTAGGACAGGTGTTATAAGTTTACTGAGAAATTGGAAGTTAGGCTGATTTTTGAAAAGCACATATAAAATTACTTTGGGTTCACAAGAAATGTTTTTGTATTTGAAATTATGTTCTTTTTTTTTTCACTGCTAACAGAAAATAATGAAAGTTGACAGGAGTGTGCATTCACTAAGAAGCTGCCAGGGATTAATAGGGTCCAAATAATTGATACCCATTAGATATCTGAAACCTGCATGAATTCATTAAGCATGCATTTAATGTCTTGGGTTGGATCAGTGGAGCTCAGTCAACCAACACATTTTCAAAAGAAACTCTCTCGTGGTGAAAAACTGTTGACCAGTGTTCATCTTAATATGAGCAAGTAGACTGTGCAGGCCAAGACTGGCAAACAAATGAGAATTGAAGTCTGATTTCCATGCCTCTCCTGGGTATACTGTCTGCATAAGGGGAAAACATGCCACAGATTGAACCTATGAAACCAGAGTGTGAGAAGTGTGTGTATCATTTTTTTTTATTCTATGTTTCCATGTAGAGGTACATTATCATACTTTAAACATGCAGCAGCAATAAACCTAAAAAAAAAAAAAAATAAAAAGGTGGGGGCCCCGGTGCTTGACTGTAGCATGAGCTTGAACTCTGGTGGGTATATGCTAAACTGGAACACCAGTGACATATCAGCAGTTTATGGACTGGAAAACAAAGCCATTAAGTTCTTTTGGCGCTGTGTTTCTGACAAAAAAAAAAAGGTCTGAAGAAAGGGAGTTACAAAAATGTGTTTTACACTGGAGGCCCATTAGCTCTATTGATCAGAGAAACTGCTTTGCAGCCTCCACCTGCAGTATTGTGTGTGAGGGATTTATTTTATACTCTGTTCATCACAACAAACAGACCTCCCGAGTAGCAATGTGTGTTCTTATATAAAAGATAATTTGGGGGCTCTGAAGACTTGAAACTCAGATTTGGTCATAATTATTGGAAGGTCACCTAGGAATTCCGGAGAAGTTTGTTTATCCTGATTCCAGCCTGCTAGGTCCAAGAAAATATACTTAATTCAATCCAGGTGACTTTCCATTAAATATAATCTTGTCTTAATTGGTGTCACCTTGACCTCTACTTGTGAAGTCTGTTTTGTGGTCTACAAGTCTAGCTTTAAATGCTCAAACACACATTTCTCCATCTGATTCCCTGTGCTTTCATTATGACAACAACACACTTCATATCATGTTCTCTATGTGTGTGAAATGCAGGGAAGGTTTAATAACAAGAACATGTGCAAGCAGGATAGATGTCTTCCTCAAGCTGCCAGCCATGATGGTCTCTGTTACCTGAGCCCAGCTCAGTTATCACAAACTTTAGGATGTCTAAGGTTAAGGGGTCAGTTAGTGATTCAAGGGCCCTGCTCCCTGGGGCAGCTCATCCCACTCACTGTCCCCAGCAGAGAAACGGCAACATCCAATTTATGGGATCGTAAATTGGTAGGTAGGATTCATGGGCCGTGTGAGTTCCAGTTTACATCTCCACCAGTGTGCTTTCCTCCTTGAAGTAACCTTCTTAGCCTGGCAGCCGTATACCAGACTTGAATTCACCCTAGTGGGATATTCCCAAAAGACCTCAGCCTCTCTTAATGATTTGACACTTTAGCACTGCTCCAATGAGAGGAGGAACAGGAAGGTTGAGATGCTCCTACAAAGTGGTGGGCTGAGGAGCATTAAGAACCACAGCTCAAAGCAAATGCCTTCTCCTTGGCATGAGGATTTTAATCTGATCTGGCATTTCAAGCTGATGAAAATATTGCTCTGAATTTCCATTTCTGACAGTGGCAGAGAAACAGAAGCTCCTTTATTTCACCAGAAGCTGCAGTTTCCATTCTGGGAAGGAATACAGGAGTTAAGTACCCCATATTACAGGCATTAGCCAAGTGGGAGCTTGTCATATTTGATCAATTGCTGGTGGTAGGAAATTTTCTGTGAAATGTGGTTTAAAAAAATGTACTCAACCACTGACAGAAATTAATACACTAACAATATTAAACTTTGGCTCCAAAAGTGGCTGCTGCTTCAGAGGGCTTGAAAAACTGAAATTCTGAATTACGTACCAAACCCGGGCCACCGACTCATCTGGCAACATTTGCAAATGTCATATCAATGCTTTGCCAGAAAAGAACAAAGGCGGAATGCTGACAGAACCCAGCAATTTTGGAAGATATAGAATTTGGATGGAAATTTATGAGGACCACTTCAAACAGGTATGATCTGTATTGACCTGTAGGTTAATGTTTCAGGTACCTTGCAGAAGCAGAATGTTTGAAAACTTTCAGGTAAAATAGATTAAAATCAATACTATTAATAAAACTGCACCCTGTGCCATAGGGAATCCAAGCACTGCTTGATACAATGCACAAACATATTCATTGCCAAGATTATATAACGTGCATTTTATGTGCAGAAGACAAATATTTTGGCTTTTGTTCAAAGCTGCAGCTTCTGAAGTCATGTGGCATCATGAGATGCAGCTCCCATTTGGACTTAGGGCAGGAAAAGATGATTCATGGGGTCACAGAAAAAAATCTAAATATTGGAATTGTTCAAAAACAGAGAGGCCAAAGAGAAGGAACAGATTTCTACACCATTATTGTTTTTAAGTAAAGTTCCAAGAATCAATCCTGACATGAAGATTTTTATAAAGATATTGATAATGCTACTTAACACCTTGGACTAACAGGAAAAATTAATATCCTAGTGTACTTTATTACAGAAAAGATTTTCATATTGCTGCCCAAGAGGAGCATACAGCTCCTGAAGCAAAATCCAGAATCTTCAGCTTCCCAATGGTGTTGTGGGATTCAGCATGTGCCACTTTAAGGCACTTGGGTGGGATCTTATTAGAGAAAAGAGAGGCCTGAGTGGCAGAGGTGGATGAGAAGAAATGTGGGAACTTTTAAATATATCTAAAAAAGATGCTAAGAGATTTCAAGGTCCTGGAACAAAGGTCTCTTGAGCAACAGTGGTGCTGATTTTTAGGGTATGTTTAAAGGAACCAGTTTAAAGGACAAACAGTATTTTATGAATGTGTGCTGTGAATTAAATTTCTTTTTGGAGAGATTAGGCAGAATGAAGCAGTGATGGGTAGAGTGAAGGGATGGATTGGTAATGCTACACATCATGTTGACGAGACAAGGCCAGACCTCCTCTGTGGCCTGCAGATTGTCCCAGTCTGCTATTCTGGTTTATGACATAAATAGATACCCAAAAACTCATTTGTGCCAATGGACCTCACTATGCGCCAGACATCAGTCCCACCATGACTGACTCTGTTCACTTAGGAGAAATAGGTCACCGTTTCACCTGAGATGCTCCCAAAGTTTGACCTGAAAGCCCACGTGGATATGTTGACTTCACTGGGTTGTAGCTATGGAATGTGGTGCCAGTGCTCAATGAGAATCTGGAGTCAAGGCATGACTCCCCACCAGGAAAAGGTTAGGAAGAGAGTTTATACAGAGAACCCCTTCAGGTTTTATGCTGGGTCCAATCCAACACAATATATGCTGATACTGTGGTCACCCCCAAGCTATTCCAGAACTGCTCTATGTAAGCTGAAATAATTAACAAACTATTTCCAGAACCCTCAGACACATATTTTTGTTTTCTTTTTCTATGTTCAGCTGGCCATGGTTTCCAAAGCATGCCATGCACACAGAAGGGCACCATTCATTATGCAGGTGTATAGTTCCCCATTTAACAGATGTATTTCTGAAGGAGTTGAATTCACCTGGCTGGTGTTTTCTTTCACAGCAGCTTTGGCTTCCTTGGTACTATGCCAAGAAAGACATCTTTGTTTGTGCCCTTCACTCTAAGTGGTGTCAGCAAATTACTGGCAACAGCACATATTAGTGTCTTCATCAGAGTGAGGATTTATGATGTCACTGCTAAATCCATCAGGGACATTACATCCTTATAATTCATAGCTGACTCTTGAACACATGAAAGGAATGGCAGTGTGCCAGCTAACAAAGAATAATTGCCCTATTTACTTTAGCCATGATAATTTGCTTAAAGAATAAAATATGCTTATGCTGGTGCAACAAGAAGAAGTTATTGCGCTGATAAACACAGAAGAGAAAAACACGTAAGTACTGAGCCATATGTTAAATACCCATCTTTCTGGCAGTGTCATTCTCAGTTTCTGATATTTTAAGCTGATGGAAGCTTTGATCAACATTTACACTTGGTTCAGTCAAAAGGAATATGGCAGCATTATTTAAATTTTATTTTATGATCCAAAGGATGGTAGTAATTCATGGATGGAAAAAAAAATGGTGCATGCAACAAGTTGCAGTAATTGCATATTTTTAATGCAAAATTAATTGACTATGCCTGAGAAAGGTTAATAAGGGAGTGTTCTGGGAGTCTAATTAATTTGGAAAGGAAGCTGAGATCACTGATGAGAAAAATTGCTAAAAGCAGGCCCCGCAGTATAGATTTCTGGATTTTTCACTGCTTAAGTCAGGCTCACCTTTTCCTTAAACTTTTTCTCAATAAGAAAAATACACTTGGTTCACAGTGAAGAATTAAGACGCAAACAGATTTCTGTGGGACACAAAGCAGCCATCTTGGGATCTACACAATCAGTTTTTTTTTAATTTGGAAAGTATCCATTACTGAATCAAAACACCTTTTTTATTTAGTGACAACAACAGCAAAATAAACTTTCCCTCTCTTTCCCTACTCTTCACCCTGAAAACTCTCCTTAAAGAATGTTTTCATTAAAATTCAACTTTGATGGAACACTTTCAGCCAGTACAAATGAGCGTGTTTTTGGTAAAACAGGCTTTGGTAAAGCAAGATGAAGAGGAGCTGAAGACATTTGCCCTCTTAATCCATACCTAACATAATAAAGACTGGAAAGGACTTTGTAGTCAAAAAGATTTGCTTTTCAAAACATCACGCAAACTCAGAGGGACAGGGGAGAGAGGGAAAAAGGAAGGGGAAGCTTGGTGCAAGAAATCATCTATACAAGCTACAGAGGCTGCCAGACAAAATATTAGTCATCTGCTAAATTATACAGCATGATATGAAAACACTTGCATTTCTGAAAGGCAACAAAAGAGAAAAATACTGATGAGGAAACCGAATCTTCAAAGCCAAAGCTAGGGATGTTATTCTATGCTCCATGGTAATCCCCAGCTTACACCAGTTCTCTGTTTGGTCCCCAGTGCCAAGGGACGGTAAGCTCCAGTGATTTCACCACCACTATCCTGCAGCCTATGAATCAGAGGTGTTGTATTACCGCCAGGAAAAAGGAACCTGTTGAAAGAGATGTGCTCTGTAACCATGGCAGTCATCAAGAGAGTTACGAATTTTAACCACATTAGTGAGTAAAGTAAAGCAAAGCAAACTGTCAGCATAAACCTGTGAAGGGGAAAAATCCAGAGGGAGGCAAACTACTGCAGTGATGCTATTTCCGTGATTATGTGAGTCTGGAGAACAGTGCACACCTTGTCGTACAACTTATGAAGGAAGTTATAATTTGTGCTTCTTGCATTTTGGAAGATGTGTACTAGCATAGTTAAGAAAAGTTGTCTATACTTAACCGCAGTAAGATGAACATGCAGCCAGACCAGACACTTCTAGTTTCTTATCGAAAACTCATGAAGCACAGTTTTTCCTGCTACTTTTATTAGCCAGCCAGAAATATTAAAATGATTGTTCTACAGTATGCTATGGGTTACTTGGAATACCTGAGTCACTTTGTGTTTTACATACCTTTAGTTTTTTTAGTGTTCAGTCTGAATGTTATCATGTTGAGGTGGGATTTATTGCTATAAATATTTTTCTTATGACTCCTTCCTAGTACTTGTTTGACAGTGATAAAAACTAAACTGACATAGGTGCATTGTGTGGTAATGCACTTAATCCATGCCTTGTCTCTGGAGTTTTATGCAATGTAGGCTACATTGCATAAAGGAATGGCTTTTACAGTACTTCAGTCTTTATAAAGCAACCATTTGTGGATTAAGGGTGTCTTTCTCTACTGATACATGTTGACACACCTACTTCTAATTTCCATTGTATAAGCCAAGAGAGAATTCTGCTTGGTAAGAACATGTAGGTATATTGATGCAGGTGCACTACATCTCAAGGGTTACCCTGAGGCCATCTGAAAGCCAAATCTACTCTTGAGTGTCTGGAAGACCACAAGGTTGACGCAGGGGAAAAGTGTCCTTTGGAAGATTTTAGTGCTGTATGTGCTCAGGAGCTGCCAGCACATTTATTATGCATCATCATGCCATGACAGGGTCAGGGTGCACATGAGGAGGTCAGGCCAAGCAGACCTGGACAGACTTTTTGCAGGTTGCCTAAGAAGAGCTCAGGTGCAGTGGAAGCGGGATTGTGTGTTCACAGCTACAGATGTAGCTGTGGCATGTCTTGTCCAAAGAACACTGAGCACATGCACATGTGGCTAACTCAGGGAGGAAGTAAGATCTATGGCACCTTTATTTAAATAAAATGACCCGTGGAATTGTGCCTGAATAACATCATGTTCCACAAACATGAACCTACAGACACAGAGCACATTTGCTCAAGTAGCTGAAGAAAATACTGTACCAAGGAATCATTTCCATTGCAGGTGAGTTCTTTGGAATGCTGAGGTATGAAATATTAGTCACTTGACCTTCTGTGTCAAAACATACGTGTTTATGAATAATCCACCTCAAAAATGTGGCTTGTGTCAATCCATTTGTCCTTAATATGGCATCGGATTCAAAACATGATCCTGGTTCTTGGATTTGATTCAGATGTGACAAGAAACACAGGTGAATGATTTCTGTATTTGGAAGTATAATTTCTAAAGGTCCATGCATCAACACTGCTGCATCTGACTGGGCTCTCCCTATTTGGGTGCACATTTTGAACCCTGAAACAAACACAGCCCTCACCTGTGTCTTCAAGGTAACGCATTCATACCTACGTACTCTGTGAGCCTTGCAAGAAGCTGAATGATTTATGTATGGCATAAAGTGCATTTATGGTCTTTCACAGGTCAGCTTAAGCAACTTCCTCATAACCCACTGTGAGTAAAGAGGGTGGCGCCGGTTTAGGAGGTGGAGGTGCTCTTGAGAGTCTTTCAGCAACCTGTTCAGGAATCATCGGAGGGCAAGATCAAACCTGTTGATTTACAGGCCAAGCAGTTCATAGCTGTGACACATGGTGCAAGTGGGAGATTATTGCAGCAGAAAAGCTGTGGTCTCATGATTGCTGACCAGATCCCATGCAATCATCCTTGTCCCATACGGGCTAGATAGGCAGTACATGCTGTATGGGCCAATGACTCAAGGAGCCCGCAAGGCTTCTGAATGAGATGATGAGATGATGAGACAATATCACACTTCATCTCTAAATGAAGTATCGTGTGGTGATCACCATGTGAGCCAGAGCCCAGCTGATGAGGACTGTATTTTCTGTGCTCCCTGTGCTCTTTCAGCAAGCTGCAGTGACAAGGGCAGAAGGAAGGCTGGATGTGATGTTGCAGAGGACAGATAATTGCTACCTTAAACCTGAGCTTCCATATGTTCAACAAGGGAATGGAGATCTATCTCTTTGTTCAGGTTTTTAGCCAACTTCCCTCTCTGATAAAAATAACTTAACAGTGAATGGCAGTTTCGAGCAAACTGGCAAAAGTTTCTGCTTGTTTTCCTTTCAAAGCTGAAGTGCTTTAGGGGTTCACAAGATGTTTGTTTATCAAATCTGGGATTTTTTCTTTTTAATCAAAGGTTTAAGAGTAGCTCAGATACTTAGAGTAACTAAAATAAAACAAACCAAGGAAGTGAAAAAAATGCTACTCTTTGTATTGAGGAATGCCACTGATCCTTTCGGTATGGTGATGTCTGTCTCCCTGTTGGTGTACCCCTCTCAGCATAGCCAGCTGTACCCTGAACCTGCAGAAAGTCTGTGCTGCTCAGAGGGCTTCCCAGAGAACCTGAGGAGGTTGCACTCATGTGTTACAGGCTTTTGTTCTCAAATGCAGATGAATCAGTTGTCCTGTTTTCCTACCAGAATGTGATTATCAGTCAAAATGGTGACATCAGTGCTGTCCAGGTCTAACACTTTGCTCAGCAAAAATGGTTATGTGGAGGGAGAGGAGAGGATGGAACACCTCTTTGAGTTTTCTTCATTTTAATGAAACAAAAAACTGTGGAACAGGTTTATATGCACATTCCCACACCTTCACACATGTTTAGTTTATATAGACAACATGTTGTAATCAGCATCTCTTCTACTCCTCTTCCCCCATCCTTTCTCTGCAAAGTGACCAGAGGAGTACCTGTATTTCTAATTCTTCAGCATCCGGTTTCATTCACAAAAGCATTGCTTCTTTCATGCAGAAAGGCTGATTTGAAGGTACTTATGGAACCTGTTTGCACTGGGCCGGATGTTCAACACACTGTTAGCTCCAAGTTTGGCAACAAAATCCTACTTTAGAGAAGGAATTGCAGCTCATAATGACCAAAAGTGCAGTCGCACCTTGCTGTTAAAAGGGCCCTTCTTTCTAGGTGACATTCCACAGAACTGAAAATTAGGTATATCTTTCTCTATGAGGGGGGCTCTGTATTGTATAAAAGTACTCTCCTTGAGATATTTTCCAATATCTGCTTGATTATAATGTTCTATTTAAACAAACTAGCAAGCCTGTCAGAAATGGTACTTATTGCAGGGCAAGAGGCTTTTGACCTTCTGTGTAATTATTCCCAGCTCACCCTTGGAAGTCTGCATTACTCTAAACTGAATTTGTGGCATTGTGTGGTGCAAAAAGGAATTGAATTGTATCCATTAGTAAATTTGAACTGGAATGCACAGTAAATGTCAAGACTCTTAATTGAGCTTTCTATAATGGCTTCCAAGCTTACTAAGGAACAATCAAAAGCTATTAGTTATGACTAGGTAAACATTTTAAGGATGTTTTTTTTCCAGAAGACTCTTTACCTCTATTTGATGAGCCTTTGTACATGACTTAATGTAAAGCTATGAAAGAATAGATGTGTTTGTGATAAAATTAGTCTGAGGACCTTTATGAGAACATTCAGAGTTAAATGCTCACGGTTTCAGTGTTAACTGTAAATCTTTATGCATCAGTCTATATTATAGCAAAACCTTTTTTTATGCTAAAGTACCTGAGATACATTTTTTACCTATGAGTCTAGACTGTGCCACGCTTTTCTCCTGTAAGATATTATCTCTCTCCTGCTCAGCGGTATTAAGTTGACCGTGGAAGCAATCTTTCTTTTTATGTGAAATCAGTGATAGACAATCTTCTTGTTTTTTTTTTTTTTTCTAGAGCAAGATTTTCAAAGCTATACAACAGTCTTATGAAAGATCTGGTCAAGAAAGAGCATAAAGAAAATGTCTTCCTTTGAAAATCTCTTACCCAACATTTGACTGAAAGCTAGGCAGAGGGCAAAGACTGTAGCTGCTTGCATCAGCTCCTCAAAAGCCAGGGTTATCTGACTGACAGTAACACATCCTTATCCAAGACTGAGAATCTGTTCAAAGCCAAAGATAAAGCAGTTGGCTGCTGCAGCAAGACTGGTTAAGATACTGTGCTTCTGCAGCCAGCAGCACAAAAGGGAACAATGTGTTTAGTGTTAGATGTAGGTCAGATCGCAGCTCACATAACCATGTACACATTTAAGTTGCACAGAGTGGAAACAGCTTGCTGGAGAAGAATGAGTTGAATTAAGTGCAGAGTAAGACTTGAAATCTTATCAGTGAAGCCCTAGTTCTGCCACCAGTACCCACAATCTCTTTTAGATATTCAAAAAAATGCATATGAAGCTATGTTCCATGGCACTTTGGGTAACTTCTGAACTCTGATATATAGCAATAAGCAGCAGCAGCAAAACAATGATGAAAACAAACTAAATCAACAACAAAAATAAAACAAAGCAAAACCAAAAAAAAGACCCCAAAAACCAACACAAGGAAACAAAAACCCTTAAGACAAACAAAACACTAACCAGCCAACCAACCAACCAACCAACTCACTTGCTGAGAAGTAATTAATTTACTTGAGAGGTGTAGGTACTTATACATCTGGACATCAAAGTACAGGTTCAGACACTGAAAACTTAATTTACAGCTTCCTGTGCTTTGTGTGCCATGTATCCCTGCAGACACAGGGATGACAAAAGGGACACGTGAGGTGTAGGGAAGTAGACACAATTTAGACTGCCTAAATCTAGGCTCAAGTGCTTTAAAGGGCACAATGCTAAAAATTTCTTCATTCACTGTTCTTAACAACAGCTGCCTTTTAATGATCATGAAATAAGCGTATGCTGATTAACCATTAGAAGATTTTGCAGATTTTAGTAGAAGATAAGTGTGAAATCGTTAAGAGATAGTTGCTTGCAACTGGTTCCTTTTTTCCCCCAAATGGAAGAATCTATTAAATCTGTAGAGTTCATCTGAACAGGGATTGCAAAATTAGAGATGTTGTCTTAGTGACTATGTGTGAGAACAAGGATGCTTTTAAGAATGCAGTGAAAGAGACATTAGAAACTTTCTGAGGAGAAATCCAGACAGCAAATTCTTCACAGGCAGTTTTTGAAAAGATTAATCAAGATGAAATGTCAAAAGCACCCAACAGTCATTAAGAAACTTATATTTTGCATCTTGATTTTTATATATTACAAATAATAGTGTCATGGGAAACTGAAATATGTACTCAAGAGAAAGTCATTATAAAAATATTGGTAAAAAAGATGCTACCACTGCTCATTGTTGTATGGTTTGTTCACAAAATTAATTCAGGTTGTGCATTTATTGATATGAAGAGGTAAACTCTAAGTAGAGAGGAGGAAGGATGAAAGATAACCACAGTAAAGGAGAAGAGGTAACTGCCTCTATGCCACTAGAAAAGTGAGAAGACAGAGATAAATGAAGAACAGTATGAGATTATGCCAGTGATGACCTATTTCTTTTTCCAAAGAGAAATATTGCCCCACTAATTCTTCTGCCAGTGCCCGATCTACACGTTATCTGCCCCAGTGCTTTGCAATACAGCTTACCTATCTTTTTGAGGAGGTGCTGAATTTGAGTTGGATTTGCCTGCCCCATCTCAGGTAGTTGGGCTGATTCAGTCACCCAAATATTTGTCATTGGGTCATCTCATCCCCGTGCTACCACCACTCTCCTGACTTCAAGTCCAGTAAGAGACTAACCCTAAATGCTCTGACTGTGGTGGCAAATAACCACATCTATAACCAACCAGCTGATCCTAAAAGGGATGACTCATGCCCCCACAATGTTGTATTTATGAAAAACTCACAGGCTTTATTAAGATTTAAAAATAATACGAAATATGACAGAAGGATGAAGTGAACATATATTAAAACCCCTTTTTTTTTCATCAACAGAGCCAGCTACCTCCCAGTCAGAAACCTGACCATCAGGATTATGGCCAGGCATTGCAGCTGTTTGTGTCTCTTGCCTGGGTGGGTAGTGATTCTGTGGGGGCTGCTGTCTATCACCTCTCACACTCTGAAGTGCCTAAGGCTGCTTGGTAGGTTGCACATACTCTGCTTATAGACAAATGTGGGCTGCTGGGTGGCCTTCCTCTTCTGTGTCTGGTCTGTCAGGAACTCCTGACAAGTTCTTCCATGTGTTTTTAGAAGTTGAGGCAGTTTCTATTTTATCCCACTTTGTTGAAAGCTGGGGGCTTGCTAAGGGCTGGGAGTCAGACATTTAGGATACCACAGAACCATACAACATGCTGAGTTGGAAGGGATGCACTAGGATCATTGAAGTCCAACTCCTGGCCCTGCACAGGATATCCCAAAAATCACACCATGTGCCTGAGACCATTATCCAAATGTTCCTTGAACTTTGACAGGCTTGGTTCCCGCTTTTCTGGGGAGCCTGTTCCAGTGGTCAATCACCCTCTGAGTGAAAAAC
The DNA here is from genome assembly GCA_008694505.1 of Cyanoderma ruficeps. Classification (NCBI taxonomy): domain Eukaryota; kingdom Metazoa; phylum Chordata; class Aves; order Passeriformes; family Timaliidae; genus Cyanoderma; species Cyanoderma ruficeps. The sequence continues at coordinate 1,693,867 of VZDJ01007754.1, read as the reverse complement.
TATATATAAACCATACATTAGGACATATATTAAAGGACTTACACAGCTATGAAGGGAGACAGCAAAGGTGAGAGGTTTTGTTTTCCTTCCCTGTGAAATTTTGAATTAAATTCCTTAGCTGCTTGTGATGGGCAGAGAGCTGCGCACAGCAATCCATAGGCTGGGTGATGTGCAACTTGTCAGCAAGTGGTTGTGGGCAGAAGTGATAAGATGTGTGTTTATCTAAATGTGCATATCTAGTATAACCAGAGATGTCCTAGGGTAATGCACCTGGCCTCTGCTGCCTCTCCATGAAGACAGGGGTCACCCAGAGGCCAGGCTTCACAGCTATGATCCCACGTGGATTGTCTACCTGCCTATGTTCAAGGTACTGGCTTGAATCTTAAAGTAATCTGCCTGGAGTAGCTGGAATATCTGCTGTCCTATCTGAGGAAGCCACAGAGGATGAAGACCTTGATGTCTCGGTGGTTGATAGTGGCTGTAGGGAAGAATTAACTGTCTCCTGCAGGCACCTTGTTTTGCAGCTAAGTGCCAACACTTAACTGGGAGAGGTGTCTACCTGTGTTTTGGATGCATACCTTAGGGCAGACAAATTGCAGTGAAGGAGTCTAATAAATTGCTTTGTCACAAGCATAACCAAAGCAGTAATGGGCTCTGATTCAGTGGAGCAGGCAAAGTTTGGTGGAAAAGAGCCAGTATGATTTAGCACTGGCTTTGGAAGTTCCTTGATGTTGTTTGCTAATGGTGTAATTGTACTTTTGGAAGGACTACATGGAAGAGCAATCACACTGCCTTGAAAAGAAGCTGAAAACCAAAGACATTTATAAATGACTCAGTGAAGAACTGAAAAATACCCACACTCACCGCCCTCATGGCCTTCTCTCCAGCAGAAGTGTGGGAAGGTAGATCAGGCAGACAGTGATGCTTCCTTTGGAGTTTAGAAGTCTGGGCTAAGGCTGCTACCTTTTTTCCTTATGCTAGTATCTAAAATTCATTTAGGGGACTCTCAGAGAGTCCCTCTTTAACTTTAAGCACACAGAGCCTTCAGCACAGCAACGTATGGGTAGCAAGAAACCACAGCACTCCTTGAGGCAAGCAAGGATTTCCTGGCACAAAGTGCTTGAGCACCCAGTCCCTGAGAGGCCATGGATGAATTGCTGCAGTCCCTAGCTTCTTACTAGCTACCACAGAGGTAGGGAATGCTTCCGGAGAGGAAAGCTTTCCTGTTGTAAAAACTGGCACTGTTGATTAGAGGTGACACCTCCTCCAGTCCTCAGAAGAGCTCAAAATGCTTTCATTAGAGCTAAACCAAATCCAAGTAACTGTGTAGTATTATATAGCAAACACAGTCATCTTCAATATGTCATTTTTTTTCCACTGTAAACAGTTGGAAGAGAAAATTTCTAGCAATTAGTTGAACACCGTGATATAGATTTTGAATTTATTCTACTACCTGAGTAGTAAATAAATAGCAGAAGAAGCTATTAAAAAAAAAAAGTGGAATTCATGTACACAAGGGAATCCCAGAGGATACCGCTGAATGAAACAAAGATAAATAATTTTAAAAACTGGATTTTAGATATTTGTACATAGCAGGGTAAACAAGGTGGAGAATGTATTGTGCAGATCCCCAAAATTGCATCAGAAGAGCAATAACTAGCCTTTTAATTTTTTTTCTCTAGACAGTTTAGATCAATAGCAACTTTTTCTGTTTGTTTTGTTTGAATCCTTTTTGCTTGTTTGTTTGTTTGTTTTGTGTTGAGGAGGTCATTGCATGACTGTGCAGGTATTGGAACAGAGAAAAGATCTCCAGGCTTTGGCAGGTGAAAGCTGCTGTAAGTTTCATATATGTGCTTCCCATTCAGTGTACCTGAAATAAAGAGGAGATTTGTGGTGAATACATTTTTGACAGGACAACAAAAAAAATCAGACCTGAGGAAATGAATCTGTGACTTGTTTCCACCTGCAGAGAGGTTCTTCCCAGACTGGGCACACTGGAAGTGACTCACAATCACAATTAACGAAAAATAAGGTTCTCGTAAGAATTGCCTGTCTAATCACCAGGGATCTGGACTTGACAACCCAGGCCTGCATCCTAAAATAGGTTTTCTATGCCAATGTCAAGAGGGTGAAAACAGGAAAAATAGAACCACCTAGAAGATATTTTGGTGAGTCCTTCTCTTCCTGTCATTGGCTAGTTCCATTTTCCAGTCTGGAGGAAGAAGGCAATAAGCCAGAAATTCGTGCTGTGTGCCTCATTTTTCTAGGGATTGAGGGCATTTAGGTGGAAGACCAGGTTCTTCTCAGAGTGCCATGCATCCTATTCATGTAAGTGACTTTGATTAAACTTCATAAATTAAAAACAAAAGGACAGAGAAGTCTAAGAAGGAAAAGCATTTAGGTGCATCTGATCCAAAAGCAAACAGAAACCTCACACTTGCTCAGCCCAACCTGACTGAGCTCACTAGACTTGCTGAACTGATTTGCTGTTTGACCTGAAAGTTGCCTTAGTGTTCACTTGCCCCAGCATGTCCCAAAACACTGGTCTGAGTAGTTTCGGGGCTTAGCTCCAGTCTAAAACATGCTGAGATTGAGAGTCTGACAGAGCAGAATGTCCTGGTCCAGAGGTTTCAAAGGGTGCTGCCATGCACAAATCTGATATGTGCGTTGCTGACAGCAGGCACTCATTTTCTCGTCACCTGGATGGACATTTATGACTCCTAGACCCTGGTGCCTGCAACTGGAGTATTCAAGAGCTACACTTGGACGCATCATTTAGAACCTCAGCCAGATCTGCTCCACTGTGCTACTTATAAAGTTATTGTTTCATTTGCAATACACGCATAAAGAAAATGTGAATTTTTAGCAGCTGGAACATAGTGGAAATTTATTCAGGCAGCTGCAAGTAAATGAAAAAATGTCCAAACTTACTTTCTGCACTATCAAAATATGCTAACTGTATGGAGGTGTCCCATTTTGTAACCACGTATGCAAAGTGCTCTTTCTTATATATAGTTTCTGGCTGAAGAACAAGTGCAACAGGAAAAACTGCAGTGTAAACAATTCCATTTAACTACATTTATCTGGGCAAATACACAGAAAAGTCTGGACAAGCTTTGGCTTTCAGAGAGAACTGAGGGCCAGAGTGCCATGATTTCATTACTCTTATGCTGAAAGAGTTGTTGCTGTGCCCAAAAAAATTGGAAACTCACATCCAAATAATGAAAATGGATTTGTACTTAGTACTACATTCCTCCACTGGCAAGGAGAGAATGAACTGGGTGATGTAATAACTGTTTTCCATCTCAAAGTTCTACTAGACGGTATATTTTCTTTGATATTTATTGTGATTTCTTTTAATGACTTGAAGAGGGCCTCAGGCTTTGGCAGAGACATGCCTTTTGTTAATAGCAGCATTATTAATTATAATAATTGCATATTTCAATAAATGTTTTGTACTATGGCATATTTTGGTGAAATTTGCAACAATTCCTATTTTAAACTTGATGAGAAATTGCTCAAGATTATGCATTTACCCAACATTTTGTGGAGACAAAAAATGGAAGTCAAATTTTGTTTCAAAACTTGACAGAACACAGGTCTGCTACTTGGGAAGCTCATTTTTTGAAATTTCTTGCAAACTGGAAATTCCAGAAGAATAATTAAATAAAAGCATAGTAACTAATTAACTAATTTAAAAAGCTCACAAGAAGTTTGGAGTTGTGCTTATCATACTTTTTCTTCCTAAAGGACTGGACAAATGCAGAAATGTTGTCGTAATCTCCTCAAACAGGTCAGATACATCTTTAGTGATTGGGTCTTGTTGCACTGAGTTACAGGATGAAAGAATACCAGACTGAAAACTGTCTAGTCACCTAAAATATCTGCAATGACAATTAGGTGAGAGAGCAGGAAGGATTGTCATAAATATTGCAGGAAATAGGGGACACCTCATGCAAGCGTTGAAAATTTACTGGCAGTGCAACTTACTTTGTACACCTCTGGTAGCTCCATTTAGAGCTTTTGATTGTGGATTAATATTTGCCAAACATGCAGTTTGAATTTAATAACTCTCTTCTTCTGTTTTATCAAGTGAAATAAAAGGAAGCAGAAACTGTGCCATGATTCTGCTCTCGCCTTATGAGTAATCATAAGAAAAAACAGCTCAACACAGCAGTTATTATTCTGTTTCACTGCTGAATTGTAATACAGGATTTAATGAAACTTATGCCTTATGAGCCCGTTATGGGGAGATTTGTAAGACAACTCAGAAAAGCCATAGAAAAGATTCCAAGGGTAAAATATTCCAATCTGAGACTAGAGGCACCGAGACAAGAAAATACATGTTTGTCAGAACAATCCCTATATCAGACATGATAGCTGTTTGTAGATAATGAAGCTGCATGTCATGAAGGAAGCAGATTGGACATGCTCAACAACTGGTTTTCTTCTGTGTCTAAAAAGAGGCTTTAGGTTGTGTCCATTACATTCCACATGGTGGATGGAACAGAGAAGTTGTCATCTATAACTGCAGAAGAGGGATGGAAGCATCTGCTGGAGAGTTTGCATCTAGAAGTCATAAGGAAATTAGCCAAGATCTTTGAAGGCCCACCATAAATTTTAGCAAACTTGGAAAAATGAGGAAATTCCTGAAGATTTAAAACCAGGATTCTTGGTACTGGTTTGCTTTTTGAACATGATGAAAGGAACGACACAGGTAACTATCAGATAATTCTCCTGATGGTGTTGGTTAGAAAACACAGGGCCATGGGTTTTGGACTTCAGAAAAAAGGCTTAGAAGCCATAAGTATTTTGCTTGGAAGGTAGGTTTTCTTTGTTGTCTTTCATTCTAAGTTGACGGACAATGGTAACTATACTGATGTCACATACTTGGTTTTCTCCAATGAATTTGACTTTCTGACAATTACATTTTGACTAAGAAACAAGAGTTAAATAGAGCTAACACAGCATAACACTTAACAAGTGTGTCATTAAGTGACTCCTGGAGAGATCCCAGGCAGTTCTTACAATGGAAGAGCAGACCTGCTTCCAGCACTGACTTCTAAGCTGGCACTATTCAGTGTTTTCATCATCAACATTGATGACTGTACAAAGTGTTTTCAAGTGGGATTCATAGGTAACACAAAGTTTGTTGGGTTAAAATAATATGAAAGAAAACACAATAAGGGCAGAATCAACAGAACTGTCTGCTTAAACAGTTACAGTTCCATAAAATATATTTCAGTACAGACACGCATGAGACCTCTAGAAACAATTCCTTACACAAGATGGTGGATTCATTAATTTTTTGATCATAATTCTGTTATAAACCCCTTATTATTTAGTCTTTTAGTCTTTTATGACCAACTTAGATGCAATCAGGCAGCCATAGTTTGGGGGTATACATTTAGATGAGATGTGTACAGTTCTGGGCCCCACAATTTAAAAAGGATGAGAAGGTATTCAAGAGCATCCATAGGAGTGCACAAAGGTGGCAAAAGGGCTGGAAGGAATGTCCTATGAGAAGTGGCTGAAGACTTTGGGCTTGTCTAGTTTGGAGAAAAGGAAGCTGAGAGGTGACCTCATTGCTCATTCTACAGCTTTCTAAGGAGGGGAAATGGAGATGGAGGTGAGGATCTCTTCTCCCAGGGAACCAGTGACAGAATATGTGGGAATGGTGCAAAGATGCACCAGGTGAGGATCAGACTGGGCATTAGGAAGCATCTCATTACTGAAAGGGTGATCAAATCCTGGAACAGCCTTCCCAGCAAGGTAGTCAATGTCCTAAGCTTGTCAATGGCTAGTATGCCTTAATAATATGCTTTATCTTTTGGTTGCCTCTGAATTGGTCAGGCAGTTGGACTAGATGATTGCTGTATGATCCTTCTAGCTGAAATGATTCTACCCTATTCTACTCTATTCTGTTCCATGCTGAGCTAAATGTCTAGTTTCCTATTTCCCACTATGGTTCATAAAGGAAAGAAAGAAAAAACATAGTCCATAGACCTGATGCTTCTAGGCTCAGGAAGTCAGCAGACTAACCCTCACACTTAAATTCAGTTTCCAGATTGGATCACATCCTTAGAAATATTTATGACCCTATTCAAGGGACTCTAAATCCACTCTCAGTCCTAGTTAAGCTTTTCTAGACTTTAACTTCTAGGAAAATGCACCTAATTTCAAGGCCAATTTGCCTAAACTGAACTTCAAGCCATTAGCTCTTGTCAGGTCTTTGGCAACAGGATTGGAAAGTATGCCATTATCAGGACTCACACCAGCTTATGGGATAAACAGTGTCTCCTTTCCAGTGAATTTAGAAAGCTGTACATCTTAGCTCTCAGGAAAGGTTTGTCTCCCAACCCTTAGGTCTCATTTATAGCCACACTGGTATTTCCACATTCTTCTTGAAATGGGGATTTCAGACAGGCTAAGTATCTATATCACAGTGACAGCCTTGTCAAGGCTCTGTGGACAGCCTTGGCATTTCCCAGTCTTGATGGGATATTCTCCTTTTTCATGGGATATTCTCATTTTTATTGCTCAAGGTCACTGGCACTGTTTTGTCACAGAAACACTTTGATATTCAGCTTTGCAAAATTATTAAATGTTTTTCACGGCCACATTTTCTATGGAGAATGGTTAAGACAATAGAGTAAAACAGGATGGAATGTAATTGAATCAATAGAATAGAATAAATTCCATTCGGAAGGGACCTACATCAATCATCTAGTTCAACTGCCTGATCACTTCAGGGCTGGTCAGAAGTTAAAAGCCTGTTATTAAGTGCATTGTTCAGAATTTGAACTCGTTAAACATAAATTAAACACAGCCCAATGCTCCAATCTTTCTAGATCCCTCTGCAAGGCCTTTCATCCCTTCGGAGAATTCACACCACCTCCCATGTCATGGGGAGCTGCATGTTTGCCAACTTCCACCTTGTGACAGAGATTTGGAGTGTATGTCCTATGTTGCGTCAGTAGGTTCCCACTCCTCCTTTTTATTCCTTGTCCAGATACATTTTTATGCTTATGTACTTCTTCCTTCCTCTGAATCAGTGCAGCTTCATCCCAGCTGGAGGAAGAGCCATGCATCAATGTTCTCAGGGAGAGCAGGTGGCAGCTTGATCTCTGCTGCTCGCCTGCTCAGGGCACCAAATTTGAGTCAGTGCAGGCATCACTAGGGCTTTCCTGCTCCATACCTGTGGGATCTCTAACCCTGTTTGATTCAACCCTAGCACATTTAAAATAAAATGTATTTATTTATTTTTGTCCCTCATTTTGGGACAGGATGTGAGGACTAGGGTCTTTAATTAGAATAGCCTGAATGAAATTGCCATCAAATTTATACCATCATTCTGTAATCATCTGCCATGCTGTCTGCCAGCTACTTCCAATTAAGAATATTTCAAAGTCACAAATTATGATGAAGCACAGTGCACAGCTGTGATCTGACTCTAATACAGGCCTGTTCTGCTAAGCTGTTTCAGCTACTTAAAGCTGAATAAAGAACTGAGATCCACTGGTAGTGGTGGAAGTAAAAGAATTATTTCCTCTTGTGATTTAGAGGGCAACATCTTTGGTGTACTAGCCCTGGAGTCTTCTGAATGTCACTTTAGTAAATATATACTGTCAGTATGAGTGATTTTTGGCTCTTGTGTTTTGTGAGGTAATGGTCTATTTAATGGTTACATATGAGCAATCATGATAAAGGAAAACACTTTATACATCATCTTGCATTGCCCACAGTCTAAGGCTGAACATTAAATCATCCAATCTGATGCACCTGGGACATGGAATGAGCTTGAGTATTTTAGAAGCACCAAAAGATCTGCTCTCTGAGCTTGTACAGTACTCTGAATTCTCTCCTACACACATGGTATTTTCCAAACTTCATACAATTTAACTATTAGTGGAAAGTGAAATAGATTTTATATGAAGAGCAGTGTTGGCACAAAGTGAAGATCAAGAGATTTAACACAGGTCTCTCCCAGCTATCACAAAATATTTACTTCGATTTCAACGATACTGGTCAAGAAACTGGCAGTGAAAAGACCAGCAAGCCCAGCTCTACTTAACTGAATTTCTGAAGTAATGCATTTATTTATCTATTTAATTTTTTTATTGCTATTTATATTAAATCTGGACTTGGATGTGAAAGAGTGTAGGTCTTCTGAAGTCAGCTGAGCCCCTCCAGGCAGCATCAGCAGAAGAGCTGGGAGAAGGACAACAGGGACAGTCCTTCTGAGAGTAGCAAGTTCCTCTGCTGCAAGGTGGTCTGATTGCAACAGTAAAGCTGGGACAGGCTTTATGTTAAAGCTGAAGTGTTCCATACAAGTGTATAATGTTTTCTGTAATGGTGACTTGCTAAGTTTTATTTTCCACAAACTGTATCAACTCAGTTCAATTGCATGGGTTTCCCCCTTAATTATTTATTAAAGTCATGTCCACCTGCTGGATTATTTTGCCTGGTATTGAAATCAGGATGACACATCTACAATTGTCAAGTCACTCCAATTAACCTTTTGAAGTGTTGGCAGAATGCTGGGTTGGGTGGGGGAGAGTGTTATTAATTCTGGTGCTGTTAAATTGTGACATGTTTCTGATTGCTCCTCATCTTTTCGTTTTATTACTCTATCGTTCAAGAAATGTATGTCTGTATATTAAGAAACACTATTTGCTAGGTTTCTTAATTACTGGTATGGTAGAAAGCGCTTCCTCTTCAGAGGATGATACGGTGATATAATGGAAGAAGATTTAATGTCTTATTTTTGTGCATTAGGAATAAATTACATCTAAGATTTTCAGATATTTGGGTAAGGTATAGTTGTTCCAAATCTACTGGAAAGACAGAGATCTTAAATGTTTACTCCCCCTCTATTTTTATTCTGTATTCTCAGAGGTTGTCCGAGTTGTGGGGTTATCAGTAGCCCAAAAGGTACCATGCCAACATTAGATGTTGAGTGAGGATGTACAAGGAATACTCTTGAACGATGATAGATCATCTCAGGGCAATTTTAGAAAGTGTTAAAATTAATCCATATTTCCCCTTCAGTCTTTTAAAATGGCTGGGCTATAGCTACAATGCTTAACATCTCTTCCCTATCATTACCAGTCATCAGCAAATATCACCTGTCACGTTTTCCAGTTCCTGCATTACAACATGCATTTCTGCTTCTCGATGGCTGCGAATTGCCCCTGTTCGATCCTGAGCTGTTGAGACAGCTGGTGGGAACATCCAAGATGTCAATTATCTCATATGCTTGGCAGATGGACAAGACCTTTTCCAGAAGACCTTTCTGACAGACTCTTACTGAAGCTGTCATATCCCCCACCTGACCCTCATCTTACTACATTTGCTTCTGTCAGAGGACTTTGCTATGTGTTTTCCACAACTTATCATATAACTCATATTCTTAGCAATGAACTGTGAAATGTAACAGATGGGATTGCAAATCCCCAAAATACCAGGAAGCAGACATTTTCCATGGTTGCTATATAATCATGCAGGGATGTTAGTGACATGTGAAATTGCTTGAAACTTCCAAATCTTTCAAGAACACATGCAAAAGGGGTGCTGATTTTTTGTTTATAAAGTAACATGAATCTCTATTCCTGTTACCCATATTGGGCTGTAAATTCAGCCCTTTGATTTTAAAAAATGACCTTAAGGAGAACTGTCCACCAGAAAACTTCTGAGTCATGGAAGGCACAAATTTGAAACAAAAAAAGGGGTCTACAATAAAAGTCATGAATGGTTCTGCATTGGTTTTTACATTCAGTCAGAAGAAACAATCAAGATATAATACTCTATCACTCTAGAGTATTATACTTGTTCTTGCACAGGTGATAACTTTGTACTCTTCTGCTAGGCATGTCCCAGTAATAATGAGTGTGACTAATTGCACAGAAATTTCACGTTTTCGAAAATTCTCCTTTGCACCAAGTTTTTTTGATGTGCGTGGTTCCTATGCTTCACTTTAACTCTATGTGAAATATTCCAGGCATCTAGAGAAGGCACATACACTTGAGACTGGTTTTAAAAACTCATTAGAACAATATCCAATTCCTATTTTTAAGAAGAATGTTTACCTGAGGCTCCTGGCCAAATTCCAATCCCACTAATTATATTTTACTGAAATATATTATCACCTGAAGTTTTCCTTGGATGGAGTATAGTTTTCTTAGTTGTTGCTCCTTTTACAGAATGGTTTACTTTTGGGTAAAGAGTTCCAAGAGTTCTTCTTTGAGGTGTTACCCCTTGCTATATTTCACTGATAGGTTTAAATCAGGGAGATAGATAGATAGATAGATAGATAGATAGATAGATAGATAGATAGATAGATAGATAGA